>CM059216.1:24431763-25091763 GCA_030347435.1 Clarias fuscus
CAGACGTACAAAGTGGGGTGTGAAGTCTCGACTACAGACTTACACGGGTTTTTAACATTTCTCTCACACATTTCCGTTATTGTTTGTACTTTCCTGCGATAGAAAGAGTACTGTGCAAAAGTCTTGACCCCCCTAATTTCTTCTTCACATTAAATTAAATTAAATCATGTAGATTAAATGAAACAAATGGGAACAAATGTTTTACTGTGACAGGCTGCCTAAATCCTAATCACCTGTCTGATCATCTGTCATCATCTCACTGGTTCATGCCTTAAGTTAGATGTTTTTTATGCTTGAATAATTCATAGGTCACTGTGTGGCTTAACAAACAAAAACTTTCCACTGATTGGCTCTTTGGAAAAAATAAAAGTAATGAAGAGGGGTCAAGATTGTATGTATGTATGTATATATATTTCCCCGAACAGAGTTTCTGATCAGGATGCTAATGAGCACAGTGTTTATACAAAATAAAAGTGGCTTTGTTTTGGTTGCGAGCCACTGTATCCCTGTCGTGAGAGAGTCCAGTGTAAACTTTCTAGTATTCTTATTCATCTTTGGTTAGATCCCTAATCTATACTAAAACTAACAACAAGCACCAAGTGACAAGAACACAATATGACTAATGATGTAGTTAGTGTCATTAAAAAGCCAAACAAACAGTACAGCTGAACTCAGCAGTGAGAGATGATTGCTCGTGAACACATCACGTCATGTGTGAACCTGCACAGATACCACACCTCTGTTCCTGACTCGAGGTGTGTGTGTGTGTGTGTGTGTGTGTGTGTGAGCTTCACTTTCCTGAGCCAACTCGATCGACAAATCCAACAAAAAAGCAGCTTATATTAATATATTAATTTTCATGTAATATAATTTAAAGCCAAGGTGAAAATTCACTAATATATTCAGAGTTCTGCGCCCTGATTGGTCAACAAGTGTCGATTAATGTTCTGGATCAGCAGATTGTTCCAGAAAGTGCTGGTGTGTGCAGATCAGCCCGACTCACATTCCTCCATTCACCACCACCGACTGGCTCTGCCCATCAATCCCGGTCAGTGATAGGCTGTTGCAGCCGTCCGTCAGCACGACCTTCCGCCCCCTGAACGAAGGCTTACAGAACAGAGTGATGGAGGGAAGAGAAAACTCCTGCTCAGACACAGAGAGAGAGAGAGAGAGAGAGAGAGAGAGAGAGACTGAGTCATGGTCACATGTCTGAAGAGGAACAGTGGAACCTTCATGAAACAAAGAATTGTTTATTCTTCCTTTCCTCTTGCACTCGATCATTTTCTTGTCCTTCTCTTATTTCTCTACTTTGCTCTCTTACCTTTTCCGCCCTTTCTTTCCTTTTAAACAGCCTCTCGCTCACTCTCCCTCCTTCACTTTGTCTCTCCTTTAAGCACTCTCTTCCTCTCAGATTACACACCTCTCTTTTGTAGTCTCTCTCCCTCTGTCTCTCTCTCTCTCCAAGTCATCCTGACCTTATTTTGTCATTTATTTTATTTGCCTCATCCTCCCCTCTGCAGACTTGGCCTTTCCCTCACCTTTGCGCTCTCTCTCTCTCTCCCTCTTTTGTCCATCTTGCAGTTTTATTTTCTTCTTTATTCTCTCTGTAACCTTTTCTCTCATCTCATATACTTTACTTTAATTCACACATTCTTTATTTTCTATTCGTCTCATATCTTTACATTCTCTCTCTCTCTCTCTCCTTTTTTTCGAAACTTGCAGCCTTTTATTACTAAATCTATTTTTTCATTCCTTTTCTTCGCTCTTGCATGGCCTCATTCTTTCTCTCCCTCCCTGTCCATTTGATTGTTTCCATCCTTTCATCCATCTACATACACACCTTCCTTTATAGTCTTTCTTTCATCTCTCTGTCTCTGTTACTCTCCCTGCATCTCTTGTTTAGTCTCACACTCCTTTGCTCTATCCTCTTTTGCTCCCTCTCTAGTTCTTTCCCCTCTCATTTCCCCGTCCATATTTACTCTTCTCTCTCTCTCTCTCTCTCTCTCACTCACATGGCCGATGGTGTGCAGTGATCGGATGGTGCAGTCGGCATTGACTCTGCCCAACGCAGCAGTGTTACAGTAATCTCCTTCCTCCAGCACGTACATGTTCTCTGTGAACTGAGGCCCTTCAAACGCCACCCAGCTATAACACACACACACACACACACACACACACACACACACACACAGATGTAATACACACCAATTACACAACTTGTTGTAATAAACAACACACAGACAGCAACAAACACAACCCAGCAGTATTATGTACACACAAACACCTGTTTCTCTTACATAACCAGCTGTAAACCACACACACACACGCACACACACACACCAGCAATAATACATAAACATACAGCCAGCAATAATATACACAAAACAGAAAAAAACAGCTGTAACATGCTCACACAAGGATCTGGAAATATACACACAACCCACTGTAACACACAAACACAACTATGTATAATGCACAAACACACACATCAAGCAGACACACACATTGATGTAACACAAACACAACCAGTGGAACTGTCTGTAAATCTAGTTAATTCCATTTCAGATCAGGTTGTAGCAGCAATACGTACAAGCTATAAGCTGAGAAACCATAGCAACCAATTACTATAGCAACACCATGATATCCACAGCAAGCGCCCAGAAACACCCTAGCAACAACCTGGGATAAATCAGCAAGCCATGTAGCTACACCAAGAACCACTTGGACGACCACCAACAGAGAGCCATGCAAAGACCATGTGGAATAGTGTAACAATCACTTAGCAACAGCCTAGCAACCAGATGAAAAACCACCACAACTATCTAGACTTTATAATCCACCGACGATACCATAGCAACCACATAGTAACACCCCAGTAACCACCTGATAGGTCATAGCAACCACCTAGGCACACTTTACAACATACCTGTGATACTAAAGCAACCACTTAGCCAGGTGCTAGTAACCACTAGAGCTTCTATAGCTACCACCTAAACCTAGTAACTACATAATAGATCACAGCAAGCACTCAAATACTCATTCACACAGCAACACCATAACAAGCTGAAATACCACCACAACCACATAGATACACCCTAGCAACCAAGAAATATCCTTACAACTACATGAAACCTTCTTACCAACATGTGATACCACAGCAACCACATAGACACACACTTGTAACCCCTAGTGCTACTATAGCAACACCCCACTAAGCAACTACTTGGAATAACCTAGCAACCAGTGATCCCCACCTTAGCAACCACATAAAGTACTATGCAGCCACTTTGAATACCACAGAAATCACCAGCAGCTGCAAGACCAAAGCAATAAAACACACACGCACAAAGACACACACACACACACACACACACACACACACACACACACACACACACACACACACACCTATAACACTAACACAACGACCTGCAATGTGCAAACAAAGGACCAGATTTAACACAAAAATATAGTCAGGTATCTTACACACAAAGAGGAAACAAGTACAGCTAAAACACAAACACACACAACTGGCTAAATTAGACAAACAGACAACACTAAGACACAACCTGACAAAATACATGCCTCATAAAACATGCTCAAACACAAATTCACAACCAGCTGTAACACACAAACAGCTTTCATTCAACACACTCGTCTATAACAAACACATACAGAGAAAATGAAATCGCACAACAACACCAAAGACACACATAATTCGCATAAACGTGCATTTGTACAGCTGCGCAGGCCAGACACACACAACCCTGCACTAGAAAACAAACAGGATTTTGGTTGTTTTGTAACATATACACACCTTCCAGCCAGGACTTTACACGATCGAGGGCAGAATTCGGCAGGCAGGAACGGGGAGCTCTCCTCCAGGACCATGACATCACCCAGAAACCCGGGCTCAGAGAACAACTGCACCTGCGATGCACAATGCGTCAAAAAAACAACAGCGTTACTCACCAATACCTTTACTACAACATACTGTATGTTCAGTTAACTGTGTATTTCTATTGGCTCGTATTCAGATATATGGAGATTAAGATTCTAGCGGCTTTACTGTAGCTAACAGCTGCTTTATTACACTCCATTATACTGAAACATGTGACACAAATCTGATACAATTTAAATATTAAATTCTTACCTTAAACCTCGGCAGTCCAGCAGTCTGATCCTGCATACGAACAAACAGGAAAAAATCAAACACATTATATAACTCTTACACACACAACCACACACACAGGCATTAATTATTTAGAGATAAAACACTGCATGTCATGCTGATATAGGAAACTAATCAGTTACCAGTCTGTAAGTGTGATAACACACCATTAACACCACAGCAATTCTTTACTTTTTTATTTTATTTTACTTATTATCCATTTTTAGTTGCATTAGTATTGCAGACAATTTGGGAGACAAGTCAGATTCTGTTCTCACCTACTTTTTGTTTCCTTGGGATATATTAGCAACCACCTAGTAACACCCTAGCAACCAACTAACAAGCTTATTAACTGTCTGAGGTACAATTAAGCAACAACCTAAAAAAGCCTAACATCCACCTGTGGTAACACAGCAACAACCAAGCAAAACCTTTGCAAACAATTGAGATAAATTACCAACCACCTAGCAACATCATACCAATCACCTGGGATAAATAACAACCACTCAGCAACATCATACCAACCACCTGGGATAAATAACAACCACTCAGCAACACCCTAGCAACCACCTGGGATAAACTACCAACCACTTAGCAACACTTTAGCAACCACCTGGGATATATTTCCATCCACTCAGCAACACCCTAGCAACCACTTAGTATAAATTACCAACCACCTAGCAACATCATACCAACCACCTGGGATAAATAACAACCACCTAGCAAGATCATACCAACCACCTGGGATAAATAACAACTACTCAGCAACATCATACCAACCGCCTGGGATAAATATCAACCACTCAGCAACACCCTAGCAACCACCTGGGATAAACTACCAACCACTTAGGAACACTTTAGCAAGCACATAAGGGAAAATAACTCAAACACCTAGGAACATCATAAAACCACCTGGGAAAAATAACAACAACTCAGCAAAACCCTAGCAACCACCTGGGATATATTTCCAACCACTTAGCAACACCCTAGCAACCTCTTAGTATAAATTACCAACCACCTAGCAACATACTAGCAACCACATGGAGTAAATTACCAAACACATAGGAAGACTCTAGCATCCATGTGGGGTAAATAACCAACCACCTAGCAACACTCTAGCAACCACCTGGCATAAATTACCAACCACTCAGCAACACCTGTGATAAATTACCTGGGATAAATAACCAACCACCAAGCAACATTTTAGCAACCAACTGGGATACATTTCCAACCACCTTCTGTAACTAGACCCTTTTGCAACCACTTGGGATGAATTACCAACAACCTGGCAACACTATAGCAACCACCTGGGACAAATAACAAACCACTCAGCAACACCCTAACAACCACCGGTGATAAATAACTCACAACTCAGCAACAACCTAGCAACCACCTGGGATGAATAACTAACCATTCTGCATCACTCTAACAACCACTTGGGATAAACTATCGACCACCTAGCAACACCCTAGTAACCACCCTGGAAAAATTACCAATTACCTTGCAAGACTCTAGCAACCACCACTACCTAGCAAACACCGGAAGCACCTAGAAACACAGAGCCTAGCCTTTACCATAGCATATCCCAGAAACCCTGTGGCTTACAAAGAAGCTGTTTTCACCATTTTAAAGCCTTCATGTATCCCAACTTCACAGTTTCTGCAGGATCTGTCTCTAATTATTATTATTATTATTATTATTATGGCTTTTTCTCGTATCAGACATGTGCTGCAATTGTTACCAGAAACACAGGTTGGATGGAGGAGATCTTGTGATTGCAAGCTCCCCAATCCTCTGGACCTGAGTAGAGCCCTTTCTCCAGCACGTACACCTCACCGGAAAATGCAGAGTTCTCAAACACCACCCATCTGTTCAGAAAAAACACACACACATACATACAGCAAATGAACAATAATACATTAACATCTCAAACAAAATCACAGTGAACTATAAATCATATCATGAAGCTCTTCTAAATATTATAAAGAAGACAGCGTTTCACTATGCAAACACTAACCCTGCAATTACTCATTGAAATGTGTGTGTGTGTGTGTGTGTGTGTGTGTGTGTGTGTGTGTAGGTGAAGTCTGTATCACCCAGGCAAACATTCAGTACTGCTTTATAAACATCATAAGTGGTCGATTCCCTGAACCAATCAGCTCCAGTGCTGAGACCCGATTAAACGTTTGCGTTGAGTTTGTGATTGGATGCTGTGATTGTAAAACCTTACCACTTTTTAAACAACATGTGTAAAGGCTGAGTGTGGGTGTGGATGTGTGTGTGTGTGAGAGAGAGAGAGATAGAGAGAAAGAGAGAGAAACCCATTCACATAACTGACCTTAAGAACACAACTGAAAGAAACTGAAAGCATTGCTACTGCTCCCTAAGGCATATTTATCTCAATATTAATAAAAGTTATAGATATATTTTTTTAATTGTTTGAAATACATATATGAAAGTTAATGCAGGTAACAAGTAATAGACGTCTGCGCCACACATAATCTTGTGTAAATATCTGTATAGTGAAACTATACTTACTGTGCAGCAATTTCATGTTTAAAACGTTTTAACATTATTATAAGTTTTAAGATGACTATTACTGCTATTTTATAAAATATTTTTATTATAATATTATCACAGCATGACAACTTTAAAGGAATTTGTATTTGAATCTTACCCATACGACTAATGTACGATAATTTGCACATTCGGCTTTATAAATGATCAAATTGCAAAACAATACAACAGTTGCAATCAACACTGAACAAGGAGATTGGTTCAAGAGCTCAGAGGGGACAAAGCAAGGAAATCCAGCTTCTCCTTGTGCATTTATTGTCTACTTGAAAAAGCTCATGGAAGAGAGACAAATGCAAAAAACAGGTGTGCGTGGAGAATACATAAATAACTTGAGCTTTGTGGATGATGTGGACCTGATTGAGGAAAAAACAGGACTTGTTGCCGGAAAATTCAGACCTATTACATAAGAATCACGAATGGTAAAACAAAGACACTGGCATTTAGAGAAACAAACCTGGAAAGAAAACTAACACTAGGCAATGTCGAGATAGAGAATGTGAAACCTACTACGTAAGCATGTTGACTTGAGATAATGACTGTAGCACTGAAATAAGGAAAATAATAGGAAAAGTTATAGAAATGATAACAGGTGAAAATATCCTCACTCACTCACTAACCATCTATACCGCTTTATCCTGTATACAGGGTCGTGCAGCTTATCCCAGGAGACGTGAGGGCATGAGGAAGGGTACACTCTGGACAGGGTGCCAAGCCATCGCATGGCACACACTCATTCACACACACTGGACAATTCTGGAACACCGATTAGCCTAATCTGAATGTCTTTGGTCTGTGGGAAGAAACCGGGATATACCCGGAGGAAACCCATCAAGCGCGGGGAGAACACACACACAGAGGTGGGAATCGAACCTGGACGGGAATCAAACACTGACATTGGAGATGCGAGGCAACAGT
This sequence comes from Clarias fuscus, assembly GCA_030347435.1. Lineage (NCBI taxonomy): Eukaryota > Metazoa > Chordata > Actinopteri > Siluriformes > Clariidae > Clarias > Clarias fuscus. Next base: position 24,439,427 of record CM059216.1, read on the forward strand.
GCTCACTACTAAGCCACTATGACGACTTGAAAATATCATAAATATAGTTAAATTCATCTAAACGTACTTAAAATATAATTACAACAAACCAAATACAATATTATTAAGCTTATTTATAATCAAAATGTAATCAAATTTTATCATAAATTTTTTGCTCTAGTTTTAGGAATTTATTTCTTGAAAGAGGTTTTAGTAAGGTTTGACTAGAAATAAGCCGAATCCTATATTTGGCGTGATGTACAGTAGATTCAAGAATATTTCAGAATGTAACATTTTGCAGTAAAGAACAAGTAAATAAAACTAAAGTCAAAGCTTAACAACTTTTGGCTTTTGAAATGAGGTGCTGGATACTGCTGGATTTTGCATATCGGATGGAAACTGATAATATCGAACAATAAAATAAGGCGAAGGATTAGACAAACACAGACTTTAGCACAGAATGTGATAGAAAGGAAAACAACAGAAATGTAAATACTACAGAAAAATAATCAACGCCATGGTGGGTACGAGTCCAACGTTCTGTCAATTCATCTTATTGCACCTGATCTGTGTCGCTACCTAATTTGTGTCACACATGCGCAGTCGACTCCTTCATCTCAGACATTTGACTACGGCATCTTGACTTGGTATACGTGACTGTTGACTACAGGTTATAGATATTAATACCACTAACGGCTACTGTAATATAGTGACACTGAACAGTTACACAAGTTAATCGCAATACTGTGATTTATCTAGGAGGAGACACCGAGGTCACTGGAGGCAACTGCATACCAATCACACAAATCAGGTAGCAACACGGATCTGGTAGTGACAGCCTCTACGGAAAAGAAAAAAATAAATTACATAACGACTTCCTGAACATTTATGAAGCTGTTCCTGTTTCTTTCCTCCATTTCCTGCAATTCCATTTCCACTGTAATGATAACTCTGAGAGATTCATAGCTTTCCTGAACTCACAAAGAGAGAGAGAGAGAACAACATGGTCTTTGTGTGTGTGTGTGTGTGCATGTGTGTGTGTGTGTGTGGAAGGTACAGTATAGCTTTGAAGACAGTTCTGTTTAAATACTCACATTCTTTAGCAGTCTGTCACACACACACACACACACACACACACACACACACACACACACACACACACACACACACACACACACACCTCTGAGGTGTTTTGTCACACCCTGATGCACTGACCAAACACAGATGGTCACGGAGCCAGAGCAGGAATGTGTGTGTGTGTGTGTGTGTGTGTGTGTGTGTGTGTGTGTGTGTGTGTGTGTGTGTGTGTGTGTGTGAAAGTGGTGTTAGATCAGTACTGATAAAGTGTAGTCATATTATAACACTACTAAGCTGTAACATGTTGACTTCCTGTTCCATAAGAAATCTGTGGCCACGGATTCATTCAAGGTTGTGTGTGTGTGTGTGTGTGTGTGCGCAAGAGAACATTATATTACACACAGACTTAAACATACAGTAAGAATGTCCACGTCTAAGTCAACCACTGAGAAAATCAGTCTGCTCTTAAAGCTATTTTTTTTTCCAGTTCAATAAAATGTTCTACTTTAGATATTATATATATTTATTTATTTGAATTACAACTACATTACTACAAGGATTATTAGTAATCCTCATTTATTACATAATATAAACTTAACTGAAGTGTTATTAGTATTTATTTATATACACATTACTTATTTTAATATATGATTACATAATTATTACTGATTTTATTAACACTATTACTCACTCTCTCACTTATTTATCGTCTATACCGCTTTATCCTGGATGCAGGGTCGCGGGGGGTCTGGGGCCTATCCCAGGAGACAGGATCCATCGCAGGACAATTAACACTATTAATTTTTTAATATTAATAGATTCTGAATGTTTAGTGCTGGTAAACATTTTCTTTTTTCTTTATTTTTCTGTTATTTGTGTAGATGTCCATCCAATGTAGTCTTTATTAATAACATACACACGAGATGTTATGTGAGACAGAAAGCTATAGACACAATGTATGTATGTGTGTGTGTATATATACGTGTGTGTATGACCGGACACTCACACTCCAGAGACAACCTCCACTGACTGGGTCTTGTTCCCATACGCCGTCTCCTCCATGACCATGACGGGGACGAGCAGGTCGGCGCTCAGACTCCTCTCACTGAAATCCCGCTCGCTAAACAGCTTCAGCTGAGGAGACACAAAGTCCTGCAAAGCACACACACACATTTTTACTATAAAATACCCACTTATATATGTATAAAGCCTAACCTGATGGTGTGAAGCGAGAGCACGGCTATGAGGGGGCGGGACTTACCGAGTGTACTGGGCGGAGTGAGCGCAGCGTTTCCCCCAAATCTCCCCAATCAGTTAAGTCGACATATTCACCCTCCTCCAGCACATACTGTCGACCCTCGAACCCCGGCTCTGTGTAGCCTACCCACCTACCCACACACACACACACACACACACACATTAAGTCACATGATCTACACTGAAACATTTCTATAATTATTATTAATATTATATTTCTTAAAAAGCATGGAAATATATGAAAGAATACACTATTATGAAGGGATTTTCATAACATAAATGCTTTGCAGCAGGTACACGGCATATCGCTCCACTCACAGGCCGCTGAGGATCCTCAGGGAGCCGATGGAGGTCGGTTTCTTCTCCTGGACTGCGTTCTCTCCTTCTTCACCATTCTCCTCCTTCTCCTCGTCTTCCTCTGTGATGTCGGAGACGCCCGTGTCGATCTCTACAGAGGCGCCCTGGAACAGCGGCTCCTCGTACAGCACGGCCTGACACAGAGAGGAGAGAGGAGAGAAAGGGAAAGTGAGCATAGTTTAATCATTCATTTATTTTAAAAGATTGCACACAAAAAAAAGTTCTCAATAAAAAAGAGTGAAAAAAATAAATGAGTTTAAAAGTATACAAGGATAAAAGATATTTAAAAAAAAGGAACAATAAGTTAAAAATATAAAAATATAAAATAGGAATAAAATAATATTTTTTACAGAATTTATTATAAATGAAACTATAACTCTTATTTATATACTAAATAAGAATCACTTCTGGGTAAATTAAACAGAAATGTCGATTATTTATGCAAGATGACACACACACACACACACACACACACACACACACACACTTAGCGATGCTAAGAGTGTTTGTTAACTTGCTAGCCATTCAAGCTGGCTCCTGTATGCGAGGTTAGCAAATAAGGCAGGCTGTGTTGTTCAGTGAGACAGGAACACCCGGAGGATGCTGAATCAAAATGTACGCAGTTAATAATAATCACTCGTCTAGTCCGGCCCATGCCTGCCCAGAATGCTAGGAATTTGGGGAGTTCATCCTGTCCTAAAATTCTTCCCCAGGGCAATGTCAGAGCCGCAGCAACACCTCAAATCTGTTCTGAGTGAAACGCCACAAGACAGCATTGTTGTGTGCGTCACTCACCATGATGCAATCGTCCTGAGCGAACGACACGAAGAGTCATGAGGAAGTGAAGAAATGATCCCTTTAAAGCTTTGATTCATTTGATTCTGAAATCAAAGCAAGATTTGAGGCTACAGTGCTGAGCACGTGCTGAAAGGTTTTAGCCGAATGTCATTGTCTAAATATGTGGAGCTTTAAAAATATAGTTTAGAAGTTTAAAACGACAGTTTTTGTTAATTGATAGTGGGAGTGAATCAATTGGCAGGATGCACTAAAGAGCCATTTAGAAAGAACAGCACCGAATCACTTTAAATGGTTCAACAATCAACCATTCAACCGACAATCAAACTATTAACTCAGCAGTTAAAACTAGAATTATTACTTACAATAATAATAATAATGCTTCAACAGCAGATGGCCATATTTAATACATCTTTTAGTCATAGAATCGTATATTTCTTTTCGAAAATATTTTGGTTCATAAATTAAGCCTTGAAATTATTTCATGACTAATTCATTTTATATTAAAACCCTTAACCTACTAAAAAAAAATTATTTTGAATTATAAAATGCCACGATTATTATTATTATTGGGAATTTAGTTTTAGTTTTAGTTGTTTATTATTCATATCAATATCATTCATTTATAAAAAGTGAATAACAAGTAAAATAAAAAACCCTAGATAAATTAGTTGAAACTAAAAGTATAAGTAACAGTTTTACATTATCAATCATGTTTAAAAGTTCCAGGATGAAATTGCTGTTTTTTTCCCAATCTCTCCAGATTTTTTAATCCTTAGTTTGATTTCTTGATATTCGTTCAAAATAGCACAATTGGCAATTTTGCATAGAGGTGTGTTCCCAATGTTCCCCATCAAAAGAAATCATGCTGGTTATTTATCCTGTGCTTCCAGGAACACGGCGCTGCTGAAAGCTGTTACGCAGATCAGAAATGACTCCACCTCATACACTGGAAATATTTATGCTGTTATTAATTCGTTTTGTTTTTTTGTTCTTGTTCGTCTACAGGTCCTAACTTGAACATTCGTGACATCTGACTTAGAAAAAAAAAAAAACATCTCTCAGCTCAGAAATTCTAGGAGATCCTCAGAGAACTCAAGATAGGCTAATAAAACCCTGAGTTTAGGAAGTGACATCGAATCAAAATGGCCGCTCACAGGAGGAACAGGCAAGCTCTTATTGTTAAATCAGCACACAGACATGTCCACTGGATACTTCTACTGTATAACACTTATTATACAGGTCTACATCTCCAAGACTCCATGAGAAGAATATACATTTCTGTGTACACAGAACAGAGGCGGGATTTGAACGCGGACCCTCGAGGTGTGAGACCACAGTGTAAATCACTACACCAGGGTTTAGTTTCTTCTGTCAAAAGTCGACTTAAATAAAAGTTTCAGCAGATAACTTTTAGCATTGAATTATAGAAAAGGAGAACGAGGCCACCTATAGCTAACTAATAGTACTAATAGTACATAACTGACTAGTACTATTACTACTATTATATATAGAATTTATTTTTACTCTTTTCACACACAGTTGTTTAGGCAAAATACAAATCCTTTCAGTGTTTATAAGATATAAGGAATCTTATTCAGCTTTAAATGGTTTGAGAGCTTTAGAGGTTGTCTCTCTCTCTCAGACACACACACACACACACAAACACACACAGACATTATGGAGTTCTGGCAAAGAGCCTAGCGACCAAGCCAAACTGTTTAACAGTTTAAGTGTCTGAGCATGCCCAGTTTAAACCTGCTACAGCACCTGGAACACCACACACACACACACACACACACACACGCACACATTCACACCCTCGCACACAATTCATTTTCAGGCTTGTGGCTCCTGATGCCTCACTGCTTCCTTATTATTTTGCTGCTGTTGCAAAATAAAGGCGGTTTGTGGCGTGTCGAGATTTAACCAGGACGATCCTGAACTCGAGTCAACATTTTATCACGCTACTTATATATAAATTAATTCTGCCTGAACACAACCATCACCGGCCAACAGAGACAGAATCAAACCCGCAGTGACTCAGATCTGTGTGCTTGTATGATGTGTGATAGTGTTCGGCTTTTCCGTGGAGATCTAGATCTAAACTCGGTTTGTTCGGCTTCTAAAACTGACAAAACAAAATTTTCTAAGACCAAAAATATAATTAAAGTAAATGTTACCTATAAAATACAATATGCTGCGAAGCTGTTCTGCTCATGTGTTGAAACATGTTACCTGGTAGATTTCAACTTTTAAAAGTGGATGTTTCCATGTACACACTTTTTTTCTTGCTGCACAATGCAGCACTTAGCTGATAACGGAATGCATGACTTTTAAACAAAAACATCATTCTAAGATGAAAATGATCAGAAGTAATTACAATTCACAAATTTATGATCTAAAAAAATCACCACATTCAAATGCAAAAAAAAACCTCTTGCATAAATAAAAACTATTCTAAATTAAATAATTATAAAAAACCAAGATGTAAAAAAAAATCTATTCCAAAAATAAAATAACATTGCAGCAAAACTTTATCGAAAATGTCACAGCAAACAGAAAACTGTAACTTAAAACACTACTTTAAACTTTTTATGTATCATAACACAGCACAGGACATTTTGGTGCACGGATCGTGTGAACAGCGCTGGATGTTTGGATGAAACGTGAACTTATGTACCTGAGCTTCGTGGGGGTTTTCCACTTTGATGCCGCTCTGCAATCAGAAAAAACAAAAGATTAATTAAGACAGTCATGATGTTGGTCACGATAATGTATGAATGAAGGAATTAATTCAATAATCAAGACCCAACAATGACCCTACCATTTTGAGAGGACGTAAAGATCCGACGAAGGGATCGGGGAAACCCCAGGACTCCGGGCATGGGTACTCGCCCACAACCAAGACCGACAACAAACCCTGGAAATCTGGATCGCTGAACACTAGCCAACTACAAACACACACACACAAATGTGAGTTAATAAACACCAAGAATCCAGAAGTCTGATTTCAAAAGCCTTAAGGAACTCTTATACTACAGCAATATTCTTTCATTTTTTTTTTAATCATTGCTTTAAACTAAACGAATTTCCGTCCTGTAATTCCTCATTACATCATTACACAGATGAAATGATGACGACAGGAAAAACATTTTCAACTTCCCATAAACATACAAACAACTTAGCAGATTTCTTTAAGAAAGTAACAGTAATGTATATTTGTATATAATAAATTTCTGATGGTCCTTAAAAAAAAACAATAAATAAATTGTCCCTTAGTTATACACACACACACACACACACACACACACACACACACACACACACACACACACACAGAGTCATACAGACACACAGGTAGCACCGGCCACCCTATAATTAGCCTCATCATCCCTGATACAAATAAGAAGCATTTCAGTTTACTTGTTGGAATTTTGATCAAACTAATGAGATGATCTGCAAAGTCAACATACACAATATGACAAAAAGTATGTGCACCCGAAATAATAACACCTAAAACTGTTCCAACTGTATCCCAGGATGCACACATGCAACATCTGTCAATGTAATAACAGCACATAATAAACCAAACAAGTAACAGAATTCTGCAGATTGTAATGCAACAATCCCACAAATGTAACAAATCCCTGCAAAATAACAGACACCTGTGGGATTATTATGGGCATTGGTGGTTCAGTGGTAGGTCCCTCGCCCGCAATGCGCCAGACCCGGGTTCAATTCCCACCCAATGCCCAAACCCCAGCCACTGGATGCAGTGCCGGTCCCATGCCTAGATAAAGTGGGAGGGTAAAACCTGTGCCAAGTGGTCGTGCAGATCGGATGGTCCGCTGTGGCGACCCCTTGACGGGATCAACGAAAGACCAACAACAACAACCTGTAGGATTATTATATTATAAGCTGTAAATTTTGTGGTTTATTACGTTTATAGGGGTTTCACAAAATACACAATGGTATAGAACGTGTTTGTATGCTGTTGAATTTCAATTTCTGAACCCCTTATCCATGTGAGAGCCACAAAGCCTGCTCTACGAAGAGCTGTGAACGGTGGATGACCTTGAATGTCCTGTGCAGAGCCCTGACTGAACTTAACCCCTCTAAACCATCTTTTCAACCTGTGGGATGAACTGGTGGAACTGGAGCCTCTGTGACATCCCAGCATAAGCTCCTGAGCTCGCTAATGCTCTTGTAGAAATGTGTGAATGAACACAAACCCCCAGCGTCAATCTCCAACCTCCAGAGCAAATCCTTCTTAGAAGAGTGAAGGGCTTTAAAAAAGCAATAAATTCATCTGGAATGGGATGTTCCACAGGTACATAATGTATAAGCATGATTGTCAGGGGAGCACTTACTTTTTTAGCTTATACAGGACCATCTATGAATCTTGACATCCAGATTAATGTGCTATGAAGAACAGGGTCGGGCTCTGGGATGTAAGAACATGGACACATCTCCAGACAGCAAAGTTATTAACTCCAGACACGCACTAGCAGGTCTGCAACATTCCAGAGAACCGGGAAACACAAGCTTCCTACTCTCTCTCTCTCTTTCATATGCATATTTGAGCAGAACTACCTGGAGAGTGCTTTTCTGGCCAAAAGGCACCATATATCTTTAAGAAACTACATTTAACTACAATAAGAACTGTGTAAAGAAACCATTTTTCTTTCTAAAGGTCTACTCCACAAAGCTGAGTCTAATTGCTTGCAAATGAGCAACAGTCACATTTAGTGCGGAACTGCCAAAGCCGAACATTGGGCTCCACCCAAGTCCTCTGCTCACACACACACACACACACACACACACACACACACACACACACACACACACACACACACACACACACAATCACTCTGCCAGCTTCCTGCTCCCTAAACAAGCTGCTGTAATCAGAGGAGGCTGAGGAACACTCACACTCCGGAGTGGACCTTGATGGATCCAGCGCTGTGCGGACGCCCGAAGGACCCGAGCTCGATGACGTCGTCGCAGAACGAAGACAGCCGACCCAATCCATTCGGTTCTGAGAAGATCTCAATCTTAGGCATGCTGTAATCCTGAGAGAGACAAGACCGAGGAAATCAACATGAATACAAAATACAAACACTACTGCACAAACAAACAAAGAGCACACACACACACACACACACACACACACCCAGCGCACAGGATGATCATAACAACTGTTTACTGTTCACCGTGAGATTAACAGACACATAAACACAAACACATACACACGCCCAGACACACACACACACAAAACAGATGTATCTCACTTTAATAAGATGTCAATAATTATATTGAAGTCATTTAAAATAAAACAGATCTAAATGTAGAATATTTTTTATTTGTAAGTAAAAGCTAATATTCATTAATTAAGTATAAGAAAATTTTATTTAAAATGCTAAATAAAAAGAACTGTAAAGTGTCAAATTAAAGCCTAATAAAAATCTAACAAACATTAAATAATAATAATAATAATAATAATAATAATAATACTGTAATACAAGCCATAAAAATTTTAAATAAAAATAAAATGCTAAAAAATGTAATATAAATTCAATATAAATTTGAATAGGAAATTAAAACATAATGCAATAATAATGTAATAAAAATACTTATTATTACTTTCATAACTTGTTTCTATACGTTAAGCAGCATCGTGTAGTGTATAATGATAACAGTCACACACACACACTGCTAAAAGACGCTCACACCTGATAATACACAGGTTCTGGAGAACATTCCCTAAAACTTTTTTGATATTTAATTATGTTGTGTTGGTTCTCTGCTGAAAGACAGGTTCTAATTCACACGCCAAAAAGCAACTTGGTAGAATATAAACATATGTTACTAAAGTACATAGAATGCAGCTCTCCGTCCGTCAGACAGAATTCTGAAAACATGACAAAATAAATATATAAAATAGAATAAATGAATACCACAAATAAAGACAGAAAGAATGAATGTAATATAAATTTCGAATAAATAGTAAATGGAACAAATTATAAAAAACCTAATCCATTACATAATTTATTAATAATTAAGGATTATTCATACTTAGCTTTATACTATAGTAGTTCTTTATATTTTATTTAGTTCTTTAAACGAACCTATGTTTTTTGCCTATTAAATTGGTCTGTTTCTTACATGCACATGGATCAGAAGGTGTTAATTAATATTAACTTAAATATAATAATATATATTAACCTTGTATTAATAACGTCAAGAAAAAAAAAAAGCACCTTTTGCTCAGTTTGAGGATGTTTCACAGCATTCACCGTGACGATAAATGGATATAAAGTATGTTGATGAGACTCTTAGCCGCAGTGAAATATTTAAATGGAGCAAATGTCTGAAAGGAGTCACGAGAACAACTGCAGTGGGCTCCGAGCTACTTCGGCCAAGTTTGTCATTAATTTGAACCTGACTCAAAAAACTGATTCAGAAATCTGGAAAAATCTCATTCTTGCAACATAAAGCTATGAAGACTCCTGTTAGCTTATAGCATTCTCATGTGAGTAACTTCCTCTATGTCCTTTTTAATATCATTTAATATTAATACTGATTGACAGTTAAATACATCTTTTTGCTATTTTGCTCTAAACCAGGTCAAAGTTTTTACGTTTGGTTTACAAGACACGCTAACAACTTTACAGAGAAATCTCAAACTGGTTAATTTGGGATTTTGATTCTATACCAATCATGATCTGTTATATTACAAGAAACTCCTCAGCTTTCTGCAGGGTCTCGAGTGAGCTCAGGAAAATCTGCACAGCGCTGGTGTGTCAAATCTGCATTCCTGCCCTGTTCCAGTTTCCCATTCCAACCCGAATGTTGTGCCTGATAGCGTCTGACTTTCACACAAGACTATCAGCACTATCACCTCCTTCTTAAAAATGTGGTGGATGCAGCATCTCTACTAACCCAGTGTAAGGATCTATCCAACGATGGAAACTACAAAGCATTTTGGTAAATCGCTCTGGAGAAGAGCGTTTCCCAAATGCCTAAATGTAAAGGTAAACCTCTAGAAGCCCTCGCAGCCCCGTGGATTAGCATGAACATGTGACACGACAACAGCAGAATTCAGCATTTACAACCTAAATCTTTATCTCCAATTAAGACATCAGATGGCAATTGTTTAAATAAGTAGAACTTGATACCAACCACTCTACTTGATGTGCCTCAAATACAAATACACGAAGACATACTTCAAACACTGAGACACTGAAGACAAATTTGACCTTTGATGCTGTTTAGATCGGTTCTAGAATCTACTCAGCTGCTGTTTACAATTATAACTCCTTATAAATATTAGTCCAATTCTGGTCATATATTAATTACCAGGGCAGCAGAATAAACATTACATTTTGAGCTATATAAGAATGACAGCATGAAGTAAAATAAATTAACATTACGGGATGCCAAATCCAACAAACTTGCAGTGCTGTGAATCAGAGATAGATGGTTCAACTGAATCAACAGTCAATTGAACTGTCAAACGATTTTGGGCACTGTGTGTGTCATTTTTTATTTGATCAGATTCAGTAGTAGCTCAAGCAGCTATATTTCTAACAGGCTTTCATCAAATAATACAAAATACTAAAAGTATCTTACAAACATTGAAATGCTATGTAAATTGTGTTGATTGTTTAAATGTTTAAATCTTTTTTCCTGTCAGTCTTCTGCTCTGCACTCCAGTCTAGTTGGTGGTGATAATGTACCAACTGCCAATAGACATGGACGATAATCTTGAAAAATGCAAGTATTTGCAGAAGATTGTGGTATGTTTTAAAGTGTGAATCGGTTCTGAAGACTGACTCATCAATTCGATTCAAAGAATCAACAAAATTCAATCTCACAACTCAAGCAAACATACAAATATACATTGCTGGAGTTATAGACACTTTACTCATGGTAGTCCTACATACACATAAAGAGAATACAAAAATGAGTACAAATTATTAGTGCATTTATGCATTTATTTAAGTTAAAATGCCTATTTAAATACCACTGGCAGCCTTTTCTTCTTTAATTAAAATTTATCGTGATGAGACACTACCATATCGTAGTTTAGATTTGCGCAGCCACTCTTAAGAAAATAATCAAATACCCTTGCATAGCAAAAAGAAAAAAAAATTAGAAAAGGCTGTTCTGTTCATCTGGATCATAACTCAGAAGCTCTTACCCTCACGGCCAGACGAATGGAACCAATCACCATCGGTTTGGTTGGAATGGGAATCCCGTCTGACCCCACCTCCTGGTCAGGTTCTGGCTCCACCCACTCGTTCACTAATTCTGTCGGTCCTTCCTCTAGAGCAATGACCCGTCCCTGGAATCCTGGTTTTTCATAAAGCAGCCAGCTAGATGAAGAGGAGGAGACAGGAATGTTGTCAATGCCCGTGAATAATTTATTATATGCAATATTTTACAGTTTGTTACTACACTATTAAAAGATGACAGTAGACGTAATGTTTGTAACAATATTTACCCAAGTCTGGTACTTGCACTTAATATGTTTACTGTACATCAGTGTTCATCAGTGTTAGGGTGTTAGGATAATAGTCCGTTTCGTGTCAAGGAGCTGTATTTCTTAAAGGTTCATAAGTATTAAAAGCTACTAAAAGTGTCTAATATGCTATAAAATATTGTGCACTTTTGTTTGTAATAGAGTTAGTAATATGTCATGTCTAGCACAAAATGATTATATTTTTTTCCTGTCAATCTTCTGCTCTACACTCCAATTCAGTAGGTGGCGATATTGCACCAACTGCACATGAACTCAAAAGAAGAAGAAGCAGTGCCAGTCTTGAACAACATGGGCAGAAAAATCGACTGGTTTCTATTTTCTTCTAATATAATAGTATAATATTTTAAAGGAATTCATAACTTTTAGACCGTCTAACATGTAAATAATTTTAGAGGTACGGATCAGATCTAAATCAAAAACTGACACAACGATTCGATTAAATGATTCAACCAAAAAAGATAGATTTAACTGCCTCATGATTAAATCGCATAACTCAAAATCAGCTACACGTGACAAATTTTCAGCTTCAATGTTTAAATTTCTCTATATAAAAATCTATATACAGTAAATAACCTATTGGTTAGGTTATGATACTGCATTATATGGTTCTTAAAATGCACAATTGTGTAGCTGCTTTTAACTCATCAATGGAAATCTACAGCTGCGTCTAAGACATCTAAGGATCGGAAACGTCAAAAACCGGTCATGATTAGCGTCTTTGCTCTACCATGACCTGCTGATCACAGTCTAAACCAGCCGAGCAAGATAGAATGTGCAACCTGCCATTCATGGCACAGTGCAGGGTGTGAGGGAATGTATTCTGCCACAGTGCAAGGATTTTATTTAGCTGTAAAGGGCACCACATTTACCAGGGGAAAAATTCCTTCAGGGGTGGGTGGGATTAAAAAAAAAGAAAAAGAAAAAAGAAAAAAGAAAAAAAGAAATGTTACACTTTCTTTAAAAATTAAAGCAAAGCAAAGTAAAAAAAGAAATGTATTCCCAGTGTAAAATGTAGAATTGGCTTCATTTCTTGTGAAACGGTCAGCTTTTCTGTCATTAGTGTTTAAAATTTTACTCATTCTCATACTCATTTTGGAAAAAACAAAATTTCTCACCATCCCCTGATGGCTTTCAGAGAGATGACCGGAGACAGTTCTAACGACGTGGCATCGTCTACATCCCTGAACACCTCGTAGGCCTCGCCACCAAACTGAGCTCGCTGGAAGATGACCAGCTGTGCGGATACATAATCTCATTAGACCTTTTCATTTTTTGGCTATTTTATTACTTTCTTTAATCATGCTTCAGAATTCTTTAAAAGTACCTTCCCAGGTCGCTTGTGAAAGCCTCTTACTGTTGTTATCTGCAAAGGAAAGAATATATATATATATATATATAAAGTTCTTGATTACTTCATAACAGAAGAACAGACCTGCTTTAACTATACTTCTAACAAGTTACTCTTGATATGTCACACATCTAACAGCTATCCCTTTTCCTATCATACCCATATATATATATATATATATATATATATATATATATATATATATATATATATATATACACACACACTGTATTGTATATACATACTGTGTATGTATACAGTATATATATATAGTGGTATTTAAATAGACATTTTAACTTAAATAGATGCATAAATGCACTAATAATTTGTTCTCATTTTTGTATTCTCTTTATCTGTATGTAGGACTACCATGAGTAAAGTGTCTACAAACAAACTTTGCAAAAATATTTAATGCAAAAATATTAATATTTAATTAAATATTTAAAATAAACTTTGCAAAAAATATTTAATATTAAATATTATTTCATTTAATATTTAATGAATTTAAATATTTTAAAATATTTAAATTCAGTTAGGAATGCTGAAATTTAATTTAATAACTGTTAATTAGCACACAGCAAAAATAACAGAAATTAAAAAATATATAAAATTATGATTTATTATACATTTAAATAATACTATATACATTTAAACAAACTAAAAGCTTTTAGAACTAGCAGATTTGGAATGGTTAAAAAATAAAATAAAAAAATAAAAATAAAAATTTAAGGTTTATGGGAGCACCACACTCCAGCATGGACGCTGATCTTCAAAAGAAAAATGATCACCTTTAATAATACCCTTAGTACTTGTCAGGGGAAATTTACAGTATTCTATCTGACCAATAAACCACAGCCCTGAGGGTCTCTACATTCCTCCTGCTCGGATGTACATAATTCACTATATGAAAGTTGACAAGACAAGATAAAATCCAAACATGATTGAAACATTTTTTAAAAACTAAGTTTCTACTAACCTGAGTATGTGTAATTGACGGCAGTTTGGTTTGGTGCTCTGGTGGCTTTGGTGAAAAGATTGGTTTTGGAGGATCCGGAACCTTAAGACCTGGTTTTGTATCTGGGTCTCCGGAGCGGACTTCGATTTGTTTTACAGGTAACAAGGGAGCTGTTTCTTGATTCTGAGAGCTACCTGAAGCAGGGGATTCCTGATCTATCTTGAGAAACTTCCCCAGGAAATCAGGAAGTTTGATTTCAGAAAAGTTAGGAAGGGAAGAAGGAGTAGGAGGGCTCTTTGGGGGATCACCGGAAACCCCAGGATGTGTCACAAGATTGTGCAAGGTCCCTTCCACCGCTCCTGGAGGCGCAACTTCAGATGTTGATTTCACACTGCTTTTATCTTCTGGTGTTGGAACTTGTTGAGATTCTGTGAGAGACACGGTCCCGTTTGAAACAGCATCAGGCTGGGTTGGAGGTCTTCTCAAGTTCTTGGAAGTGTTCATGAGGTTCGATAGGATGGACATTCTTTCTAAGCGTGAAGGAACCTTTCCAGAACTTTCAGCGTTACCTTGATCTTCCCCATTCTCCCTATTCTCAGCCGTCTTTTCTTCATCGTTTTGTTCTTGTCCTCGCCTGGAAGCCAGAGATTTATAGATCACACTATCTTCAGTTCCTTTGCGTTTCGGAAGCTGCTTACTCCTCACGTCTTCGCTTTTCTTTTTGATCAACATGGCTGGAGATGGATCTTTTGGCCCAGTAGTTTTCCTAATCCCAAACTTAAACTCCTCAGGATCAAAGGTTTTCTCAAAGTGATCTTCTTTGATTGCAGGCATGGCAAATGGAGGCGAAATCAACCTGGACCGGCTGTGCTTCTTTGGAGGAAAAGAGAAAGGAGAGCAGAGTTCTTTGATTTTACGGATGAAATCTTGCGAATCGTCAGACGTGTCCTGCAGGCTTTCGTCACTTGCCGAACAGTCCATTTTTCTCTCTGTCTTATTTTGCTTCTTTTCAAAACCTTGGTCCACATCTAACCAGCTAGACGGGGACTCATTTTTGGAGAGGTTTTTTGAGACCAGGAGAAAGTCCTGAGCTGTCACTTTTGAAGAAGGCTTACTTGACAAAGGTAGTTTCTCAGCGTTCTGAGATTTTGTAGGGGCAGGTTTATGATTCTCATTGACAAGACTGGTTTTTATAACCTCAGTTGTCTTCTTCACTTGGGAGATCACCTGATCAGTACCTTTTGGTAGCTCAGCCTTCTTAACTACAGGTTTCTGTTCAGGACTGAGGCTTCGTCTCTTAAAGTCTGTATTGCTAACAGGTGTCACTTTGACGTCTACCTTGGCAGGCTCCGAGGCTAGTAACTTAAGCTCATTGTGTGCAGTGGCTGCTTCCTCCGTACTGGACGACTTAAAGACTTTTGGTTTGTCCTTGTGGTCTTGAACAGAACAAATTTCAGCCTCCTTGTAACCTGCTTCTTCTGTGGTTTTTGACAGGGCGTTTACTACAAGATTGTTGATTTCCATGTTGTTGTGTTCCTTACTCTCAGATTTTAATGCATCCTGAGTAGATTCTGTTTTATTGGACTGCTGAACATTTATAGTTTTGAAGTCTTTGGTCTCTTCATGAACACTCGCAGTTGGTTTGACTGACATTTTATCCACCGTTTCAAGAGATACCTTCTCCTTATCTGTGACTGAAAGAGCTTCTTTATCGATAAGCTCTGGTTTGACTTGAGGCACCCCAACTTCCAGTGCTTTTGTAATTTTAGAGTCATTTGCTTCTGGTTTTGATTCAACATCAATCTTTTCAGTCTTCATTAGATCAGACACTTGATGTTGAGCATTTAGGTTTTCAGATTTAATGCTCACATCTTGCAACTTGTCAGCTTTTCCCCCTCCTTGTTTAAGTGCTTGATGTGGAGCCAGGCTCACATCTTCATCCTTATCCACCTTCTGTTTAGATACTTTAAGTTTAGTTTGTAGGTGTGCTGTACTCTCCATAGCCTTAAGGTCTGGTTTAGGCAACTCCTCGACTTTGTCAGTTTTCTGTCCAGACATCTGATCATCATTGATCTTATCTGTACATTGCACTTTGTCAGTCTTTTCTTTCTTGCTTTCAGGCACTTGAGATAACATTTTAATCTCTGTTGAACACTCTGTGTTTGCAATATCTTGGGCTCTGCTTTCTTTTTCAGGGATTTCAGGTGACTTTATCAAACCTGTACTGTCTTCAACGGCCCTGATTTTGCCTTTGACTGGTTCCTGTTCAGGTTCCTGAGTTAATTTAGAATCTGTTTTATGCACCTCAAGGTTATCATCCACACTTGGCAAAGGTTCAGGCTTGTCTATCTTCTGTTTAGGAGCTTGAGCTGGAGTTTTGGCTACTGCTACAGCCTTTTCCCTTTTAGATGCCTTAGGTGAAGTTTTTATATCCAGGCCATGTTCAGTGGTCTTTACAGTTACATTCTGGGCCTCCTTGGCTATATCAATTTCCTGTTCAAGTCCTTGAGGTGGAGTTTTCAAGACTGGTGTAGGCTCTGTAATCTTCATGCTCACACTGTGCACCTCTTTTACCAGGTTAAGTCTTTGATCCTTGACTTTAGACACATCGTCCTTGTCCCTGTTCACTTCTGAAACTTCAGCTGAGGTTTCCAGATCAGTAATATTTTCTGTGGCCTCCACGCTCACACTTTCTGCTTTTTCTGTTTTTACTTTCTGAAGTTTCTGCTTTTCTTTTGTTTTGTCCATGTCCTGGTCTGACACTTGTGCTGTAGTTTGAGAGTCTGCAGTGAGTTCGACTTTCACTTTTTCCACCTCTCTTCTGGATTTAGGTTTAGTCGGACGCTTAAGATGTGGAGAGGGTTTGAGTTCTGGAGGAGTCTTTACCACAGCATTCCCAGCAGCTTGGTCACGTTCAGCAGATTTGCCTGGGCTAAGAGGACCGTTGACTGAAGATGAATCACTGTTTTCTGGCTTGGCATCGGAAAGCGAGGGTTGCTTGAGTGAGTCATCTTCTCCATAATCAAATTCGTCCTCTGTGGGCCGTTTCAGAGCGCCAGGCGGAGTCAGGCGAGGCAGCTTGCTTCCTGTTGGCGATGCTTCAGCCTTGGGCTTTTTTGGACTCTTTGGTCGTGTTTCATTTGGAGCCTTGTCTTTTGTGCTGCTCTTTTCTGGTTGCTCTGCCTCTGTAGGAGTATTAGGCTTACTATCAACTTTAGAGCTCTTATTAATCAAGAGTTTCCCTGGTCTACCCTTGGGTGTTTTTTCTGTAGGAGTTTGTGGTTGTGTTTTGGGCTTTACACCTTCTTTAGAATTGCTTAGCTTCTCGGTTTCCTCTATACTACTAGGAGATGATGGCTGCTCCGTCTTCTCCTCAGGAGTTATGCATTTTGATTCCTTCCCACTCTTCAGCTCTTTGGTTTGAGAAGGTTTAGGTGCTCGACTAGGTTCTACATCTCCTGCAGCCACGGTTTCATCTTCCTTGACAGGTGACGTGGTGTCGCTTTTACCAGGCGGCGACGGTGTTGACTTGGGTTTTGTAACACTGTTACTTGAGCTGGATTTACTTCTTTCAGCCTGTGCCGGATCACGTGTCAGAACCGGAGAGGAAACTGACGCATCGGGTGACACGCTCACGATGAGTGTTTTGCTCGGTTTTGGCAAAAGCTCAGGAGGCGTCTTCTTTGGAATTTTTGACTTGTCTGTAGGCTTAATAAATACAATCGGCAGCTCTTTTTTAGTCGGAGATTTACTTTGCTTTTTCTCTGTGCCATTTTGCGCAAGCTTTTTGGTGCTTTCCCCTTTCGTGGCCTCTGTATGGATTGTAACTCGACCCACACTGGCTTTTGTCTTCGGTGCCACTGGCGGAGCTGAACCCTTTCCAGCAGTCCCTCCATTTGTTCCGCTGCTTGTTTTGTCCACACGTTTGGATGCCACAGCCGAAGTCTGGCGATTACTAACCCCTGGACTGGTCACTCTGGTCTGTCCCTTGTACCCAGACATATCTGGAGAGTCCTCTCCAGAAGCTGTGATGTTATTAGGAAGCTCTGAGGGTTGCTCCTCTACATCATTGTCAACCTGCTGCTCTGGCTTAGCTTCCTCTTTTACAGAAGCATCTCTGCTTTCGCTTACAGAGTCATATGACTGCTGGTCAGGCTTTTTAATTTGCACACTGACGTTCTTGAGGCTTGGCAGACTGTGGAAGTAAAAAAAAAAGAAAAAGAGTTACAGTTCAAGTACAAGTAAAAAATGTAAAAATTATTTAAATCATCAAAATCTCAAAATCTTTTGAGATTGTTCATGCAGTTCAAGACTAACAGTATAATTATCCTCTTCATCTCTTTTACTGTACATTGTTCCCAAAATCTCTAATTATAGTCCTAAGCAACCCCCCGAGTGTCCTCTAAACAAACAACAAAGCAACTGTAGTAATGAATGACGCATCTATATAATGCATTCAACATTGCCAAAGTTTTGTTTTCGAACATAATTAGATTCAGACTTAAATCACCATGTATTATAGCCTACAGCTTAAACTTTTTAGTGCCTTTTCAAATGACACAGTGGCCTGGCTTGAATGTCCGCTAACCCTGAATAAATCTGGGAGAAACTATACACATGTGAATAATGATTCACATTTAAACACGTTTAAACATGTACACCATGGTGCTCTGCAATACACAATAAAGGCTTAGCTACAGGAGCTTAATACGACCTGACAGTGAGTCATACAGAACAAATCACTCATGAATTAAAGAAATCATTAAACGACGTCCTCCTATCCTCATCTCTCTTTGCATCTGTAGCATGCATTTTGTCGTGGTGCACATTTGTAAGCATTCTTTTTTTTTCAATAATGATTCTAGCTCACATTCACTCAGCTGATAAAGAACGTGATCGAAACGTGGTTCAAGCATCAGCCCTGAGGTTTAAAAAAAAAGTGAAATCCACATTTATTGTTATGAAAAATATGCTTTTATTCTAATGTGCATCGATTTGTTTCATTTAACAACTATTTATTTCCCAAGAGGATCTTTTGAAAAGCCAGGGGATGTTATTGTTCTGTGCTCATTCAGAAATTCATGGGAAAAAGGAGATCATGTTACCTGCTGAGGTCTCATCCGTATAATAGGAACAATTGTATTTATATGCACTAGCACATTAAAATCAATGCAAACACAACAGACTTACATTCTGACTTCAGATTTCTGCTTGCTTTGGGAATTTAAGTCTGCGTTCACGCTCACATCTTCTTGTTCTCCTTCCAAGCTTGACTGAGAGTTCAGGTACACTCTCTTAGCGAAGAACTTCTCGCTCGTGGAAAGCTTGACGCTCCTCCGTTTCTCGACTTTAATCTCCTCTGATGTGATGTTTTTCTCTTCTCCCGGTTCCTCCACGGCTTCCTGATATAGGGATGAATCCGACCCGGAATCAGGCGCTCCTTGAGCGACGAGTGCAGCTCTGAAGCCTGGCACGGGGCTCTGTTGAACGGGCGTGACCTGCCCGAGTGAGCTGCTTTCACTCCCTTCCTCCTCCAGGTGCGTTTCCACCCACATGGCTTTGTGAAGCTGTATAGGTGAGGGTGAGGCCTGAGCAGACTCAGTCTCCGCCTCAGGAGACAAGGGTTTTGTAGGGCTTAAGGGTGACTGGGAGTCGCTGTTCAGCTTGCGGGATTTTCTCCGGCTTGAGGTTTTCTTCCCCATGCTTTCTGTGATGTCTAGATCAGAAGAACTGGACTCGCTCCTTGACTTGGAGCTCAGTGTCACCCCAGCGAGGGCGCTGTAATTCCCTTGCCCTCCCACAACCGGTTTTAGAACAGTCTTCTTGATGTCTGGAGATTTAGGTTCGGAGTTGTCCTTTACAGGGATTTCTGAGCATTCCTTAATGGTTTGTGTGATCTGTCTCTCGATTCCTTTATCTGTCACACTGATCTCCTCCAGAAACACCCTGAGCTTTTTGCTCGCCTCCACCACCAGATGCTCTGCACCCGGTTCGTTTTTGCTTTTCGTCGCCGCCGCTAAGTTTCTCACGCTGCCACTGCTGTCACTATCCGCAAACGGAAAGTCACCTCCGTCTGCGATGACCGAAGCCACGCTCCGGACGCTTGGGCTCCCTTTATCGGCGAAGAACCCGTGCTCGATGTCTTCTTCTCCACCCGGGGACGCCTGGCTCAGTCCTGCTGATTTGCTTGGGCTCGAAACAGGTGACGCATTTTCCTCCGTCCCATCAGACGATGTCCTGCGCCTCTTTGTGAAGAACGAGGCCACGCGGTACAACACGCCGCCACCTTTTTCCTCGGAATTCTGCCGTGCCAAAATAAACAAACACAACGGCATGATTAGGAATGTGCTTTCAGTACGAAAAAAACCTGAAAAACTTACCAACCGTCCTGCCCATGTGCATTGCAATGCAAAAGAGGCATCTTTCCACCAAGCCTTCCGTTAAGACCAGGTTACACAGTAAGCAATGCAACCTTTACCCTACGCTAAGTTAATAAAGCACTTCTGTTAACAAGGACGACTTGATAGAGAGGGAAACAACCGTATCTCAGCCTTTCCATGAGTCTTTATTTCCAGCTGATAAAAAATAGTTTCACTTTATGGTATGCTATTACTATTATTATTATTACTATTATAAACTCATAAAACTTCAAATGATCTCTCAGACATGAAGGAATGCACTTTTGTTTATTGACTTCTGAAGAATTACAGGTAAAGAAAAGGACACATGTCCTGCTTCCTTAAAAAACTTTCTCTACTGCACTTGAACTCCTAAGACACCTACTAGGGATACACACTTAAAAAAAAAGGGGGATTAAAAAAAGGGATGTTTTTAGGGATAGACACTTTCTCTTTCTATCTATCGATACTGTATGTTATAAGTTCTGCACTGGAATCATGACACATGTTCTTGACATCAAGACAGTTTTCTTACAAGCAACTTCAAAGCCTTTCCCTTAAACATAACAATTACAGTTAATTTAAACCGTTATAAAGTGTGTCAAAAGCCCTAAATCTGATTAACATTACATTTTAATTTAACGCATTAATACGTAATGCACAACAAACGTGAGCTGCGCGCTTCAGGTATCCGCATCAGACCGCCGTTATTATAAAGTTACAGAATAAACGCCACGCTGGCGCGCTCGCGCACATCCACACGCGCGCGCGCGCGCACACGCAACCACACACAAACCTTGATGAGTTAAATAACTAAAGTAACATAAAGCAGCAATATGTTTTAAAGTGTAAAGTATGTGAATACAGCGGCGCGTACCTGTACAGCCCCGGTCTCTCTCTCTCTCTCTATCTCTCTCGGTCTCACTCTCTCTCTCTTTCTATCTCTCTCTCTCTCTCTTTCTCGCGCGCTCTCCGTGTGTGACCGCGCAGGCAAAAATGAGCTGGCCCCGCCCCCTCGGTGACGCATACGACATTCCAATGATACGCCATTTTCCACTGTTCACATATGGAAGGGTTTTTATTCATTATTTATTGCTTTGTTTGTTTGTTTGTTTTCCAAACAACATTACTTTCCTTTTAAAATAATAATTATTAGAACACGAACATAAAGTTAAAAGTAAACAAACACAATTACGAACATTTATATGAGTAAATAAATAAATATAAAATTATTATTTTTAAAGAATTTATAATAAATGCCTATACAATACATTTACATATTTGTTTTCAAATTCATTTAAGCATTTTATACCTAAACCTTATACAACTATTTATTTTAAAAAGTCATATATAAAAATGTATACATAAATTTCACTGGCTGCAAAATTTTTGTTTGTTTGTTTGCCATGGGCATTTCCTTTTTAAAAAGGCTATCAATCTCAAACTTTTTATATGTTTGGTACAAAAAAATATACTTTGTAAACCAAAAACAAGAATTTTTGCAGTAACATAGAAAATGTTTTAATGCAATAGTTTAAAGTAGTTTATTATTTATTGAATCAGTCAATTCATAAACAATGATAGAAGAGTTATACATGTAGATACATGTAGATACAATTTACGGAATTAAAGCTCTAAAGTTTTTAATCTTTCACTCTTTGATGGGCAAAATGAAACTAACATGGATTGTTTTGCTATTTGAAATGTGGTCAACGTTTATTGTACATTATATTAGCATACGCCCTAAAGTCCATCAGCCAATTTAAACCCAGTGACCGGTTAAAAAAGATTTTATGGCATTTTTGCCATGCCCTTTTTGCTGACGTTGTTAAATTTAATCATAAACTTCTTACGCTGTATGCAATATCACTTCTCAACTTGTAAGTTCCAAACCTCCAATCAGGAGAAGCTAAAGAAAACGACCCTTGATATGAAATTCCTGCTCCTCAACTTGGAGTTGCCTTTTTAACTATGAGTTCCTGTTTATGGAATGATGCCAAATCAGCATGTCCACTCTTACCTTTAAATGAGATAAAGATTAATGTACAGTGGAACCTCAGATTGCCAGTAACTCGGTTTGCAAGCGTTCCGCAAGACAAGCAAAATTTTTTCATACATTTCGATAAATGAGCAAGTCTTGATATACGTGTACCAAGTATCACAGAGTATCATGTGTCAAGCCGAGTGTCACGTGATCACAACTGAGCCAATGCTTCTCTCTTGTGTGCTGCGGAATTGGGGGTAATCTTCTCCCATGCTCAGTCTCAGTGCGCACGCGCCACTCGTATAATCAACATCCGTGCGTGCATGTCCTGTTAACTTTAACATTGTGACCACATGTGTGCGCGTAAAGCATCTTTGATTTTGTGTTTGTGTGTGTAGGACTTTCGCACACGCACCACTTTACTGAATAGAGCCTCCCCCGAGTGCTTATGTGAGGGTGAGTCTCTATTCGGTAAACTGGTGTGTCTGTGTGTGTGTGTGTGTGTGTGTGTGTGTGTGTGTGTGTGTGTGCACGTGTGTGAAAGTCGTCCTAAACGGCAGCCGTCTCCCTCCCCTTGTCTGCAAGCTAGTCGGTGTGTGTTTGTGTCCATGTGTGCACATGCGCTGCTGTGTGCGTGTGTGTGTGTGTGTGAACGTTGTCCTACACAGCAACCCCCCCTTCCTGCAAGCTAGTCTGTGTGTGTGTGTCCATGTGTCTGTGTGCGCGCACACGCTGCTGTGTGCGTGTGTGTGTGTGTGTGTGTGCGCACAACAGTGTGTGTGTGTGAAAGTTGTCCTACACAGCAGCCCCCTTCCCTCCTTCCTCCTCTCCTCTCTCTGGTCTCAATCACTACAATTCTTTTCAATTCTTTTCAAAGGTAAAGTGCAAGTGGATATACAAGTACGCTACCAAAACAAATGATGCTCGCAATCCAAGGTTCCAATGTACAGTATATACCCGTCTCAGCTTAAAATCAGACACAGCACACTTTTTGCATATTTTTGTTAAAGCTATAACACTGATTTGTTCTGGCATTATAATTCATTCATTCATCTTCTGTACCACTTATTCTCTACAGGGTCATGAGGGAATGCGGCCTATCCCAGAAGACTTAAGGCATGATCCAAGGCAGGATACACCCTGAATGGGGCACACACACACACACACACACACGATGGGCAATTTTGGAACGCTAATTAGCCTAATCTGCCTGTCTATGGACTGTGGGAACACAAGTCGTGAATCGAACCCTGAAGGTGCGAGGCCATAGTGCTAACTACTATGCCACCGTGTCACCTTGTACTAAGGTAAAGACGATAAATATCATGCTAGTGTTAGCTAGCTAGCTTGTTAAAAACGAACTGCCGCGTTTTCAACATCGTTTCCGAAGCTTGTGCAGACTGTATAGAGCTGACATCATCGTTTGGCCTTGATTCACTTCCGGCCTCTCCTTGCTCACGCTTATCGCTAGCTTTCTGTCTATAAAACTATAAATTCCTGAGAAGTCTCGCACGTCGCAGCACTCCGAGCAGAGGAACCAAGAATAAAACGATGGAGAGTCATAGCTGAGCCTGACACAGACCACAGGTCAAAGTGAAATGATTACACCGACCTGTTCGGATATCTGACCTGAGGACCTGCGGGTGACTTCACTCTATCCGTTATGTGCTTTTAATGGGTGCTTTTAATCTCTTATATTTTTTTCCTGAACATTCGGTGCAGGAGGAAGATGTGTCTGCCCATGTTCTTATACTGCAGGTTATTTATTCATTTATTTATAAGTAAAATGTATTTTTAATCACGCTTGTTTATTTATTTATTGGTTTATTTATTTATTTAGATCAATGTTAAAATCAGAACTGCATCACTGTGCTAGTTTCACCTCCAGGTCCTGGTGCAGAGACATATATATATATATATATATATATATTTTTTTTTGGTAAAGCTGATATATACCACTATAAAAGACATAACATTAATTATTATATTAAAAGCTCTAATTACACATTATAAGTACTGTAGATATAGAAATGAATAAAATCCTGCTTAAATCCCATTGGACCATTTAAAACTAGTGACCAACCAGGCAAACATGGCAATTTCTGCCTCACCTGCTGCTTTTAGCATTAAAGTTTCTATTATAAAACTTTGACAAGTACATTCTCAATACAGTGCTATTTATTATTGATACAGTTTTACATATATAAATAAGTCGAACATTTCAATAAAAACTTTAACTTAATTAAATGTGGCCTTTTATTTATTTTTATTTTACATGTATATATTTATGTTTGTATCGATTTATTTATTTATTTTTGATATGTATGTTTTAAAATGAAGTATATAAATATATATGGCATTTCTCTGCTTAAACTCTCTTTCCTTTCATTTTCTAAAAGGTTTATAACCATATGATAGATACAGTAAATAACAATAAATCAAACAGTTATAAAATGTATTAATGTATTTCTTACTAATACGTCTTATACTAAGTAATATATAGTGTATATTTTTTAACGTAAAGAAGGAAAAAACTATTCAAAGCTATAATTGTACTTGTGTAGAATGTCAAGAACTTTCGTTGTCACACCCTGGAAGTGTATACTTAGCATTGTTTTTAAAAAATGCAGTTGAAAGTTTGAGTAATAATACACACCTCTCGAAACGATGCTTAACTTTTTTTTTTTTTAAAGTAAAGTTTAACATAAATTTGAACATTTCTACAAACTCTGACATGCTACAAACTCGTGGTGTTTCTTTGTGTTTTTATTCTGCTGCTCAGTATCGTGACACGCTAAGTCTGTAACCCGAAGAAACACCTCCACCTGTAATGAACGCATTAATAATAGATAAGCGCTAAAATAGACAGCAATGAATGATAAGATCCTTTCTGAATGAAACTCACCATGCTGAAGATCGAGTCACAACACTCTAGGATCTCAGATCTGTTCAAAAATCCACGCGAGACTCAGCCCGCTCTTCATTTTTCAACAGAACAGAAGTCAAAACTGGTCTATTTTTTTTTTTTCGCAGACTGAACACAAGACTACATTCAGGCCTGGAGCTCTGACCCAGACGAATGACAGAGTGGAAAATAAAGTGGGTTTGCGAAAGAAATGAGCATAAACTCCAGAAACTCCAGGACGCCGCTGCTTTCACACACACACACACACACACACACACGCTCACACACACACACACACACAGAAAAGCTCTAGAGCCGTTACGCAACTGCGGGACAAAGTCAAACAGGAATGAGTCATCACACGCTGCAAAGGTGTTTTAGCTCATGAAGGCGGCCTTGGGCTGAACGACCACGCCCTGAACGCCCTTACACTGCCTCTCCCCCTCTCTCTCTCTCTCTCTCTCTCTCCCTCTCAATACTTCTAAAATAAACCAGACCAGATGAAAGAGAGATCAAAAATATGTTTGATTTATTCATCTGAATGCTTTTATTGAGGTCAGAGCTGTATTTTATCTCCTGGATTACGCCCAGCGCGAACACAGGCTTCCTGAATGCGGTTTGCGTTTATTACTTTTGCTTTTTTTATTTCTTTTTGCTACTTTTCTATAGTTTGTTTTGATCTTTTATTTGATTCCTGTGTACTTTTCTGCACATGTATTACTTATTGTATTTATATTGGATTACAATTATGTAACTTTCATTCTATTATTTCGTATTATTGATTCATATTTAGTTATTCTTTTATTGTTTTATTGTTATTTTCATATTTGTGTGTATTGCACCTGAATATTTTTTTATACTTTTTATATGTTTGTAGTATAATTGTTTTTCAATTTAGTTGTGTTAGTATATTGACTATTTATTATTTTATTAGATTGTTTTTTATTTTAATTCCTACCCCATAAAGTATGCAATATCTATTTAGTATTTCCTACTTGCTCTAATTGTATTTTTATTATTATTATTATTATTTACTGTATTTTTTTTATCGTATACTGTATATATGTTGCCAATGCATTCACTTGCATACGAAATTACTGTAAGTAACATCCAATTTTTAATTCATACGGCTTAATATGATGTTGGCCCATGGTACGCAGTCACGTTGGAACCGGCGTGGGGTCGCTTTTCAGGAGTTGGGCTCGACCCCTTAGTTCCAGTGAAGACTTCATCATACCAAGACATTTTGGACAATTTCCTGCTCTCAACTTTGTGGGAACAGTTTGGAGACGGGCCCTTCCTGTTCTAACATGACTGCACACCATTGCACAAAGCAAGGTCTATAAAGACATGGATGAGCGAGTTTGGTGTGGAAGAACTTGACTGGCCTGTGCCTCAACCCGATAGAACACCTTTTGGATGGATTCGAGCGGAGACTGTGAGCCAGGCCGTCTAGTCCAACGTCACTTTCTGACCTCACAAATGCGTTTCTAGAAGAATGGTCAAAAATTCCCATAAACACACTCCTAAACCTAAAGTGGAAGCCTTCCCAGAGGAGTTGAAACTGTTATAGCCACACAGGGGGCGGGGCCAACATCATATTAAACCCTATGGATTAAGAATCGAATGTGACTCAAGTTCATATGCATGTGAAGGCAGGCGAGCCAATACTTTTGGCAATATCGTATATATATATATGAAATATATTGGAATGTCCAGGCCAATTCTTTCTACTTTCTTTCTTTCATTCCTCCTTTCTTTCTTTCTTAATTACATTTTTATGGCTTTACACTGTAGGCATTTGGGCTTGAGATCAAAAGATGAATGTGAGATGATAAATCATAATTTTCATCCTTCTTTGAGCTTTTGATCTCAAACACAAATGCCTTCAGTTTTCAGCAAAAAAAAAAAAGAAAAAAAAAAAGAAATTGGCCTTGCTGTCGAATACTTGTGACATACTGAATGAAGCTTGAGGACATTTACAGAAAAAGTCTGCATTTTTCCTAAATTTCTTTTTTTTCATGTGGTTATTAAGTCCATTTTGTGTAAAATGAACAGTTTACTTCTATGGTCTTTTGCATGTGTTTATTATTTCTTCTTACATTTTAATCTCATTCCTTCAGATGCATAGCTATATATATTTTTTTTCTTGTCTAATATATTTAATTTTTTATAATAAAAAAATACGTTTTATAATTAGCTTTTCTATTTATTTTTTTTGTTCACCATACTCGTGTCTTATTACGTCTGAACATTCCGCTTGTCTGGATCTTTACTTTTTTTTTTTGTTGAAGGGTATGTGGGTGTGAGAAAGTCACACACCCACTCACACAGAACCATACACACACACCTCAGCATGTCAGACAGGACATGTACACACACAGTTATACGGCTAGACTCTGAATTTGTCTGTTATTTTCTTAAACACTGCTCAGTTACAGGGCAACAGGTCTCAGGTTTCCATAGCAACGCCACTTTTCATACTGTTTCCATACGGCTCGAGGTGAAACAGCGCAGCGTGGAGGAACTGAGAGCTTCCTGAACAGGAATAAAACACACAGTGTGAGTCATGAAATGAAATTTAGAGCTCGTTGCATGACTAATTAAAAACACACACTCTCTCTCTCTCACACACACACACACACACACACACACACACTAACTTCCTTTTATATTATTAATATATTTGTATTTATATTGTCATTCCTGTATCTGAGCTACAGTAAATTTGACTTTAAAACTATTTAACCCTTAATAAATAATAACCATATGAATAATAATGTTTATATGTTTACATTTCATATATATTTAGATGTTTGAAGCATTCAAAATATTGTTCATATCTTTCATTTGTATTCTCAGATCTTCTTTCAGTTGTATGCCTATCAATATATTATTTCTAAATATTTAAAATATTTTTTTTGTTTATGTATTTTGTACACGTTAGTATCTTTGAGAATGTTTTGTCTAAACATATTATTTTTCTATTTATTTAATTGCTCTGGAGGTGTTTATTTTAATTTGAATATAATAATAATCATCATTATAATAATTATAATTATTATTATTATGTTAGAAGTCACGATTTTTGGGGGGTATTTTATTATTTTGTTTTTTTTAATCTTACCCATATATATTACTACATTTTGAAATTTGTTCTATATTTAAAATTAGATTTATAGATTTTGTCAACGTTTAACTGTATTTTAAATGTCGTCTATACCTAATCTTTTTAACTATTTGTTAATATTTATTATTTTATTTCGGCATGTTGTCTATATTTTCCATTACATATATTACAATGTTCTTCATAATTATTTTGTTTAACTATAAAACTGTTTAAATAACTGTATAATTATTTCATTTTATTTATTTCATATTATTATTATTATTATTATTATTATTATTCAGAAGTTTGTCTATTTTTATATATTTTTCTTGACAATGTTTTTCTTCATATTGTTACTATTTTGCTGTTATCATTTTGCCTGTGCTTGTTTTGCCTTTTAAAAACGTTTTTCTTACTATATTTCTGATTATTATGTCTAATGCTTTAATTTTTATTCATTTGCTTAATTATTTCTTAATTAGCATTTACATCTTTATTTTATTATTTGCCTAATGTTTATGTCTTTGTCATTTTTTAAACTCTGTAATATTTTTCTTTATAATAATATCATTATTATTTTCTCTTTTTTATTTTTTGCTAATTTAGCCTTGGCATTAAACAACATTATATCTGTATCATCTCACACACACATATACACACATAGTAAAATGTATATGAGTCTTGTTGGAATGTAAAATAACATGAAAATGTATGCTTTTGTTTCATGCTTCTAATTCCAGTCATTTTTCAAGTTCTGCCATCCGCGTACCCGCAACACACACACACACACACACACACACAGTAAATAGTCTGTAACAGGACACTATATTGCTATGCTGGATATCGAGTCTGAGACACATCACATGGCAGCGCAGCAGTGAAGCGTGACGCAGAGAGCGGCTCACTGTCAGTGGGGGGACGTGGGATTGTTGTGGGAAGGTTAACAAGGCCTTTATTTCTCTCTTCACACACAGACACAGACGCTTTATTGACAGAGAGGTGATGTGTGATCGCTTATTAATACAGATGCAAAATGAGCTTTGGTTTCACTCATCGAGGGTTTCAGAGAGGCACAAAGACTTTCAGCACAGGAAGGAAATAAAGCAGAGACAATACATTAACAGTGTCTCACCCACACACTCACACACACACACACACACACACACACACAGTCACGAGGTTCAGCCCTGTAATCAGTATATTTTATTTTTGTTTTTAAAAACACAAATTGTAGTCAGGACTGTCTGACACAGGTTACATTGCGTGCATAACCTGCATTACACTCGGGATTAAACCCTGACTCATGAGCCGTCGCAGGTTTAACTCGGCTTCACGGGTTACGTCGTTCCCACTGAAAACAGCAGCACAGACACGACGTGAGTCATTCATTCAAAATGAAAACTGCAGAAGTGATTCTAAGTTCCCAAACTGTCGCTAACACTAATCGGGCTTCTCGTTCATGCCCCTGCCCGTGTTGTGCTGTTAGAGGAAACTCACCAATGTCAGAGTGCCGTGCTGAGCTCAGGCTGATGTTAGTGTTTTATTCCACTTACACTACAGAAAGGAGGCCAGTTTATTCATTTTGCATGATTCTATCCGCTATAGTAGCGTTTTAGTTCACGTTCTCGCTTACATTACAGCAGCTCTAAAGAGTCGGTCCTTCACCAGCCTGGCACCTACAGTAGTGATGTTACAGTAGAAGTGTATTAATAGAAACCTGCACTACTGTTAGAGCTGCTGTAATTAATCAACACAGGTGTTTTTTTTTCTTTTTCTGTCATCTAAAATAATCTAGTAGAACATTGTTTATTTATTTATTTTTAATTTTAGGTTCATTTGTTTAAATTACAACAAAAAACACATTCAAACACAGTCGGACGCACTGCGGTAATTTCAGCAGAAGATGCAGTAAAATAGAAAAATAATTTAATCTCATTTTGAAATGACACATTGTGCAAGATAGAGAACAGTATTGTCTACACTCTGATGCTTTTTTATATTACTATATTACACATTTTATTAAAAAAAAAATAATAATAATTTGTGCCATGGTGTTCTAATGGTTTCTCGTGAATCAACCACCTTCTGACCAATCAGAGTCCAGAACGCAACCTCACCGCTGTCATGATATGGAACCATACCGAACTGTTAACGAACGATTAACACACAGCCAGGCGAGGGTGACCATGAGGCGCCATGTTCGTTAAACATAAATATACATAATAAAATAACAAAAAGTATAAAAATACATTTCTATCCTCTTTAGATGATGGTATAGAAATACTGTAGACAAAAATGGGCACTTTATTCATTAATTCATTCATTCGCTATTGTGCTTATCTTAGAGTACAGGGACCAGCGAGGACTGGAGTCTATCCCAATGGAAACTAGACAGGGCAGGCCCCAGACAGGGATCCAATCCATTGCAGGGCGCACACTCACACACACTCACACACACACAAGAACATTCACACACTACGGGCAATTTTGAGATGCAAATTAGACTAATCTGCATGTCTTTGGTCTGTGAGAGGAAACCGGAGTACCCGGAGGAAACCCACCAAGCACGGAGAATCATGTAAACTCCATGCACACAGACCCTGAGGCGGGAATCAAACCCTGGACCCTGGACCCTAGTGTTAACCACTACACCATCGTGCTGCCTAGAGACTATGCAATACTTACTGCAACATGTTAATGCAGAATTTCTATCTTATTTAATTCAAGCTACTTTGTGATAATGTCCATTGTTAAAAGAGCTATACACGTAAAATTTTATTCAATCTTACTTTTTAGAAATTTTTCCTTTTAAGACAACGGACAATCATATAAGCATTTCACTGCTTATCATACTGTTTCTATTTTTATTTGAAAAAAAAAATTGCTTCTTTTAAAAAATCATTATAAATGATCAGAATATTCAATGATAAAGAAAATGGGTTAAATATTACACTTTTAAAAATAAATAAATAAATAAATAAATAAACAAACAAACAAACTTTCCAATGTTTAAAAACACAGTTATTAAATATTGAACAAAATGATTGAAAAGATATGATTTCTCCAAATATTAAATAAGACATGAGACATGAGACATTAGGACATATATTAAAACTATATTAAACTACATATGTGTATCTTGTTCATTATAAAATGTTTTATATATAAAAAATAAGATACAATAATTTATTTACATTTATTAAATGTAAAAAAGAATGTTTTATATAATTTTTTTTATATTTTGGTTGAAATTTGATTTGATTAAATTTAGTACACAACAAGAAATACTCTAAAGTTTGTGATAAATGACAGCTCTGAGTGTCTTGGGGTCATTAGACTGTGTATTACCGTGGACACTTCACAAAGCTTAATGTTTATGATCAGTAATTAGGCTGTGCTGCCGCCTAGTGGCCAGGTGTGGAAACCTCAGGAGCCACAATAGTTTTGTATTGACAGTAAACCGACTCGAACTGAGGGATAGATTTCAGAGTCGATTCAGAGTCGAGTCGCTTTTAGAGCTCACGAAGAACAGTGTGTGAAGATCTCCAAACAATACTGGGATTAAATGGAATTGAAAATGAGACTGAAACAGAATTTAACAATATAGACTGTACTCAGGTCCTACATACTGCAGCATTTATAAATAAATAAACAAAATAAATAAATAAATAATGATTAATAATAGCTTTACTTCATGCCATCCCCTTACATCTTCATAAAGCAGATCTAATGCAGACTATCTGATGCCACAAAAGCAGAACAGAGAGTTTAGAGGAACGTTATTTCGCTCTGGTGAGTCACTCTTCTGCTCTTTTCTCCATCTGGTTGGCATTTTTGGTTTCTACGAACTGAAGGAGACAAAAGCCTCAAACACACCCGAGTGTTCAGCGGTTAATAAACAATACTGAGTCTGTTCTTTATGAGGACTCTCGAACAGCCTCGCAATAACGTTAGAGGCCCGGTACTGAACACACGCCTCCATGACTTTGTTAAACACTCGACCAAACACCAGGGTTTCATAACGACAGTCTGTGTTTCTGTCAAACCTGCGAGACCTGAGCTCCATCAGCACAAGAGTGTGTTGTGTTGCAGTATGCAATGTATGTTGTGTTGCAATGTGTGTTGTGTTGCAGTGTGTGTTGTGTTGCAGTGTGTGTTGTGTTGCTGCGTATTGTGTTGCAGTTTGTTGTGTTGTGTTGCAGTATGCAATGTATGTTGTGTTGCAATGTGTGTTGTGTTACAGTGTGTGTTGTGTTGCAGTGTGTGTTGTGTTGTGTTGCAGTGTGTGTTGTGTTGCAGTGTGTGTTGTGTTGCGTTGCAGTGTGTGTTGTGTTGTGTTGCAGTGTGTGTTGTGTTGCAGTGTGTTGTGTTGCAGTGTGTGTTGTGCGTTGCAGTGTGTTGTGCGTTGCAGTGTGTGTTGTGGGGTGTTATGTTGCAGTGTGCTGTAGTGTGTTGTGTTGCAGTGTGTTGTGTTGCAGTGTGTATTGTGTTGCAGTGTATTGTGTTGCAGTGTGTTGTGTTGCAGTGTATGTTGTGTTGCAGTGTGTGTTGTGTTGTGTTGCAGTGTGTGTTGTGTTGCAGTGTGTGTTGTGTTGTGTTGCAGTGTGTGTTGTGTTGCAGTGTGTGTTGTGTTGTCTTGCAGTGTGTGTTGTGTTGTGTTGCAGTGTGTGTTGTGTTGCAGTGTGTTGTGTTGCAGTGTGTGTTGTGCGTTGCAGTGTGTGTTGTGGGGTGTTATGTTGCAGTGTGCTGTAGTGTGTTGTGTTGCAGTGTGTTGTGTTGCAGTGTGTATTGTGTTGCAGTGTATTGTGTTGCAGTGTGTTGTGTTGCAGTGTATGTTGTGTTGCAGTGTGTGTTGTGTTGTGTTGCAGTGTGTGTTGTGTTGTGTTGCAGTGTGTGTCGTGTTGTGTTGCAGTGTGTGTTGTGTTGCAGTGTGTGTCGTGTTGTGTTGCAGTGTGTGTTGTGTTGTGTTGCAGTGTGTGTTGTGTTGCAGTGTGTGTTGTGTTGTGTTGCAGTGTGTGTTGTGTTGCAGTGTGTCGTGTTGTGTTGCAGTGTGTGTTGTGTTGTGTTGCAGTGTGTGTCGTGTTGCAGTGTGTGTTGTGTTGTGTTGCAGTGTGTGTTGTGTTGCAGTGTGTATTGTGTTGCAGTGTGTATTGTGTTGCAGTGTGTATTGTGTCGTGTTGCAGTGTGTGTTGTGTTGCAGTCTATGTTGTGTTGGTTGCAGTGTGTGTTGTGTTGCAGTGTGTGTTGTCTTGCAGTGTGTGTTGTGTTGCAGTGTATGTTGTGTTGGTTGCAGTGTGTGTTGTGGTGCAGTGTGTGTTGTATTGCAGTGTGTGTTGTGTTGTCTTGCAGTGTGCGTTGTGTTGCAGTGTGTGTTATGTTGCAGTGTGTGTTATGTTGCAGTGTGTGTTGTGTTGTGTTGCAGTGTGTGTGTTGTGTTGCAGTGTGTGTTGTGTTGTGTTGCAGTGTGTGTGTTGTGTTGCAGTGTGTGTTGTGTTGCAGTGTGTGTTGTGTTGCAGTGTGTGAAACCCTGAAGGTCTTTTTGGCACACAAGTGACTCCTGAACGTTTCAGAAGGGCGTAACTAATCATGTGACTGAAGCTCATCATAATATCAGAGTTAGAGTTAAAGAAAGCGATGCACACACACAGGAGCTGCTTCTGCGATTAAAGAAGAGACGTAAAGCTGCACTGAAGGTTTATTAATCAGACGGCAGCCGTTTGAAAGACGTGTCATTTTGTGTTATTTTAATGCACTTTGCATTAATTTGCATAAAAGTATATTCAGCCATCCTTCCAGTTTTGTGGAAATACATCCTTTGATCATACACATGTCATAACAAAAATGTAACATTTATACGGTTGTATTGTATTTAATTAATTTGCATAAATTAGTAATCAGCAATGAGACAGGACATATCACAATAATTGTAATTATAAATTATGAATCATTTGAGTCGACTCTCTCTGGAGAGATGAATCAAATGATCTGACTCACTGACCAGAGTCAGAGTCACAAAAATGCCTCATTTCTTAATTAGGAACTGGGTAAAATGTTGCACATGTTAAACCCCACAGTGTTCTATGACAGCGCCTCCTGATGGTGATGATTCTTTACACATCCACACCTTTTTACACCTTTTCAGCTCATCTTGCCTTCATATAGCTTTTCCTGCTGTCATTCAACTGAGTACAGTCAACAGATAAAGATTTAGAGATATACTGTACTGCACTGTAAATGCCACTGGGTAATAAAATATTAGCTTTACTAACAAAGCAGCAGGATATTAAAATAATATTAAAAGCAGGTGTGCAAAAGTGTAAACACCCCAGCATCACGAGGTGGGGCATACCCTGGACTGGGTGCCAATCTATCGCAGGGCACACACACACACACACACACACACACACACACACATTACTTATCCAACCTGCACCTGCCTAAATGACCAGGTGTACAGATGTTCCTGCGCTGCCAGGCCAAAAACACACCTCGTACACACCAAGATTTCATTCAGAAACCTTTAGCTTTACCTTTACCATTATTGCACGCAGTGTGGTGTCCAGTTCATGTATGAAAATGATTCCTCGTGCTCCCAAAATCACTCTTTCGCAATCTGAGTGCAGGAATTTGGCCGTACGATAAGGGAAGAAAAACTCCATAGATATGATAACCTGGTCATTCAGGACATTCAGGCCGTCAGCTGACTTCATTTTATTGTGACATAACACTGCTGAGCCTGGACCTGACCATCTAAAGCAACTCCAGATCATAACACTGCTTCCAGAGGTTTGTACAGTGGGCACTTCATGCACTTCCCTTCTTCCTCTGACTGTGGAGCAGGGTCAGTTTGGACCCATCAGAACACATGACCTTTTTCCATTGCTCCGAAGTCCAAGCTTTATGCTCCCTAGCAAACTGAAGCCCTTTTACTGATGTGTCTCGCCGACAAGTGGTTTTCTTATAAACAAACAGCTGTTTAGTTACAATCCTGTGAGTTCTCACCACAGTGTGTATTTGTTACTTTTATCTTAACCACGGCCCAGATTTTTAACGTAGATTTTTTATTTTTTTTTGCATGCAACTTCACCAATCGTTTAAGTGATCTCACTGATGAGTCAATGCTTCCACAAAGTGGATGGTTCAGCACTATCCTTCCAAGTTCTTATAATATATTAAAGCAGGGGTAGCTCAATGGTTAAGGCATTAACCCTGGGACCTGGGGAAGGTCCCAGGTTCAAAACACACACGACCACCAAGTTGTCCCTGTTCGGCCCTTGAGCAAGACCCTCAACTGCTCAGCTGCGTAATGAGATAAAAATGTAAGTCGCTATGGATAAGGGCACCTGCCAAATGATTAAATGTAAAGACTTAAATGATTAATGTAAAATCTTAAAAACGTGAAAGAAAGATTACTTCACATCTCCTTAGTTGTTTTCTTTAAGACCAGGTTGTGTAAGAAAGTGGAGGGTGAGTGTACTATACAGTATATGTAATGCACTAAGAGTAAGTGAGTTCCAGTTGAGTGTTAACATTGAGCAACATACTGTACAGCTCTCGTAATAAATCTCGTTAGAAATTAGTTAAAACGGGGGGGCGCTGTTGAGCTCGTAATGGAGTAGACGTGTTTTTGGAGGCTCCGGAGGATTATTGTTAAAATTGTTATTAAATTGCGCTTTCTAGTTTTAATTTCACTGCTATTCTTCCCCGTTACCAGTTTTATTTGTATATTCATCTTTAGAGGTGGTTACAATGTCCGGTAAAAATACTAAAACCCGTAGCACAATGCAGTCACAACTGAGGCCTAATCCACAGGTCACGGCCTCACCTTCGCGTGAGTCGCCGCCGCGCGCTGACCCCACCGTTCACCAGGCAGTTTCTGTGATTGACACTGGTGCGCTGAAGCTCGAAATATTATCATCTTTGAGGAACGAAATCGCGGATATTTTTAAGGCGGAACTGCGTGCTGCATTGGGGGACGACTTGTCCACAATCAAATCGGAGTTACAGGCTGTAAAAACACAACTGGCTAATGATAAGGCCGCCATTGATGCCGGACTGTCTGCGCTAAAGGGTACTGTAGGTGAGATGGAGCGCTCGCTCTCTGATTGTACCGATGACATCACTGCAATGCAAAGTAAGATACAACGTCTTACTGCAGACCTACTTAAACTGGATAATAAATGCGAAGATTTAGACGCCAGATCACGGCGTAATAATGTTCGCATAATCGGTGTTCCTGAGGGTCCTAACAGCTGCACTACTTCTAGCATCGCTGCGTTGCTTAAAGAGGCGCTCAGCCTGGAGAAGGAGCCGACTTTGGACAGATCTCACCGCACTCTGCAGCCTGTACCAAAGCCTGGTGAACGACCTCGAGCCGTTGTGGCCAGATTTCACTACCACGGTGAATGCCTTGATGTTTTACGTCGGGCCAGAGAGTTAAAGCAGATTAAATTCAAGGAATTGAGTATTTCTGTTTTCCCCGACCACACAGCAAAAATTGCAAAAGCTCGCGCTTCTTTTAATGAGGTTCGGCGACAACTCCGTGGCATTGAGGGCGTGCGCTACGGCCTGTTTTATCCAGCGCGGCTGCGGATCACCTACAATGGTGTAGGAAAAGATTTTCTTTCGGCTGATGAAGCAAAAGACTACATTAAAACTATGCAAACGGCGTGAACTGCACTCGTAGTGATTTAAATAGTTGTTCATATATTTAATTTAAATTCAGTTTTTATTGTTGAATAGGGGTTTTCTTTTCTTTCTCCCTTTTTTTTAATAAGCGAAATGTGTAATCGGTTTACAAGTTCTGATGCTACCTCTGTCTATGCAAGCTTCTAATTTAGCAAAGTTAGTGTTTTGTCTGGATGTATTGCACTCCAGCCCTTGGGTCGTCTTGAGAACCAAATATTTAACGTATGCCAAGGATGTATCATTGTGCATATTTGGTCAATGTATGAGGGATGATCCTAGGTGTATTCACCTCTAGGGTTTTTGTTTGTTTGTTGCTGTTGTTTTTCCCTCTTCTCTTTTTTTTCTTGTTCTTCTTTCAAGATGGTAATAATTTATCTATACTTTCTTGTAAGCTGGGGATGAGAATTAAGTTACTTCCACCTGCGCATCATTTTTGATCTATTTAATCTGTGGGAGCCTTTTTTTTTTTCTTTTTCTTTTTCCTTCTTCATTGGGCTCACTCTCCGAGTCGTGGCCACAGTTACTGTGAGAGCGACTGTTGTTTTAGTTAGTTTAATTTGCTGTCTCCTAGTGTTTGTTAGGATGGAGACTCTAGGTTTGTGTTTTATGTGTGCTTGTGTGTGTGCGCGTGCATGTGGGGGGAGGGGGGTGTCATCCTTCTGGCTCTTTGCGAATCTTTATAATTTTTCACATTTTTTAAATTTATTTTTTATTGATAAATGGCTAGTTCCTCTGTAGGCCCAAGTTTAGCTCGGAATGGTACGCCTATCCGTTTTCTCAGCTGGAACATCAGAGGTATGGGTAACCCAATTAAAAGATCCAGAGTATTTAATCACCTGAAACGTTTACATGCTGATATAGTGTTTTTACAAGAAACACATCTTCAAGTTAAGGATCATCATAGGCTTCTCCGTCCCTGGATAGGTCAGAGTTTTCATTCTAATTTTAATTCTAAGTCACGGGGTGTGGCCATATTAGTAAACAAAAAGATACAGTTTTCACCTAACCATATAATTGCTGACAGAAATGGCAGATATCTTATTGTTGCAGGCACACTAATTCAGACCAAGGTCTTGTTGGTAAATGTCTATGCTCCAAACTTCGATGATCCAGATTTTGCGAATAATTTACTTAGTAGCCTTCCCTGCTTAAACACTCACCTGATAATTTTTGGCGGAGATTTAAATTGCGTTTCTGATCCAGTTTTGGACCGCTCTAGTTCTCGCGTTATGTCCCAGTCTGCCATGTCTAAAATATTTTTTGATTTCATGTCACAGAATGGCCTTGTAGACCCATGGAGATTCCGTAATCCTGTAGATAAAAAATTCTCATTTTTTTCTCAGGTGCATCATTCATACTCTAGAACTGATTATTTTTTCATTGACAGTCATCTTAATTCTTCTGTCGTTTCTTCAGATTATTTAAGTATTGTAATTTCTGACCATGCTCCCTTATCACTGGATATGCAATTATCAACGTATAAACAGATCCCATCGTCTTGGCGGTTTAACTCGCTTCTTTTAGCGGACAAAGAGTTTTGTACATTCATTTCTAACACTATTGATGATTTTTTATTGTTTAACCATCTTGAGTCCACTTCTTATTCATTATTATGGGAAACTCTCAAGGCTTATCTTAGAGGGCAAATCATCTCATACTCTGCTTTTCTAAATCGAAGTCGCAAGACTAGGCTCAGCGAACTCACATCTGCAATTAGCAAACTCGACCATATTTATGCATCTAATCCTTCTCCGGAGTTGTACAAGCAACGCATTGATTTACAAACAGAATTTGATCTTCTTTCAACAAAAGAAACAGAACGTATGTTGTTACAGACTCGGGGAACGTATTATGAATATGGTGATAAATCAACTAGATTGTTAGCACATCAGCTAAAACGACAAACTGCCTCACGCCTAATACCGCAAATTAAAAATGACTTAAATATTATCACTACTGATCCCACAGAGATCAATGCAGTTTTTAAATCATATTACTCCTCCCTTTATAAATCTGAATGTCTTAAAGAAGATCTAAAATTGAATAATTTCCTTCGAAGTATTGATATTCCTATTATTGATACAATATATGTAAGGGACTTGGACTCTCCATTATCTCTTGAAGAAGTCATAGTTTCAATTAAGGCAATGCAGTCCTATAAAGCTCCAGGCCCAGATGGTTTTCCAATTGAGTTTTATAAAAAGTTTATAGATAAATTGGCACCATTGCTTCTTGGCGTGTTCAATGAATCATTAGACCAGGGCTCATTACCATCTACTTTAAACCAAGCCTCAATTGCTCTTCTTCTTAAGAAGGGAAAGGATCCCCTTCAGTGTGGATCATATAGGCCATTATCATTGCTAAATGCTGATGTGAAAGTGCTGGCTAAATTAATTGCATCCCGTTTAGAGGATGTATTACCACATGTCATATCTGAGGAGCAGACCGGTTTCATAAAAGGACGGCATTTGTTTTTTAATACTCGTACACTCTTTAATATAATTTACTCCAAACAAACATCTGTATCTCCTGAGGTTGTAATCTCTCTGGATGCTGAGAAAGCTTTTGATAGGGTTGAGTGGCAATACTTGTTTGCAGTATTAAAGAAATTTGGGTTTGGTGATAAATTTATTTCCTGGATTCGCCTCCTTTACAAATCCCCGCAAGCTAGTGTTCACACAAATAATATAACCTCTGATTATTTTACTCTTGGACGTGGTACCCGGCAGGGGTGTCCCCTGTCACCATTGCTTTTTGCCCTTGCTATTGAACCATTGTCTATTAAGCTTAGATCTTCTCTTGCTTTTAAAGGTATTATTCGTAATGGGTTGGAGCTAAAATTATCCTTATATGCCGATGACTTGTTGTTATACGTGACTGATCCTGCAACCTCTGTTCCTGTTATTTTAAATATTTTGGATAATTTCGGTTCTTTCTCGGGGTATAAACTAAATTTGCACAAGAGTGAATACTACCCGGTCAATAGTAGTGCTTTACAACTTCAGCATCTAAACCTGCCCTTTAAACTCAATTGTTCAGGTTTTAAATATCTTGGTATTACAGTGACTCGTTCTCTATCTGACCTTTCTCATGCCAACTTCTCCTCTCTTATTTCCGATGTGAAATCTGATTTTCAAAGATGGAGCAATTTGCCTCTTTCTTTAACCGGAAAAATCAATGCAGTTAAAATGACCATTCTTCCTAAATTTCTCTACTTTTTTCAATCAGTTCCTTTATTTCTTCCTAAGTATTTTTTTGATTCCTTGGATAAAGTCATAATCTCTTTTCTTTGGGCTGGGAAACCTCCTAGAATCCGTAAGACCTTACTACAGAGATGTAGACTTAGTGGTGGACTTGCTCTGCCTAACTTTCAAATTTACTACTGGGCTGCACATATTCAAAAATTAAATTTTTGGATAAACTCATCTGAGTCCCCATGGTGCAAATTAGAGTTATTGTCTTGTAAACCATCCTGTGTATTAGCTCTACTTTGCACTTCCTTTCCAATCAAACCCGCTCAATATACTGATAACCCAGTTGTACTTAATACACTGAAGATTTGGTATCAGTTTAGACGGCACTTTAAATTTGGATCTGCGTCAGCAATGGGTCCATTGCATAAAAATCATTTGTTTCCCCCGTCACTTTTAGATTCGGCATTTTTATCATGGCACGACAAAGGCATCACAGACTTGTATAATTTATATGAAGATGGAGTATTTCAAAGTTTTGCTAGTCTGTCCTCAGAGTATGAGCTGCCTGCTGCTCATTTCTTTCGCTACCTTCAAGTTCGCAACTTTGTATCCAAGTGTTTTCCCAATTTTCCTTCTATACCTCCCAAGCAGCCCTGGGAAAGTCTGATCACATTTAATCCGTATCAGCGAGGTGTGATTTCAAGAATATATAATTTTATTTTATCTTTTAGTGATTGTAAAATTGCTAAAACCAGGTCTGCTTGGGAAAATGAACTGGGATTGCAGTTGAGTGAAGAATCTTGGGAGAAAGCCATAGACAGTATACGCTCCAGTTCTTCCTGCGCCCGTCTCAGTCTTATTCAGTTTAAGGTCTTGCACAGAATCCATTATTCTAAATCAAGGCTAGCTGAAATATATCCTGACGTTGAGGATAGATGTGACAGGTGCCGCGCCTCTCCCTGTAATCTAAGTCATATGTTCTTTTTGTGCCCAAACCTGCACAACTTTTGGACAGGATTTTTCAATCTCATGACCACTATACTTGGGGTACAGTTGAAGCCATGTCCATTAACTGCCATATTCGGCATTACAGATGATTCAGTTCCATTGAGTTCCGCACATAAAGAGGTTATCGCCTTCTCATCATTGTTGGCTAGACGTTCCATACTTTTACATTGGAAGTCTGTTAAGTGTCCCTCTATCTCTCAGTGGATTAAAGATTTGTTATTTTTTCTTAAACTAGAGAAGATAAAATATACACTGAGAGGGTCTACTAATATTTTTTTTCACAAATGGCAACCATTTATTGCTTATTTTGCAAACCTACAGGTACTGCCTGAATGATTATTTAAACTGGGTCATGCATCAGTGTATGCATGACCAATCTATTTCATACAGATTTGTTTGAGCTGAAGGATGCAGGGGTGTGTGTGTGTGCGTGTGTGTGTGTTTGTGTAGGTTTTAGTGTATGTTCGGGGTGGGTGGGGAGTTTTTCAGTTTTCTTTTTATTTTGATCTATTAATAATACATTTAATTCATTGTTGTTTATATGTTCATATATGATAATTGTTCAATAAAAAAATTTTTGAAAAAAAAAAAAAAAAAAAAAAAAGAAATTAGTTAAAACGTCTTTATAAATTCTGAAACAAGATTAGATGTTGAAGTTTCTACTTCCATTTTCACTTCCACCTCATGTCAGGCGATGTGGCTTCATTCCCAGAGTGGAATGTATACACTCGTGACACTGTGTATTCATATTATTCAAGCAGACAATCTGGGAAATCTTAAAACTACTTAAAAACTGAAATAAATAAATAAATGGATCATTGCATTAGATTGCATTATTAGATTGATTAGATTGGTTGATAATTTTAAAATATGTCTTCT
The DNA here is from genome assembly GCA_030347435.1 of Clarias fuscus. Taxonomy (NCBI): domain Eukaryota; kingdom Metazoa; phylum Chordata; class Actinopteri; order Siluriformes; family Clariidae; genus Clarias; species Clarias fuscus. The sequence continues at coordinate 24,481,908 of CM059216.1, forward strand.
TTTCCATAAAATCGTTCTAAAATGAACACTTATCCAGGTATCCCAAAAAAACTGATCCCTAATCAACTAAATGCTACTCAATCAAACTGTTGCAAATCACACCATGGCACATAAAGCAGACTTCATTACTGCCCTCTGACCCGAAATCACATCAAGCCTGAGGATTACGTTGGTGAACAGAACAGTATCTGGGCTCACGTTTACCTTCCTGTGACGCCGTGAGGGTGGCGAAGAGAGGTTCAGGCTGATCACAGACGTGCACTCGGACGGCGCGACGGACCAGCTGTCAGTCATGGTGAAGTCCTCCGTCTGGATGCTGATCTGATCGAAGTTCCTGCAGAAGAGACGATCCAAAAGAGCAAAGGATCAAAACCATATCCACCAGTTCCACTCCATCGTCATCCACGCATTCATTCACAGAATTTTTTTTTTTTTTTTTTACTCTCAATCCAAAAATCTGAAAAGTAAGCGGCAGATAAGAAACTTTTTCTAGTTTAAAACAAAATAACTTTTATAAAGGCAAGAGCTGGGAGCAGCACAGACTTTTCTTTTTTTTTTTCAGTTTTTCCACAAAGGACCTACTCTGTGTGATCCAACCACAGAAAAACAGGAAGAACTACAGGAAGTCCATACTGCTGACCGCTTTCAGACCTCAACCCCCCCTCAGTCTGGACAGTTGGATGTAAACTAAAGAACAAAAGATGATTATTCTGGGAATGGACACTCACTCACAGCTACTGTCTTGAGATCAGCTCATTAACCACATTGTTTCATTTATCCTCCTTCACTGAGACTAACACACAGAGGACACGCCTCCTTCACTGAGACTAACACACAGAGGACACGCCTCCTTCACTGAGACTAACACACAGAGGACACGCCTCCTTCACTGAGACTAACACACAGAGGACACGCCTCCTTCACTGAGACTAACAGAGGACACGCCTCCTTCACTGAGACTAACACACAGAGGACACGCCTCCTTCACTGAGACTAACACACAGAGGACACGCCTCCTTCACTGAGACTAACACACAGAGGACACGCCTCCTTCACTGAGACTAACACACAGAGGACACGCCTCCTTCACTGAGACTAACACACAGAGGACACGCCTCCTTCACTGAGACTAACACACAGAGGACACGCCTCCTTCACTGAGACTAACACACAGAGGCCACGCCTCTTTTATTTATACTGTCACAAAAGCCACACCACAGTTTTGTTGTCTTTATAGGTTTTTTTTTTTTTACCCAAAAGTAAAACCACTAACATAAAAATGGATTCTAAACTATTTTTAAAGACACTGATTTATTTATTGGATATTTTTACACTGGAGGTGGAGTTCAGAAAATATTCACACCTGTTCACTTATGGTACAATGTATTTAGATAAGTATTCTGACAAATAGGTAAAACAACAAACAAATGTAACTTATTACATAAATAAACAAATAAAAATTTTGATTAGTTGTCTGGTCTCTGTCTGGTCTCAGTAGTGCTTGGATTAGAGAATAGCTCACACATTTCCTGTCCTCTGCTGCAGATGTGACTAACTTCCTCCAGGGGGCACTACAACACAGACGAAACATCTCATCACTCTCTCACCCATCGGCTATACCGCTTTATCCTGCATACGCGGTCACGGGGCCTGGAGACTTGAGGCACGAGGCGGGATACACCCTGGACACACCCTGGATAGGGTGCCAATCCATTGCACACACAGGGCACACACATACACACACTCGCACGCTCATTCTCTTTACGACCAAACTAAAGACTATGGGTAATTTGGGAATGCCACTTTGCCTAATCTGCCTGTTTTTAGACTGTGGGAGGAAACCGCCACCAAGCACGTGGAGAACATGCAAAATCCATGCACAATAGAGACTTCAAGGTGGGAATCGAATCCAGAACCTGGAGGTGCAAAGATGACAATGCTATCCGCTAAGAGTCTGCTATGCCATGCCATGCCCAACAATTTATCACCTGAAGCAAAAAGAGTTTTGGTGAACGAACTGTCAGCACTAAAAGCAGGCCTTGACGAGTCTTTAAACCAGCATGTATTCATCATCCCCACTGAGTTAACTCTGGCTTCAGGAACGTCTTGTTTATGACCGGTTGGGTCAGATTATAGATCAGATAAGGAGCCGAACGCTGATATCATTAATCATTAATTAATGATTAAATTAATTAATCATTAATTTATCATTAATTTATTTAAACTTATTGCGGCACTGAATCACCACATGACAAAAATGAACTCGTTAGAACTGGCATTATTTATCAAAATACCTACAACTAGATGAGCTGATAATCCGATATCTGATATTGTCTGATGTTCACTCATTATGTTATTGTGCACAAACCTCCAGTATTGAAACCTGGGCCCTCGGTTTAAGGATCAGAGCATGTTAATCAGATTATTAGAATTATTATTATTATTATTATTATTATTATTATTTTTAATAAAGCTTAACCCAGGCAACACTATATATTACAGTTGAAAGGGAATGAGTGATAGAAATAAACATTGTTATGCAACACAACGAGGTCATGTGACCAGGAATATTTCAGTTACTTCATCATCATCATCATCAGGTGCCATAAGTACATCACGGTCTTGGCTAAACAGTGGACTAGCGACTTTGCTAACTAGCTTGTAGAAGTACGTTCATGTTTCATGGTCGAGCTTTCATGTTGTGATTCAAAACCTAATAATAAAAACATGCATTATATTTTAGGACTACAGCAGCATTTTCCGTTTCCGTTGATCATCACATATTTAGCGTTATTAGGGATTTCATCACTCCATCCCAATTTTTTGTATACAAAAAACAAAAATGTTTAAATGGCAGAACAAGCCTCTTCCCTCTATAATCCCTGTAAGCTAGGTGAAGTGCTTGAGTGCTTTTTAGAGACAGTGGAGGTAATGTGATGCACTGCCCTAATGGGGTCCAGTATGGAAAAAAAGTAATGAATTGCAATCTAGAGTCCGGCTAGGTGAAAGAAAACATAAGAGCGTGCCTTTTAGGGTGGCTATGCAGCGGACATTGTGTTATGTAGTGCCCTGGAGGTTGACCTTTGATCCGTCTACTGAAAAAAAAAATCCCAAATGAAGACAGATATGATCTGATCAGATATGACCTGAAGCAATAGAATAAACTCAATAACAAACGAAATGAGCATGCACAGACATACACACACACACACACACACACACACACACTGAAGTTGTATGTACATTGAGAGACAAGACCTGGAGCGTGACTAAGTTTTCTCCAACTCATGAGTCATAGCACCCAGACCAATGCCAACTCGCGCTCTCTCTCTCTCACACACACACACACACACACACACACACACAGACAGACCGGCTCCTACAGCAAACACACAGTGTTTATTTAAGTTACCCACTTCCATGAGATTAAGTACTATTGTGGAGAAGAAATCCCATGAAGATGTCAAGAAGAGCATTTCAGGTCAGGATTAAAAAGAGAAAAAAAAAATGAAAGAAAGAAAGAAAATAACTCGAACAGAATGGCAACAAATTGTAGCACTTTGTGTTTAAATGCTATTCAATGCAAATCAATGAGGATGGGTTCCCTGTTGAGTCTCGTTCTTCTCATGGTTTCTTCCTATTTCCTTGCCATTAGGGACAATCTGATAATTATGATTGATCCATATTTTCTCACACTTTTCAAACTCGTTTGCAGAATTCATTTTTCTTTTCGTAAAGTTGCTTTTGCAACAATGACAATTGTTAAATTGAACTGGACTGAACTGGATTGCTATCACATTTTCTAAATCTAAATCTAAATCTAATCTAATGTAAACATCCCGTCTGACTGAGGTTCTAAACCGACTCACTAAACAACGACAGAATCTAAATTCATATCAGAAAACGAGCAAATCTCTGGTATTCCACCAGAGGGACATGCTATTAACTTTCATAGTACGCATGTCTGTAGCTTGGATCCGCCTCCAAGTATGGGGTACATACTGTATGGAGTGGGTTCGAGTTAGCATAAGGGAATATAGCGCATGCATATAATCATTCACTACTGAGGCATGCAAACACATTAACATGCTCTTTTATGCTGAAGGTAGCAGTTTTGTAATCTTTTGTAATTGTTCTAGCATGACTATGCTCCTGACTTGTAACTGCATGATTTAATAGTTTGGATAGTTGTATGAATGAACATTTATTTCCTGGTTGTGAGTTGTGTTTGATTCTTCAGTTTATTCTTCAGAATAATTAGAATTCTAATTATTCTATTCCATTTCTAATAGAATAATTAGAATTCTAATTATTCTACTTAGAATTCCTCAGAATAATTAAAATAAGAATTTATTATCATCATTAACTGCCATAAACACATCAGGACATCTCTTTGGATTTCCCTTCGCACCAGAGTGTCTTGGGTTTAGAGAAGTACGCTTTGTGAGCCCTAACTTGTGCAACCTGGAATCAGTGCATTAACTTGGAATCAAACCCAAGCTTTCCACATAGTGGTACAACCCAATATCCACCTTAACGGTGAACCACCAATACCCACTGAACCATCAATAATCACTAAACCACCAACAACCAATACCCCCTGAACCACCAAACCTCTAATACACACTGAACCACCAATACCCACTGAACCATCAATAATCACTAAACCACCAACAACCAATACCCACTGAACCACCAAACCTCTAATACACACTGAACCGCCAGTAACCAATTAACCACCTATATCCACTGAACCAACAAACCATCAATACCCACAGAACCACTGAAACACTCAACCACCAATACCCACTGAACCACCAAACCACCAATACCCAGTGATCCACTGAACCAAAAATACCCGCTGATCCACTGAATCACCAATACCCACTGAACCGCCAGTAACCAATTAACCACCTATATCCACTGAACCAACAAACCACCAATACCCACTAATCCACTGAACCACCAATACCCACTGATCCACTGAACCACTAAACCATCAATACCCAATGAACCACCAAACTTCCAATACCCAATGAACCACCAAACCTCCAATACCCACTGAACCACCAATACCAACTGAACCACCTATATCCACTGAACCAACAAACCACCAATATCCAATGAACCACCAAACCTCCAATACCCACTGAACCACCAATACCCACTGAACCACCTATATCCACAGAACCAACAAACCACCAATACCCACTGATCCACTGAACCACCAATACCCACTGATCCACTGAACCATTAAATGACCAATACATACTTTACTGTAATGAGCGCTATCCAATTGACTACTTGGCCAATAAAAATGGGCGCTGAACTGAGGATTGATCCAGAAATTCCCACTTCATATCTATGTCTGTGATATTGTTTTATAGGAAAATTATTATATTTGCATGTAAATTCAAAAACAAAATAATAATTTATGCAAAACCCTCCCTGCCCCAGGTCACAGACAATATGGCAGACATTTAGTTCCCAAATCCATAAAAACACAAAAAAACACAAAAAAATCAAACTGATGCTAGTGGCATAAACATCTTTTGTTTCCCATTTCTGACTTCCGTCTCTTCTTCATGTCTGCCTCAAACGATACATCATATATGAATAGAACGCATGAATGAGAAATTAAATATCACTGAATGAGAGATAATTGTTCTGAGGTGTGGAGTTTAATGTTCCTGTAAGAACTTGCAAAAAGAACTGGGGAAGTTTGTAAAGCGGTCATTACATGCTGTGTGTTATTACTCCATTATGTGTAACTCAAGACCTTGACACCTCTTTCATGAATTGAGGAAAAAGCTCCCAGTTTGGCCTGGAGCTAGGGCCATGCTCAGTAATCTTAAGCTAATTACGGTAAGAATTATAAACTGTCCCTGTGTAAAAGCCTGCTGTAGGCAGCTCTCAAAGGAGACACACAAGCTCAGTTAATTTGCTAGTGTGTACTGTATTATGAGTATGAATAATTTCTTTATTTAAAAGTACACAAAGAAATCTCACTAAAGTGTAAATGCATAAAAAAACAAAGCATAAATTAGAGCTTTTATCATGAAATGGTTTATAATAGCTGCTTCTTTTAAAAGATGTTCTAGCCTTCATGGTGTACCTCAGGATGCTACACTTGGACCTCTTCTATTATCCTGTAAAATGTTGCTGTTAGTTTAAATGATTTATGAACACGAGGAATTTTATGAACCATAATAATTTTTTTCTTATTATTACAAATCACATCTTTAAGCAAAATAAATAAAATAAAGACATTTAGAAATTCAGATCAAAATCATGGAATTATTTGGAACATTGCCAGGAAAATGTAATAAACAAACAAACAAACAAATAAATAAATATATATCTTCCCAGCATAAAACTTGTCTAATTTATTATTACATATATTTTTGCTTCATTATTTAATTAATGCATTCTTATTTTTTATTTAAAATGTAATTTATTAATTAAAATATATTTATTCTAACAATAAACTACTACTAAAAAAAATATTCTCCTCATGGCTTAAACATGGCCAAAATTACATAAGGAATAAAACCCAGTGTGTTGTGCCATTTTAGGACAGTAATCAGTGACAGGGTGGCGTGACGCATCAGAGTAATTTTTTAGAAATAATAATATACATTACAAATCCTTATTTTTAGTAAAAGTATTTCCTAATATATATTATACAATACATTTTGATTAAGTATCTTGAAATGTCCTCAAATTATAGAAGATATAAACCTTCATTCCCTCACCAGGCTTAATCAATGTTGATTGATTCGATTTATCCAACTGATGCACAGTTTTTAATTCACACTTAATGTGGGTATTTTTTCAGGGGGATAAAATCCCATGAAAAATATACCACAGATTTTTGCGGAAAATAATCTACCACAGACAATTCACAAAATACCCCTGTTTTGCAAGAGTATCACATCTTCTTCTTCTGCTTCCTTTGAATTTATGTGTGGTGCAATAAAATCCCTATAATAAAGGAGCTCATTTTTGAATGAAGAAGTGCACTCTGGCATCTAGAAGTGGTCCAGGTATGAGGAGGATATATGGATAGCATCAGGGCTGAGGATTGTGCAGTAAAGAGTGACATGATTTTTCAGCACAAGCTACACTAGGCAATATGATGAACTGAATTTTATTTTATTTTAACACAGATTTATAAGATTAAGAAATAAGATTATTAATAATAATAATAATAATAATAATAATAATAATAATACAGTATAAGTGGTTGTTTTGTTTTAAAAATCGTTCCAGTGACATGTTGCCATATACTGTAGATCCGCGCTGCTTTAGTTTTAAGGGTTAATCCTTCTGGGTGGCACGCCGTTCAAGTGTGTTCATGTGTGCTCATGTGCCACCATCAGTACAGCCTTCTCACTCTATATTTTATGACTTGTGCCAGCCGTTGCATTTACTGCGCATCAGTACACCGGTCTGGTGCTACCGCTCCTGTACCGGTTTATTATCATATAGATATGTTTCCATGTTATGAATATTCCATGTTAACACATGAACATCTTCACCAGTGTAATGCCCTAACCGCATATTTAAATCTTCTTACTCAGCAGATCAACACAACGGCTGACTGACACCAAGCGTTGAACAAAAGCAGCTTTATTTCACCATGCGGTTGTCATCAGGGACTTTGTCTTAACCCGCTTTGATTGGGACTGAATCACTGGCTTTAGGGTGTAAGCTGTCTGAGAGGAGTTTCAGCGAGAAATATGAGTTACAGGAAGTCATGTCACTGTGAGTGACAGCAGTTTAGATCCAGTTTAGTTCTATAACAAAATGTGCGGATTAGTTCGCTTTATTACTTCGGATTAACTGTCCAGTCGCTAATCATCACATGACTGGTGGATGTAACAAAGATCTCTCGCAGATGTCATTTCATTCCATTCCATTAACAATCCAGACCAAGCTTTAATCACTGAGGGACACTGAGGGTTTCCTGATCACATGACAAGCTGCAATCACAATATGTGAAATTATAATCATTACATGACAGTTCCTCTGTTTTGTGCATTCGGCAGTAAGTGTGTGTGTGTGCGTGTGTGTGTGTGTGTGTATGTGTGTGTGTGTGTGCATGTGTGTGCACATTTCTGTCCAACACATGCATTTAAGTCTCATCCACCTGTGTTTAAGCCACCATTGTGTGTGTACAGTATGCGTGTGTTTACTGTTCAGTTCATATTTGCTCTTTTAGATATGAGCATTTGTTCTGCCACAGCGCTGAGAGAACCGGCGCAAACCACAACACAAAGGAATTTGTTCCACACTTCACTTTGGTTTGGTTTAAATACAGCCGTGACAAAAACCTCGCCTTCTACAGGATATATACTATATATTTAAAAAAATCTGTCTAAACAATGTGCTATTCATTTCAATCACATGCTGCTTAATTTCCATAGTTATCAGGTGCTCGAGACAAGTATAATACAGGGATTAGAAGCACACCGTTCGGGCGGAAAAACTGCAGCCCTGCCTCTGTCCAAGCGACACAGTGTACCCGTAACACACTTCTGTTTTTCTTGTTTTAACACACCTCATTCAAATGATCAGGAAGTGATCTAGAGTTTTATAAGCGCAGGAAAAAAACACACTTTCTTTTCAGGACACCTCCAGGACATGGTTTATAACAAACCGTGTAGACTTGTGTCTCGAATCCTTCACACCCTTACAGCTGGCAAATCAAACTTGTTAGAAAGAAAAGAAAAAAAAAGTTAGCTCATGAAACGTTATCAACAGCCTGTGATTGAGATCGTATCCTGACGATGCTACATCCATTTATAACCAGGAGCAAAGAGAGCATACTGTATCTCCCCTGTCAATCATAGCAACACTACTCAGTAATCAGTAAGCTCATGAATGCATAAAAGGGTGGATAGCGCTTTCCTCCGTGTGTCACATTGCTATGAAGTGGGGTTTGAAAGAATTCAAGTGGTGGGCAGGAGTCACATGTGGCCCATGCTATGGAATCTGGGACGGCGGAGATGCTAATTTTAGGTTGTGATTAGTGTCTGGTGATTTTCAGGTGATAAGTGTGAGTGTTCATGGGCTAAAAGTGGCGACCTGGTGATAGAAACTGATGAATGCCACTGAAACATGACCCTAACTAACTCTGAAGACTCCAGACAGGGGAAGATGTTTTACATTCAAGCAGAAGGACCTGGAATTTCAAACCTAGCAAACACAAATGATAGCTGAATCTTTCTTTTTTATAGCTTTGTGATGGATTACAAAAATTATACCACAGCATAGATGAATTCTTATTTCAGAAAGTGTTCATTCGTTTACTACAATAGCACGGATATCAGTCTGTACATCTGTAACACAAATCACAGGTCTGTACTGTACTGTACTTACGAAGTCTAACATTGTGCTCCTTGTAATTTCTTATTATTGTTTCTGTGTAGGAGCATCAGACACCTATTGAATTTAATCGATGTTTTCAAACAGCAAGATGTTAGGCTAAAAAGTAGAACCTACAAGGATATATAAATCATAGCACTAACACCACCACCAGGTGAATCGGATAACATTGATTATTGAATATACACGTGTAAACTGGAGACAGGATCATGGACACCCGAGGCTCACCCTGCAGGGACCAAAGGCCAGTTCATCCGGTCCGATCCCTCAAAAAAAAACAATGCAGCACAAATTGCTGAAAACAGTTAATGCTGGCCACGACAGAAAGGCACTAAAACATCCAGTACACCACAGCCCGGCATGAATGGCGCCCAGCCGGCAAGGAGTGTACGGCAACCACCTCAGCCTGCAAACTCTCCAGATCCCAATCCAATCAGGCTCCATGGGATGCACCAAATTTGATCAACAGAGTCAACCCACAATGCAAAAACATCTCGGTGCCAGACACCACAGCAAACACCCAGAGGCCCTGAGGAGCGACGCCCAGAGGGGACAGAGCTGCCCCTGTGGCATCATGGGAACCTACGCAATACTGCGTATAATGTTTTGCATTGTAATGTTATGGCTGACGAGAGTATACACGATTTACTACATAAAGATTGTGTTATCCTCATACTGAAGTCTTAAGACATTAATACAAGACTGTTTCTATACTAACGGCTTTTACCATTTGCTGGTACTTGCAAAGGTTACAAATAACAAGAAACATATAATTATTGATATGGTGAAGTTGGTGAAGTTGGAAAAAAGTATATTTAAAACATTTATGGAAGGAGTCTCTAGTGTCAGCTTCTCCAAAGAAATGGGAGAGAGTTAACGCTGTTACACTAAAAATCTAAAACTAAAGAAAATTACAAAGTAGGATTTGTTATTTATTATCGCATAAAGTACTCAAATTAACCAAGTGTCTCAAGCTTGTTTCTCTTATTATTATTATTATTATTAGTGGTGCTTGCGAAGCAAAGTACTACTATTATAATCTCACAGGCTTTTTTTTCTTATTCTTCTTCCGTATAAAAGTTCGGCGCGTAACTAGTCCCGCACCGTTTGTCGTAGACCCATGAATGAGGTGTCAAATCGTGTGGCTTGTTCGGGAAATCCCATTGACTTAACATTGAGACCAACTTTGACGGCTTGTAGCGCAGAGAGGGAATTTTGTAGAACGGTCAAATTTACCACATTTGAAGAGGGTTGCAACCTGTGTCAGAACATACCCCGCAAGAGGGTATAAGTTTTAGCCCCGGGGCAATAGAGGTGTCCCCAAATTTGCCCCATTGACTTATAATGGGGGAAAAATCCCATAGACTTAACATTGAGATCAATTTTGACGGATTGAAGCGCAGAGTGAGTATGTGGTAGAAATCTCAAACTCACCACATTTGAAGAGAGTCGCAAGCTGTGTCAGAAGATACCCCACACAAGGGTCTAAGTTTCTAAGTTTTGCCCCGGGGGCAGAAAAGGTGCCCAAATTTGCCCCATTGACATATAATGCAGATTAGCATGATTAGCATGATGCTAGTGTGATTAGCATGTTGCTAGCATGACTCTTAGCTTATTGGCATGGTGCTAGCATTATGCTAACTATATTAGCATTTTGCTAGCTATATCATTCGTCAAATCAAATCGTGTGGCTTAGTCGAGAATGGGGTGCTATGACTTTTCTAAGGGATCGGTGGTAAATTGCCTCCACAGGGGGCAAATAACTGACCCCAAAAATCCCATAGACTTAACACTGAGACCAACTTTGACAGATTGTAGCACAGAGAGGGAATTTTGTAGAAACGTAAAATTTACCACACTTGAAGAGGTTCAGAACATACTTCTGTCAAAACAGAAATTTGGGGGGGCCAGAGTTTTGCCACGGCAAGCACCACTCACATTTTCTTCAGGAAATGTACCTCTCTAGTTATTATTATTGTATTGTTACTGCTTCTTCTATCGTCTAACACCAGATTCTTTTCAAAGATAAAGTGCAGGTTAATGTGGTTTATTTTTACTTTATATTTTGTATCAATTATTTTCATATGAATATTTTTGGACTGTGGAACGAATCATCTGAGGTTCCATTATTATTATGGGGAAATACGAGTGTTTTGATATACAGTACAAGCACACTTCCGGAATGAATTATGCTCGCAATCCTGTAATAACTGTATAACGCGCCGTGTGGGAAAACACCAACAGCCGGGACGACCGGTTCTTGACTGACAGATCAGCTCTGCTTTTAGATTTGTCTCCAGACTTTACCACTCATCACACTTCCATATTACTACATCTATATTTGCATAACTGTAAGTGTTTCTGAGGGCAGTTGATGGGTTTTTAAACTACTTGTAACGTCTCTATCCAAATGAACATGACATGATTAATAGACGTCACCACAGGACTGCAGGATATATTGAAATGTTTTAGCAATCAGTGGAAAAAGGGACAAGCAGTCGGTCTAAAGTCGCAGAGATCAAAGACAATTAAGATGCTAACTAATACGAATAAAGACTTTTAATATGTCAATCTAGAAAAAAAACACACTTTCTGTCTTTCATATTATTATGCTGTTTTGTAAAAAAAAACACATTATTGTAGTAAAATAATCAGTGACCAGGTGATGCGACGATGCAGAGTTACTGTTATCATGGCAAAAGGGAATCATCAAGTCCCTGTGAGAAAAACTTCAGATGTTATTTCTGCCTTTTTCCTAAATCTGAAGACTCACTCAGGATTTATATAGCGTGTGTGCAAACACTCTTTGCAACATTACACAATATTAAATAAGTTACACACAAAGACCTGCACTGTGCATTTAGGTTCTCAGCAACAAGAACAACTGATGATGACTACTACATTTTTCACTTCTTTTTTTTCCCAAACATTCCTTTTACAAGTTACAACAGCACTTCACACACACACACACAAAAATAAAACCTGCCAATCTACCAAATCTGCAAAATCTCCAAATCAGTGAACTTGCTTCGTACAGGAGCGTTGACTCTTGCAAACGTTTAAAAAAAACGCTGTAGGTCTATAAATTATGATTCCAACTGAGGTGGCTCAGCGGCCCAGTTCAGTAGATCCTCTGAACATTCAGCGAGAGAAGAGAAGAGACGCATCTGTCTGTGGGAACTGTACACACAATCATTCACCATCACCGCTTCCACATTATAGCAATACAGCTGGGAGTTATTGTCACATCCCCCGTACAATCCTGATCTCACTCCAAGCCATTTACACATGTTTGGGATATTAAAGCGGTTCCTGGGAGGCCAGCGTTTAAGATGTGCATCATGCTGTCCAATCATGGCTAAAATTGGTTACATATTTAATTTTCTTACAGATCTCGAACAAGTATAAAAGTAAAATTACTCACTAGACCGCATGCTGGATGAGTGTACTTTACGTTGTTGAATCACAACTGTTCTATTAACTGAGTTACTCCAAGAATTCACCATAGCAGTTTGCAGCGGTTTATAGCAAGTCATATGATTCTGCTGGTCTGCAATACTATAAAAAAGCTAAAATCTCCTAATGGTCCTGGTTGTTTTCTGATGATCTGTTTCCTATAAACTATCTCACACCGTCTGCTTTTTATCACGTCAGTGTTATTATGTGAGAGAGAGAGTTGTTAGGGAAAGCGCGACACTGAAACGTGCTAATAAGTAAGGCAGTGTGTGTTCAAACGTTCAACAGAAATGCATTTTAATTCAGATTTCTTTTCATAAACCAGTGATTTGATTTGATTTAATCACACTATCTGTTTGATCACACTTTGTCTAACACGCCTTTTCACACACACGCACAAAACACTTCCTGACTCACATTATGTCCAGCGACGAGTGCAACACTGTATTACTGCTTGTCTGAACAAAGGCAGGGATTAGAAGAAATGCACGCTGAGTGTCAGAGGTTTTATACCAGCCGTCTAGAAACTACAGGAAGCTTGAATAGTTTGTTCGATGAACAAAAAGCCCTTCCTGCCTTAGCAATGCTGCGAGTCCTGCTGGGTTTATTGTTACTAACAGGTAGCGCTTCATGCTAACCTGCACTCATGAGGACAAAGTTGAAAAAGCTGGCTCAGATGAGGAGTTCTTAACAAACACAACTAAAATGTTCTCCACAATTATTATTATTATTATTATTATTATTATTATTTTTTGTGAGACCATGAATGTGTTTGAGTTTGGAGAACAAGAGCTTCAGACTAAAGAGGTTTAAGCTGGTGATTTGTGATAGTTAAATAGGTACCATGGTAACAGGTAAAACCGGAAGAAAAAAAAAAGATCAAAACAAGACACTTGTATTCGCACAAGAATGCGAATGTGAACTCAAAAAGTCAAGTTAGTCAAATTTTAAGTAAAAGATGCATGGCCTAAAGTTTGATATTGTATTCGTTCTGACGTTGTGAGTATTCGTTCCGATGCAGTGTATCACAGCCTTCAGCTGAGGTGACGCTCTCACCACACAATCGCCCACCCAGTTTAACCGATTAACCACAATTATTTTCCATACGATTACCAGTATAAATAATTTCAGTCCCCAGCTCAGACATACTTCCTTGTTATTCTAAACGCTCTTGACGTCACTACGATGGCGTTCCATGAATCATCACAAGTTGACTCATCTTCTTGTTTATTCGATTGTTTACACGGGCGCTTAAAAACCAGGTCACGCATTGTTTAACACCAGTTACGCCTGCTTTAGCGTCCTTTTGTTTTATTTTTGTTTTCGTTTTTACAACCCGTGTCCTTAAGCTGCAAAACTGTTAAAGATCACGTTTTAAAGACAATCGCATCATCCGTAGGATCAGGAAACATCCAGGGATAACTCCTCTGCAGTTTTCCCCTCGTCGTGATATCGGGACCAGCTGCGTGGTGCGTCACTGATCACTCTGCGCTGACAAAACCTGCAGCATCCTGTCACTCGCCTGGTCTGGAGTTCACGCATATATTTGTCCTCTCCGAACAAACCGCTCGTACCAGTTTATCTAGACTTTGTGTGTTTAACGGACGATTTTACGACAAAACTACTTCATCACACGGAAAACAAATCCACATATTAAATTCACACACAGACCAATTATATAAGTACTTTTTTTCACTTCAAGTCAAGACATGCTTCTTCTCTGTTCGACCTTATGGCATTTGTATGTGGACCTGTTTACAGGATTAGACTATTTAGAAATGTCTAACAACTATTTTAGCTAATTAAAGGGAGAATCAATATATTACCCAAAAGTACATTTTACTCAGGATTCTCACAGAACGGTAGATGCTTTTAGAGTAGATTTTACTTAAACTGCATGTTTTCTACAGTGATGTAAAACTAGGTATCTCAGTAGTTCAGCAGTAGCTTGCTGAAAATCTTTAGCTAGTTAACAGCAACGCGTCTGACTTTTCCTGGAATTTTTGGTTGTCACAACATTGCGATGAAGTTAATTTGGCAATTAACATACAGTTGGAAACAACATTGGCATTCGATTGTTTCTGAAAGTTAAAATGACTTTGACGTAATACAAAATTCATAACTCGAACATATTACATTTACACATCTACTGAAGTTTAGTTCTCTGACTAATTTTCATTCTAGGCGCCACTTTGAAATGTTGGATCTTAAAATCTAAAAAGTGTAATGTCAGTTAATTTCATCCTGAAACACTCTGTCTTATCTGAGATGTAAACACACACTCCCACTCAACATCTCACACACCCGTTGGCCAGCCGGAGACTTGGAGAGTTCAGCCCTGGGATCAAGAAATCAACGAGTAAAACATCACCAATAAAGCATGCCATCAGATCAGAACTGATAAAAATGTAACTATCACTATAGACCTTTTGCAGGTGTTCACCCTGGTCCCGAACGGCAAAAGGGAGGATACTTACAGGAGGACCAGAGTGCACAGGGTATGATGACACAGGGTCACATCACACAGAGTCAGAACACAGGGTCAGAGCACACAGAGACTGAGCACAGGATTAGAGACCAAAGTCAGAGTACAGAGGGTCGGGTGGATGGGTAGACAGACAGACAGACAGACAGACGGACAGACAGACAGACAGACAGATAGATCGATCGATCGATAGATAGATAGATAGATAGATAGATAGATAACAAACCAAAACTATATGACATGCAACATGAGGTAAAATACTTTGTAACTCAACAAATAGTATATTAAAAGACTAATTTAATATAAGATTTATTTATTTATCTATTTATGATAACGTAACATGATCTACAGTTTACAAAAAACTAATTCTCGTTGGATAAAACACTGTGTACTGTCCCATTCATGAATAAAGGCAGCAGCAGAGATGGAGGAGATTGATGATAAAGACTCTGACAAAAATCTCCATTTTGATTAGTGTAATATTAGAATAATTCTTTTTTTTTATTAGAATAATAATTAGAATAATTATAATATATTAATATAATAATATTATATTAATATATAATATATTCTAATATTCTAATATAATAATATTAGAATATAATAATTCTAATATAATTATTTATTAGAATAATATTAGAATAATTATTAGAATAATTCTTTTTCTCCCTAATTTAGTCGTGTCCAATTCCTCCCCGTCACTAGGGGGCTCCCACATTAAGGCTACTACTACCACTCAGCCGGGAGGGCCGAAGACTATCACGTGTTTCCTCCGAACCACGTGACGCCAGCCGACCGCATCTTTTCGCGCACCGTTGGGGGCGGCGTAACACACTCGGAGGACAGCGCTATCCGCTCCCTCCGTTGCACGAGCTCACAGACGCCCCTGACTGGCTGTAGAGCCGTGATTAATGTGGGAGCACTAAGTACCTCTCATCCCTCCCCTCTGAGAGAGCTCGGCCAATCAGCTCTCTCTAGACCTCCGGCTGCGAGAGGTTACAGCACCACCCGGGATTCGAACTGGCGATCTCCGGATGATAGGGCGAGCGTTTAACCACTGCGCCACTCGGAGGCACTATTAGAATAATTCTTTGTTTAAAAGCAGGCGTTTGATAAACTTGCATACTATAAAAAAAGTTTTTAAAAATTTGTTGACTTTGATTGATGTTTGAATTCCATGAATTATTGGTGACAATGATCCAAAAATAAAGGCATTTTTAGTTTTTATAGACATATCTATGGAAACACCTTTCGTAGATACACGTTATACAAAAAATCCTGTTCAATCTGGTCAAGATTTCAAATATCAAATTTATTCGATTTAACAGCCTCGAAATCAGCGTTCTGGGAAGTCGTGTTTGTGTCGCGAAACTCTGGCTGGTTTGGCCATGAATCACTTTCTGAAGAAGATCTTCCCTGAGGCACATCAATCAACATCAAACCTCTCTTATCTATCTTGGCATCGAGCCAATTCCCGTCACAGTGGGTGTTAATATTAAAGTGATTTCTAAACAGTTAAAACGGTTCATATAAATTAATTTCATTTTAAAACAATGTCTTTAACCATTTCTTTCATTTAAATGTCATGTGGGTGTCACACTTCCTTAATGATGGAGTTAAAGCTAGTTTCAAACACAGCTACAGTAAAGGCTACACTCCTCGACAGAAGCATTAGCCACGCTAAAAAAATACCAACTACCTACCGACCCGGTTAACTCACAAATACCACTAAAATGATTTGAGTTACCATGAATCAGGGCGTTGTCATTGAACTGTTAGCCACGCCCTTAACCTGAACTCAACCGTGCTAGTTTTATTTGTTAACACAATAAGTCATTCAAATTGTTGTGAACTTTCAAGCACAAGGCAGTGTGGAATTAAACTAAACATCTTAGCATCAATAGGCTGAATTTAGCCACATGGTGTAATACTGTTTGGAAAAAAAAAAATAATAATAATTTAGCTTAGCAATAACTAGCATTTAGCATTTTAGCATTTAGTTAGAGTTAAATATACATTTAATTCTAAACAAATTGATATTAATTATAGTTATATATAAGGCTAAGGTGTACTGGTGCTAATTCTCTAGACCGTTTGCAGTCACATGACTACCATGACCTCAGCCACAGTAGAGCATCGTTAGCTACTGTGTATTGTCGTTGATTATCACACATTTGTGGTGTATTTCTGACAAAATAATAACAGAAAAATAACAATAAGGCAAAATAGACAGGTTACCTGATGATTACCTTATGACCTTACCTGATGGATTACCTGATGGATTTTCTCACACAGATAAAAGATTAACCCAGCAGCTTCTGTTCTGATGATCATTTTTATTGGACTTCACAATTTATTCAAAAGAGAAAAGTTTAAAAATGAATCAAAAAGATTATATAAATATTAATTTAGTTGTAGAGGTTGTACAAATATGTGACTCCTCCTGGGTTTAGTGATGTTTGCTAGCATTAGCATTAGCTCATCCAGTGCTTATGTTGCAAATGAGACAATTCTGTGGAATATGCTGTGCCGTAAAATGATGTGCAGCTAACGCTAACTAATACTGACATTTTAAGCTCTCAATTTACTAGCTAACTAACGGTTCAACCCCAAACAGCTTTAAATGGAAAGCTAGTACACTATGTACTGTAGGGAGTTCAATCACTTTTTTGTGCACAATAATTGGAGCCCTAGATCAGGGTTAGAGAGACATTTGTTATTCAGCCTTGCTGTAATTCTATGGCCGGACTCTGTGTGATCTGATCCTCTGTACTCTAACTCTGGTCTCTGACCCTGTGCTCTGACTTGATGTGATGTGATCCTGTGTACTCTGAACCTGTGTGCTCTTACACTGTTTACTCTGACGCTGGTCTCTGACCCTATATATACTCTAACTCTGTGCTCTGGCTCTGTGCGATGTGACCCTGTGTGCCCGGACCCTGTGCTCTGACTCTGTGTGATCTGACCCTGTTCTGTCACTCTGTGCTCTGACTCTGTGTGCTCATAGTTATTCTTTACTCTGTGTGCTTTGACGCTGTGCTCTGACTCTGGTACGATATGGGAAAAAATAACTTCACTGTGCTGTAATTTAGTTGTGACAAATAAAGCCTTTTACTTCTTCAAAATGTCTATTCATTCATCTTATTGCGAAATTCTGATTTGCAGTGTCAATAAGGGAGATAACACATCCATCTTAGAGGCATTAATTACCGCTAATCTTCTTTAGATTCAGTCTCCGATGAGTCTCGACATTCCTCAGACCTCACAGTAAAGTGCATTCCTTTAGCATGAGGTGCTTGCTGCGTATGGGAACATGCTGAATTTACAGAAAAAAAGACAAAGAGCTTTTTCAAAAAAGAGAAAGCACACACTGAGATGGACATGATCCAGCAGTTTTTCACCTCCAGGCTTTAAAAGAACAACTGCTGCTACTATCAGGACGCTGCACCCAGAGATCCTGCAAATAAATCCTATAATGACCGAGCTTGTCTATAAAGCCCGACGAAAGTTATGTAACTACAGTACAGATTCTGATCAAGTCCCTTGTGAGTGCATGCTGTGTGTTTTGCAATACAGTAGAACATTCTGAAATGTTTCAAGTCAACATCATGTATAAAGCTCGATCTGTTGTGCGTGAGCATTCCCACAAGCCAGGCGTGTTGGTTCATGCACCCCGCCTCCTTCCTCAGGCAATGAAGAACCGATACACACTTGGCACCTAAACAGAACTTTCCTTTTTTTTTTTCCCCATCACCATGGCTATCATGTTGCAAAACATGACTGGCACGGCCCGTCCTGCCAGATGTGGTGGAGCGACTCTGAATGCCACAACTGGAATAAATGGGCGAGCAAATAAAACTACAGTACTGTATATAAGCTTTTTGCCTGAAAAAGGTTTATCAGTGGGTGTTTAATCATCACATCTGCTCCTGCTGCTCTGAAACCAAAAACTCTCGGATGACTTTAGGAATTTGAAATTTTCGGATTCTCATCCAAACTGTAATTACCTTGGTGTAGGAGTAGGATGGAGAAAAAAGCACAAAATCAGGCAAGTCATGCATAAGGACTGGAAACGATCAGAAATGCTAAATAAATTATTTGATCAGTTTATATAACGACAAGTTGGAAACCCTTTGTGCGCCACGTCCAGGGATTGTTTTCTCCTTTTAGCTCTGTGCTTTGGTTTAGTTTGCACCCTGAGGCTCAGTTTAACAGCTCGACAACACACACACACACAATCACACAAAGTGACTTTGATTCATTTCCTGATGTTGAGTCGATTCTGAGTCAAATCACTCGGATTGAATTTTTTCAAACTCTGACAGCATGCCTTCAGATGTTGCATTGTCATGTGACTGTATTTTCATAAAAACTGACATGGAGGTGCCGTTGAGCACCGTAACTCCTCCCATGAGCACCGAGTTCAAATCATTTAAATATACTTCCAGTTTATGGAGAGAAGGTAAGGCTTGTTATGGGCTGCTGGGGTGATTTTTCAGTAATGTGCAATAATCTTATAATAATAATAATAATAATAATAAAAGTAAATTTTTAATATAATCCGTTTACAATTCAGTTCTCTGACGTCCATGTGGCTGAGCTTTTTGCTCTTGCTACAGTATGTGTCCTGTGTAATGCGGGAGATTTTATATTCTGTATACCTGAACATTTCTTTATTTCCAGAAGCCTTGAGCAAGTGAGACGGGTGACGGAAAAAACAAAAGGGGGTGGGGCTTTCAGTTGGTGCCTGTTGATATCTGGCAAATCATTCTTAATTCATATGCAGATTAGCTCACACCGCAGAGTACAAAACACACCGCCTGCGAAAAAAAAAAAAAAAAAAAAAACAAGCAGGAAGGTACATCAAGTACACTGAACAAAATCATTAATTTTGAAACACTCAAGGTTACTAGTGAGCATAAAGATTGGAGCAATAGAAAAAGGTCACGTGGTCTGAAGTTCCAGATGACTCTATTTCAGAAGATAAGAATGGAAGCACATGGAGCGATGCACCCATCATGCATAGTAGCCTATAAAGTTCAGGTTTAGGCAATCAGCAATGTTATGTGGCATAAAATGAAGTCAGCTGACGACCTGAATGTCCTGAGTGACCAGGGTATCTCATCTATGTTCACACAGAAGGAAAAAGCTGCGCACAAATCAAACAAAAACATGAGCAACATGAGGAAAATGCCTGAGGAAATGGGAACGTTAATTATTTTAATAACACCGGTTTATCTTTTGAATATGAATTGAATGCGTGAAAGTGTTCCAGCTATGAGCCAATCACGCGACACCATGCGTTCTAGAGGCAACAGATGCAGGTGACTTTCTCCAATTTAGATTTCCTGATCAAGCTCAGGTTCAGATCTCAGATCTCTCATACTTTACTCAAAAAACACACAACCAATATCACTAACGCCAGTGAAAAAAAAAAAAAAGGCCTGGAGGAAAAATGGAAGAGAAATTAGAATAAAGAAGCCAGGCTGCATTTCAGCTGTCCACATACCTCAAACACACACACACACACACACACACACACACACACACACACACACACACACACACACACACACACACACCCCTAACCCCCGGGCAGCTCCAACAGTTCTTGAGCTGTAACAGTAACCGCTTCAGCAGTACGGTTGCATTCGAGTGCAAAGTTTTCAAAGTGCATGACCCGATATGGGCGTGTGTTACCATGGAAACAACAAGACGTTTATCAGTAAGGTGGTGGAAGTGTGCGCCTGCAGAGGAGGGACATGCTGCGTTCTCGTTTTCAGATGGTGCCGCAGAACATCGGCAACACACACACACAACATTTAACAACAAGACGAGGCTGAAGTTTTCCTTATTTGGAAGTAAGCTGAAGCTTTTAGGATATGTATTTGTCTTGGTATTCATCTGGGATTGCGTCAGTTTAAAAGAAACATTTTATTTACAGTTACTGGTATCAGTATCAACTGACGCTCGACGTTACTCAATCGATATCGGAGCAAGAAAACGTCACGTCACGTCATCTGCATTTAAACCACAGCCAACCAATCACGACTCGCGGCCGTCATGCACCCGCGTAGCAAATGCTACGATGTCATCCGGACAGTGTTATGTCTGCGAAGTGTCACGTGCAAAGATGAACAAGGACAAACCAGCTAGTAGTAGTTTATAAACTACAATATCTCATCTGAAAATGTGAACTTTTTAAATGTTTACTCAGCGCTCCTGTCCTGATTCAGCAGGAATGGGGAAAAATTAAAGAACAAACTTAGAAAGAAAACAACTCAAGCTGAGTATCACGGCGCGGCATAAACAAGTCCAAAAGATGAAAACGGTCAAAATGAACATCAATAACAAGGCGACGTCAAAAAAATCAGAATAGCTACAGAGATAAACAACGCAGTGGGAGATGACATGGAGCTCTTAAAGCATTTAGGTGTGTGTGTGTGTGTGTGTGTGTGTGCTAGAGAAAGTGCATGAGCTGGCAGCCATGTTTGTAGCCTGCAGTGCATGCTGGGAAATGGAGTTTCTGTCCAGCCCTGCTGACTTTCTGAGAACAGAGACCTTGATGGGATCCTGTCTCTTTCTATCTCTCTCACACACAAACACACACACTAACACAAATAATACTGTACATTGCATCTAAGGATTGAGTTCAAAATTCTAAAGTGTGTTTGAGAGTGTTTGAGGCTGGAGGCTGTAGGACACCGTCTGAACTCCAAGCCATCATTTCAAACTGCTGCTCGTCGTATCACACAGCCTGAAGGAAGGAGCTGTCCACCCACTTCCACATACACGAGCTAGCAGATGCCAATCACTGGCTAGAAGAGACAGGATGCCACGCCCACTCAGGCTATCTCGCTCTATGGATTCAATGTTACATTTTTGCGACAGAAATATTAAACTATTTGGGTTAATTTCTCTAGATTTCAGTCCAGTTTTATTTTAACTACTCTTAAACGGTTTTATTAAACTTTTCCACCAAAAAAGTAGTAGTAAAGTTTTTAAAAAGTTATTTATTCATTTAATTAATAGTCATTATTATGTTAAAATTCACTTTTAAGATATTGTATTTAGAGAATTTTAGGAATATTGGTTGCGTAGCTGACTTGATCACGCATGTGAGTTTTTTTTTTCATTACTCTTTGGCTTGCAGCACTGCTTCTTTCCGATTCTAACAAAAGTGAGATGGCGTCTGATGGCGTCACCGAACCCGTCTGTGCGGTGTGGTAGGTGTGTGTGTGTGTGTGTGTGTGTGTGTGTGTGTGTGTGTGTGTGTGTGTGTGAGACTGAATCAGCCGTCTCACTTGCAACAGTTTCTGCATTGTCTTTAGATAATTTCGAACTGTTACATCATTGATATAATATTTCTCAAACAATATAAATAAACAATATAGATAAATATCTGTGAAGATTTATATAGAACAATAGAAAAATTAGCATTCTTTCTTTCTTTCTTTCTTTATTGAATGCAATGATGATATAGATAGAGACATGATAATAAACACAGCAATCTACCATTCTAATATAATATTGAAATTATAGAAAATAGAAATATAGAAATTATGGTAATGTCTCTCTCTCTCTCTCTCTCCTGTATTCATACATCATTAGAAGCTTCATATATATATAAAGATATTGTCTGTATATTGGTCAGCTCTTTTAATGACTTAACATTTCATACACTGAAGGACCGAAAACCAGTCTCACAAAAACCTCTGTCTGTCTGTCCTGCCTGATTACGTCTCGGCATCATTTAAGAATTCAGAATTTACTGAAACTTATTATCAGTTCACCACAGGCGAAGCTACTAAAAATCTACTTGCTCAATGCAAACAAACACCTGCACTAATAGAATTAGAAAAGCTAAGCTGAATATTTGGACTGGGATTAGTTCATATTTTCACAGCTGAAATAACTAGCGCTGAGGTGGTGTAAGTGGATT
This sequence comes from Clarias fuscus, assembly GCA_030347435.1. Classification (NCBI taxonomy): domain Eukaryota; kingdom Metazoa; phylum Chordata; class Actinopteri; order Siluriformes; family Clariidae; genus Clarias; species Clarias fuscus. The sequence goes on from CM059216.1 coordinate 24,505,181, forward strand.
TTGACACGCTGGAGTCGTTTCAAGACTAAACTTCATCTTTTTCAATTTCTCATCTGTGATTCTCTCTCCGATTACTGAACAGGGAGTGTATTCGGCTGACTATGAAAGAAACATGACTTAACAAGGCGTAAGATTGTGTTTGTATCAATAAGTTAAGCAGAGAGTTCTGCTGTACAGACAGACAAGCAGACATGTACAGGGGGTTTAACAACCTGAACTAATAAGATCACTGATTGCATTAACGCTGATCAGCTCATTTTTACTGTTTAAAAACTCTTCCCATCAACGATGGGTACTTAGGTAAAAGTAATAATATAATTTCTAGTCATTTTTCTTGGAATTTAGTCATAGGCACGTTCTGTCCTCAAAACTGATGTCTAACTGTCTTTTAAACTGATGCGATTTATCTTTCATCGTCGTCATCATCATCATCATCATCATCATCATTATTATAACACACCTTTAATATTTATTCAGCAGCCATTGATTAATTCTCTGTAACAGCACTTCAGATAGAACGTTACCGTCTCTATAACAACCACTCGTTCCCAGGGGCGTGTCAGGCAGACAATAATATATAAAGAGAAGTTAAAGAGGAGTTTTTTGGTTACTGATAAAAGTTACATATTACTGTCTTATTCATTGAAAAAGCCTCACCATAAAGTGAGGCTGGCGAAGAAACGCGTGTTTAAAGCTGCTATAAGTGAGAACTCATCATGCAATATTCAATGTAACTGTTCATAAGTAAATAAAAAGTATGATTTGTTTGATGCTTGATTAGTTTCCTCTAACTGCACAATACACCCCAACATTTAAAAAAAAGCTCTTGTTTTTAACTAAGTGACACAAGGTGAAATTGTGAACCCAGGCATGTCGGCCTGTCACTTGGGCACGTTGCCATGGTTACAATCTGACATGGTTACATGAAGTGGAATTAAAAGACTCCTGCAAGCCAATCAGAGAGGAGTATTTTTTACATTCCATCATAACAAATCATGTGATCATTTATAAAGCAAACCATAGCGTGACACAAGTTGAACAACTCTTTACATTAGTTGCCTTATTCGTGGTGACATTCTGCTTTATCTTAATATAAATATGATTCTATGTTTATTGTTCTAGTGTAACTAATATTAATTCAACTATAACTATAACTATAACTATCTACTACAGATATATTTAAAGCTCCAGCCTTGGCAGTGTGGAGCAACATCACTAAATCTATGGCGTGACATTTTTGTATACATACAATACAGTGCAAAACTCTTGAAACCCCCCCCCCCCAGCCTCATTTTTTCATCGGGTTAGGGTTAAGAGCCAAAAGCTTTCTCCAGTCTTTCTGAAGGACTTGTTTGTCTTTCATCTTCATCCCCGTCCCTGTACCTGAGGAGTTTTAGAGGAATGTTTTGTGTTTGTTAAGCCACACAGTGATGTATGATTCATTCGGACATAAAAAAACATCTAATTTAAGGCATGAACCAGTGAGAAACGGGTGCAGATGATGACAGATGATCAGTCCGGTGATTGGTATACTGCTGATGCTGAATGCTGAGTGGTTGGAACAGACGAGAGGGGAAATGAGGTCGCTGCTCAGGTTGTTACATAAACAACCAATTTTGAAATTGTATCTTTTGTATCTAATTGTATCACAGTAAAGCACTTGTTTCCATTTCTTTCATTTGATCTACTGTACATCATTTACGTTCAACTGATATGAAGAAATGAGGGAGGTCATGATGTTTGCACAGTACTGTAAATAACCAGTAATGTGGTTTCCAGTGCGTCTGAAGGCAGATCATAGTCTATAACCCCTCCCTCCTATTTGACCCCTATGAGAATTAGCAAAGCTGTTGACTTATATATATATAAATATAATCCTTAAAAACATCTTTTTCTGATTAACACCTAAACATACTGAATGTTAGAATATTAAACCTTTATATCACGAGTATTGAGGTTTCAATACTTTAATACATTGTGTCTATTTAAAAATAAGTCTGATCATTTTAACTTCAAATCGAATTTCCTGGACAAAAACACACACCTTCATATTGTTTTTAATCCCTCGGGTGAATCCATCAGGTTTCAACACGTCCCACAGTGGAGCAGGTGAGTGTGAGAAAACCCGCCGCAGGGTTGACTCTCTCTCTCTCTCTCACACACACACACACACACACACACATCATATTCAACACCTTCTCATCGACTTTGAACCCCTCACACAATTCATGAGCAATTTATCTGCCAAGGTCAAAGGTTAGACAATAACGATGTGTAACCGGAGAGCGCTGTTTCATCTCGTAGGTGAAGACTCTACAGCAGAACCTATCCTCCGGGAGTACGATAAAAGCACGGCGAGGAGGTGAATCACGTAGCGGCTGCTCATGCATCAAGTTTAAACATGAGCGCTTCTGAGTCGTTCCTCTCCGGCTCATGCAAAGTCTAAACAAGGGTGTGATTCTAAACTCTAGTAAACGGCAGAAAGTCTTTTTTTTTTTACTTTTCTTTATTTTATTGAAGCTTATACACTGGTGGAAGGGACACGACAACACGTGGCAACATTAGCTGCTTACAGTACTAGCTACAGAACATCGCGATAGGACACCGAATCGGGAAGTGGACTTTGATTTCTTCGATCTGTTAAATACAGATTAGACTTTTGCATTTTGTGTATTTAAATGTCGGATTAATACGACATACAAGTTCTTGTCAAGAGTGTGATCCTAATGCGACTCCTGTAGCAAAGAACTTTATATTCACGCACAAGACAACAGCATGACGCCATATAGATGATAAATATAAAGCTCCTTAAACAACCGGCACTAGCAAATAACTAACTAACAAAATAAATAACATCACGTGACGTACAATGCTCCATTTCTGGCTAAGCACACCGCTATTCTAGTTCTGTCATGTTGTGTTGTTGCTCAGCACTCACAGCCGCGCTCTGCTCCAGTGTATAACGATGACGTGATGTATACTGACTAGCGTACTAGCATGTAGATCGAACAAACAATTTTCAGACCTTTTTTTCTCACAGACACTAAAGCTCCCATAAGGCATCTTAGGTCAGGTCAGAGTGTCCCAGTAATCTTAAGTTTACTTCCTGGTTTGAGGCGATGGTCGGATGTGACAACATTTGACAAGCATTGCGATTGTGAAGCTACAGTGGTTGTTCAAGTCAAACTGGGACTTGTGATGAATGAAGGCATGAAACAGGACTTTGACATTTACAGAAGACCGTAAACACAGTACGATGATGAGACTCAGTAAAACATTTGAATGGTGCAAACGCTTAAAAGAAGGCCGTACATCCGGGAATGAAAATCCCGACCGAGGTGGCTCAGAGCCCGCTGCAGTCGTTCCCATGAACATTCAGCGAATGGAACACCTGATCCTTGAAAATCGACAGAAAACTTGTTGCCGGCTTGCACGAGAGACGCATCTGTCTGTGGCAACTGAACACATAATCATTCACCAACACATTACAGGAACTCGGCTGGGAGTTATTGCCACATCAACTGTATAGTCCTGACCTCGCTCCAAGCCATTTACACACGTTTGGGCCATTAAAGGACTATCTGGGAGGCCAGCGTTTCAGTCATCTTTCTACATTGATGGTGTTGTTATTTTCACACATTATGTGTTGTAACAGTAGCGCTTGCTTGCTAGTGATGCTAGCTTTGGCCACACACAAAAAGCCTCGTGAGACAAATTTCACTACAGAGGTGTGTGTGATGAACATGTCTAAGCACAACTCTGAGCAACTCCACACAAAGTTGACTGACTCAACAAGTGTGTGATGGATATGAAAGTCCTTAATCTAGAAGAAATGGTGATAAGATGTAAAACACTTTAAACACTCACTCACACACACAAAACGAGGAAGTCTAGCTAAATGTAGAGCGTTTTTTTTTCTTCACGCCACTGTGTGCTGGATTGAACCCAAGCAGCCGCAGGTCTGACAGGTGCACTGTGTGGTTAGGAAGACGATGAGGATGATGATGATGATCACCTCCAGCACAAGCGTTTCAGCCTGCACACTAACTGCTTCTCAGCTATTTAATAATCTCTGCTCTACTACCTTTCCTACGTGTTCCAGCTCTGTGATGTATGAAGGCTTTTTTAGGTAAAAGATGTGAGAATGAATGAAAAAAAAAAATACAATCCTAATTCATTATTAACAAGTAAAACATTTATTAACTAATATTAGCATTACTTAATCTTTTACAGAATTTTCATGTGCTCAAATTATTTTCTAAGCATAGATATCTAATAATTGTATTTTTTTAATTTTTACCCCGCCTTGTGTGTGAAAAATGACAACATATCAACATTTTTGAATCAGAAAAATAGCCTTGGAAAAAAAAATCTCTTGCACTGTGGATCATTTGTTTGTCATTTTTCATGGGTTTTACTATTTAAAAAAACATACATACATACATACATACTGATTACTAAGAAATTACACCAAAAAGATTTTCAAACATGCAATAGTTTTCTTTTGTTGCAATATGTAATTATTTATTTAACTATTTATAAATACATCATTATGAATACGTAATTATGTTTTCTTTATGTTTTTGTTCTGTAAAACTCCTCTGAACTATTTCTAGATATCAGAATATCAGAAGCTTCTGAACTATTTCTAGGTCAGTGTCTAAATGATTTAAAAACTGAAGGAAATCTGCATTAAATCGTTGTTCAATCATTCACACGAAAAGAATTCAAGAAAATTCTTTTTCTTTCTGCCGAGTCCACGAAAACTCGAGTGCAGCAGACGATCATGTAAAGTATGACGTGCATGTAAAGTATCATTCTTGCAAAAATCTCCCTTCATAACTTCATTTGCAATAAATAAAATATTTAACGTGAAAATAACTAAAAATAGAAGCATGTACAGGAGAATGACGAAACAGTGTGTCTCTGGCAAAACCGTTTATCTGCACGATTGCACATTTCTTCACAAACTCAAACAGACTCCTTTCTCCTGCTCAAGAATTTGGAATCCACCCATCCATCCCTCTTTCCATTCCGTCCGTCATCATGAACGATGGTAATGACCTACAGTACGACCTCACGCCATCAGTCAGGAGAAGCTACGTTGCTGAGAACCCACAAAACTCTTCTAAACACATGTCCACACACAAATACACACACACACACTAATTCAGGAACATCAATCAGGCCAGGAAACCAGAGTATCCGGGGGGGCAACCCAACATGTACAGGGAGAACATGCAAACTCCACATACTGTGCATACAGTAAATACACAGGACCAGAGGTGAGATTCGAACCCCCAACTCGATGGAGGTGTGAGGTAACAGGGCTAACCACAAGGCCACCCACATTTCCCTTATATACTATATTAAGAGTTTTGGAACACCCCGTAGATGCTAATTAAAAACAACAACAACAATAATAATAAAGGTATATAATTGGACCTTTCAAATTTTTCAATGATGATGAAAAAGTTCAGCAGGAGCATCTTGACAAGACTAAAGGTTCCATAAGAGTTTACCTTAATGGTGCCAATAAAGAAGGAAGTAAAGAACAGTTCGAGTTCAGTACCCCTTCAGCAGGAGAGCAGCAGATCGGATGTAAATGTCTTATATCTCATGCATTTTTAGGGGAATATGCACTCATTGGCACGCGCACACCAGGACTCTCAGGTGCGTCTCGCGCAGAGCTCCTCCAGGAAGCGCCTGGATTAAAACGCAGAATAAACCCTGAGAGAAACTTACATTTGGTCGGGGCCGAAGTCCAGCTGCTCGCTGATGTTGTCGTCGTTGAACGAGCCAGATGATTTCTTTCTGGAGCGCCACGAGCCGAACCGCTTCTTCTTCTTCTTCTTCTCAGTCGGGCTCGCGGGCGATATGGCTTCTGCACGCGGGCTCGGTAAACTCTCGTATTTCTCCTCGTCCTCCTTCTCCTGGGACTTGGACTTGGAGGTCAGGAAGATCTTCTTAAACTTGAAAGGTTTTTGTGCGCTCATGATTGCTGGAGGATTTTGTTGTTGTTCTTTGCGAAAGAGACGCTCTTTGGTGACGGAGAAGCGCGCGCGCTGGAAGAAGCTCGCCAACCGCGACACGGGATTGATTTAAAAAAGAAAGTGATTCGGTTCATTTGGAAACGACTCTTTTTGGGGAATTGAATCGATTCTTCTTGAGGAGGAGAGTTAGAATGTATGATGGCGATCAAGGCCAGCAGGAGGGATGCGTTGGGGAAAAGGCACCATACTACTGAGCCCCTCTGGTGACATTGGGGGGGGGGGGGGGGGGGGAATATTCCGTGGCCACGACTTGCTAAGGTGTGGGAATGAGATACTATGATACTTACTAATAAAATAGTTTAATGCATAGCCACAAATTATAAAGGCATGGAGCTGAAATAATTTAATTTGTGGCCATGAGATACTATGTTGTGGCCACAACTTAATAATCTCATAGCATTTAACCTCTTATACACTACAGACAAATTCAAATTGACTTAATTTATTACTGTTAGTATAAAAAGATGATTGCCTTTATTTACCAACTGATACACAGCATAACTCCAAAACAAGTATCATCCTGTCACATCGTGGCCACAATACTATCTCGGTCACACCCTAGTAAGTCATGGCCACTACATACTATCTCGTTCCCGTGGCTTAGTAAGTCAATAGCGGCAACATACTATCTTGTTCCCAAGGCTTTGTAAGTCGGGGCCACAACATACTATCTTGGTCCCACTACATACTATGTCGGTCCCATGGCTTAGTAGGTCGTGGCCACAACATACTATCTACACAACATATTATACATACAATCCACAACATACTATCTCAGTCCCACGCCGAGTCGTGGCCACTGAGTATTCCCCCCCAGTGTCACCAGAGAGCATCCATACTATACTGTAAAATGAGATAAGCATTTGTTTTTCTCAAATGATCATCAGCAGACAAATCAGATTACACTTTAAATAATTAATTTATACTTGTTTATTCAAAAGAATTAAGTGACTTTGAAGGACTCCTTGGGATTTGTTTTCTGCACATCGACATATTCAACTGTTTTTTTTTTTTTTCTTCTCAGTGTTGGTCAAAGTAACCCTTACTATAATATCCAGCAATCTCTATGCTCATCAGGGAATCATTTACGATGTTATACCACTCACGTGGAGCACCCTACACTTTAATTAAATAATGAACTAATTAACTCGAGTTTAATTTGATGTGTTAGAAAGAGAAGACACTAACAAGGTCAGGAGCAGGGATGAATCCTTGTGGACTGAGGGATCCAAATTTGAATGGAAAATAAAATGAGCTGAATCGATTCTTTTGAATGAGTCAATTCAAAGGAGTCAAACTCCACTGAAAATTCATTCAGAAGCACCATTATGTCTGTTGATTACAAGTTCTATGTTTCGTTTTTTTAGACCTAGACCTAGGCAGTTGTGCCTTGTCTTTATGTATTTAACAAATTACAATAAATTGTATTGTTAATAGTATATTTATTATGCCGATACTCACTCACTCTCTCATGGTCTATCCTGATTTTATCCTGTATACAGGGACTCAGGGGCCTGGGGCCTATCCTAGGAGACTTAGGACACAAGGCGGGGTAAACTCTGGACATGGTGCCAATCCAACAGAATCGATTCTTTATGTGAGTCAAAGCGCAGTGGCTAGTTTGTATGTTGCCAGATTGGGTTTTTTCTCACTGCAGTGGTGTGACGTGCTCTATGGAAGGTTCCTCACCTGGTTCTTGGAGAACCTTGATCAGTCCTGCTCAGATGAATCAGGTGTGTCCAAGCAGGAAGAGTGCGTTTGTGTGTGTGTGTGTGTGTGTGTGTGTGTAGCTATGTATGTTAATAACTATGTAATTATTTAGGCTATATATCCTAAATAAATACATTGATAGTAACACATACTTAACTTTTTATAGTAATGCCGTGGAAGCTCACTGAAAGGAGTGTGTTTATGTTATACCTCTGATACTGGAGATTTCTTCCATGAAACTTCAAAGTAACTTATCACTACAACTTTTATATCAACATTTTTGAAAACCCAGACATTCAATAACGCTGTGGAAGAGCGTTCACTGCAGTGCCACCTTGTGGACAAAGATAGCACACAACTCTTCTTATCGTCTGTTTATTTGCTATGTTTGCTCTGTTTGTTTGCCAAGTCTATAGTTTCTTCAATAATGGTTTTAGGATGATGAGTAATCTGTTTTCATATAACATTCAAACTTTAATTGCTGAATAAATAAAGGTCACGTGAGTCGAAGTTGCCAGCAGTTTATTATATATATATAAATATATATATATATATATATATATATATATATATATATATATATTTATATATTTATATATATATTTTTTAATGGTACAGTACTGACCAGTTAACATTATCAGTCAAAAGTTTGGACGCACCTTGTAGTTCCATGGCCTTTACTGATTTTTATTTCTTTCTACATTGTAAAACATTTGAATGCATCCAAAATATGCATTAATCTCATGTAAACAGTTGAAGAGAAGGTGTGTCCAATCTTTTGACTGGTACTGTGTTTGGATCTTCAGAGGGCACATGATTCAGTGCAGATTCTGGTCATATCACTATATAACTGAGCATTTTATGAGATGGAAAAATTTGTACTAAAAACTTTCAACCACAAGTTTGACATTTTTTGTCAAGAGAACATGTTGCTGTTTGATTTTTTTTTTAATGGTCATTTTGTTCCTTATTTTGTCTTTTAAAACGTAGCTGATTTGTGATTATTTTAATGATGCCGTCTCGTACTGAAGGAGCAGTCTGTAAAGAAATTGAAAATATATTTATTTAGCTAACAAATTACTGAGTGAAAACAGCACAAGTCAAAAACTTGTAATTTACAGAGTTCTTGCTGCAAAACCTAAAGTCGTGGGTGGAGCAGGATCTGATCAAATTCTCCTGCACTCATAAACCTAAATCCACCCCGAGAGATAAAATCAGCCTTAAGTAAAAGCGACAAAAACATGTCTTTCATGTACTGAGTCATTCATTCAGTCATTGCAGACCTTCAGCAGTACCTCACTCCTGCACCATTATAGCGAAAAATACCAAGTGTCATACTGTAGCTACACACCTAAAATCTTTACTGTTGGAGTGGTTGGTTATTTTATTTTTCTTATGCAAGCAGCACGAGAGTAAACACTAGAATCCTGCCTCAAAATCATACCTGTGTGATGGTACAGAAAGTAATGGCACAACTTGCAGGAAACACATTTTGCACCCAAGTTCTATAGTAAAACGGTTTCTGGCTGTTTGGACGTGAAATAAAACTAAACACGTATTAGTTATTCATCAGTGAACAAAACAAATTCATCAGCTTGATAGTGTTGGTTAAATGGAAGAAAACAAAAATGAGAAAATAATGCACTTTTGTACCTTTTTATTTCATATTACTAAAAAAAAATCCATTATTCAATCCATCCAATATTAGAAAAAGCGTAAAGCTGTAATGTTGTCCTTCTACATCGTGATTTAATTACACAATCTTTTTTCCAGAGTACAATCGTTTGTTTGTTTTTGCTCAGATGCTAATGAATTGCAGCATTTTCCCACTTTAGGATCATTTAACACAGCTTACTCTCTCACACCAACACACAGACACACACACCAACACACACACACACACTGCTGTGAGAATGATTAAGGCCGGAGGAGGCGTCATATTAAAACTCATGCACCTGAGTAAGGCCTTCGTTCTGCTACATTCAAATAGTGAAGCAAACCAAAAAAACTACAAAATGATGCTTTTGAAAAAAAAAAAAAAAAAAAAATGTTGTAAAACATTTTCTAAATTGGATGTGTGCATTAATCACTGCAGAAAAGAAGAAGAAGAAAAAAATCACCTGATAATAGGCAGGTCTTCATCACCTTTGAGTCATCTGCAAAAGTTTTGGCACCCCACCCACACAATCCTCATATTTGTATTAATATCTAAACTAACAATTTTTTTTGTTCCCTCCTCCTTTTCTTATGTCTGTGCTGATTAAAGTATCATCAAATGCACCTGAAATTAACTAACTGATTGGTTGACCTGCTTCACGTGCCATTTAAATAAAAATCAGACAAGTAGGCAGAGCTTAAATGAAAAAGTCAATAATATAATATCTGTTGGAAAAGGGAAAAAAAAGGTTTCATTTTTACAAAGGTCTACCTTCATGTCGGAGTCTGATGAAGCAGTCGGTGCTCAAAAAAGCAAAAAACAAACAAACCAACAAACACTGGAGCTTCCAACACTGTTTAGATGCATTGTTTTTTTAGAAAGCATCAGAAATGCTCGCCGTGCAAGCGTAGAAAAGCAGTTATTATTCTTTCTCTGCCTAAATCATAAAAGGCTAGTGGATACACACTCCTTTGCTGCTACAAAAAGAGTTGTTTGTATGTGTGTAATCTATATTGAGTTGTACCAATACACACTTGTTAACTCATTAACACTTGCACTTCTTGTGTGATACAAAAGAAAAGGAAAAAAAAAAAGAAAAAAAGCAATTCAATTTTTAAGAAGAAGTGAATAAAGAAGAAAATATATTGTATGTATTTATACGTCATGCACTGGGTTAATATTTCTAAACTAAGGGGGAAAAAAAAGAGAGTCTGTAGTTGTTTTTTTTTCTCCAAAGAAGTCCCAGTGTTGGGGAAGCTTTTCTTTTGTAAAAAAAAAAAAAAAAAAAAAAAGAAACGGGAGATTTTTTCCCCAAGGACGTGTTTATTTGACGAGCCTCTTGGCCACGTCGGCGTAAGCGATCTCAATCTCTTTGTCGCTGGGGCAGGTGTTGGTAAACTCATCGCGGGCATACGCGTTGCTCAGGTAGTTCCACACGCCCGTCAGGTCTTTAGGGATCTCAAAGCCGCGGTACTTTTTCACCACCACCTGCGATGGAGAGACAGGAAAATGAATAAAATTCTTCCTGGTCAAAAAGGCGTTGATAAGTTTTAAACTCATTTATGTTTATTATACTAATGCGCTCGTGCTGGTTCTATAATAATGACTTGTTTGCAGAGACATCACTGAAGTCTAATAACAAAGAAAAAGATTTACAGATGTATTCAGCTTACATATTTTAATGATTAATTGCTGTTAAGAATTTAACCAACTAAAAACAGACTTACTGTTAAGATTTTGCACAATATTTTTCTGTAGCTCATATATTATCTATTAACTTGTGCAACACAAGAGGGAGCACTTGCAGTTTGGGTGACCTGCAGTACTGGACACCATATGGTCAGCATTACTTCATTGTCTTGTATTATACCCACGGCTGCGCCCACGTGCTACCATTATGTGTGAACGGAGCGTGTGGTCAACCCGCTGCCACTCCTCATGCTATTCCAATGTAACGGGGAGTTATATTTTTGTTATAAGTTATAAGTTTGTTAAAAAAGGTGATAAGGTGTACTGTTCCTTTTGATGACATGGCCTACTGTTACACTTTGAGGGATGCCTGGGCTTCATTAGCCCAGGCATCATTAGCTATGAGTGAGGCCGGACATAACTGTTTTCACTGTAGACAATGTTGTCTGCTGTTCCAGTCGGCAGGGAATGCCCGTGACACGCCCACAGTATGACATAAAATTGATGATGATGCTGCCTACTGCACAACAGCACGAACACCGCCCGTGCATATACACACACATTTATACACACACACACACACACACACACACACACACACACACACACACACACATTTTGTGGTGATTGTCCTAATGAAATTGTTTAAATAAAATTTAGACTAAGGAAAAAATGTCTTGTTTTAATTAATTGTTAATGATTAATTGAATTCAGCATATATTTGACCTTACGCCATGACAGACTTATCATCAATTTAAAACTATTTGTTTAATTAACAAGTCAAATCATGCCTCAACAAATATGTTAAGATAAAAATGGGATGTCTTTCTAACTAGATTTTCCATGCAAAAAAAAGCTTACCCAAACGCTGTACTTAGTCATGTGACTATAATATCTACAGAAGATTAGTCCTATCTGATTACTCATCTCCGTTCGATCCTCACTGCTGACACTTTGTTGTTTGTTTGCAGTGTAAATGTTTTCTGGATCACGCTCCTAATTCTGCCCTGCCACACTGACATCACACAACATAGCAGCCGGCTTGCCAAATATATTGCCACCCATTACAAACGTGTTAGATTACGTTTGTATTTCTAGTTAATTAAATCAGATAGCTCTGTTATTTATTAAAAATGTCACACATCTATCTCAATCCTTGGAAAATTATCATATTTGTGCATCTAACTGCATTAGAGGGATAACGTTAATTGAACAAAGAGGTCAGAAATTTTTACAAAAGTTTGCATTGTGATGCGTCAACACAGCTGTGATTATTAACATTTATTAACCTATAAAACTTTGCTAATTCTGTTTTAATCCAATTATTTATCCAAGTATTTTTTAAACATTATTGCTTTTTAATATTCTGTTGGAATTTTACTTGGTTCCAGTAATTACTCTCTGAAAGGGAATTTGTGTGTGTGTGTGTGTGTGTGTGTGTGTGTGTGTGTGTGTGTGTGTGTGTGTGTGTGCACGTAGAGCACACCCTGTGTTTTATTCTGTTCTCATTTAAATACTCAGTTTGTAATTAATATCCAAGTGTTTCGTTCATGACCATATAAAAGTATATCGATCTAAAAAAAAAAAAAGTTGCTAGTTTGTTTTGTTGTTTATTTGATCACCTTGACGATGTGCAGTTTGGGCAGCAAGTTGCAGTCTGCTAGCGTCATGTCGTCTCCGTCCAGGAATTTGCGTGTGGACACTTTGACGTCGTCCATGCTGTTGTGGTCGATCTCGTCGGGCAGTGGAGAACGCAGGTACTCGTCCAGCTTCTGCAACGTCTTCAGCAGACCTCGCTCCAAAGCTGAACACACACACACACACACACAAACACACAGCTGGGTTAATCACAAAAACAAAATAAATGACATTACAGATGACATACTCACAGAGGACTTATGGAGAATGATGACATAAAACTAATGTGTGAGATTTTATCACTATGATTTATTTAATCATATGTTAACTTTAATTTGGACGAGATGTTTCAGAATCATTTAGAAATAATCTCCAAGTCACTTGTGCATTATGCACACTTTGTTAATTTCACTTGTGGATGGGAGATAGCACCTTGTGACACACACACACACATTTCTTAGATTTTACACTTTTACACCACAACACAGCAAGTTTAATTTATTCTAGAAGAACGTGGTTTTATAATGGAATGTTCTCACTGATGTTAAATTATAGCAGTTATAAACAGTTGTTCTCTCTTTCTCTGTTGAACATCTCTTTTGTCTGTTTCTTTAATTATAAAAAAATACAACTGTCCTCTCTCCTTACTCCTCCTCTCGTTACTGAATAGCTGCAACAGAACCAGCACATAAACATAAACCCAGCATTTGTGAGGCTATACAATTGTATAAAATTTAACTTAATCCAATCACATTCGAGTACACCACTTGGCTGTAGTGTAAATGTGTGTGCGTGTGTGTGCGTGTGTGTGCGTGAGTACTCTCCACTAAAGATGCTTTAAAAATGTCCAAATTATTTTATGATATTTTTTGCTTCTTTTAATTTACAGGAATCAGTAGTCATTATTTTATTTAAAACGCTAGAAATATACTTTTTTGCAATACAGTACATACATTGCACTGGTAATTCCATCCGGGGCCACACGGAGGCGACAATACACAAGAGTTCAACAAATGCAACGTCTACAAACAAACACATTCTTAAAGGTAAAAATTTAAATACAAAAAGTTTGATAATATGACTCATATATTTTAGGTCTTGTTTAAATGCCTAATCATTGTTTTTTTTTCATATTTCCTTCCAATAACGACACCAAACTAAATACGAATATACACAGATTAATATATGAATTAACTGCAAAGTTTAACCATCATAACCACGTGCTCACGCAAACACCCTCTGTTGCTTTGTGCTTGACAGTGTTGCCAGATACCACACACACAAAACTCCACATTTGCCAGGGGTGTCCAATCTTATCCAGAAAGGGCCAGTGTGGGTGCAGGCTTTCATTCCAGAATCAGATATGGAATCTACTTGACTAGAATGAAATCCTGCACCCACACTGGCCCTTTCTGGATAAGATTGGACACCCCTGACCTAGGGAATGATAAAACGCATCCTCTTAAAGGGATGGGGACATCAATAGTAGAACTCGCTTCAGGACTAACAGCTCAACGCAAAACCAGAAAACCACCCAATCTGGCAACACCACTCTCAAATTTGCAAAGCCTTACAAATGCTTCAGAAAACTTGCCAATCAGAGACTGGAGAAAAAAGGTCACATTAAGTTGTACTTCTTTCATAGTCAACCCAGTACACTCCCTGATCGGTAATTGGAGAGTGAATCACAGATGGGTAATCAAAAAAGTAAGGAGAATAAAAATTATGTTTTGTCTTAAAACTATTCCAGCACATTCAAATTCAAAGCCCCATTTACACTGCAGGTCTCGATGCCCAGTTCTGATTTGTTGCCTATATCTGATGTTTCTGACCGTCTGTTTACACGTTCTTTCAACTATGACCCATATCCGATTCAAGAGTTTACACTTGCCATACCGTCTGAAACATTGTGCATACTTAAAGGGACGTTCTTGCACTACACACTAGCCAAGATGGACGAAGGCGAAATATGCTTGATGCTAGCTCTGCGATATATGCAAAGTTTGGGAAACGGAGAAGGAGGAAAAGGGAAATGATTGCAGCCTGCGCATATGCTTCATTTATTGTGTCCTCAACCAATCAGAGGAATGTCTGGGTGCGAGACGTGTCGGGGTCGCTCTCTGGTGGTTTGCAACAGGTGCGGGCTACCGCACACTGACACATCTGTTTGGGATGAGCAGCGCCTCGGTTTGCCTGATTACGTCATTAAACCGCGAAAAAGTCTTAATTTTTAATGACGTACAGAATGCAATGCCTCAGAAAATCCGATCTGTCTGTTTACACGACAATCACATTAGCACATATCTGATTTATATCTGATTTATTTCCACATATGAAGGATGCCTGAAACCGATCTCGAAATATCGGAATGCATGAGTTTTTTTCCTGTTTACACGGACATAGAGCATGTCCGATATGTGTCACATATGTGCAAAAAATCGGAATTGGGTCACATTTAACTGACAGTGTAAACTGTAGCTTTATAACATTTCAGCGCTGTTATTTTCGTGGTGAAAAAATAAAGTAATGCCAAACTTTCATCAAATTCTCTCCACCCACAGTTTGACGAATGCGCAATACACTGTAAAAACTTGCCATAACTTCTCTTTTTTCTCTTCATTATTTTCATTACGGACCATTAAAAGAAAGTCCTTTACCTGTCCTCTAATTAATAAATCAAATAATTTTTTGCTGATTTGAAGTATTTCCTGATCCATTAGGAAAAAAATTGCGATCGAATGCAAACCATAAGCTTTGTGACATTCTGCACCCCTAATAAATAAAATTTAATCATAATTGTAATGAAAACCAACCTGTATTTCACTCCCCCCCTAAGGTCAGGTATTTTGTGCTTTGTAGGCACTCAGAGCACAGAACAATGTAAAATAATAATCCCTGAAGAAGTATATATTTGTGTTTTTATCTTCTCCTAGCTTGGGCTTGTTTCTCTGAAGTCTCTCAGTCTTTGTGTCGGAGCTGCATGTAAAGCATGAGGTGTGTACTCGTCTGTGTGATATGTAAATTATGGATAAGAGAAGCTCGAGGCAGTTGCAATCGACAAACACTGGCAGAAGACAACGCCTGTGTGTGCTTGTGTTGCGTGACGTGCTCTCTCACCTTCGTTGCCATCCGGCTTGGAGTTCTTGATGTAGGCCGAGAACTTGGCGAAGATGTCCATCCCTGCTGTGTTGGACTCAGGGTGCCTGACACCAAGCTTATTGTACCTGAAAGTAAATTGAAAAAAAAATTTTTTTTTAAAAGGGTGAATACACAGCTCTGTAACACACACACACACACACACACACACACACACACACACACACACACACACACACAAACAAACTGACACACTCACTTGGGTGGACTGAGCACATCTTCCAGGAACTCCTCTATCTTGTTAACGTCAGTCTTGACTTCACCGTTGTATGTGATGAAAGGAGGGTGTGTTCCCGGAGCAAGGTTCTGAAGATCCGCTGGCTTCCTGAACACACACAAACACAGAAGGGTCAACACACAAACACACACACACATGTAAGCGGCATGCTCCGGTTCCAAAGTAAACACTTGCTTAGGAGCAATTAGTCTCCAGGATGTTTGGTGTGACAACTCATGTGCATGCTGCAGTTCAGGTTTATTCACACTGTCGAGAAGGACAGTTTTTACATGTGCACCCAGGTCCATAAGTATTTGGACACTGTGCATTTGCGCCTCTGTACATCCCAAAAATGGATTTTAAAGTTCCAGTGATTTGCATTTCGGGGAAACCCCTCTGCGTTTACGTTCATGATAGCGTCTCTTGACTGTATACTTTGACACTGACACTCCAGAGTATCCGTGACTTGGATCTGGGGGTTTTCCCTCGGCAAGGAAAGAATTCTTAGTTCATCCACTTTTGGTATTTTAGTCTTCTGTGCTCATTCAGGTCTTATGGTGCTGCTGAGCTACTCTGACAGGTCAGTTCAACACTTTCAGGTGCACATTGAAAGTTTCCATGATCAGCTACCAAATACAAACTGTAATCAAGTACAGATCTTTTATGTCCTTAATTTGTCATAGCAAAGAAATAGGCCACAACTGGGCACAAACTGCTTATCAGCCAGTTGTCCAATTACCAGGTGTATTAGTACAAAAATAAAAAAGAAACGTCTGATCTGTGTCACAGGTCTAGTTGGAGGCTTTGGATACTCAGTTATATCAGGTGTTTATTAAATTCCTTCGTGGTGGACATACGGGATGTGTGACAGCACAAGGGTAATGCAAAACAGGCTGGCTTTTTGTTTACACCAGCAATTTATGTGTGTGTGATGAATAGAAGGTTCGTTCCATTATGTCTGGGCTAAAAACACGCAGGTCAGGATTCATCTGGAGAACAACAATAACCAGCCGCCTGGCTGATTCCAGAAACCAACTGCTGCAACACAAAGGGCTGGTGTGTGTGTGTGTGTGTGTGTGTGTGTGTGTGTGTGTGTGTGTGTTTTCCAGGTGTGTATTTGGAGTGGGTGGCTTTTTGCTACAAATAATGAAACTCGGATGAAAGAGCAGATTGCTGATCTGGAACAAGCGTCACTCCTTTTTAAGCAAATAAATAAGTAAAATAAAAGATTTTTGAAAAACAGACAGACACTATTTTACAGATTTAATTTAATTTAATCAAAATCCTAAATGATTAATAATGTCCTTTTACTTTTATTAAGGATATGAAATCATGCATAGAGGTTTAGTATGGAGCAGAAATCAGAACAAATGCTAATTAAACTTGCCTCCGGGAGACACTGAATTTGCAAATTCAGAAGAGGAAAAAAAGAACGATTCAGTTGTAGCGCAGGACTGAACTGAGACAAAGATTTAAAAACAAGACAAGAACAAATGTAAAATTTGTTTAAACCCTAACTCTAGCCCTGGCCCTTACTCATGACCACATGACGCTTTGTCTGGATCCAGAAAGAAATTATGAAATATAGTTGTATGACTTCACCAGCTCCGCCTCCTTAGAATTTATTCACATGAAGCAGCCATGTTCGAGGTCAACATCCAGCCACATCAATGTCTTTGATTAGTGAGCTTGACACTTCGTTGGATAGTGCATGCAACAGATTTAAAAAATCTAGGAGTAGGTAATAGATTTAGAAAAATAGATTTAGCATATCCACTTAGCAAAAAAAAAAAGTCATGGAGGAATTTAGTAGATGGACCTGAGACAGATCCTGAAAAAGAATAAAAAGTGTTATGCCAAATGTCAATAGATAGCTTCTTAAAGCTAGTTAGACAAGCAATTGGCCTGATGTTGGCGCTACAGCATGTGTTTGCACTTTGGACGAATATCGCATGAATCTCAAATCCTTCTTTTGAAACCCATACCTGAATTTGTCTCAGCCCCGCCCACTTGCTTCCTCCATGAATTCATTATATTTTTTGCTCATTTAAATAGACTTTTCATTTTGTCTTTTTTTTTTTGGTCTTTCTTCACAATTGTCAGCAAAAACATTAAAATATATTGGGCTTTGTCAACAATATGGCCAGAATTTCTCAATCAATTCTGAGGAAGCGAAGCTACTGAACACAGATTATGCTCGAGAAAGTTATTAGCTGACTATAGTGCCTGCAGTAGACCAAGCAACTACTGCACGATTCTTTTCAAGGCAGAAAATTAACAAGAAGCAATTAAAATGCTTAACAATTTTAATACAGTACAGTTCCAGTACACTCTGTGCTCCCAATAACACACAGTGTATATCAAAGTAATTGTTCCTTATCATTATTCTGAGTTCAATAAGAGAGTTCCCACAAGACCTGGCAGTCTGGAACATTCTGCTCCTAACACTCATCTGGGCACAACAGCAGGAAATGACCTCACGTTTCTGGCACGTGCACAGGAAGCACGCCCGCCCTAATGGCCTTGCGTGGTGCACATGTGCAAGAGGTGAAGTGGTCTGAGATGAAGCCAGTGCGCTGCTGTGTGAATTTTTGCTGCATAGAGACGCTACTGTTCAGCTGAGGAGCAATAAAACACACGGTCGTACACAATGAGCGTTCTGTCTGCTGCAGTGTGATTAAACTCTACTGTAGGCTGAATGGCGATCATATGTGGAAAAGCTCACTCAGAGAGAGAGAGAGAGAGAGAGAGAGAGAGAGAGAGAGAGAGCGCTCCCATACAGCTCACCATTCCGTAATAATACACAAAACAGTGACATCAATGACTATGATTACATGGATAATATTTCATCAGCCTGATTAAATTAATACTGCGGCTTCCCGTGTATTCCAACAAATCCAACTTTCTATGTTACGATTGGCTGCATTTATAGCAATTGGGAGACTTATGCCTTATCCCAAGTGACTTATATTTATCTCAAGCGCCCAACTGTGGTTACCCTAGTGGTGCAGGGGTTTTGAAATCAAGGCCTTCTGATACTTAGTCCAATGTTACAGGTTATTCAGTTACAGAAATTCAGTCTCATCTATGATTGTGGTTCAATGCTTTAATGTGAAACAATCAGAGCTCCTTCATCAACTAGCAAGTCAATAGATGAAAGTAAAGCCTGGTGGAGTGAGTGAGTGAGTGAGTGAGAGAGAGAGAGAGAGAGAGAGAGAGAGAGAGAGAGAGAGAGAGAGAGAGAGAAAGAGAGGTGTGTTCTCATTGAGGTTAGTGATCAGAAATGAATGCCTTCTAAACAGATTATCAAACGTTTAAACACACACCCTCATTTTGTCATTAAAAATTTGTTCATTGTTTAGACTGATAACATCTGTATTCTGACTTGGCTGTTATTCCTATGATTATTGATATATTAGGGTTTGTATAAATCTAGCTAACAGCATCCATCATATCTTCTGAGCGATTTATCATAAATATTATACTAAAAATATTATACTAAGCTTTGCCTTGGCAAAGAGTGGAAGTATACCTGGTAGTGGTACATGGTAAGACATTAAAATAACAACAGAAAAGGACAGTTAGGCACATACTTAAGCCTGTAACACATGCGTGAGAGTGTTCCAGACTACCATGTAGACATACAGGTTATATATCCACTATACAGCTCCTGGCAGTGTGACCACTTTCTGCACAAGAGGCATGCAGGGGTGCAACTGTCACGGGGCAATGACCGCATTTGCCGTTGTGCCTTGACCAGTTGCTGTAGTGCCCTATTAATTTCTGAAACTGTGGAGGCAATAATTTGTCGTGCCCTTTTCTTATGGTGCCTTGATGCCCTTTAAAAAAATGTCATAAAAAATGATTAAATATATCCGAATATTGGCAAGTAAAATCAACAACTGCTACTTCTGGCTTCTTGGATGGCGCACAGTCAACCTGGCACAACGCACTTCTAGCGTTATATACATGCACACAGTCGGCACAGGGGCTGATTTGTAGGTCTATGTACAGAGACTTTTTCACATTTTATGTTACAACCACAAACGTAAATGTATTTTATAGGGATTTTATTTGACAGACCAACACAAAGTGACACATGATTGTAAAGTTGAAGGAATATGATGAATGGTTTTCAAAATTTCATACAAATAAAAATCTGAAAAGCAGATTTGTCGGATGCATTTGTATTCAGCCCCCTTTTTACTCCGATAGCCCTCAGTAAAGTCCAGTAAAATCCAGGGGAACCAACTGCCTAACACATTAGTAAATAGAGTCTTTCTGTGTGTAATTTAATCTCAGTATGAATACAGCTGTTCAGTGAAGCCCGCAGATATTTTTTTAGAGAACATTAGTGACAGGTTGAGAGGGTTTCTTCTAAGGTTGCCCTGCATTTGGCTCCAGTGCTTTATATATAATATACACACCTAGGCAATATGATGAAATGATTTTTATTGTTACTTTTATTTTATATTCATTGTATTTTTTTCATTATACTAACTATACATACATAACTTAATTTTAAAAAATAATTTAAAAAAAGGGTTGCATAAGCAAAGAAATAGCACAGATTCATAAGGTCAGGTGTTTTTTTTTCTGTGACCAATAATAATAAAGAAATTTTTGCAGTATCATCCAGGATAAAATACATGACATGACATATCAGAAACCCCAAATGCATAGTGTGATTTCAGAAGCGTCCCTGTTAACAAACACTGGCAGGGCTATCGTATAATTTTTTATTTAACTTTTTTTTTTTTTAATAAAGCGGTCTAGTGCTATGTTGCCGGACTTGTGCTGCTTGCATTTTAAGGGTTAATCCTCCTGTGTATTTTTTTTTAAAAGAAGAGCCATTTCACTGTGTAAAACTGTTTCTCTGCAGAGCATGTGCAACCTTCAGTACAGTCTTCTTATTCTTTTTCCAGCAGCTGCCAACCGTTGCATTTACTGTCCCTCACTACACCATCCTGGCTCTACTGCTCCTGTACCTGTGTATTCCGTTAGCGCAAGAGACAGACTTTTAAAAAAGATCGGCAAATATACTTATGCAGCCCGCCCAAGTGTACGCTATGTGTAACACTGGGCTCCATCGATCTGACCAGCTTCACTGTCCCTGCTGAATAAAAGCATCCCCACAACATGATGCTGCCACCACCATGTTTCACGGTGGGGATGGTGTGTTTAGGGTGACGTGCAGTGTTAGTTCCCCCCCCCACCCCCCCCACCCACACACATAGCGTTTTGCATTTAGGCCAAAAGATTACATTTTGGTCTCATCTGACCAGAGCACCTTCTCCCACATGTTTGCTCTGCCCCCATACATGGCTTGTCACAAACTGCAAACGGGACTTCTTATGGCTCCCTTTTAACAGTTGCTTTCTTCTTGCCACTCTTTCATAAAGGCCAAATTTGTGGAGTGCACGACTAATAATTTCTAGATTCTCCCATCTGAGATGTGGATCTCTGCATCTCTTACCATGGGCCTCTTGACTATTTCTCTGATTAATTTTCTCTGACTATTTCTCTTTACCCGGCCTGTCAGTTTAGCTGGACGATCATGTAGGTTTGCAGTAGTGGTGTACTCTTTCCATTTTCGGATGACGGATTGAACAGTGATCCGTAAGATTTTCAGTGCTTGGGATATTTTTTTAAATAAACTAACCTTCTTTAAACTTCTCCACAACTTTACCTCAGACCTGTCTGGGGTGTTCCTTGCATTTCATGATGCTGTTTATTCACTAATGTTCTCTAACAAACCTCTGAGGACTTTATAGAACAGCTGTATTTTTACTGAGATTAAATTACACACAGATGGACTCTTATTTACTAATTAGGAGCCTTCTGAAGGCAATAAGTTCCACTCGATTTTAGTGAGGGGTATCTGAGTAAAGGGGGCAGAATACAAATGCACGCCACACTTTTCTTTTCTTTTGCTAATTAAAACCATTAATTATTTTCCTTCCACTTCATAATTATGTGGCACTTACAGCATGTGTGTTTGTCTATCACATAAAATCCCAATAAAACACATTTATGTTTGTTACATGACAAAATGTGGAAAAGTTCAAGGGGTATGAATACTTTTGTAAGACACTTTATTTAGCTGTGACATGTACACGATACTGAATAGGCAAAGAAATGAAGAGAGGCTGAATTGTTAAATGTTGCAGCTAAATGCAGGAAGGTTTATATCTAACCAGATACAGTATGAGAATATCTTTAATATTTGCTACACCAAAATGGAGGTCTGTTGTGCTTACAGTTGCAGCTCACCCAACGCACAACAGATAAAAACTTTTTCGTTACACACACACACACACACACACACACACACACACACACAAGAAAACCTAAAAATTCAACACTACTATGTCCAGGTAAGATTTGTCCAGCTCCTTCCAGCTCCAGTCAGCTACATCCGATTACCTGATCAGGATTTCTGAACTTTATTGTAGCCTTACAGGATCACAGATGTGCTACATGTGTATCTGGAATGATCTGCGCTTGTGTTTTGAGTTCTCTGATATCACCCGACACATCCGGGAAGAGACCGTTGCTTAGGGCTCTAGGTTTAAAAACATGGATAAATGTGAGCTTACCTTTTCAGGTCGACAGTGGTGACGTTAAACACCACTCCCTTCAGCCAGAGGATCATGAAGAGTCGCTGGGAGAAGGGACAGTTCCCTATGCTCTCTCCATCACTGCCCGCCTGCAACATGCACACACAATACAAAGGTATTGTTTTCATACATAAAGATTTTTTAGAAATACAAAAAGCTAGTTGTCAAAGTTTAATGTCAAACAACACCATCACACACACTGGGCTATTTACCCCTTCTCTCTCTCACGCACGCACGCACGCATGCACGCACAAGCAAGATAACCTATGTAAAAGTTGTATTTTAAAAGAAAAATCAATATTATATCCACAAAAATAAATCGCTTTGTTTCATCCTCATTTTATCATCTTTCTGAAACAAAACTCTTTCATATATCGCCTCCCACCTCTCCGTACAACCAAGTACCATGCCGTGATACACACATGCAGAGGGGGAGGATTCAAGATTGTGGGAGAGTTTATATCGAGTTTGTTCAGGAATGTGAGAGTTCTGCAATATTTAGATAGAGGCATGATGAGGTAACACAGACACACAAGAACATCACACACAGTTAAAGAGAATTTTACTGCCACATTCCTACGTCTCTTTGTCTAACACATGGCTCTCCTGCGATATTAATATTTCTGAGAGAAGATAAGAAAGAAAGAATTCTGCTCTCTGTTTCTGTCAGAGAGAGAGAGAACTTTTGAGAGAGAGAGAGAGAGAAGGAGAGAGACACACAGTTTGTATGTGTATGTGTGTATATAAACACATGGGAACAATAAATCCTTAAAGAAAAAATGAAAGAAAAGACTAGACAAGACTAAAATGGTTGACTTTATAAACAACAAGAGTTAATGTCTCTCCCAAAAAGACAGGATTGAGAAAACATTCCACAGTAGTCTTGCTGACGAACTTTTTTATGTTTAGTCAGGACAAAGCATTTCCGATGAGACAGAAGTCAATGAGAGAGAGAGTTTCTTTTCCCTTTCACACAGCCTGTCCGAGGCAAGAATATGAGCGTCACTGCAGGATCGGGGTTCGTTGCTGTCGAGCCTTTAAGCGAGAGCGGAGGCAGTAAAGGGCGAGATGAGATCTGCGTCTGCCATCAGGGAACCTGGGTGTGGTGTTTTGAGGAAAATTAAAATCAGCGATCAGTTAGCAGATAATTGTATGAGTGTATCGGGGGAACGGCAGTGAACTGGGGAGATGGCGGGTCTGGGAGCTCCTCCCCCTCTGAGCAGAGAACTGCATTTGGTGAATGATGTAAATGTGCATGGCAGTATTTCTGACGTGTGCTGTACATCACGCTAGACGGTTGTGTTATTTGTCACGTCTCCTCTGTCACGCCTCTGAGTCGAGGACACTAGCACTCCTTAAAAGCACACACCGAGCAGGATTTACTCCAGACCTCCAGACTGCTGGCTTCAGGGTGAATTATCAAACACTATGCTGAGGGTCTTCTTATCGAGTTTAAAGTGTGAGTGAGAGAGAACTGAACTAAACTAAACAGAGATAAAGCGAAAGAGAGAGAGAGAGAGAGAGAGAGAGAGAGAGAGAGAATCACAGCGTGAGAGAAAGAGATAGGACAGTTACAGTGTGAGAAAGAGAAAAAAAGAGAGAGAGACTATCACAAAGATGGCAGATAAGACTGGCAGAGAAAGAAAAGGCAAAAGCAAGAAAGAGAAGACTAAGAGAAAAAGAAAGAAATATTCAAGAAGGTTCAAGAAACAGACGGAAAGCAGAAAGAGCAAAGGAGAGAGACTGAGAGACAGAGAGTGAGAGAGAGAGATAGAGCATGAGATAGAGACAAAGATAAAACAAAAGGACACTCAGTGTACTTGCATGGCTTGAGAAGTTAGCCTGGCTAAACTGGATTTATATTGTCCGATCTATATTGTACTAAATTTTTATCCTCAGAGTCGGACCAGCAAACCCAGACACTGGTTGGACACAAAGTAAAGCGTACATCATGTACGAAATCTCCTCTGTAAAGTTGTCCATGATTTCACCACTCAACATGATACCAGTTTGCCGCTAGCTAACTTGTTTGTTGATTGTTTTGGTCTATGGCGTAGAAGGTCACCTGGACATACAATACTACCAAGCTGAAAATGGGGATATAAATACTCAATAAATCCATCCCCCTGCCGTGCTCGGATAATGGGACTAGAGCAGTAGCCCAATTAAATGACCGATTCGAGCTGTAACTGTATCTCCGCTTAACTGTGCATGTGAACGTACTGAGTGAGAGACAAACAGGGAGTCATACAGAAACACAGTGAGACAAACAGGTCATACCCTGATGATGAATTTGTTAAGCTTTAATCAGGCCCAAGCATTTCCTCTGGCACAGAAAACTGCATCCAAAAGCGCATGCACACGCGCACACAAATACACATGCACACTCCTGCCAAGTGGTAATACACACTGCTGAGAGTGTGAAACGTTTATGTAAGTGTCCTGGTGCATCCTGCTGATTCACTTCACTGCAGAGGGGGAAAAAAAAACTCACCATCATCATCACTGTCACCATCATCTTTATCTTCCCCATTGTCAACATCATTAACACCACTTTCAGGATTGAGGAGGCGGGGCTAGTCTTAAGAAAGCTTTTGTGTGTGTGTGTGTGTGTGTGTGTGTGTGTGTGTGTGTGTGTGTGTGTGTGTGTGTGTGTGACAGGCTTTGGCCCCAGTCTCTCAGAGAGCATCTGCTGCCTCAATAGCCTCTTCTAGAGGAAGAAAGAGGCGCCACATTCACACATTCTGGAACCATACACACACACACACACACACACACAAACATGGCCATCTGGAAGAGCATTCTTTGCAAACACACACATCCAGTCATCACCGTGCCCTTTTGTTCAACACCTCAACCTGAAAAAAAAAATCATGTAATTAAAAAAAAAAAAAAAAAAAAAAGAGTGCAGACAGGGGGCACAAATAAGAAAAAAAGAGAGAGATAAAGAAAGATTAGAGTGAGAGACAGGGGGCGAGTAGACCTAGTGTGTGTCATGCGTGTGTGTGTGTGTGTGAGAGAGATCAACAAACAGACAGTGAGGAAGACAGAAAGCGAGACAGACAAAGAAAGATGTTTAGCACCCTGCACCATGTATGGTGAAAACGTTACCATGGTAACGTCAAGGAGGAGGAGCATACACAATCACGCCCACTTTATGCAAATCTATTTGTAATATGAAAATGTGCAGGCAGTGTTTCAGAATGATGGATGACTGAACATGACAGGATAGACTCACACAAATACACATCACGTCTCACGTGATTTTCACTGATTTTACAGTGCGACACCCCCCCCCCCCCCCAACACACACACACCAACTTATTCAAATTAGGTTAACCATCCTAATGAGCACAGCTGTCCAACAGAGATAGTGAGTCTTGCCATGCTCACAGTGTGTGCTTGTGTGTGTGTGCTTATGTGTGTGTGTCCTCATGTGCTCTGAACTAGAAACTGGGCTCATTGAGTGCATGTCATGATGGATGTACGGAGGTGGTGTGGGGTTGAGCGAGCGAGCACCTGCATCTGACAGGTACATGTATCCACACACACAAACTCACAGAGCAATATAATATAATGCATAGAGTATGTTGTGTAGAGTGTTGTGTAGAGTGTAGTGTATAGTGTATAGAAGGGGTTCAGAGCCCTGCTCTACACGCTTTTGTGTTTTTGTTGCTCTGCACCACACACACACACACACACACACTTCTATTAAAAAAAGGTTCTTAATTAGCTGATTAGTTAAATGCTGAGGTCAGAGGGCCTCCTGGACCAGGGTTGGGAACGACTGATGCATAGTGTACAGGTTGAAGTGTGTAGTGTAAGGTTTTATGACTTAGTGTATGGGGTGTAGACCGTCCTTGAGACCTGAGTGGAGTGACCGTTCTATCCGGACCCTAATGCTTTTTTGATAAATGAGAATTAATATATCAGTAATCTAGCTAGGCTAGGTAGACTATAGGGTGTAGAGTATAGAGTGTAGTGTATAGGGTGTAAATTATAGGTTTAATGTATAGGTTTTAGTTTGTAGGGTTTAATGTTTAGTGTATAGGGTATGGTCTGTAGGTTATAGGATGTAGGGTAAAGGGTTAAATGTATGGGGTGTAGGGTACAGGGTTTAGTGTTTAGGTTATCGAATTTAGTGTACAGGGTTTGAAATGTGTAAGGTATAAGGTTTAGTGTATAGGGTAAGAGGTGTAGGCTATAGGGTGTATACTATAAGGTTTAGTGTATAGGGTAGGAGGTGTAGTTATAGGGTATATATCATAGGGTTTAGTGTATAGGGTAGGAGGTGTAGTTATAGGGTATATATTATAGGGTTTAGTGTATAGGGTAGGAGGTGTAGTTATAGGGTATATATTATAGGGTTTAGTGTATAGGGTATGGGGCATAGAGTACGGAGTGTAGGGTGTAGTGTACACAAACCCATTTCCAAAGGATAGCTGGCCAAATCACCACCAGTAACACAACCAATCTGTGTGTGTGTGTGTGTGTGTGTGTGTGTGTGTGTGTGTGTGTGTGTGTGTGTGTGTGTGTGTGTACGTGTGCGCGCAGCACTGGGGCATTCCGGACTAAATTTAGCTCTTCAACTGGCAAACAAGTCTAATGAGACTCTTGACCACACATTTACCCAAAAAGGAGAGAGAGAGAGAGAGAAACAGAGAAAGAGAGAGGGGAGGGAGAAGGAGAGAGGGAGGGTGAGATTTTGTCTCCCAATAAACAGCTATGTGTCAACACAAAACAGGAGTGTGTTGGTAGCTCTTAAGTCTCTCTCCCTCTCTCTGTGAGTGTATATGTGTGCACATGTGTGTGTACTCCCAGTGTGAGTCAGTAAAGTGCGTGTGTGTGTGTCTGTGTGTGTGAGAGAGAGCTATGTGTGATACATAGCATGATGAAAGGAGATGATCAGGCGTGTGAGTAAATCCTAAAGGATTACTACTGTCCTTTACTCAGCGTCAAGTCCTTAGTTTCTTCTATAAACACGCAAACACACACATTTCTGTCTGTAGACAGTGTTTATCTCATGTCTGTGAGTGCTCGCGTCTGAGTTTGAGGATGGACAGAGACCGAGACGATGTGGCTGAGGCTCCACCCAGTCACTGCAGGGCCATGACACTCCGAGTTTATAAAGTGTGTCTTAAATCGCAGAGCTAATCTGTGTGACTGTGGGAACTCACAACCACACAAGTATACAACACACACACTCATACATAAGGCATTCATCACTCAGAGAGAGAAACAGAAAGAGACAAACTTATGTCCAGGAAGCGAGGGAAAATGGAGAGACAGTAGAAGTCAGACAGATAAATAAAAACAAGACAACGACACAGAAAAGGAGAGAGGAAAGAGAAAAGGATGGAAAGAAAGACATGTAGAGACAAATACTAAAAAACAAACTGAAGAGAGATGGGGGGGATGGGGGTATGCGGGGGAGACATGCTCCCATGTCCAGTCTGACCTCGTCTAGCCTGAACATTTTTTACAGTCTGATCCAGCTGAACAAACACAGGGTTGTTAGAATCAACAGAAAGCCAAAAGGCAGTGTGGCTTACAGAAAGGAGTGGAAGAAAAAAGGGAGAGAGAGAGAGAGAAAGAAAAAGTGAAAGAGACTAGATGTCTTTACAGCTAAACTTCAGCCTCTGTATAGTAGCTGTGGACAAGGTGTGGGTGGGCTGAGGGAGGCGTGGGTTGAGGGGTTGGTCAAGGGATGAGGTGAGATTGAGGTCAGTGAGGTAAGTAAGTGTGGGGGGGGGGGGGGTGCAAGATGTTTATCTTGCTATTCTTCAAGCAAATAAAATTGAACGGTAGAGGAACATGAGAAAAAGACAGTCTAAAAATAATCCTCCTATTTGAAATCCAGTGAACTTCCTGTGCGAAATCAGAAGCACGTCCTGTGTGACCCATTCCTCCATGCCTTCATTTCTCTTTGTATAAATTAAATATGCAAAAAATTTTATCTGCTAGAGCACAGATATCAAATTATTCTACTGTCTTTGTTTGGATACAACACCCAAACTCGTGTCTAAAACCAAGAGAAAGTACAAGAAAGATTGATGACCGTATTGCCTGTGGTTCCAAGGGGAAGAGGGGCGGGGTACAGGGGGGAGGTGCCAGATATACATAGCACATGTAGTGTACAGCTGATCGATTTTTAACTTCTGGACAAAAATCTCTAAATCCAAAGCTGTTCTGTGTCTTTGTCATCATCTTTCTCTATCTCGTTTTGTCTATTTTTCCCTTTTCATTCCTTCTCTCTCACTGACCACTCCCTCTCTCCATCTCTCTTTATCCTTTTATCCCTCCCTTCATCCCATTTACTTCAACTTTCTAGTTTTAGGTTTGACTCATTTCCTGCCATTTATTTCACAAGAAATGCCTCATTAGTGGTAAACTTCCTGAGAGAGAGAAGTGAGGGAGAAAATAGAGAGAGAAGGAAAAAAACACTAAAATCATGGAAGGTCAAAACCATGCTCTCCTTTTCTCCAATAACACGTTTTCATACCGGTGTAACTTATCATCATCACGTGCTGATGGTTGTTGTCATACACTATATTTTTTCCCTGTGGTAAAGTATGAACACTGGTCCGATCTGGAAAGCTCATGATGTCCTATTTTGGTTTAACCTCAGCTGAACCACACCACTTACATAAGCTCACCGAGCTTGAGACCACATGGCCATTAACATAATTATGTAATCTTCTCAACAATCATCATCATTAGTGAGCATCTACACATCACATGTCATCGTTATTTCTTTATCAATCCTAGACCGAACTTTATTTCAGTACTGGATTGTTAACGATATGAGACTGTAACTAACACAAAGATGTGCATGTAGCTCTGCACCAAAAATATACATTTTAAATAAAAAGTACTGGAAGTCGTGTAGCTGAACATTTTTGGATACGTCAATTATCAAAACTGAACCCAAGACAGGACATGACCCGCCCTTTCACACGACAACAGTAACAATAGCTATGTGTGTAAATTAGGTGCAGATTAGGTTTCCTCTGTAAACTTGGATTTTAACTCAATATGAGTATCATGATACAAGTTCCGATACAATATTCTTGTGGACACAGCTTCACACTATTCGTAAGCTTTTCAGTTATTCACACTGACAGGTGCTAAGAGCTGGACACTGACACAAGTGAGTATTTTTAAACTTGATTCTGTATCACGAGTGTGTTAGACACTGCATGACTCGGATACGTAGGATGAGAACAGAGTGAGACAAGTTTTCCACGGGACACTGGAGTTTCTAAGGAAAAAGACAAAATGAGTGAACGTGCTTGATTAAAGTCAGGCTTTATGAAGGGTTTATGCACTTTTCATACGATCTTTTACAGACAGGCTCTCTCTCTCCTTCTCTCTCACACACACACACACGGGAAAATAATTAACACCGCCAGGCCTCTTGAGGTGTTTTTATGAGGGAGCGGTGGTGAGGAAAATCTGCCTCTTCAGCTGCTCGTCTGCTGACCGTCACATTTCCTCCACGTGGAACACAGAGAGGACTCGTAGTCCTGACCTTGCTTTCACACAGCACCCATTTTCTCTCCTTACATGGCACAAATTGATGGACGTTGCTCTTGTGCTTTGACTGACATTTGCATAATTCTGGGCCAAATGTTCTTTGTCACCCGGCCACGCCCATTTCACCTGCCACGTCTCTTGTAAAAAAAAAAAAGTGAAAAATGTACAGCTGCAGAATGAATGCAAACTTGCATATACAACCATCTAATATACTGTATGATACTGTACCATCCATTGCGTGCGTTTACTTTGTCTATTGCAGTGTTATGAGTTCTATTGAATCATCGTTCATCCAATCTGCGTGTGACAATACGATATGATTCATATCAGACTCAGTAGTATCATCAACTGTCTAATCATTGCTTAAAGAATCGAATCGTTGGCTAAAGGATTGAATCATTCCCTGAAGAATCGAACTGGATTTCATGGTGTTCTCAGATGCTGAATCTTTGTCTGAAAGAATCGACTCGTCGCCAATAGAATCAAATGGCATCACATGAGATTCATCGTTATTGTCAAATATTTAATCATTGACTACAGAATCAACAACTCACCTAAAGAATCAAATTTAATCATATTAGACTAAAATTCAAGATTCAAGAGATTATACTTCTAGATTATAAAAAATAAAAAAAAACGCTTATATTATTGACAAACGCTACATAAATTCCTGACTATGTGTATATTACCTGTAATAAGCTTGGGATTAAATAACTTCACAGGTCCATACTGTGATTTTGGTTTTTATGCAATTAATGGTGCAGCACTAATAACTGCCTAAAAACTTTAACTGTTTCAGATTTAGTAGTATCCTCATATATCAAATCATGGCCTAAAGAACTGACTCATGGCCTAAAGAATCAAAGTGACATTGTTGCCTATGGAATTGGCTCAAATTTTATAAGCTTCAGAGGCATCATCGAAAATTAAATTGTTGCCTAAAGAATCAAATCAAATAATATCATTATATAGGGGTAGTGTCAAATATTGAGAAATTGCCTTATGATTGCCTTAAATTTTCCAATGAGGAGAAATGAATCAGATTACCCAGAATTTGTCTAAGCTGTTTACACATAAACAGAAGTGAGTGGAAAAAATATAAATTTGTATTGCCAAACTATCACTCTCTCTCTCACACACACACACACACACACACACACACACACACACACACACACACACACACACACAAGTACATTTCTCATTCTTCATCCCCTTCAACCTGACCACATGCTAGCAATCTGACACCCATGCAGGAATGTGTTTAGACTGGGTTACGTGATCCATCACAAAAATTCACATTAAAAACAGAAATGTATTTCATCTGAGCTCACTTTAATGACATCGTCAGCTCGGTATTGTCTAAACTTTTTTCTTTATGGCCCTTACAATGGCTGTGTCAACAGATCTGCCGCATCATACAGCATGAGCCGGTCCTGTGACTCGAACAAATAATTAAACTCAAGAGCCGGCGCAAACAGAGCCCGAGTTATGGATCAACAAATGCTGGCTCTGTGGCATGACCCTTCAGAGAGGTAAACGCCGCAGTTGCTATGCTGACACACTGGGTATCACGAATCATCCTCAGGAAACGCCTGTGCTGCTCTTTGCCTTAGTTTTGAAAACAAACATGTCTTGTGCCTCCAAAACAACTGCATCTCGTTGTAAAAGGGTGACCTTCCGATTATGGATTCAAAAGTCTAATCTCGGTCTGTGTCAGATTGTTGTGCTACACTCAGGCGTTAGGAAGTTGAAGCTCTTTTTATAAGCTTTCGTTTTGAGCTAAAAGCATCTCATGACCAGGTGAGATTAAAACAGGTGTGGAAGAGACGATAAAACAATAAAGTGTTCAGTACACAGTGACGAACACAGTGGGAGAAGAAAATATCAGGGAATTTTTCACTACCTTGAAATATTTTTGTTTTATATTTAAACAAATCAGACGCTAGAACTTGGTGTTAGTATCAATAAATAGTAGTGTCATTTTTCGGAAACGTGTGCCATAAAAACAAACTACCATCAGGGTTGCATCCTTCATTAAAAAAGGAGAGGGAGAGAGATGTTTGATGTCTTAATATTAGCATTTGTCACACAGTATGAGATCGCAATAAGGTTTAATAAACTTTCTGATCAACAATGTGCTACTTTCAAGATCCTATAGTAAAAATTAGTATGCCCAACTAATAATTAGTAGCATCACTGTGGGAGTGCCAAAACAGAAATATGCCCCTCTCACCCAGACAGCATGGCCAATTTATATTCACATTTACGGCCGTTGGTAGACACTCGTATCAGGAGAAACTTATATCTACATCTACATCTAGGCATTTGGCAGACGCCCTTATCCAGAGCGACTTACATTTTTTTATTTCATTATACATCTGAGCAGTTGGGGTTAAGGGCCTTGCTCAAGGGCCCAACAGGGACAACTTGGTGGTAGTGGGACTTGAACCTGGGACCTTCCGAACCGTAGTCCAATGCCTTAACCACTGAGCTACCCCTGACCCTCGCTTATATTTTTATGTGATCATTATACATCTGAGCATTTGAGGGTTAAGGGCCTTGGCTCAAAGTCACGCAACTTGGTGGTGGTGGGGTTTGAACCTGACCCCTCTGATTAGTAGACTTAACCACTTTTTTCCTCCTGAGCACTGATTGCAATCACACGGCAAACACAAAACACCAGATAAAAAATAGTTAACCTGCACAAATTAAGTACTAGGTATAAAAACAAACCTTCAAATGTTCTGTATGGAAAAATGTCTTCAAGCTTGTTAGGTCACAGGAAGAAAGTTGACCTTGAGAGGGCAATCATTCCAAAACATATTATGTAGGAAAAAATAACCGTCATAAAGACGGATATGTTGAGAGTTCTTGATGAATGTCTCATGTTTTTTTTAATCCTCCTTTTACTCGATTTCTGCAAAGGCAAACCCATCTTATCAATCTGACCATGAAGGGACGCGCCTCTTGAGCAGCCTCGTCTCAAGTGAAACGTGATAACGGACGATTGTAAAAATATTTGCACTGATAACACTGCAACATCATGTCCCATCTTATCCTCTGCCTCTGTAGGGGTGTGTGCGGTTACCATGACAACCAGAAACTGCGGCAGGAACAAAAGAAAGCTGAGGTAGCATTCTCTGATGAACGTGTCCACGTGTAGAACAGCCTGTGGTGAAGAAGCTGTGATCATTGCTCGCTCTGGTGTGTAAACACAGAACCGGTATTCTGCGCGCACACACACAGACACAAAAAAAAGAAGGAGCTACAGTGGGATCGAGAGAGAGAGGGAGGGAAGGCGTGGTGCAGGACTCACAAAGCTCCTACTTTGTTTAGACACAATGCAGAAATAATTACACTGGAGATCAGGAATCATCTGTGGGAGAGGAGAAGACGAGACTGCGGAACGGATCGGCGTGACGACATCGTTCCGGAGGGAGAGAGGCAAAAAATAAAAGAAGAAAGCAAGAACATGCCTACGGATGACCTTTAAAATCCTTGCACCAGAATGGAGTTTTGTTAAAGCAAAAGTCTTGACACGGGTCGCTGTTAGCCTCCTGTTTAATACGCCAGAGAAATAAACTGCAGAAGTCATAAATCTCCATCTTTCATGCATACAGAAACACACACTGCATACGTGTTAACTTCCTTCCTGAGCATGAAAACATGCACATGGCAAATAAAGGATGGTCTTTTTATTAAAAACCTTGGTGTGAAAAAAGGAAACACAAAGGATGGGGGAAATCCTTCCGAGGGAACACCCCCCACCCCGCCCCCATTCAAGCAACGTGGGGCCTGCAGTGCTCAGATAAACACCACATGCATAATGCAATTTTTGTACAACTTGGATAAATATGTATCCATCACACACATCTTACCATTAAAACATCATCCTACACTTGTTACTATGAATACAGCGATGCAAATTATTATACTCTTGGCATTCTCATATTGGCGGATTTTAGACAAGCTTGCTTTCATTGACAAACTACGAGTAAAGTGCTTTAAGCTTTCTTACACATACTGCACATCACCTTAAAGATGCCCACAAATGGCTACCGACTGAAAGTGGAGAGAGAGAGAGAGAGAGAGAGAGAGAGAGAGAGAGAGAGAGAGAGAGAGAGAGAGAGCGAGAGAAGGCTCATTCCACAAAGGGAGTACAAACCTGATAATGATGGAACAGAAATCACATTGATTCAAATTCCATGTTTGCACATTTTATTCAAAAATATTTTCGCACTACCAGAGTTTTGTTGTCAGCCATCTTTAAGAAAGTGCGATTTTTGGCAAAACAATTGTATTGTTTTAAGCTTACTAAGCAAACAGTATGCCTTTTTAAGTCCAATAAAACAGACGATCCTCAACTATCAATGATTCAAAAATCATTTTTGGCTTTATGAATTTGTGAAATGCACTCAGCAGAAACTGTACTTCAAATACGGAATTGTGATCTGTTCCAGGGCTAGTAATATGCCGCACGATAGTCTCACAATTAATATAAATGATTATGGGACACTGACAGGTTGAAGAGCATCTGTACATTTTGCTTGTTATGTTCACACAATTTAGGGACAGATTAAGTCGGATTAAGGACAGTCTGAGAGAGCTCAGTATTAAATACAGCTCCCTGTAGAGTATTTTTCTAAAGCCACAATAAACAAAAGGAATGAAAGCTTAACTAGAGAAAATATGAAAGTTTAAAACCGCATTTGTCACGTTAAACCTCTCGCTGAAGTATAACTTCGGACAGATTCCTCGAAAATTTATCCCAGTCCAGAGAGAGGCACAGTGCTCTCCTGGAGTCAGCAGAAATACTTCAACCTCCCTGCAGGCCACATGTAGGAGGAGGCCGGAGTGAGAGAGAAGAAACACCAAGACCCTGTACAAGGGCGAGACAGAAATTTGTAAGTTCTGGAGGTGTAAGACGAAAATGAAAGTTTCTCCATTTTGGGGAACATTTCATACTTTGCAGGATCACAGAAAGTCTTGTGATAATTGCTCAGACAAAACAACAGCTTATTGAAAACATATTTTTGCTTGTTACCAGATCTTATGCAACTGTGAGTGAATTCAGACTTCTTCCCAGCTCCACCCCTCATTCCCCTTTTTCCTCCCCCTGTGCACCCCTTTCCCTTCCCACCCCCTTCTCCCTCAGCCATTTTCCCGCTCTCTTCCAAAACGCAGAACTTCTAGAAAGACAAAAGCTAGACACAGCAAGAAAGAAAAAGCGAGAAAGAGAGCAAGGGCAAATGTCTCAATATTTCCATCAAACATCATAGGGTGGAAACTTTTTTTTAACTGCTGTCCTCTTTCCGAGTTTGTGCGTTATTCCTGCTTAATACCAGCAATTTCGGCAAACCGCCCTTCAACAGGAATGACAGTGCGGTACCAGAAGACGACTGTGGCCCCACCCATTCTTTTATTTTTGGTACTTTTAGTACTTTATCCATATGACAGTTAGCCCACGTGTTACTTTAAAGCCACCTAACATTAGAGATATTTTTCCACAAAACATCCAGCATGATGGCAAAGGTGTTCAAGCTTGGATGACAACGCTGGTTACCATGGTGACATTTTGGGAAAAATAATCAACCATGCCATGATGTAATAAAGCGAAGTCACGGTCACTGTTGCACGTCCAAACTCTTTTATTCCTCTTATACCAGAGGAGCTTGCCTGCTATACAAATGTACATTTATTTAACAAAAAACAACAGAATATACAGTACTTGTAATCCATGTTCCCGTTATCGCTTATATCAGCTACTTCTCCTTTCTCTCATTAAGTTAATGAGCCAAATGAACAAACAAACAAAAAGTGTTACACTGCCAAGCACCCACAAAAAAAGCCCTACTTATATTGGCAAAAAATTCTATCATTTCATTTTTTTTAAATCAACCAACAAGAACACAGAACTTGAGAGTGTGACAGTATAAGCTATCATTGTATTACACTTACAAATATGAAATTGAAGGACTTTTGATAATTAAACAAACCAAAGACAAAAATGTGACAATACACTCTTTCATGCTACTTATAACAACAATATTAGTATCCTGAGGTAATCTTGCTTTAGAACCGCAACAATACATCATAAAAAATGTCCCATAATTGTTCTACTTGAAATATATATATATACATACTTTTGTCGAGGACTTAAATGTGAATGTAATAAAAAATAAAAAATGTAATATATCTCACGCTGTATATCGCGATGATCAAGTGTGTAACGTATCAGACGTAATTATCGTTAGTTAACTCCAAACCAGGGATAAAGGTGATTTCCTTTTAAACATAATAATAAAACAACAAAAACAACAACAAAATAACCTTTATCCCATAACCATAATCTGATAAAATTGTAAAATTATTTTTAATAACCCATTTTGACCAAAAGCCCATTTTCTGTTCAGTTTAAACATATTTAGACGGTAAAGATTTCTATTTTTTTTTATTATTATTATTAACGATTTAAGCTCGTGCACTGCGGCTGGCGTTGATCTCTAACGGTTTTTTTTCCCTCCGCATCAAATCAGGCTCCTGAAACTGACAAAAAAAAAGAAAACAATTATTAGTGACTTACCTTCACAAAAAGCTCGATAACGGGCTCGTTATCGCCCTGTCCGTTCTGCGGTACCGACAGAGACATTCCCGAACTTTCCGTCTCTAATTTGGTTTAAAGAAGAAAAAAAACGATAGAAAAACGCATAAACACAGGCGCGCGCCCAGAAGGTGGTCCTCGCGCAAACTTTCCCCAGCGCTGAGTAAGGTTAGCTTTGTAGCTAACGCACTGTCTCCTTTAGAGAGCTAAACAATGGCGATACTTTGCTATTCTAAACTGTTAATAAATATTTATTTATATATTCTTTGTTTCACAGATTCGGAGTTAGGGATCAGCTCGTCATCGCTAGTCGCAGATGCAGCCACTCTCAGAGTGTGTGTGTGTGTGTGTGTTGAGACTTGAGGGCGGGATGACTGGGCATGGGGATGTGGACAAGGGAGGAGGGGAGAAAAAAACCAACGGGAATATTTAAAGCCGTGACGTCATTTCGAAGGTCGAACAAAAAGAATGGGTGGGGTTTAGGAGGAAGGAGGGGCGCTGAATCTGCTCTGTGAAAAGCTAAAAGGGACCAAATTGTGGCCTGAACTCTCTCTCAAACACACACATTGTCTTGAGTTCTAACCAAGATTTGCTAATATCTTCATATTTGCCACGCCAAAATCTTTTTCATCTTGACCGTGTATATTCTTGGACGTCGCAACTGTGATTTCAACCAAAATATCTCTGACGCCCTCTAGTGGCTGACTGCAGTACAATTTATAAGCCCTGCCACTCCGTAGATGATGGAATGTGACCGTATGTAATAAAAAAAAAAAAATACAATAGCCTAGCTTGACACTGCTCTTGTTCTTAAACAGTCCAACACAGAATTATTTTAAATAATTTCCAGGAAAACACTTACTATCCAATCAGCTATTAAAGACCAGATTCGGGTAATTGGTGTTCCCAAATTGCCCATCCTACCACGGCCATTAATATGGGAATAAATACAATGGCCACCATTGGCTTCCATGGATGGATGGATGGATGGATGGATATTTCACAGATACAAGCTGATGTTTTGCTGATTCGCTTGCCTTTTCTAGGAATAACCTAATCACAGTGCTGCAGTGATTTAGTGTAACATACTGTCTATGTATATCCCAGCTCTGTCAATTTCTGGCTTAGGATTGGCCAGAGGGTATTATAAATTTTCCTCCAACTCACTAATCCCTGTGAATGCGCTGTTACCATAGAAACGATAACATATTATCGTGGCATTAATGTCAGAATAAACTTTTTTTTTCAAAAGCACTATTGTCAGAGCCGCAGTTAAATAAAATTAATCAATACCTTCTGAGCAATCAGAGTCTTCAATTCAACTTGACATTCTAGGATGAAGATTGACACGAATGATTTTTACTTTGGATATACAATGAGGGTTAATCACTTTGTCTGTCCTGGCTGCTAAAGATAAACTTGCTAAGGGTTTGTATGGTTTCCTGGGGGACGCCAAGGAGACAGACACCCATACACAGAGTTATCTTATCTCTCAGTTACGCAGGGGTAAGTCCTGGAACCTTGTGATAAAGCTCAATAAAATCTCTGGTCAATTCACAGTTTTCAGTAATACTGGGTGCACCGCACAACCTGTGTGCTTTTTGAACACACTAAGACACGGACACTGATGTCACTGCATATGGCATAAGTTTAAGGCATTGCAACTGCTGGATGTGTCATTCTGGTGCTCTCAGGTGTGTGTATGATGTGTACAGTGTGTGTGCTGATAACATAAATGCGTATTTTGCGAATGACAAAAGGGCACGGATAATTAAAAAAAATACGACTAAAAAAAATCCTTTGATGAACAAGAGGGCCCTCACATATTTATGACATCAGCACTATTAAAACGCGAACAATGATGAAGTCATTGTCATGTCAGCATCGTGCTGTCATAGTGCTTGGGCCCTAAATATGTATTTTGGTTAAAATTTTAACCAATTTACTTGATTAAATTAACTGCAAAAAGTAAACCGTCATTCCTGTTTTTATTGGATGGGATCTTTAAAAAAAAATAAAAAATCTGCACTATAGCCATTTGGCAACATTCTTAAATTCTGACATCAACAAGCATGACTTAAGACAAATGCTTGCTTATGTTTTTTTATTTATTTACCATGACCTGTGAAGAAATTTTCTGGTGAATGAAGACATAAAAAAGATTGACATTTACAGAAGACCTTAAGCACACTACAGTGATGAGACCCTCAGCCGCAGTAAAATATTTGAATGGTGCAAACATTTTAAAAGAAGGCTGTATGTCTGAATGACGATTGCGGCCGAAGTCGCTCGGAGCCCACTGCAGTCTATCCCTGAACATTCAGCAAGTGGAACGAACGTCTGATCCTTGAAAATCAACATCTAACTTTTTACTCTCTGAGCTGTTCTGGTATTCTGCACAATCAAAAGTCTCACTTTGACTTGAACACCACTGGTAGTTTTAAATTTCACCTTGTATAGGCAATTTATAGTCTATCCATCATAGGGTGCAGGATTGCTTTTTTGCAAAAAGAGTGGTATAAAGCTAATACCCAACAGCAATGTGAAAATCTGTGGGGAGAGCATGTAGTGCTGTAATTGCAAATCCGAGTTATTACACACCAAATACTGATTTCTTAAATGTTATCCCACTAATACATGCACCTGTAAGGAACAAAAAATAATTTTTCAATGGTCTTATTTTTTTTTTTTTCCAGAGCTGTGCATTAAATAGAACCAATTAAGTCCAAGGCTGAGCTTTTGACATACGAGCATGTAATAAAACCAGACAAGCCCATCATTTAAAACTATTAAAAAAGAAACAGCAGGCTGGTCAAAGACCCCTGCAATAAAACCCTGACAACACTGATAATGTGACAATAGCTTGCACGGCATAAGAATGTTATTGTGTGATATGGAGTACTCTACTAAACAGACAGTGCTTTGCAAAAGTATTCATACCCCTTGAACTTTTCCACATTTTGTCACTTTACAACTACAAATGTATTTTATTGGGATTTTATGTAAAAGACACATAATGGTGACATGGTAGGAAAATTATAAAGTTTTTTTTTTTTATAAATAAAAATCGGAAGTGTTGTGTGCATATGTATTTTCCGCCACACAGTTTGACAAAAAAGTTTAATTTTGGTCCTATTGACGTGGAAGAAACATTTTAATAATGCAAGCTGTGAGGGCTTCACAGAACCGCAGTGTTTATACTAATATTCAAATACAGATTGACTATTTACTACTAAAGTGACTTCTGAAGGCAGTACCACTGGATTTTAGTTTTAGAGGAAACCTGAGTAAAGCAGGCAGAATACACAACAAACTTCAGATTTTGTCCAGAAGTATGAATACTTTTGCAAGGCATTGCATTTACACACACACACACTATACCAAGTGCTTTAATACTATGCAATGACAACGTAAAAAAAAAAAAAATCTGTATTTCACGTTAAGCTAACCAACTGCTGCTCACGCTGCATGACAACAGGAATCATGGCCTTTTGTATTTCCCTAAACAGATTGAAAATTAGGTTGTACGAAATGGATGAAAATGGCTGTTAGAATTGGGGGCTCGTCCGGGATCTTGTTGTTTAGTTGCTGGTTTGGGTTTTTTTTGACCGTAGGAGGTGTGAGTGTTTGTCACTAATATGGCAACCAAATTTAATTTGGACCAGTTTGCTATTTGTCCTTCAGTGGAGCAATTTGAAAGGTGCAGGAAGGATGATTTATTGCTGCTTGCGGACTTTTACAGCATCTCGGTCCCACGGAGCGCGAATAAGCGCGACATTAAACAAATGCTTCACGCGGAGCTAACTAAACAGCGCATTCTAGTCGATCCTACCGAGGCGGGTGTTGCAAGCCAGTCTGGTAAGTCCGAGGAGTCAGCTACAGCGGAGGCTGTGGTCGAACCTACGGACCCCGCACGCATAGATCCCCCGGTAGTAGGTTCGCCGCTGAATGACCCAAAGCTCGCGCTGCAGTTGAAGCAATTGGACCTAGAGTTGGCCCGTCAGCATTATGAAGCTCAACTGCTTCAATTTCGCATGGTCGAACTCGAGTCTCAGAGGGAAATTAAATTAAAGGAATTGGAGTTGGCATTAAGGAATAAGCCAGCTTCAGATTCTCTTGTTCGTGGCCCTCTGTCTCCCGTTCGTGCGTCATCCCCTGTTCTGCACCCTGCTCCTGCAACCCCGATACAGGCCAGTGAACCAGCACCCACGTCAATACAAACATCATCTTCAGCTGTAAGTTCATCTGGTCTTGATATTAGTAAGCATATTGCTTTAGCTCCTATGTTCAGAGAAAGTGAAGTAGATACATACTTCACTGTATTTGAGCGTATTGCAGCCACATTACAGTGGCCTAGAAGTATCTGGTCACTTTTATTGCAATGCAAGTTTGTTGGGAAGGCACAGGAAGTGTGTTCTGCTTTAACTTTAGAGCAGAGTTTAGACTACGAAACTGTTAAAAGTGCTGTTTTACGCGCTTATGAACTTGTCCCTGAGGCCTATCGGCAGAAATTTCGAAAACATGTCAAATCTGCCAACCAAACCTATGTTGAGTTTGCACGTGAGAAATCTGTATTGTTTGATAAATGGTGCACTGCCAGTAAAGTTAATACTTTTGAGGGATTGAAGGAGTTAATGCTGTTGGAGGAATTTAAGAATTGTGTTGCGGAGACGGTGGTAGTTTATCTGAATGAGCAGAAGATCACATCACTTTCAAGTGCAGCCGTCTCGGCAGATGAATTCGCGCTGACTCATAAAACCACTTTCTCTCCCCCACGCCGTGAAAATTCCCAGCGTAGTGTAAGAAGCCCTCCAAGTTCTCAGAAAGTTACCCATGAGCGTCGGGAATGTTTCTATTGTCATGAAAGGGGCCATCTCATTGCTGCTTGTCCTATGTTGGCTCGTAAAAACGGTAGGAAAACGCAGACCCAGCCCAAAAGTATCGCATTAACACACGTACCAACAACGCACCAGCAAGATAGAAAATGCTCACAATCCTCTGTAGATCCTACTTTCGAACCTTTTATTATGGAAGGTGTTGTGTCCTTATCTAATTCTGAGTTGGAACAAAAAACACTTTGCATGCTGAGGGACACCGGTTCTGCCCAGTCATTCATTTTAGAGGGTCTTCTGCCTTTGTCTGATGAAACTAGTTGTGGTGCGGATGTACTAGTACAAGGCATTGGAATGGAAATAGTGAAGGCTCCTCTACATAACATATTTCTGCGATCCAAGTTAGTTACTGGTCTCGTTAAGGTCGCAGTCCGTTCTCAGCTGCCAGTAAAAGGTGTTTCATTCATTCTAGGCAATGACTTAGCTGGGGGGAATGTTTGCCAGTTGCCTATTGTTACAGATGTACCTGTAATAGATGAGAATGAGACACTCTCACGAAAACTTCCGCTAGTGTTTAAATCATGCGTGGTGACACGCGCTCAGGCTCGTAAGAAGAAAGGGGCGGAAGACATTTCTGATTCATTCATGTGTGCGGAAGACCCCATATTTAAACCTTCTGTGGTGCCTTCACCTCCTGTGAATAAGTCACATACTACTTTTACTCCAATCTTGGAACCCAGTGGTGCTAAACTTTTATTTGGACGTGATCAGCTGGTAACTGCTCAAAAATCTGATAACTCCCTTCAACCCTGTTTCACTTCGGCAGTTAAGGAAGCAGAATTATCGCAGCGACCTACTGCATATTTTATTAAAGATCAGCTGTTAATGCGTAAATGGACGCCTAAAAATTCTGATAATGACTGGAGTTCAGTATTTCAGGTTGTGGTCCCAAAACCTTATAGGAGTCACGTGTTGAGTATTGCTCACGACCATGACTTGTCGGGGCATCTGGGTATTCGGAAAACATATGCTCGAATTCTAAAACATTTCTTCTGGCCGGCTCTGAAATCAGATGTAGCGTCCTACTGTCGTTCGTGTCCAATCTGCCAAATTGCAGGTAAACCTAACCAGGTTATCCCTCGTGCTCCGCTCTGCCCAATTCCTGTGATGGGAGAACCATTTGAAAGAATTTTGATAGATTGTGTAGGTCCCCTTCCTCGAACTAAGTCAGGAAATTCATATTTACTCTCACTAATGTGTGCCGCATCTAGATATCCTGAGGCTATACCACTTCGCAACATTAAGTCTCGAGCTATTGTACGTGCCCTGACCAAGTTCTTTTCTACCTTTGGATTACCCAAGTACGTCCCTAGACCAGGACGTAACATGGCTAATACTATTTTAGGTTAACATATCTACATCCTAAATTTCATATTCTTTGGTTGTTTGGCTCATTTTCTGTTTTTATTTTTGGAGGAAACTCAGACTGGTAAAGCAAATGGATTTCCGAGCTCTTGCAGTACAGCTGTACAGTAGTGTGCACAATTTGAACACAGTAACGTCATACACATGGAGTAAAAACGGTAATTCGACACACGACAAAATCCTAAACAAACCACTCAAGACACCATTCAAGTTTGCCTTTTTTTTGTTTGTTTATTGTGACTTTTTCAAAGCCAGAAATGTTTGAACAATTTGAAACAACTTCATTACAAAACAAACATTAGGAGAAGAAACAAAGTTCTCACTTGTTCTCTGTTTTGCACAGTGTGTGTATTTTTACCGTATGGGACATGCACACGGGAATAAACACAGATCTACCCCCCTAACCAAGAAAAAAGAAGGAAATAAAACACTGAGTGAGGTTATAAAGGGGGAATCTACAGACTGACTCTCAATCTCAGAGTTACCATCAGTTGAAGGAAGGAATGAGTGAGGGAAGAAGGGGAAAAAAAACTGGGCGTTTCTTATTTTTTAGTTGATGGAGAAACAACATGCTGCAAATTTCAACACAAACTGCGTTAAAAAATAAAGTTACCGCCATATCAACATCGTGTGTGAACTCCTCACAGTTTGTACTAAAAGTAAGGGGAGGGGAGATAAAAATAAAAAAATTTTTTTTAAAAAAGAACAAAAATGGAGAGAGGACTGGGAGGATTCTCATGACTCATGTGAGGGGGACATCTGAGCCTTCCTCATGGAGCGCAGAG
Organism: Clarias fuscus; assembly: GCA_030347435.1. Classification (NCBI taxonomy): domain Eukaryota; kingdom Metazoa; phylum Chordata; class Actinopteri; order Siluriformes; family Clariidae; genus Clarias; species Clarias fuscus. Next base: position 24,549,103 of record CM059216.1, read on the forward strand.
CTTTTTCCCTCAGGTGCTTCTCCAGATCATCCAGACTGTCCTCTACTTCGCTCTCTGATTCCTTCAGGAAAGGTAGCATTCATTAAAATCTGATTGAACACACACTTGCGACAAACACAAACCGGTGATGCATGCATTAACTATGTATGCAGTTAATCACAGAGCATTATTAGAGGTTTAACCATATCATGAGCACTTCGATATCACCATGTGCTGTAGATACTCTCTCAAATCTGTGCGACTTTCAAAGTAGTTAGATTTTTTTTAAATCCCTTCTATGAATTTGAATAGTAATTGATTAATTGGTTATTGATTAATCATTAAGAATTTACATAATAAAAAAAACAATTAACCAATGTTTATTTTGTGTAATTTAAAAAATCTGATAGATTTTTTAAAGACATGGAGACCAGGGCTAAAATTTATTTTGTAATGAAATTTTTTTTTTGTGAATTTGGACTTTGTGAGTAAATCTAGCGTAAGTAACAGAAAACCATTTTAATCCAGTAAAAACAAAAAACTGTTAGTGATTAACCGATTATTGTTTGATCAAATATCAGTAAAGAAAATTTACAGCCCTACGTGTCCTACCCAACAGCTGTTTACTGAAAAAAAAAAAAATGCAGGAGGGGCTTAACATCTTATCCCCTCATATATACCCTCTTATTAAATGCCTGAAGAAACGGCAAGTTTGGAAGAAAGTTCCCGAGATCGCAGATGCATCTGAAGAGTTTACATAGGGAGCAATAGTTTTGCTAATTGAACATATGAATGAATTAGCATGAACTCTAGGAGATTTAGCCGAGTTTAGCTTTAAAATCTATACAAATGTGTGTGGTAGACATGAACACAGGCTTCAGCAGATCCGAAGTTCACACTTCACCTTTTTCTGATCGGATTCCTGCTCTTCCTCCACCCGAGCGTTGTCCTGTGTGTCCCCTGATGGTGCAGTGCTGCCTTTCTCCTTCTTGTGCTTCTTGTGCTTCTTGTGTTTTTTCTCCTTCTTGTGTTTCTTCTCCTTCTTTTTCTTCTTTTTCTTGCCAACCTCTACATCAGAGCCCTAAACGATTGTAACAGAGAGAGAGAGAGCAATAGAGGTGAATTGCTGTAACAAGCATTAAACAAACTCTACACATTAGGACATTAGGGTTGTTAAACTGCACCCAGGTGTGGCATGTGTTTGGAACCAGAGCAGTGCAGGTAGATAACAGCTCTGTAACATCATAAAGGTAACATATAGCAATAAACGTTATATTTAGCACCTTTATTTCCTGCATGAAACATGCCCGGGCACCTGGCCATTTTAATGTGCATATTCACGTGTCACACTCTTCAAAAAATGTGCCGTGACAGGTTTATTCTGCTCCCCCAACCATTTGCATTTCAACCCATCCATTCACTCATTTGTATAAAGATGAGGTAAGCTACCTACACACACCTATACATACATTATACCAAAACCTCCTCCTAATGCGTGTTGGACTCCCTGCATCACGCAGACTCTTAAACCTTCTGTTGTATGCACGTGCTCAACAAATAAGCCCTGCTCAGATTGGATTTTTTTTTTGACAAAATGTTCACAAGGAATGAGGTTCAGTTTTTTCTAACACAAGGTGCTCCTGAAAAATAGGAAATACCCAGGGCACGTTGTGTACAATTAACCCCGACTGCAGAGCTGCTCAGTGCACCAGTACAAGCAGCTATATATATATATATATACAGTAGTTAAACTTATTTCCTGGGGACTGAATTGAGATTAAACATATTGATGAAACTAACAGTTCTGTGGGGGCAGAGCCTACCTTGTTAGGGGAGGGGCTTCGAGAAGCACTGCTGGCCTTTTTGGCTGGAGGAGGTGGTGGAGGAGGAGAGCCACTGGCTGAGCGGGTGGGAGAAGGAGATGGGGACGCAGACGCCGGCCGCTTGAGAACCCCGGAGGCTCCCGCAGAAGATGCTGGGAAACGATCGGGAGAGGCGGAGGGCGACCGAGATGACTGTCTTCTCATCGGCCGTGGACTCTGAGACCCTCTGTTAAAAAAAAATAAAATAAAAAATAAAAAAAATATATATATATATATTTATTTCAGCCTGGTTTCTTGCATTAGGGGCAGATTTATGTCCAATCTTAGCTACTAAAACAATAAAGATGATTATGCAGGCCTGCTGACCCAGGAGGCAATTAGTATTATATGGCTTTCACTTTCATTTATTTATTCTGGAAAAAAAAACTCGGGTGTCCATGGTTTTATAAAAGGAAGATTTATCATGCATGCAGTTCTACACTCATACTTTTTTTTTTTTATTTACTCAAGAGCTCCTCATCCACATTAATTTCCAACCACTAAGCAGCTCAACGTCCTAATAAAACAATCCACATTTGCTTTAATGAAATTCAGAGCATATACAAATTCAGCACATTATTACTTATATTTGATTAACACAAACTTCAGCCAAACTTGCTCACCTCTGTGTGTTACGTGGCTCAGGTGTACGCGACACCCTGCGTATGGCTCTGCCGTGAACGGGAGACTGTCCCCGTCGCTGTGGAGATGGCCCTGCGGCCGGGTACCTGCCCTGAGGGCTGCTCGGACGCCCTGAGGATGACATGGGTGGGCTACGGCGCGAACGCGGAGGGGGAGAGGAAGATGAGCGAGGACTGCTACGCTTCGGTGGAGCAGGTGAGGGAGAAGCGCGTCTCTTGTGAGCGGGAAGAGGTGAGGGGCTGTAACGCCGTTGGATGGGCGGGGAGTAGCGGCGAGGAGGGGGCGAGGGAGACCTGTAAAAACAGCAGCAAGTATGAACCTTTGAGCGTGTAGTAGTATGTGGATAACATACTTCCAAGGGATCTTTCATAATAAAAAGGTTGTTATACCTGCGCCTGGGTGGAGGTGATGGTGACCTTCGACGTCTGGGTGAAGGTGAACGGTGACGTCGAGGAGATGGAGAACGTCTCTTCCTTCAGGAAATACCACATGGATTAATATTTCTCAGATAGACAGAAGATTCTGAACGTAAAATACAATTCTTTGATACCTGGGTGATGCATCCCGGTGGCGCCTCCTAGGCGACACGGGTGAGTGACTCCGCCGCCTCCTGATGTCACCATTCTTTGCTGGCAGCCCTCTTCCAGACCGCCTTGGTCCTTCATCCTCTGAGGATGAGGAGGATGATCCAGTCTCTAAAAATAAACAAATAAATAAATGGAAAATGTTTTGCCAAAAAAAAAAAAAAAAACTAAGAAAATAATTTGGAATCTGAAAAACAGGCAACCTGAAGACGATTGCTGATTCTGTCTGCGATACTGCCGCCGCTGCTGAACGGAATCGACGCCCGCCCCCTTCCCAAGCTTATCCTCCTCTGTAACACAGGAAAAAGGTCTTGTCAGTCATCACACACGGACAAACTCGATGTGTACACCGCTAGATTTCCATTAGTTATTAACTTCGTTAGATTATTCCTTAAGATGAGTCTCATCAAGCCTGAAGTGAGGTAATACACAAAAGTCTCTTGCTTGCACATCCACCTACCGGATTCTGACAGGTCTGATCGTCTGGGTTTCGGAGCAGGAGACGGTGACTCGTTTCGTCCAGCAGGTCGCCGATTCGAACCTGAAATTCACAAAAAGATTTCTCATAAAGACCAAGTGAGAAAGTAAATAAGATACTACTTTAATTAAAATGAAATTATTAATTTAATTAGTTAATTGATCTCATGAATTTAATAAGTTGTAAACCTGATTTGTGCTTCTGAGACTAAATAAATTAATTAATAAAAAAAAAAAAATCCAAGCTTGATGAGCAAAATGTCAGACTGCAAGTGAGTCAGTAAGTGTGTGTGCGAGTCAGTGTGTGTGAGAGATCACAAGTGACATACCTGAGGGACTGCGGCGCCTCCTACTGGGGCTGGTGGAAGTATCAGTGCGGCGTGGTTGTTTCCTGGGTGGTGTAATGGAGCTGCGTTTAGCGGGCCTCTTATGAGGCGAGCGCGAGGAAGAGCTGCCTGAGGATGAGCGAGAGCGTGAACGTCGCCTATCACAGAGATCAAGGACATGAGTCAGACAAAGACAAAAATTACACACATGTACACAAATACAGTTGAACCTTGGATTACAAGCATAATTCGTTCCGGAAGTGGGCTCCGTAAACCAAATAAAATTTCCCATAAGAAATAATGAAAACTCAAATTATTCGTTCCACAGCCCCAAAAAATAAACACAAAGATAATTAATATAATCTATAAAGTAAAAATAAAACAAATTAACCTGCACTTTACCTTTAAAAAAAAAGTACAAACAAATCCCGACAGATTAAGTATTTCCGTTTGTGCGCGCGCGTGTGGAATTAGCCCCTTCCCTCGCCTTGTTTTACACAGTAACACTCCTCCTCCCTCTCCCACCTCGCTTCTTAAGTTTCTTAACAAATACACACACACAACAGAAACACTAAAGGAAAAAAGGGTGTGAGTGTGTGTGCGTGTGTCGGTGTCAAATTACATGCGCGCACAAACATAGGAGATGTTGATTATACAAGTAAGAGACGAGCACTAAGACCCAGCAGGGGAGACGATTACCCACATTTCCGCAGCTCAAGAGTGACACTCGGTGTCAAAATAAGAGGCGCATGCGCGATACATGACACTCGGCACTCGTAAGCAAAGACTTGCTCGTTTTTTTAAATCAAAATTTATTAAAAATCTTTGCTCATCTTACAGAACACTCGTAAACCGCATTACTGGAATCCGCAATCCGAGGTTCCACTGTTTCATTAAATCACAGCTCTGAATACATACTCCTGAAGATATGCAATAATCAAATACTGATACTACGAAAAATCTACAGAAAATATTGAAACACATACACACACTGCAAGACTTCCCCACCCATCGCACTTCCATTTTGTTTTGCCTTCTTCTTAAAATCCAAACCAATTCTTCAGCTCTTCAGGGTTTTATATCATATTTACCAGTAAAGACACACATTTATCAATGTCTTACGTTCTAATAATGTTAGAATTAAAACCAATATCTGAATTTGTCAAAAAGTCAGATTCATACGGAGTTGTACCTGCGGGCAGGTGAGCGGCTGCGTCTGTGTCTGGAAGGAGGTGGGCGCCTCGGGGGACTCCTCCGTCTGGGGGACATACGTCTCCTCGGGCTCGGTTTGCGCCGAGGCGAGTATGATCTGTGATGAGAAGGTAAGTGCATTACCAAGGTGGAACTAGACCCATGCGGATGTTTACAGGATCAAGTTACGTGTTCATACACGCACTCTGCATGAAGTGTTAACCTCGGTTTACCTAGAGCGTGACCGATGGCGTCGTCGGGGCCGGGGTGAGCGAGACCGTGTGCGATGGCGTGGGCGATCTCGGCGAGCATCTTTCTCCCGGTCGCGCTCCCTGTCTCTTGGTTTTGGTTTGTCCTCTGTCTTTGCAGGTTTCTCTGGAGACACGTCCTTAGGAACCTCGGAAACTGAATCCGGCTTTGCATCATTCACCAAATCGCTAAACAGGAAAACGGCGCAGACTTCAGATCAAAATAATTTTTATTATTGCAGATTTTCTAAGCACTTTGCTAATAATCCTAACAGATTATCACAATTAACAACATCTCCACGTATATTCCAGTTACCTGGTAGAGGAAGCCTCCTGGATCAAAGGTTCCGGTTTGGAGCTCTCCGATTGGTCAGGTTCAAGTAGGGGTTCAGGTTTGTGACTGGGTGGACTGGGCACAGGCAGAGCTGGTGGGCTGGGTTTGCGTCGAGGCGAGCGAGAGTGGCTGCGTTTCCTTTCGCGCTTCACTGGTGAACGAGATTTTCTCCTGGAGCCAAAAAAGATTGGAGGAAATGTCTGAAGGGATGCTGTTTATAAGAAAATGCAGACATCTGGATAATAAAAAAAAAAGACATCTAGACAAAGACTGTTAATTTACGGATGCCGTTTTGGGACTTACCGTTTGGGACTCCTGGACTGAGCTTTCTCTTTGCTCTCTCGGTCTCTCTTATCCTCGTCTACCTTCTTCATAACCGCCAGCGACTCCTGACCAAAAAGACAGAAATTAACATTTTAGTGACTTGTAAATTACTTGATTATCGTACAAATGAAATGAATAAAAGCAAAATAAACAATATAAAGTCATTTTTAAACAACAGGCTGCATCTACTTCTGGAAACATACTGCTGCAGATCAGTTCTGCTAATTTGTCAAACAAAGAACGAAAGCATGGAACGTTTGATAAAATCAATTACATTTGGGGCAAAAAAAAAAAAAAACCTTGACTACTGCGAGACACCTCCAAACTAGTCACATTCTACTGTGAATGCAAAAAATATATATCTTGTAACAGAAAACTAAAAAAAGTTCAAACATTTTTGTTTACCATTACACATGTATACTAAATCACCATTCGGATAAAATCTCTGACCTGTCTGAGCTTGATCTCCTCTTTCTTCTGCTCGAGAAAGGCAGACGGGATTCCAGCGATGTTCTCCTGAGCGCTCAGCAGCAGTGGCCAGAGGTCCTTCATGAACTCACGTGCGTTCTTCCCGTTCAGGAAACCAGTCAGATTAATCTGCATCATCTTACCATCTGGATTCTACAAAACACACATTGAGAATGGAGAGAGAGCAGAGCAGTGGGGGCGGAGATTAACACAGAGATAGGATATGAGAGGGCAGAACAGCAAGGATGGGCTCTAATTGGCCAAACCTAACCCTGTATACCAAACTCTTAGACACAAAACTAGTGTTAACACTTATTTGCTTGTTGCTGATTATTAAAAAGAAAATCTGGATTGATCATTACTCAATCTTTGATTCCAGAAGGAGAAAAAAACATTTAAAAAGCATGCATTATGTCTGGTTTCTGGTCTTTAAAAAAGAGCCCTCCTTGTACAGAGAGAGGAAAAAAAACTTAATAAAATGAATAGACATGATTATGAAACCAGAACTCATTGCATGAAAGGTGAACAGCTTTGCCCCGCCCTCCCTTTAACTGCTGTGACACAGCAACAATAAATCCACAATACAGAGTGTGTCAAAAACCCCAAAGAGACAAAGTACAGTCTGGATGTCTTCAGTGTGTGCGCATCCTCGAGGTTGGGGGGATTGGAGCGCCCGCCGCTCCTGCACAGACAGGGACGCTCCGTTTGGCTCGCTTCCGCCTCCCTACTGCTTGTGACTCAACCACCTTGAGTATTATGTTATATCACTTATCTAAATTGCAAGAGACGAACAAGCAATAATGAGTACACAGGGCATGGAAAAAAAAAAGTTTTTTTATTTACTTTTTTTTTTTTTACTCAAAGTTAGAACTAATTTCAAAAAAAGAAACAAAGTAAAATCATCTAGGGTGTTTAAACTTTTACTAATAGTACTACTCAGTAATATCCTTTTACTACTTCACCATTTTCAGCCTGCATGCCTATTAAGCCTGAACAAACAGGGAATGATATCTTTATCCGAAAATCACTCTCGCTCGCCTCCTGCACACCGACTCAGAACAACTTACAAGCAGCCATGCAATCAATGGCCATGTGTCCATCTCTGACTTTAATTACCTAATGTACGTAGTGCAAAAACGTTGGTTATATTAACACACTAGTTTGAATAATTTGTTTCCTTAGCATCAGCTTGTTCAAGGGGATCAAATTGTTCATTTATGGAGGGAAGGCGTCTCCAGTGTCAAAAGTAAAGATGCAACACTGAGTTTGTTTATTTTATTTTTTGCAATTACTTGACAACATCAAACTACTCTGTACAAAGTTGTTAACATCTATGGAGTCTCCAAAATGTTGAATATTTTCCTGTAAAGGCATACCACTAATATTTTATTATTTAAGAAATGGACAAACAAGAATCCAACTCTAAATTGCATGTTTTCTAACGATAGTTTGAAGTTGTTCTAAGGCAGAACTATAGATCAGTGAGACGGCACGACTTCACTTTTTTCCTTACACCGTTTTCTTTAAAAAAGCTCTAAATTGGCATACATTAAATATAATAAACATTTTAAAGTTCAGAACTAAATTTCAAACTTTGCGGTTTTTTACAGGATCTGATAACTGATCCACTGGTTTGTTCTTGCTGGCATCTGTCCCATCTGAATGCAGGCGAATGAACCTGAATCAGCTAATAGTTATAACATCATAAACTAACGAGACTTTCATCCTTCATTAGCTTTTTAGTGGTGTGTAAAAGTAAAAAAGGTCAAACTTATGAAAAGATTGCTTGTGAACCCAAAGCAACACTTTCAGCTCATGATCTAAAATGTGAAATAACTAAGTAAAAAAAAAAAAAAAAACAAATTTAGGGAAAGTTGGTAGATTTAAGGAAAGGACAAGTTTGAGGAAAACCAGAACTAGCTAGGACCACATACAGGAATGTTTTAGATACATTTTCTGGCCTTTTATTTTTGTGCAATAATTATTTTTTATTAATTTTCTGTAATATAATATAAAGTATATTATTGACAGATAGAGACATACATATAGATTTTTCTCCCAGGTTCTTATAGAAAGGAAAGAAACATATATTCTATTTAATTTTAATTTTGTCTTGTGGGTTTTGTATTGATGGGCAAATGATGGTTTAAATCTAAAATCTTTCCTCTAGCAAAAAAGAAGAAAATGCATAATTTAAAAATAACACTAGAACTAATACATAAATATTCAAACTTACTACGTCCTTCTGAATCAAGATTTCTTCTTTTATTTTTATACTTCAATAGATATTGCTAATAATAAAATGTATAAAAATATCACCAGCATTAAGTCTGTAACAGTATTGCTATCAATATTTACTGGGTTTTCTTTCCCCTGATAGTGTGTGTACTTCTATTTTAAAGTGCTTCAGCAAATGTCAATCCTGGAAATAAATAAAGAGGATAAAAACAAACTGATACGATTGATGACTGAGATAATGCCAAGCCCTGATCGTAAAACTCACCTCAAAGACACAAAGCTCATGATGAAGGGAGACTTGGGGTTCAGCGAGACTTTGGGCTCAGCTGAGATCTAATTAGGTGTTGGTGCTATACTTCAGTTGCAAGGAATAACATCCATATTGGTTCAGGCCTTTTAAATCATAAATCACATCATCGTTAGAAACAAAGTGCCGGTCAGAAGACACGCTGATACACATCACAGCATCTTGAGAAAGAACCAAACCATTTCTCTACCCAGAGCTAGCACAAAATGAATCGTGCCCTTTCACTTTTCTGTTTGGTCTGGTTACTGTATTTAAAATTAATTTTTAATTCCTGACGCATTCACTCCTCTGCAAAAAGCCTGGCACATATCCGAGTACAAAAAGAAGAAGAAAGACAGAGAGGGAAGTGGAAATGAACGGCTACCTTCTCCTCCAGCTGGTTGAAGACGAACTCAACAACAACGTCGTCGTCAAAGCCAAGGATCTCTGTGACGCGCTGCGTTATCCACGGCTTGATGACCTCCAGGTTTACTTTGCTCATGTCCACCTGAGAATTAGATGTATTGACAAAATATTATTTAGATAAAGAAAAGTTTTAGAAGCGCTGTTAAATGAGGAGATTTCCAAAAGCATTCAAAAAGTATTCAATCCTTAAATTATCCTCAAATACACAATCTTCCTGTCAGTATTTGAGTTTTATTCCAAATTCCTGCGATTATCGCACATTTTCAAAGTCAAAATTGTAATCAGCAAAAAATGGCCAGGGGAATTTTTTAAAATCTAAATCTAAATATAAACCTCTAGTAAATGAGTCCTGACCTCACTCTAAAAGAAATGAGTGAAAATAAAAGCAAGCACATTTACAGCAGCTCCTGCAACACAGGAATGTTCTACAAAGAACCAGTCTGAAGGATGTGAATAGTAGGGTTGGGTACCGCAAACCGGTGCCAAGACGGCACCGGTACCTATATAACCGGTATGTACCGGACCGAAACAGAACGCGAATTTCGGAGCCACTTAAATGCCTGTACTGTCAATTAATATATATGCTCTCTGGGGCTATGATGACACAGTTGTAATAAGCATTAGATTCATCAGCACACATGATCGCTAGTAAAATTTAAATACCGCATTCATGGGGTGTCAGAAATGATCGGAAAAAATTAATTATTTCCTTAATTAGAAAACTCTTGAAGACTTCGGAAAGCTTTGATAATACAAATCCAAAACATTGTTGCAGTAATGCTACTGTCCAGTTTATTTTTGTAGATTAAAAGTTTATTATATTAGATAAAAAAATTAAAAATTACAAATCATCGGGAAATGAGACCATCCGAGATGCGCGTGAATGCATCTTGCGTTACACTCGCTCTGACGGCAGCACGTGATATACCGCTATCTTAACTTGCTAAATTAACTTTCATTAAAATGCCTAAAACTAAACAGTCGAAAGTGTGGCTATATGTCACAAGAAAGGATTCCGACACCGCGACGTGCAGCAAATGGTTTACAGCAGTTGCGTGTAAAGGGGGAAACGCGTCAAATCTAATGAAAAATTTTAGGGCACATGAAATAAATTTAAAAGCAGAGGAATGCGCCGTGTTTGACAGCTTACAGACAACAGCTGGCACTATTGGTGTGGATGACCCCAGCCCCAGTCATACCAACCGTAGCAAAAAGGAGTCCACCAATTATGATGACGACAGCAACCTTAACGCAGGTTAGCTGTAGGCTAATGTAATGTTAATTGCAAAATGCAAATCTTGCATTCATGCTAACAAATGGTCAAACGATTTGTAAAATACTAATGTAACATTGATTCTGTTTATAATTATGGCTTTCCAGCTAGTACTTAAACATTTAATATATTGTTCAATTTTAAGCATTAAATTTTTTGTTCAATAAAAATCTATTCTTGAGTCATCCACCATCATTTTGTGGCTTTTGCAAAGTGTTGGTTCAGGCACCGTTTTGGCACCGGTACCGGTTTAAAAGTATCGATTTGGCAGCGGTATCGAAAAAAACCCAAACGATACCCAACCCTAGTGAATAGTTATGCTCATTTAAAGAGATCTTTTAACCATCAATGTACACTTTAAGCCATAATAGGCCAGACCATTTCTCCGTTAAGGGAAATTATGGGAGATACAATATAGGCACACCAACATTTTGTAAATGTCAGGGGTACAAAAAAAAATCACAGAATGTCACATGACTGCATCAGAATTTTCATAGTTAAAGTTAATGATAAAGCTGAATAAGGAAATTTCCAGGACATTTAAAGGGTTTGTGAAGCCCGTGTCGAAGTGGATTCTTATGGACTATACATGTTCTTTAAGAGCATAATGGTTTGCAATAAAAATCACTATAGAATAAATCAAATCAGTTTAAGGTGATTCAACTGGGTTAAATACTTTTGCAAAGCACTCACTGAATTAAGATGCTTGAATAGTAATTCCAATAATTAAAACCAAATTGTGCGTTTTGTCAACTGGATGGCTCGCTTTCCTGTTTGCGTACACTCATATGATGTAACATGCGCATGATTTATTAAGTGATGAAACATCTGCCATAATGCATATCAAATCACGCTGGCATGTGATAGTCAAAATAATCACACACAACTGGGGGTTACTTTGTACCTTTTTCTCCAGACATTCTGCAAACTTCAGTTCCTTTAACAACTTCTTATGCTTGTTACTGAAGCGGTTATCCTGCTCCGCACTGGTTCCCTGCAACAAAAAAAAAATAATAATAATAATTATCCACCCTGAACAGACAGTGATGCAAAGGTAAAACGCTGTTATATTCTGGGACAAACTGACTGTTTATACCCCCTTACATTTTTCATATTTGTTTCTATAAATTCTGTAAAGCTCCATACAAAAAAAAAAAAAAAAAAAAAACAGCAGTGTTTTATTCCTCTTATACACAGCAATGAAATTTTTAAATCCTTCTACAGCTACAGCAACAGTCATTCCCATGGTAGATAGTCCTGTACAAGATAATATAACCAGGTCCTTAGGGGACTGATTTTTTTTTTTATACATGCTTTAAAAAAAAAGAGAGAGAGAGGATGGTGGGGGCTACTGTGTAGGATGACTCTCTCTCACACACACACTAATGGAAACACTGCTCTGTCGGTAAACTTCTTTAACAAGGAACCCCTCTAATGACACTCGTGCACACACAAACACTAACGGAATAACTGCTTCCTGACGGTGAGACTCTGGATCTTTAACAAGGAACACTTGCTTTTACCTCCTTTTAAGGAATTTTGACATTGCGTTGTCGTTAAACATATTAATCTCCTGCAATGCTGCAGCCCTTTTAACCTTTCCCAGAGGGCGTTGTTGCAGTACAGTTACTAATGAAGTCACTACACATGGACACAAATTATTTATGCGCACACACACAGTCACTATGTTATATTAAACAGTACATGCACACGAATATTGACTATACGAGTGAAGCACTAGCACCGAGACTGAGCATGGGAGAATTTTACCCACAATCCCACAGCACAAGTGAGAGAAGAACATTTGGCTCAGTTGTGATCATGTGATGCTCGGCATACAAAGCGCATGTGTACTACTCCTACTTCAAGACCTGGCTCGTTTATTGAGTTAAAATGTATTTTTAAATCTTGCAAAACCCTCACAGATCAAGTTACTCACAATTCACGGTATATGTATATATTTCTCTATTGTTAATCTGATACGTGGCTTGCTTAACACCAGATCATTTGCATTTATTAATTCTAATATAGATGTAAATTGTTCAATAATAATAAAAAAAATAGCTAAAGGATTACATTTTAATCTTCTATTATTTGTAATTAAGATTACATCTTTTAGGCCCGATCTCATTTCAACTACATTTTACTTCTTTATAAAATAATTGAATATAAAAATTATTTGTATTAGTTATTTATGCATAAAAGGATTTTTAAATCTTAAATTAATCTCTAAGGGAATTTCATTTTTAAACTAAAATATGTAAATACCCTTTTTTTTTTTAAGTCGACAACCTTAAATAATGCGTTAACATTTCCACCATGTGTCCCATTGCAACCCAGCCAAAACCTAATATTATTTCACTATAAAATAACAGATATAACAAGATAAAATTCACCTAATTGTTAAAATTGATATTTAGGGGAAAAAATCCATATAATACCAACACAAAATGCGAGTTTTTTGGTGTAACTAACCCTAGCATTCGACTAGTTAGCATAACACAACGCTACGATAAAACGCAAACGTTTAACAGTTAATATTTAAATAAGTTAAACCTTACGCAATATATTTAACATCCACAAACGCGTCACAACAACTTCATATGTGTCGACTAGTTATAAGATAAGCGGTTTATTTTAAAATAATGAACAGAAAACAGGCCAAAGCTTAGCGCAATGCTAATGCCTCGCGCACTCGTCCACCATTTTGTCTAACCTGCTCAGCACCACAGGTTGGTAAATACAGCGCGGTTTCTAAAGCTCGAATAATAACATACAAACACCTAACAATGCATTCATAAAAATGTAGGCAAATGTTAATATAAAAACATTATGTAATATGATAAAGGTGTTACTTACGCGGAAAAATCCCGCGTCCATTTCTATAACCGTGGGCAAAACGAACGACGGTCCGCGTAAAGACAAGCTAGAACATCCCACAATCCACCGCGGCGGCTCTCAGCTTGCTCTTCGCTCGCTTCACTTCCGGATGGACGTACCTGCGTTGTGACGTCGTCAACCTGCGCCAAGGCTGCTTCGCCTGGCGTTGCCAATCACCTACTTAAACAACAGCAAGCTTTCTCTGCAATATATTTTAACTTTGCATTTAAAGATTCGTAGTATACTGTAATAGTACATATTACGTGAAATTGGTAGATTTATTGATTTATCAATAATAAATAAATAATCATAATAAATAATATATATGTATGTATGTATGTATGTATAAATCCCCACAATAAAAAAGCCACAATTTTAAATCTTTATGTACACAGCATATGGTTTAGGCAGTCAACATGTGAAGGTATAATATATACTAGGTATAACCTAGTAAACCTTAAAAGTGTTTACTAGGTTATACCTACTGTATATACAAAGGCTATAAAATATGGAGGGTGTTGAGACAACATTAAATAAAGCTGATAATATTTAATAGAATGAAGTATTGTTCCTAAGCCAATCATAAAAACTCATAAAAGTATTATTTTAAATAATTACAGCAAATATTTTATTGTGCTGATGTGTTATTGGATATTGTTTTTACCAGTCAACCAACTCAAATCAAATCAAGGGCACGTAAAACACCCGAACTGAGAGCGCACTGTTATGTGTGAAAATCAAAATAGAGTAAAAGTGATGTTACTGGATAGTTAATATTTCACTGCAGAAATTTACCGTGCTTAAGACAAAACTATATTTATCTGATCTCCGATTACTGAACAGGGAGTGTAAGGCTGATGATAAAAGAACTTGAACTTAATGTAAACAAGGCATAAAATACTCAACCTTACAAAATTGCATTTCTTTGTATTAACAAGTCAGGCAGCGAGAAAGACAGGCAGACATGCATCTGTGGGCTTCAACCTGGAATAACTATACAAATTAAATAATTTTATGATTAATTCTACCAATATAAAACACATTTACTTGTAAGTGTTTATATTTTACCTAGGCATTTTATTTATACAAAATTCAAAATGAATCGCGAAATATATACACACACTGTATATATATATAAATGTAATTTAATTTCCAGCACCATTTATCACTGCTATATCTGGAAACCTATTTATTTAGCCAAGCATTTTGTGAATAGAATTGTATTAAGTGAAGGTGCAGATCTGATGAACTCATGAACATTGAGCATTACGGTGAACTTTGGTGAATATGTTTGGATGCTGATTTCCCCCTTCTCCTTGATCACTCAGGTTTGTTGACGATAGAGTGACTGGTTGCTTTACTTTCCAGGAAGCTCTCATGTCTGCGTTTCCTTCTGGCTCTCCCTTTTAGTTATGCTGTCATGCTTAATCCTGAGGTGACTGTGATCATACCTAGAGTAAATTCGCTCTCTCTCGCTCTCTGTAGAGCTATACATGGCACTCAGAAACTGCCAGTTATCCAGATCTCTTCAGCCCTCTGGACCTGTCTGACTCGTCCAAGTTCCTTGCTCCTGGTGGGAGATCTCGTCGCATAGAGGCCCTGTTTGGTCTGCTTAGAATGAGTGTGGTGACTGGGGACGGTCCCACTTGACCATGAAGATGGTCATAGCCTCAGCTAATGCAGAGGCTCTTCTCTGAGGAATTGTGATTGCAGTCAATCAGTAGCTCAAGCCCGAATTTTCTACAAACAGTTTTGTACCTGAGCCTCCCTGCTATCCGGTACAACCCAAATGAGGATGGGTTCCCAGTTAAATCTCTCAAGGTATCTTCTGATTCCCAAGTCAAGGAGTTGCCACCGGCACCCTTTGCTTCCTCATCAAGGACAAACTGATAGTTATGATTTATACATATTTCCTTACACTTTTCAATCTCATTTCCAAAGCATTTCCATAATTATTTGATTCTGTAATAAAAAAAATTGCGACAATGACTATTTTTACAAGCGCTATATAAATAAAACTTAATTGAATGTTAGCACTCCACACTAACACACATTTAGATAATCATAACAGATCCCCAGAAGTCCAAAAGCATAAATCTTTGTCATAAGTCATGAGTAATATGTTTGCATTTTGTTCTTAACAACAAAGTTTATTAGCTCGCAAAATGACTTTCTCGAGTTAGTCGGAAAATCACAGGAACATCAGCAGCCTTGGGTTATTTTTTACACCATTTAAAAACTCTGAGGGTAACAGTGTGACCTCAGACTAATAAAAAGGATGGTCAGTGTGAATCCGAAAACCAATAACATGATGTCGGTAGCTTCCTGTTCCTCCGCGGGCTAACAGGAAGATCCCTGAGTGTGGAAGTGTTTCCAGGTTTCAGTTCCCATCAATAGTCTTTCAAACTCTAAAAATGACCAAGAAATAAAATATTTTCAGAATATTAAAAAGCTTTTTTCTTTTTTTTTTTTTTTTTAAAGTTGCAGTGATGTACAGGTTGAGGAGGTTCAGAGAGGAGATCATAGTATCGTCAACTCGTCCATGTCGTTCTCGAGAATGGTGAGAGCGTCTCGATGTGTGAGGAGTGTGTGTGTGGCTCCATCACTGGTCATCTTCTCTTTCCTGCCCTTTTTCACTAGAGTCATGATTTGCTCTCGGGCCTCATCCATCATCTGGGTGTGTTCTGTCCACCTGAGGAAGAGTCCTACACACGCACACACACGCATACACACACAAATGAAATACTGAAAATGCTTTAAACAATGTGTTACAAATACATAAATACAGTAGAGCTGCTTATTTCATTAGCCGGAGGGTGCAAAAATTAAATATAGAATAAAGCACTTTGTGTCATGCTGTTACAGGAAATTAATCAGGGATTATGAGATAAGATGGTATGAAGTGGAAGTTCTGTTCCTTTGTTAACGCTAATCCTTTTTAAGTATTTGATTTATAATCTGAATTAAAAACTATAAATTAATAAATCTTAAATTGATTTAGCGTTTATGTAATGTAATAGAACATTTTATAAACATCATTGTTAAATTTGCTATCTTTATAACTTTACAACTATATTTATAAATGTATAACACAAAGACAATACACAAATTAAGAAAATAAGATTGTATTTTCGTAGTATTTAGCATTCACAATAAAAAAAATTCACAATAATAATAATAATAAATATTCCATAGATGTTTAATTTAATGAACTTTATATTTATTGAATGATTAATTTAAACAGTTTTAATGACGAAAAGGAAAATAATGAACAATTCCCATCATTCAGTAATTTTCAATAATCCTAGCCAAGTAATAATAATAATAATAATAAATAATAATAGTAATAATAATAATAATAATTATTATTATTATTATCTATATAAACAAACGAAAAGTTTTGTCTCTACATTAGTCAGAACTAGTTCTTTCAATAATATCTTTATGTTTCATACACTGGAGGACCAGAAACCAGTCTCGTAAAATTTTGAGTATGTCTGTCCAGCCGATTTTGTCACAGCATCACACCAAACTGGTTGTACAGAATTTAATGAAACTTTGCCTAAAAACTTTTAGGTGCGCAGAAACTACCGTAATGCACCTAAAATGTTTCAGAATCCTCCCGAAACAGAAACGAACCCGCTGCACAGCTTGAATTACTCCAAAAAAAAGCAAGTACACTATGAAAACTGAACCTTCAAAGATGTATGGACAGATCAATGTATGCTTATTGTTCATGTGGGACACTTAAAACCAGTTTTTCTCATTTGTTCCGAGTATGTTCAACATATCTGCATCTGTAAAGGTGTGTAAAATACTCAAACTGAGACCCCAGTGTTAATCACTAAAATCAAAATGCTGAGTAAAACTGATGTTATGAACAGTTATGTGACAGATTTAATAATTTACTTTAAACAGGGAGTGTATTTTACTGACGACAAACTAAGTACAATTTAGTGTAAACAAGGTGTAAGATACTCAACTTTGCAAAATTTTATTTCTCTGCATTAATAAGTTAGACAGAGAGTTCTGCCGGACAGAAAGACAGACAGACATGGATGTGGGCTTCAACCTGAAGTAATAAAGTAATAATATCACTGATTAGATTAAAGCTAGTCAGCTTATTTTTAGCTTTAACCTCTTAACTATTACTACAAACTCTTTACCGGTCAACGACGGGTACTAACTCTAGTAATAATAATTCACACTGGTCTGGAGCTTCTGTTGAACAACCAGTTACTCAATAAGACATCAATTAACTGACTATGAGTGAGAGGATTTGTAGTTTTTTTGCTCTCACCGGTCCACAGCTGGAGGGACTGCGGCTGCACTGAAGGCCAGATGGCGAGCTGTGTGGGTTCGTACAGAGGGTTAAAGTACTGCTCTCTCTCTGAACACTGCAACAGGAACTGGAACAGACAGTGAGTGTTTTCCTTCACATGCAAAGTGTGTCTGAAATAAAAAATCAGACAGAAACAAACATACAATAAGGGATACATATATTGCTTAACATTGAGAAGGGAGCAGAAGGAAGACTACCTGTTTGATGTTTTTACTAAAGCCAGAACACTAAGGCTGCAGTCACGTTACCAGAATGACGTGTCTCCAATCTGAATATTTTTACCATAATGTGACACAGATCTGATTTTTAAGGGCTGCCTGAACACACAAATCCAATGTTTTTCAGATCACAGTATTTCAGTCACTTTCATATGTGGTCCCAGATTGGTGATATATGTGATACGTGGTCATGTGAAATAAACAACCAGTCACACACATCTGACATGTTTTAACTCAGATGGGGCAAGCAAAGACGCATCAGTGTGCCGTTTAGGACAGATGCGTCCACGTGAAAGTCAGACAAAAATCACTTGTAATTATTAATGTGGACCGTCATGGCATGCAAATCCGATCAGACCAAAAAAATAAGAATTGAGAATATGGCTTGTAATGTAAACGCAACCTAAAATGTTTTAAGTCCCGTAACAGCACATACTGAGGAGTTTTGTTCCTCTTCCTACAACAGCAAATTAACAAATCCAATTAATTATGTGTTAAATAAGTAATTTAAATAATTATATTTAATACTGAGAAATGCCCATAACTCTCACTTTATGGTCACTTTACAGCACTATTGTCAGAATGCAACAGCGCTGTGGGCATTTTGTTAATAATTAGTAAAAAAAAAAGTTTTTGTACTGTAGAAAAGCTAAACAGACAGCTTGGGCTAATTATTTGAACAGACTTTATTTGATAATTACTGGATTATTTATGATTTATTTATGTATTTATTTATTAATTATATATGGAAAATAAGATGTTCATATGAAGTGTGTAAAGGTTCGGCTCACCGTTCATATTCGTTGTTGCACAGGAAAGTCCCATAGTCGGAAGCGTATGCTTCCTGCACCAGTCTGAGCAGCAGAGCCTCGCTGAACTCCAGTGCTAAAGGGAACTGACGCAGGATCTGCCACACGCAGTCCAGCAGCAGTAGGAAGGATGGGCACTCGTGCTTTAGCCGGGCGTGCGAGTAAGCCGAGCGGGCACAACGCTGCTGAAAAGGGTGACCTGCCTGGAACATGAGGGGGAAAACACGTCAATTAGTGAATAAAACAAGTAAGCATGTGGCGTGTTACAGGGGAGGTGTGGTCAGGTCTACGTTGTGGATGGAAAGAGAAGGTGAGTTGAACTAGCAGGTAACAAGATTGATCTATTCAATTCAATTAAATTTTATTTGTATAGCGCTTTTAACAATTGACAATTGGATCTCAGGATACTAATACAATAGTTAAATAAGGCGAAATGAGTGTGATTGTCAGGGGTGCATATACTTATGCCAATATAGTATACAGTATGTTCGTAAACATAGTAAAAAAAAATGCTAAAACAAACACCAAGATTTCACACTCAACTACATTAACGCTCCCTCACCTGTACCCACTCTCTCTCGAGTAGTCGAAGGAAGCCTGTGAACGTCCTGCAGTCTGGATCTAAGATGATCTGAGCGAGTGATGTCACCAGCAGCGTGCTGTCTGTTCCCTCAGAGCCGTGAACCAACACTGAGTGACCATCTCTAAAATAAATATAACACTAAACATATTACACAGCCAGACCGGGCGCTGAAATATTTGACTGAACTATTCCAGAGACTGATTTGAACCTGGGATAATAATGCTGTTCATGTTTATATACGACAGGCGTTCAAGTCAAATCCAGAGTTGTGGTGCAATTTCTGGTGAATGAAGGTGTAAAAGCGATTGACATTTACAGACTTCAAGCACAGTGTAGTAATGAGACTCTTGGCCGCAGTAAAACATTTGAAGTTTTAAAGAAGGCTGTACGTCTGGGAGCCCACTGCAGTCGTTCCCATGCCTCCGAGTGGAGCAGTGGTAAAGTGCTCACCCTATCATCCGGAGATCGCTGGTTCGAATCCTGGGTGATGCTGTAACCTCTCGCAGCCGGAGGTCTAAGGAGAGCTGATTGGCCGAGGGGAGGGATGAGAGGTAATTGGTGCTCCCACATTAATCACAACTCTACAGGGGTGTCTGTGAGCTCACGCAAGTGGAAGGAGCGGATAGCGCTGTCCTCCGAGTGTGTTACGCCGCCCCTAACGGTGCGTGAGCAAGCAGTTCGAAAAGATGCGGTCGACTGGCGTCACGTGGTTCGGAGGAAACACGTGATAGTCTTCGGCCCTCCCGGCTGAGTGGTAGTAGTAGCCTTACGACTAAATTATTGAGAAAATCGGGGGCGGGGGGGTTGTGGAATAAATAAATAAAATTGCAGTCGTTCCCATGAACATTCAGCAAGTGGAATGCCTGATCGTCGAAACTCGGCAGACAACTTGTGGATGAGACGCATCTGTCTGTGGGAACTGTACACACAATCATTCAACCACACTACTTGCACATTACATGGGAGTTATTGCCACATCCTCCATACAGTCCTGACCTTGCTCCAAGCATTTCCAGGAAGGCCAGCACTTCAGACATGAAGCAAGCAGTCTGATCAGGGCTGAGAAAATGCACTGCGTACTGAGAAACCTTTCTACCTAGATGGTATCCAAGCACTAGTGAAATGCTGGGATAAGTGCATTACTGTTGCAGGGGATTATATGAAAAAATATCTACTCTCAGAACTGTGCTCTGTTATTTTGCATAATCAATGTATGTAATGTATATATTAGCTAAATCATCGACTCAACAGATAAAGAACAGACCTCACCTCTCTATGCACTCGGCCACGAGTCCCGCAGTGGACAGTGCGCTGTAAATGTGAGACAGCCATTTGGAATTCTCCAGCTTACTCAGCCAGCGGTCCATGTTATGAGATGCGTCTCCGCACGCTTCTACTAGCTTTATTAAACTCTCCTGTAACACTTTACCTCTGAAAGCAAACACACACAGTCATTCTGTAACTGTGTTCTGTGCAAAACCCCCCAAAGAGGTAACAACTGTGCAACAAGTATTTGGACACTTTGTAGAAGAAGTTTTTAAACATTTACTCTTAAATGAAAGCTAAAAGTCTGCTTGACTTCAAATCCATTGTGGTGGTGTACAGAGGCAAAAATATAAAATGTGTCACTGTCCAAATACTTATGGCCCTGACTGAATGCACACACACACACACCTCTCCATATGTCTGTGTAACCTCCTCCAGGGGCGATAGCAGGATTTAGACTCAAACCCTCCTCCAGTCATCCTGGCCTGCTGGGCTTGCTGGGCGGAGCGTGTGTCTATGATGTAACCCAGCTCGGACTCGTCAAGTACCGCCTGAAGCAGGAACTCGTCCTCCTTACAGCGTTTCCTATTGGCTCCTGTCATGGGCTGGCTGCTCCGCATGATCACCTGGAAAACAATTACGGCTTAATTTAATCTTCATAACTAATCAGCAACTGCAGCACCTCTGACATCCAGTTAACTTCTTTTTGTTTACTGGATTTTACAGCTACAGTATATTATTCTTCTGTGATTTTGTTAAGTGAGAATTAGATTATAAATAATCTAATCTAACCAATATGATTGCCTTGAGTTTCATTTATACATTTATGTATATAATGACTGTACACCTGGATATACACACTTTTTTCCGTGTTCCAAGTTGCTACCTGTGACTGATTACAAAAACACACTCAAAGTATGTGTTTGCTAATTACTGTTTTTTTTAATTTTTTTAACTCAAATAACATATTATTAAAACTAAAATAAAAACATGTAATTTTTGGCTTGTATTTTACCCAAACTGGTAAAATGGAGATCTCATTCTGTAGTGAATATGTTTACATATACCATAAGTTTAAAACGTTACAGACTTGTATACCTGTTTTTTTATATTCTATGTTATTTATGTTTTATTTATGAATAAATATAAATTTGACATCTTTTATATTGTTTCTCTTTTTTATTACTTATTTTTGTCTTTTGTCTTTGTTTCATATTGTTTACTCCTTCCTCTCCAATGCTGTAACACTTACCTTGTCTTGTCTTATTGTTTGGAGAAAAGATCTAATGCAAATACCTGAGGGACACTTTGTGAAACAGAGACATTTATCCTTTCTATTTGCCAATAGTGAAAGACGTAAGCATTGAGTGAAGGAGTCCTGTTTTAATGTTTTAACTTGGGATTTACTAATAAAAAATATTAAAACCTTCAGTCTTTTAAGCTTCTTACTCGTCACACTGTATGAGAATCCAATAACATCTGAGCTGGATTCTAGATCAGACTCCGAGAAAATTAGTATTCTTCATGTCAGATTACACAATGACCATTCTATATACAGACGTGCGATTTATAAAAGAAAATCATTACGATCATCAATCAACATAATTGTGCCGGAAACAAGCTTGCATGAACATAAACCTGCTTCAAAAGTGAGCTTGATATCCTAATAAGAGTTTTTTTTTCCTGACCGTTAGCATGCTTTGTGTATGTTGTGCCACTGTCAGTTATCCTGTAAGTTTGCTGTCGTCCTTTTGGTAGATTCTAGTCACCACAAGGACAAATTTCTTTGAATTTAGCTTTTTTCTCACAGCCTTTTTATCTAAAGTGTTTTAAGGCTGCTGATCTCACTTCACAAAATTTTTTTATTTTACAACATGTGAATATACGTACTGAGCACGTAATGTACTGAGTTTTGAAATCATGACCCTAAATAACCACTCTTAAAACTAAGCACCTGACCCCTGACCTTGACATAGACTTTATTTGTCCACTGGGACCTGAGTATGTGTTTATGGGCCTAGGAGTGTTAGAAGTTAGGAGCATGAAGCCATTTGATTGTATATCATAAACTAAAAAATAATAAACAGGGCAGCTGTATATATATACCACAGCGCTGTTTCATCTCACCATGCAGTTACGGTGATGGCAGTAGCACAGAACGGGAAATCTGCCACCCTGTCGGAATCTTGCTGCCTTCACCAAAAAGTCATCATCCACCGAGTTTGGGACGATCAAAGCACCTGGGTAGGACGGACACACTGAGAAATCCGAGTTCACTTTGCTCAGCCTCCATCTGTCCCACTATTTAGATAAACATGATTCAGGTTAAAACAAATTCAAGATTTTAAAGTATTAAAACCTACTAAAAGTATATAATGAACTCTAAAATGTTAATAAGCTCTTTAAAAAAAAAAGATTTTTTTGGCTGCAAACTATTTAAATGCCATGACTTGTCCAAAAGCTGATCTTTCCTCATTCCACTCCAGTAGGTGGCAGTCTTGCACCAACAACCCATGATGGCATGAATCGATATATTTATTTATTTATAGGTAATTTTTTAAAATAGATTTTTCGAGGGACAATCTCATTATCTAGACACATTTTTCTTACAACATATATACATTTCCATAAGTCTTCTTTTCATTTTCTTTTCATTTCTGTGAAGCTGCTTTGAGACAATGACCATTTTTAAAAGCGCTATAGAAATAAAATTGAATTGAATTGAATTGAATTTATTTATTGTTTTAAACAATAACAAAAAGTGAAAAAAGAAGAAGAAGAAGAAAGGAATTATATTTACAAACAAATACATAAAAGGGTATAGTAAAACAAAACAATCACAAAGTGGAGATTCTACAACTTAAGAAGACACAAAGGAAGAATACAGGTTTTCATCACTTTAGGATTAACAGAGTCTTGTAGAGTTTCTAAATATCATTTTTGAATACAGAGAAAAAGGGTTTAGCGCCAGTAATTTTTTTGTTTATGGATAAGATATTTAGCTAGTAGTCAACACAAATTAATTATGCAATATTTTATGAATAAAATATTGGATGAATAAAATGTGTGTATTCATTTGTATGTTATTTCTTTTACTTTATTATACGGTAAATAAAATATTTTTGAGGCAAGGACCATACTTCCTCCCAGAACAAATCCTCTACAATACTATTCCAATAGGCATGAATCGATTTAATTAATCAAACCGACCAACACCGGATCGAATCAGTCACATAATCGATTTAACTGCACAGCTTTAAATAAATCACGGGGAATGGAGAACCCGGAGAAGTGGGGAAAAAAATCCTAAGCACTGTTGAAGTTTAAAATACATTTACAGAATGTCAGCTCTATTCATGACTCCCTCACCTGTCTGAAACCAGGTTCAACCATTTTCAATACCTTTGTTGATATCTACTAGGTTCATTCTACTAGCTGAATACCAAACATGCTAATCAGAAAAGCTGTATTGCCTACATCAAACTAAAAACTACAACCCAACACTGAACACAAATCAAATCTGTTTCCTGTTCTCTTGTATTAGCATTTGTATTGCATTTTGTTATTATTGTTATCAGCCAATGGAGTGTTTATCCTTTCTACTTTTAATTTCAGATCCGGTTGCATTTTAGGGTACAGACCCCTTCACCACCCTGTTGTTAACGTTGTTAATTCATCATTCATCATTTCCTTTCCCGAGGTTTCGCTGTTGCGGTTGTAACAGCAATCACCATAGTTCCTCTTCTGTACGCCAGTACCACTGTTGGCCACTAGAGGCAGCCACTAGAAGAAGAGGATTCTTATGGAATCCTCATTAATCTGCTTTGTGTCCTTATGTTTCTAAGGTTTGTTTGGTTTTGTTCAAGGGGTGGTTTTGCAGAAATTAACACACAGCCATAAAACACAGCTAAGGAATAAATAATGGTTCAAAAACATCCCCTGACAGCAGCTTCTACCAACCATCCAAAAAGTGTTTGGTGACGAACAATCCCATGACATAAGGCAAAAGTGCTAACTAAGTGGCTCAGGGAACAGAACATCGAAAATTTGGTTCGATGGTCCAGACCTTAATCCCACTGAGAATTTATGGTCAATCCTCAAGACACGGGTGGACAAAAAAAAAAAAAAAAACCCACAAATTCTGAAAAACTCCAAGCATTGATTATGCAAGAATGTGCTGCCATCACTTAGCACGTTGCAAATATTGACTCCTGGCATTAACTTAATGTAATTGTCAGTAAAAGCCCTTGACACGTATGAAATGCTTGTAATTATACTTCAGTATAGCATAGTAACTAATCTGACAGAAAGATTTTAAAACACTGAAGCAGCAGACTTTGTGAAAATTAATATTTGTCATTCTCAAAATCTTTGGTCACGACTGTATCTTTATACCCGTCTGACCACAGTCAAACCAGGTGACACAGTTGCTGAGCCCTTTCTAATTGTATGTGTGTGTGCGCACAATTTAACTTAGATGAGTAACTATGCCTATTTTATACTTTCATTTCAAAACGAAATGAGTTTGTCTGTACAGTAATGATTTAAAAGGAGCACACAGGAAATGAAAGCCTAACAGTATATTACTGTATAAACCAACCGATACTGCACTTGTAGCAGACTTGCAATCATGTGTGAAAGACAAATCCCTTGCTTATACCCGAGTGTGACAAACAAACTGATTTGATGTGCTGTGTTGATTTTCTTTATGGCATGCGTGTCGCTATTATCTCCTGTTACTGTGTGAATATGAAAAACAAACCAAGCAGTAGCCGGATTCTGTACTGATGTAGGTTAAAAAAATGTGGCCCCAGAATAAATGCTAAACTATGCTACAAGCCAGATGACATCCACTATACCATCATGGCAGTTATATGTCACACCACACATCCACTATACCATCATGGCAGTTATATGTCACACCACACATCCACCATACCATCATGGCAGTTATATGTCTAGTGCACCTTTTTAATCGTTGCTGATGACATCATATAAAAATAAGCCCAAATCTTGATCCAATCCAGGGGAAATATTGTGTAAGCACCTTACACGACAGGTACAGATCGGCTAAATAAATCTCCAGTCGGGACTATAAAGAAATCAGCGCCAACCTCCATTCTCGCTTCTTCAGACCGAAGTCTGTATTTTGTTTATGAACAGTGGCGTTCAAGGCATTTTAAAAAAAGAAAATAATCTGATAAAAGCAGGAAATCCATTGATCTTCAAATACAAGTACAAATGAAGTACACATTTTTCTTTTTTCCCTTGGTACACCATTCCTCTGTCTCTCTCTCTGGAGCGTGCTTGTGTTTGCTCATAGACATGAAGACATAGACAAGTTTAGAAGACCTTATTGTTCTCAAAATAGAGGTGGTGACCAGTTTAAAAATGTGTGTATATCCGTGTGTTTGTGTGTATGAGTCAGTGAGAGAGAGAGAGAGAGAGAGAGAGAGAGAGAGCTACAAAAACACACAAGAGTAAAGGTTCTTTAAATATAAGAAGGGTGAATTAGAGAGGAGGTGGAGGAGTTGTAGTCACTTATTTAACACTCACGTTACCTATGGTCTAGATACAAGATAAGACATAATCTACAAATAGGCAAATGTTTCAATTACACACACACACACACACACACACACAGAGCACTTCTTTTCCTGTGAGAGTGTCAGTTGCTAACACCATCATTCATTTACTTCCTGTACCAAACCAACTGCTTCCTGTTTGTCCTCCCTAAAGGGGTTATGTTGTGATAATCTTGTGTGAATGAGTGTGTGTGTGTGTTTGAAAGTATGTGAGTGAGTTATGGATGATCTCACCAGGCTTTCTGTTTGTGTGTAGTCCTGGTCCGGAGAGGAGATACCCCAGGGGTCGCTCAGCCTGAAGCCACGGGGCCGGTGGAAGAACGGGTACATTTCTGTTACATTCTCCAGAGAGGAGAGAGCCTGATCACACACACACACACACACACACACACACACAAACACACAAACACACAAACACACTGAACAATCCTTACTGACAAGAAAGGCAAAAAAATCACAATCATTTCTCTAATACAGCTTCACTACAGGATTAGTATTACAGCTTTGTGCCACTCCAGGTCATGCTGTTACAAGAAAATAATCAGTGAGGCAGAGGTAGAGGAGTTACTGTTACTTCCTCGAAGTGCATGCTGAAATATTTTACTCCTCTTACACCACAACAATAAGTCCAACAACACACCACAGTTTGCTCAAAGGTAAAATCTGTTTTTTTTTGTGCGTCTGCTGTACAAGTCCCTCTGAATGAGCCGTTACCAAAGACACCATGTTAGAATGAGTGCCTTAATGTAAACCCAAGATACCTGAGAAAACCTTCTGTCCAGAATCCAGTATTCAATACCTAAAGCAGGGTAGTATTAAATATTTATATAATGATAAAATTGACAACTTGTGATTAGTCAAGGTCTACTTAATATGCAAAATTCTGCAATCTGGTTGCTCCATGTACCTCAATAGAGCTGGCGATGTTCAGGCACTCTTCCATGCCGGGAATATCAAATTGGAGGATGCGCAGGTCCTTACACTTAATCACAATGCTACCAGACGACCCAGATGCTCTACACACACACACACACACACACACACACACACACACACACACACACACACACACACACACACACACATTTTACAGGCATTTACATCAACTGTGTCTCTGCAAACTAAAAGAAAGCACGAGGAAGCGGTAAAGCTTGCATGTGAGCACGGCTGCCATCAGCAAGCAGACTGCAAAAAGGAAGACAGATCTTCTGCACCATCAAGCCTTCACTTGCACAGTGCATGTTTTAAATGTTCAATTTGTTTCTTGACTTTTAAGTATAAAAAAGCAGGAAAAGAAGTAGTTCAGGTCATATTTTTACACTCAAATATGAGCAAAAAGAAAGGAAGTGAGTTAAAACCATTGGTAGCACCTGGTTCTGTAATCCAATCACAAACAGGAACATGATACTGAACAAATAAAGTGTATAATAAGACTTTTAAGTATAAACTGCGGCACAGATTGAGCACATACAGCTGAACAAGAAAGTAAACCAGGATAAATGCAAGGACATGCAGGACAAAAAAAGGTCTGATATAATATATCTCATAGGGTCCAGGATCGAGCCCTGAGGAACGCCTTGCATATCACAGACAGAGGAACGTCACAAATAAAAATAAATAAATAAATCGCAAAACACATTGCATTGCAACATTGCACAGACAGGAAGTGACCCATAAATACTTATTTATAGGCATCATATAAGTAAAAATATGCCACTCTGCATTTGCAGTTTGGGACACAGCAATATCAAACCTTTGCTTCTGGTTTGCTTTGAAGCCCTGAGGATATCCGAGAAGATTCTCAACACTGATACGGGGAGAAAAAGAGAAAGAGAGGCATAGATAGAGAGAAACATGTCATGATAATATAATTATGATTTAGTTTCTACAACACACAATGATTTGTCTGATGATATAAAGGTTTGCTTAGAAACAGCAAAACAGGAAATATAACCTTTGAAAAAAAATGTGAAAATGTAAATTTCCAAAAGAATAAAAAATAATCAAATACCAAAAATCAGCTCCACACATGCATACATTATTTTTGAACCAATAAAGAGATATTTATTATTTTACAGCTCTCTATATGGTTCTTATTTCTTTGATGAAGAAACAAAACCAACTTGTCGACACAACAAACAAACAAACAAAACAAAAAATATATATAGTAATATTTCCAGAAATATGTATAAAAATTAATATTTCCCATATTATAATCTTACAATAAAAATAGTTTTAAAAAATGTGTCTAGATTTATGATATCTTAACGCGCTGTCACTTATTGCAGCATAGAATTTTAGTTACAATTTATAATAAAATCAGTTTCATCTGGTGGAAGTTTGTAAGTTGCCTTTAAAAACATATTAAAAACATCCCTTGGTTCAGATGAATTTACCCCCGATTTACCTTACAATTCGCAGCCTTGTTTTTGATCACTGAAACACATCCACATTATTTAGGCTTGAATACAACATCCGCTAGCCTTACATTACATAATATCACCCAGTATGGAAAGTTTCTATTGTATCAGTATCAATCCATCCCTAGTAATAAACATCTTACAGTACAAATTATTCTCTGAGAATCTGACAATATTTAAAATCAACATATGTTTATTAGATCTCCTGAAGCCAAATATACCTCACAGTGGACAGGATGTGTATCCTTATTGTTTTCTTTAAAGTTAATGATTCTGTGACACGGCAAGCCAAGATAAACACCACATTGCCACCTTACTGATACTGAAGTTTATACATAAAGCACAGGTTTAGACCTGACCGACGCATGTTACGAATGAAATGAATTTTTTTTTTGAAAATGTTACTTTTACCCATAGTTTTATAATAAAATGTATGCGCTAAAATGTGTTGCAGTTGCAATGTGTTATAACTGTTTCTTCCTATTATCCGTCTTTTAAGATTGAAGTAGAGCCGTCAATAAGCATGCCTAAGATTGATCCATCTAGAAACCTTTGTAGTCCAACTAGGTGCCATGGAGGATTGTATTTATTCCCTTTTTTTTTACGGCTGTGGTAGGGCCTACGGTCAACATTCATACACAACGGGCAATTTGGGAACACCAATTAGCCTATTCTGCATGTCTTAGGACTGTGGGAGGAAACTGAAGTACTCGGAGGAAACCCACCAAGTACGAGGATTAAATGCAAACAGACCCAAGGTGGGAAGTGAACCCAGACTCTGGAAGTACAAGGCGACAGTGTTAACACTAAGCCAGCGTGCCGACCTAGGATTGATGATTCCACAGAAACGTCTTATTTACAAAGAGGCCAGATTGTTGAGCTAGGAATTTAAAATTACTGCTTTCCGCTGTTACCAGAATTCTAGTTCAGTTTAAAGAAAAGGCTAAAACCTCGGCGGAGTCATGAGCTGCTCGACCCCTGGGCCTTCATGCTGTTTGAGGATTGGATGAGAAGAACAACCCTGTAATTCTACCCCAAGGCCAGCTGTTGCTCCTTAAACTTCTTAACAAAAATCAACAAACTGTCTATCATGTATTAATATCAAGCCTTACTTGCATAACATATTATGTAGAAAATATCTTATTATAAAACTACAGGCGTCGATTTACTGTACTTCTTGCATGTCTATTTGTGTACAAATGACCGTCTTTACATTTGCTCTCTATATGTGGGCAACGTTATTATTATTATTATTATTTTTAATTTCTTAGCAAAATATAACTACAAAGCACTACCTTAATGATTGCCATGTCTCTGACAATCAGCATGAACTTGTATTCACGGATTTGGAGTGTCATACACATCTAATTGCTTAATTGTGTCAATCTGTAATGAATTTATGGAGATTTTTGGGAATGCCCTATTGTTATGTTTTTCCAGTGTTGCACAAGATCTTACCAAAATAACCACATGGTTATACTGTACAGTCTGCAGTATTATATCTGTACGATTGCCCATGAAATCACGTGTATGTTATTCAATTAAATTAAGACTATGTGCAAAATAGAATCTCAGGTGCAATAAATCAGCCTGTATAAATCTTTATTTGGAGACAAGTAGCTTTATTTCTCACCTCTTCTCGATGGCATCGATGTTCCTGATGAGCAGCAGGAGTTGCCGGGTGCTGTCCTCGCCTCTGTCCGAGAACAGGAGGTGGTGTCCGGTCACACACAGCGCTCCTGTCCGCGGAGCTCGGGACACCACTCTGAGGACCACGTCCTCAACATTAGCCGTCTTAATATGCTCTGAAAACTCCATTTCCGTTCATTACAAACATCGACCATCACGTATAAAGGCGACAGGTTTCACAAAAGTGTCACAAACACCCTTACAACCGAGCAGCTTCCGCTGTAAAAGACGTTTAAAGAAGTGATGACTGACTAAATCGGTTCCTTCTGAACAACTCATAAACGAGTCGATGCGGAGAATCGATTCCCAACTCCGAAAGGAAAAAAAAACTCACGCAAAGGTAAACCTGTAAAAATCTGTACTGGTTTATAACCTTATTTAATTTAAAGTATGTGTTTGTTTTTAACAGAGGAATGACGAGGGAATCGAGTGTCGAGTAGACGAGGCTTTAAACCGGTGCGTTTAAAAGAATCGACTCAGTAAAATGAGTCAGAATGGATTTCTAGGGGGTTTTAATGCCCCGCCCCTAAATACCACACACTAAATACAAGCGCGTGAATATGAAGTGCGCGTTTATAAAACACAAAACAAGAGTGTTGTAATTATAATGTAATTGAAATTGAAATGAAAAAATAATAAATGTACACAATTTGAAAAAGTTGGTGTTTGAACTTTACTAAAACCCAACTGAAACCATCACCTTTTTGGCAAACTCAAATTACTTTAATTAAAGTAGAGTCTTATAATACCCACCATAATGGGCCATGGTATGATTCTCTCCATCCATGTAGGAACGTTTGTAGTGCAACTAGGGACCATTTATTCACCTTTTATAAAACTAGTAGGACCTCCGATCAACGTTCACACACTATAGGCTTGTCTTTATACCGTGGGAGGAAACCGACGTGCCCGGAGAAAACCCACCAAGCACAGGGAGAACATGCAAACTCCATGACCACAGACCTCGAGGAGGGAATTGAACCTGGAACCCGGATGTGCAAGGCGGCAGTTCTAACCACTAAGCCACTGTGCCGCCATGTATCTCTCGCTTCTTCTCTATTGAAAGAGACCGATGCAGTGGCTCTTTAGCCCTTTTGGTTTGTCCAGCTCTCTAACCTCCTTATCTGTACTCTCTGCTAAAACAGATCAGCTTTCAAAGCTTGAACTTCAGCCTAATACATTTAGCAAGCTAAACTGTGGCTCGACTGCTGGACACAGCTACATCTGGGATAGTAGGCCTAGGATTTATAAAAGCCTCCCTCTACTTATTCATAAGATCATTAATATTATGTTGGTGAGAAAATAATCTGACTGATTTTTTTTTCTCATATATAAAATTCTATCATAACTATGCTAGCAATAACAGTAGCAACAACAATTGTCTCCCATGTCGTTTCAGTGACACACAACCATTTTTCTTTGTACGGGACTTTGTCACCAACCAACAGATGAGCACAACAATCACTAAACCGAGAGAGAATTTCACACTAAACCCCTTCTAAGGAACCAGATTTTACCCTGCCATGGTAGTGTCAGAGTGGGACAGGACTACATTACCCATTAGCCACAACATGTCACATGTTTCTGCATGAATAGCACCGCTAGTACGTTCCTGTTTTTAGTATCACATCAACAAGCTTGTTATTGCTATTGTATGGTTTTTCAGGTGTCATTTTTAGTTTAAATGTTTCATCTTGCATCCACAGCTCATGTCTCTGACTTGTGGCTGAGTGTGTGTGTACTTGAACTTCGCGAAAATATGCTGCCATAGTTAGTCCTGCTGGAGTCCCTGCTTGCACTCTGCACTAAATATACATTCATCTTATACATTATGTGACTGTGACCATACCTAACTGTTATGTCTTCTCTTCTCTTCTCTTCTCTCTTTCTCTGCCTTTCTCTCTCTGTTGAGCTACACATGCCACCCTTGGGCTGCCAGTTATCCAGACCTCCTCTACCCTCGGGACCTGTCTGACTCGTCCTGGTGCTCCACTTCTGGTTGGAGATGTTGTTGTATGGATGCCCCGTGTGGCCTGCTTGGGATGCGCGTGGTGACTGGGGATGGTTCCACCACGGTCCTGGCCTCGGCTGATGTAAACAACTGCTCTCTGAGGACTTGTGACTGCAGTTGCTCCATAGTCCGGACTGGAATCTCCGACAGTTTACTTGAGCCTCCGATAACAAACTAGACTCCATATTAACTTAAAGACTTGCAGCATGAACTTCCAGCTGAACAGTATGACTGCAAAACAATTCCTTCTATCCGTTATCACCCCAATGAGGATGGGTTTCCTGTTGAGTCTGTTTCTTCTCAAGGTTTCTTCCTACTGTCATCTCAGGGAGTTTTTCCTTCTCACCGTTGCATTCGGCTTGCTCATCAGGGAAAATCTGATCATTTTGATTTTTACACATTTTTCATATTTCAT
The DNA here is from genome assembly GCA_030347435.1 of Clarias fuscus. Lineage (NCBI taxonomy): Eukaryota > Metazoa > Chordata > Actinopteri > Siluriformes > Clariidae > Clarias > Clarias fuscus. The sequence continues at coordinate 24,581,979 of CM059216.1, forward strand.
ACAAATTTCCAGAATTTTCTTCTGATTGTGTAAAGAATAGAATTGAATTGAGCATGGCTCTGCAGGGCCTCCGGGTGTGTGCTGTTGTGTTTGGCACCAGGATATTAGTAGCAGACCCTTTGAGTGCTACAGTATGGGTTGCGAGGTGGAACCTTTGTGGATCAGACTTGTTTGTCTGGCACATCCCATGGCGCTTGGTTGAATTGGAATCTGGGGAGTTTGGAGGTCGGGTCAGCAAACTTGGGTTCTTTGTCTTCTGGGCCCCGTGCGTGGTGGGCTGGAGTGCACTGGGTGTTCTGGTGACATTCTGTTATGGCCAGAATCTACTTTTTCTGGTGATTTGTGCTGCAATGGATTTTCTGTGGGATTGGACGAGACGGGCTGGCGTTTGATCCCTGCATGCATGTGTGAGCCTTGGGTGCTTGTGATCCTGTCACCAGTTTACCATAGTATAGTTGGTGGTCAACATTGTTCAGTTCAACTGGTGGTGGTGCTGATGTATGGATGCTTGGTGTGTATCTGCTGCTTATGTATTGGCAGTTGTGTCCAATCCCTGACAGAGACTAGTCCAGCACCTCTTTTGCATTAACATGATCATACACTGACTATATATATATATATATATATATAATGTTTTATGAAGTTAATGTTTTTCTTTCACTCTTGATTACTATTGTAATGTATATTCATAATGTATTTGCTTATATTCCTATTTTATTTTTGACTACATATTGATCTGCATTATTATTATTATTATTATTATTATTATTATCATTAGTATTATTATAATACAAATGAGCAGTCACACTACTAAACAAATAGTTCTGTCCAGTCCTATTGTTAGACCTGCAGTTTTGCAAAAAACTTATGAAAGTTTTCATTTCCTTCCTCTTGTGTGTGAAACTCGGTAAAAGGAGAAAGTGAAAGTGTGCTGAAGGTCTCCAGAACACATCGGTAGCTTGTCAGTACACGCCTAAACCACATTTATTTACATTTTCACCTGCTCACATTTGCAACAGCAGCAGTAACAACAGCAAACAACAACAACAACAACAACAACAACAACAAATCAATTGAAGAGATATATTAGGAAGTCAAGATGGCATTTACCATAACATGTATATACTGTTATATATTGTATATCATTCATACCAGTGCCTCATTTCAGCATAACTTGCTGAACATGTCACACTTTTGTTTTACCTGTCATCTGTTTCTCACTATCATTCTTAGGTTGGAACTTTCCCCTCGGGTACACAGTGCATGTGTAGGAGTCTTGCTTTCTCAGCTGTGTCTGTGTTTATTTGCACTGTGATTACTAAACATATCCACGCTTCCCTACACCTTTTTCTGCAATCTCCCAGAAACTCCTTTAAAGGCTCAAACATGTGGAAATGGCTTGGAGCGAGGTCAGGGCTGTACACGGGATGTTGCAATAACTCCTAGCTGAGATCCTGCAATGTGTAAGTGGTGTTAGTGAATGATTGCATGTACAGTTTCAACATCCAACAGATAGCTGTATCTCTTCAACAAGTTAGCAACAAGCTCTCCATCAATTTTAATGGGTCAGTGGGCTATGAAACACCTCGGCCAGGATCGTCATTCACGGACGTTCGCCCTTCTTTAAAACGGTTACACAATTCAAATGTTTTACTGCGGGAAAGTGTCTCATCACCGTTCTGTGCTTGAAATCTTCTGGAAATGTCAATAAGTTTAAAACCTTCATTCACCAGACATTTCACCACAAGTTGAAATGTAGTCAACTTGTAGTCAATCGGTTTGATGTGAACATACTATATATTAAATTAAGGTGTAATAATGCAATTAAAATACAATTAATGAAAAAGTGTAAAGGGAATGAAAAGAGCAATATAAATTATAATGACATCTAATACAAAAAATCAGTTTGTTTAGGTTTCAGTTTTGGAATAAATATATATAATTAGAGTTGTTAGAGAAGCAGAAAATCCTGTATGGGTGTGATGTGTTACAATAGTCAAGGTAAGAAAAAAATTCAAAGCATGAATCACTTATGATTTGTCTGATGATGAGGGTGATTATGATGATGCTTCCTATCACGATAAGTGGTCTCGCAAGTAGATCTTGAATATCAAGCTTTCAATTTGCTTGTGAATTTTATTACAATGGAAACAAAAAAGCAATATATGTTTTTAATATTACATTTCCATATTCAGAGTAAAATCTTACTACCTAAAGACGCCCTCTATTTTGCACAGTTATATGTATTTAATTATAGGATGATTTGTTTCATATCCAAAAAGTTCACCACACTTCCACAAGAGGCCCTAGAGTCACAAAAAGTGAAAGCAGTGTAACTACATTGTTAAAAAAGCAAAAATTTCATAATGATACTGTATTTAATAAAGTAATTTAGGGATTTAAAATTGTTGTAAATCAACAGTGTTAGAAATTGGAATAAATGTAAGGTATAATGAATTAAGAGAATAAATGTAAAGATTTAATTATTTAAAATTATTTAATATATACATTTTGGTTACTTTATTACTATTACATCACAGACTGTAGATGAGGTTCTCAAAAGGACACTCAACAAGGCCAATGCCGCTTCTTCATCACCCACTGATCAGCTTCAGGATATGTTGAAGAACTCCATTTGACTGCGCACCCAAAATGACATACAGTAGCTGTATGTTCTCAGAATCCTTCAAACTCAAGACTTTAAAAGTAACATGGATGACGGATATAATCAGATTCATAAGCCACTCTTTCCCTTTAGGTGATAGACTCTTTAAATTTCAGATTCAGCACATGGGGACTTCAAAGTATAGGGGAAGAAACAGATTCAAGAGAATGGGATATAAAAATGCATATTCCCATATATATATAAAGTACAGACCAAATGTTTGGACACACCGTCTCATTCAAAGAGTTTTCTTTATTGTGTTCTTTATTGTGTTCTTTAGCCCAAACGCGTCTCTTCTGCTTGTTGCCTGTCCTTAGCAGTGGTTTCCTAGCAGATATTCTACCATGAAGGCCTGATTCACACAGTCTCCTCTTAACAGTTGTTCTAGAGATGTGTCTGCTGCTAGAACTCTGTGTGGCATTGACCTGCTCTCTGATCTGAGCTGCTGTTAACCTGCGATTTCTGAGGCTGGTGACTCGGATGAACTTATCCTCCGCAGCAGAGGTGACTCTTGGTCTTCCTTTCCTGGGGCGGTCCGTATGTGAGCCAGTTTCTTTGTAGCGCTTGATGGTTTTCGTGACTGCACTTGGGGACACTTTCAAAGTTTTCCCAATTTTTCGGACTAACTGAACTTCATTTCTTAAAGTAATGATGGCCACTCGTTTTTTTCTTTACTTAGTTGCTTTTTTCTTGCCATAATACAAATTCAACCTCTTTGAATGAGAAGGTGTGTCCAAACTTTTGGTCTGTCTGTATATATATATATATACACACACACACGTGGACAAAATTGTTGGTACCCTTCGGTCAATGTAAGAAAAACTCACAATGGTCACAGAAATAACTTTAATCTGACAAAAATAATAATAAATAAAAATTCTATGAATGTTAACCAATGAAAGTCAGACATTGCTTTTCAACCATGCTTCAACGGAATTATAAAAAAAATGATCTCATGGAACAGGCCTGGACAAAAATTATGGTACCCCTAACTTAATAGTTTGTTGCACAACCTTTTGAGGCAATCACTGCAATCAAACAATTCCTGTAACTGTCAATGAGGCTTCTGCACCTCTCTGCAGGTATTTTGGCCAACTCCTCATGAGCAAGCTGCTCCAGTTGTTTCCGGTTTGAAGGGTGCCTTTTCCAGACAGCATGTTTCAGCTCCTTCCAAAGATGCTCAATAGGATTGAGGTCAGGGCTCATAGAAGGCCACTTTAGAATAGTCCAATGTTTTCCTCTTAGCCATTCTTGGGTGTCTTTAGCTGTGTGTTTTGGGTCATTGTCCTGTTGCAAGACCCATGACCTGAGACTGAGACCCAGCTTTCTGACACTGGCCAGCACATTTCTCTCTAGAATCCCTTGATAGTCTTGAGATTTCATTGTACCCTGCACAGATTCAAGACACCCTGTGCCAGATGCAGCAAAGCAGCCCCAGAACATAACAGAGCCTCCTCCATGTTTCACAGTAGGGACAGTGTTCTTTTCTTGATATGCTTCATTTTTCCGTCTGTGAACATAGAGCTGATGTGCCTTGGCAAAAAGTTCCATTTTTGTCTCACCTGTCCATAGGACATTCTCCCAGAAGCTTTGTGGCTTGTCAACATGTAGTTTGGCATATTCCAGTCTGGCTTTTTTATGATTTGTTTTCAACAATGGTGTCCTCCTTGGTCGTCTCCCATGTAGTCCACTTTGGCTCAAACAACGACGGTGCGATCTGACACTGATGTTCCTTGAGCATGAAGTTCACCTTGGAACTCTTTAGAAGTCTTTCTGGGCTCTTTTGTTACCATTCGAATTATCCGTTTCTTTGATTTGTCATCAATTTTCCTCCTGCGGCCACGTCCAGGGAGGTTAAATTTCTGAATAATATGTGCAACTGTAGTCACAGGAACATCTAGCTGGTTGGAAATGGTCTTATAGCCTTTACCTTTAACATGCTTGTCTATAATTTTCTTTCGAATCTCCTGAGACAACTCTTTCCTTCGCTTCCTCTGGTCCATGTTGAGTGTGGTACATACCATGTCACCAAACAACACAGTGACTACCTGGAGCCCTATATATAGGCCCACTGACTGATTACAAGATTGTAGACACCTGTGATGCTAATTAGTGGACACACCTTGACTTAACATGTCCCTTTGGTCACATTATTTTCAGTATTTTCTAGGGGTACCATCATTTTTGTCCAGACCTGTTCCATTTGTTTTGTTTTTTAATAATTCGGTTGAAGCATGGTTGAAAAGCAATGTCTGACTTTCATTGGTTAACATTCATAGAATTTTTTTTTGTCAGAATTCTTTTGTCAGATTAAAGTTATTTATGTGACCATTGTGAGTTTTTTTTTCATTGACCGAAGGGTACCAACAATTTTGTCCACGTGTGTATATATACACTTAAAAAAAAAAAAAAAAAACAATACACCACTCCAGCACCAGCCGCCACGAGACCTATTCCTATCCCCAGTGCTATTGTCCTCTCTATAAAACACACAATGACTACAAATGCACATATAAACATAAATCTTCAGCTAAATTCAAGCAACAGTGACACAGTTGTGAACTTGCACTATTAGTGAACATAACACACTAAAAACAGTCGAATAGGAAAGTCACATTGTTTTCAGTTCTTGCTTTTAGAGGCTCTTGGAAATAAGCTTTATGAACTGAAAAATCCTCAAACCCTTTCTGTTCTGTACTGGAATTAGCACTTTGCTTAGAATACAGCATTACATGAGTGCTTTTATACAAGCTACTTAAGTCTTTTTGAGTCTTTCAGGAGACTTAGGGCACAAGGCGGGGTACACCCTGGACAGGGTGCCAATCCATCGCAGGGCACACACACATACACTACGGCCAATTTGGGAACACCAATTAGCCTAACCTACAGTACATGTCTTTAGACTGTGGGAAGAAACCAGAGTACCCGGAGGAAACCCACCATGCACTGGGAGAACATGCAAACTCCATGCACAGAGAGACGGGAATCGAGCCTGGCTGGGAATCGAAGCCAGACCCTGGAGGCGCAAGGCGACAGCGCTAACCACTACACCACCGTGCCACCTCAGAAATGATCAATAAATCTTAAATATACATAAATTGTCATTAAAGCCCCAATGATGTTTTTAAACTACTTAAATAAAATGGTGTTAAATTAAATATAAAAATAATGTTTAAAAAAGGATTATACTACACTGAAGGTATATTTGGGTTAAAAAAATTTACTCCAAAATTCAGACAACTAGTGCTTAAGAAAGTCACATGTTTCACTAGATCCTCTGATCCCCCTGTACTGACTGACAAGTTCAAAAAACAACAAGGCCACATTAGTGAAGAATTTACTAATAACTTATAAATACATTCCATTGAGCCACATGCAACATGAAGTTCTGTATGTGATAATATTTAAATTTATTTGAAATTTGAACACATTGTGATTATTATATCACATAATGGATGTAGTAAGATTAATCTTTTTTTCCCCCCAAAAAATGAATAGACTCACTTGACTGTGTCCATTGTGTTGTATTTCAACATTTTGATGGATAGACGAACCACATACTGTTTGTTCATTAAAAGAAGCTATGACTGACTCTAAATATAAATAAAAAGAACTTCCTTGATCCTGCCACCCCAATACTTACCCACTTAGCAAGCTAACTAGCAGTAGCAGTAGCAACAACGGTCATTACATCACTTTCAACCCCATCAACTGCTTGAAAGTAATAGTGATAACACAGATTAGAAACATGTGCAACGATCTGGAGTGCACAGTCAAACAATTCAAAGCTTCACACAAAATTTTCTACATACCAGGAGGCCCATAATCGTGTTCTCAATTCTGCCTAGTTCTAGTCTCCTTCACTTGACCACAATTTTACTGAAAAATGTGTTCAGCGTAAAGGGCAGTTAAGCATTGGAGATGAAACGACTGACAAGACCTTCATGCAAAGACAAATAAGTACTCTGATCCACGTGTCCGTTTTCCCTAAGACCTGTAAAACACTTGAGACGCAAATGAGACACGTCTCTTGAGGCTGTGGCTGAACCAAAGACCTTTTTCATGTTGTACATGAAGGAGTGGAAATGAGTCAGTTGAGGTGGTTCAGGCATCTAGTAAGGATGTCACCAGGACGCCTCCCTAGGGAGGTGTTCTTGGCACGTCCAGCTGGAAAGAGATGACGGGACAGACCAAGGACTAGATGGAGAGATTATATCTCTACACTGGTCTGGGAACGCCTCGGGATTCCCCTGTCAGAGTTAGCCGATGTGGTTGGGGAAAGGTAAGTTTGGGGTTCCCTGCTGGAACTGCTAACCCTTGCGACCCGACTTTGGATAAGCGGCTGAAGATGGATGGATGTTGTACATATTTTCCCAGTTATTTATATAACTAAGAAATAAAAACAAATCCTACTGCACCATAAACTTTGACTATACAGCAGAATTTGCAGTAGAATATTTATAATGATACAAATAATTTCTGTCCAGCTGAACCTCTACAATCACAGCAGGTCTTAATTCAAGAAGCAGCATTAACTGATATTAGGCTAATATCATTACAGTCAAGGTGTATTTTAAAGCAATAAATAAATAAATAAATACCATAAAAAACAATGAAGTAAGAACTACTCACCAGTATAAAATCTTTCTGTATGATGTAGCATTACAATTTCCCTTTACTGAGCGGTTTCAAACCCAGCTCCATGAAGACACAATCTTCAAATATCTGTATATTACTTCATTATTAAATTAGAGTTATTTAAATGAAACATATACTGCACTGATCCCTTTGGGATGAAATGAAAGACTAACTTTATCCCAAGCATCCCAGGATCATAGTCGGTATTGTAGCTGAATAAACACAACCACAGCCATGCTCCAATATTGAGTGCCATATTGTTTGTATTATTTCTGTTTTCTGGAAGCTTGTACCTTTTTTTATTAATTTGTTGGATTATTACCACAGAACAAGCTAAAAATGTTCTTTTAAAAATTTTGTACTCTTTTTTTTTTTTTTTTTTTACTAATTCAGTGCATCAGGCCAATAGAAGGTGATTTCCAACTTTAACTAGCGCACTTTTAAATTTGAACAAGGCTAACTGCACTTCACATGTCACTGTCACATTATCTGATCTTATCTGACATTTTGATTTTGTCTATTTAAAAAGCTTGTGTTTAATTTTGGTCTTTGCATTGCGTCTGTTGGTTTTAAAGTTGTTTATTGCGTTCTGTGAGTTCAGTTTATTGTTGCGTTCTCGGTTGTTATGCTAACACTAAGATAAGCTAATGCTTATGCTGAGTCATAGCTCTAGTCCCTGGTTCCTTTTTATGCTGCCTCCTGCCTTTGTTTTGTTTTCATGTAGTTTTCATCATTTTAATTAATAAAAGCAAATTTACATGAATTTATTTAGTAATCTGATGACTGCCCCTGCCACTACCACCATCTTTATTACATGCAAATTTAGAGATTCTGATTGCCTCTGTCAACTCCGTAACATAATCCCTCCATCTGTTGTCATTTGTGCAAAGCATATACTTTTCAATCAGTTTGAAAGCCAAAGTTGTTAACGATCACATGTTATTATCTTTCCTATTATCTTTACAATACCAATAATACGATTATTTTATATATTAATGATCTCTACGTTTTTGAAAATAATCTTACCATGGTGAGCTTTGATGATGCAAGTGCAAGCAATGCTTATACTGTACAGGTTGCCTTGGTAACCAAATTTTTGTAGATAACAGGTTGGATTAAACAATATTGAGTACAAGTGACTTCATACTATGATTAACATACGGTTGATCAGCTTTAAGAGTATCAGCACTTTAAATGTATATGATACCATACATTTTGTTCATTATAATCATTCAAATCTATTTAATTCTGTTCATCATAAACAGAAAATGTATTTAAAATTTTATTTTAAATAGCTGTTTTTTAATTTATTAATAAAAGGAAAAAGGGACTTCAGATGGAGGTAGTCTGCAGTAAAGAAATCCAAATCATGTGCATTCTGCACTTGCATAAAGTTTGCATTATCCTTCCCCTCAGACTGGCAACTTGGCTTGGCATCCCTGCAGAATCTTCAGACTCGGTGCTCAGTCTCAGAACACTGAAGAACAATGGCTATTCTCTCCATCCTCTTCCTGCTGGTTCTAACAGATGCAGCCGCAGGTGTGTTCTTAAGAAGATACATCTACTACAGTATGCGTTTGACTTGGACTGACGCTCAAACATACTGAAGATATAATTATGAAGATCTGTCAGCTTTTGACATGGAATATGAAATCAATATTTTTATAAATTAAACAACTGGTGTTGAATCTGACAGTTGCTGGATTGACCTTAGAAAAAAACCAAATGAGACATCGTTTACACATTGGTCTGATGGAAGTGTAGTAGAATTCTCAATGTGGAAAAAGGGACATCCTGACCTTAAATCCATTGAAAATTGTGCATTGTGCACTAACTAGGTTGTGGAAGATGCTCGCTGTGCAACACCTATGCCCTTCGCTTGCTATGCCTGGTCACCTCAGCTGATTGTATAAATCAGGAGATGATGACCTGGGACGAGGCTCTGATGTATTGCAGGACACACTACGCTGACCTGGTAAGTTTCAATACAGAGACAGATTTCTTTCTGCTTAACAAAATGAGTACTTATATTCTGACACCCACTTTCTGACCGGTCTGGGATTTATGGATGGATCATGGTTCTGGGTGAACCAGGATTCTGTCTGACTGCAATGCCTTCATGCCCTGCTGGTGTCGGGAGAACAGGGACTGGGAGGAGGAGCACAAGCGCGCGGATGAGTCCCTATTCCACACATACACACAAGCACAAAACAAAGGATGCTTTACGCGCACACACACAGTCATGGTGTTATAGTTAACAGTACACATGTGGACTGACGTTGATGGAGACAATTACCCACAATTCTGCAGCGGAACGCTCGCAAACTGGGTTACTTGCAATCCAAGGTTTCACTGTATTTGTAATTTATCCTTGACAGTTGTGATTAATGAATAAAACCCCAGCCAGATATGCTAAAAATATATCCAAACAAGACAATGATCTCAACAGAGGACCCCTGAAGAAATAAAGTTATTATTGTTAGCTCTTGAATTATTGTCCTTAATAAAAGACTCTTTTCAATCTTTTCAATCTTTTTGAAAACCAAGTCATGAACAATTCTGCCTATATTATATTTTACAGATTAGTTAGTTCTAACCAAATAGTCTGATTCCACGAGAGATATTCCCTGAGTGGTGATATAGGGCACAACATTACTCGGACATTTAACTATATGTATCACTCAGCGTCACAGGTGTGCTTCGATCATTAATTACACTGTCAGCATTTTTCAACACAAGGCTCAATCCCAAATCCCTCTCTAACCCCTTGAGTCATGTTACTTACCCTTCTTGTTGTGTGGAACAAGTGAACTCTATTTGGGATTCAACCCCAGACCCTGGAAGTTAAAGAGTTGATATTCTAAAGTGGAAAAAGTGGGAATATAAGAGATTTATAGGACTGTTGACCACCTCCATAGTTTATTCTCTTCATCTTTTGTCTACATAGTAATGGTGAAAATCCACTTTCACCCTTGTTAAGTAAGCTAACTGTCACCTTTGAAGTAATTAGTGTTTTATGTCATTGTCTTGTAAATGTATGGGTTTAATCTGAGAGAAATTCTTTATCAGTTGCTGGAGGGGTCACAAAAGACAAAATGCTCTTTAAAAGAGTAGAAGTAGCCATGTATTCATGGTCTAGGGCAAGAGATGAAGACATGTTTGTAATAAAACTGAATTGAAGTCTAGATCTAAGCAAAATCAATCACAATTGCTACAGGTATCTGGAATCAGGATATATTGTATAATTGAAATACGAATATGTGAAGCATCGAATTCGAATGCATTCTGACTCAAAACAGATAATTAATTATTTTAACAAGTAATATTTTACAAATAGAAATAAATAAAGCAGGAATGAAAATCACATGAATCTCATGATGAACTCATGAATTATTGCAATAAATCATATTCATCCAGATCATAAGACTTCAAACTTATTGTTTTAAAGTTGGTTTTTGCTTGTACATGTTGCCTTGGAAACCACCTTAAAAAAAAAGAAAACAAGAGAAAAATCCAGTCCATGTGAGGTTTATGAAATGAGTGTCAATTTACAATTAATCAGCATCAGTAAAACAGTGCGACATTATACACAGGCACTTTAACTGCGTGTGATAACTTCAATTTTGTTGTTTCTAATCATGCAAACTCATTTTACTCTGTTCATCCTTAATGGAAAACTCATGGACGTTGACACTGTGATTTGTTTATAATTTTACTGGTACCCATGCAAATAAAGACTTTATGTACTGAGAGTTTATTTAAGCCCTTTAATCTGATCAAATTTCTTCTGTTTTTCTTACAATCAAAATAATTGATTTCATTTAAAAAAAATCATTTTATAATAAAGGTAAAATCAGGCTTAAGAGTAAAAGGAAAACAGTCTGAAGGAGTTTAATGTAAACAAAACAGCCTCGTGTGCATTCGGAACTTTTTTTTGCATTGTCATTCCATCAGACTGTGAACTTGGCTTTGCAATTTCATTTGTATACTGCTGCTGTCATCAGTATTTTAATTCCTGTAGAAACTTCAGAGCCGAGTTCCTTCACACCACAGATAGGGATGATGGCTGTGCTCTCCATCCTGCTCCTGCTGACTCTAACAGATACAGCCACAGGTCTTTTTTGGAAAAAATACATTTTTGGCAATACACATTTGTCCTGGAGTGATGCTCTGACATTCTGCAGAAATAATTATGTAGATCTATCAGTTATTGACACCCGCGAAGAATCCCTCAGTTTTGCAGGTCAAACAAAAAGTGATTCATCTACCAATTGCTGGATCGGTCTTAGGAAAAGACCAGATGAGTCAAAGTTTGCACAGTGGTCTGATGGAAGTGCACTGAATTTCTCAGCATGGGTAAAAGGGCCCGCCCCTACTACCACTGAACAGTGTGTGTTTACTAACAATAATCGGTGGAATGTGAACGATTGTACTAAAACTCTTAACTACTTCTGCTACACTTGGGAACCTCAGATGATTGTGGTTCAGAAGATGATGAACTGGGAAGATGCTCTGATGCACTGCAGAACAAATTACACTGACCTGGTAAGCGTCAATGTGGAGACAGATCTCATTGTGATCAACAGGACGAGAAATGATACTCTGACTCCTACATTTTGGACTGGTCTACGTTTCATGGATGGCTCATGGTTTTGGTCGAACAACATGTCTCTGGGAAACCTGATTTCGATGCCTACATGTCCCGCAAGACCTTTCCGTTGTGGAGCAGGAAACATTAGAGTTAATGTCTGGGAGAACAGAGACTGCAAGGAGGAAATTAATTTCATTTGCTACCTCAAAACTTGGTAAGTGCTTTGAATCAAATCTGATCAATAATCTGTCTTTCACTTAATAACATCAAAATCAAATGTAAAGCTAATAAAAATAATCTACATAGAATTTAGTCGTTAAACGATGAAGACCTTTACTGCAATCAAGACCGGTACAAGACGTTGAAGAAATGAAGAACAGAGATTGCTGAGCAGATTCCTATCAATGAAACAGCATGTAATTTTATAAAATTTATTATTTCACTAGAATTGTTCTTTCAGTTCCCAATACTTAATCCAGTTCTAATAGTAAATAGTTTTCTTTGGTAGAATTGTTATTTGCCCCACTGTAAAGCATACTGTATCTATTGCCTGTAGGTATGATATGCCTTGTGCCATAAAATATGTGGTTATTAATGCATGAAATGACCTTTGTAATTATAATCACCAATATGTTTATAATAAATGTTATATACAATTGTTAAGCTTCCAGTTTTTGTCAAATATAGTGTATAGTTAGTTAGTGTATAGTCTTCGTCTTCTTGCAACATCACAACAAAACATTTGTTCTCTACATAATTGCAGAGACATTATGACAAATCACACTGTACACTGTACAATGTACGCTAGACATCTGGGGTGAAAATATATGTTCATACATCACAATCAGGTAAAACATAAAGCAAAAAAACTACAAAGAAATGACGTGCAATGAAAATGAAGGCTTGAGTTGAAATAAAAATAAAAATGCTGGTACAAATCCTTAAAACCAGTTGAAAATCCATGGAATGACCTGTAATGCTTTTCACCAACATCTAAATTGGCAGAGTTGGAGAAAATTTGCATTGTCAAATAGATGTAAATACCTAAATCAGATTTGTCCATCATGTAAAGTCCACACCATTTACAACAGCCAGGATTTTTTTTGCATGAATACCATCATCTTCCCATCAAATGCAACCACAGGGGGGCACAATCCAGTGTCTTCTTGTGCCAGTCCCAAGTCTGTATAAATGCATAGGGTTGTGGCAGGAAGGGTATCCGACTTAAAACATTTGCCAAATCAATCAGTCATTGATAGGACTACAGGGTGCTGGTGTGGAAATTAGGCTACTGTTGGTCGAAGAAGGAGAGAAGGTTAGATGCAGCGTGAGAGGACATGAAGTTAATTGGAGAGAAGAGGATGAGGAGGATAGGGTTGGACAGAGACAGATGATTAGCTGTGGCGACCCCCCAAAGGGAACAGTCGAAAGACAAAGAAGAAGAATCATCTTCCCATGAGTTACTGTATATAAGCATGATATATTTTGCTTCATAAACATAATTTAAAAAACAGGTTTATTTTGCCCCTTCACACACACCCCTCCTCCTCTGGCCTTCACACACGCGCGCACGCACGCACGCACTGCTCTGTCGCGATTCTTTTCAAAGGTAAGGTGCAGGTGTCATGGGTCTAGCTGGTGGTAGTGGCTAGACTGGCTGATGTAGTTGCCGTGGGCATATAGGGTAGGCATGCACGCAGAGGGGTTTCAAACAGAAATAGTCTTTATTTAAACAAACTCAAAAACAGACACAACCAAACAAAGGAACCAAAACAACAAACGTAAACTAAAACTAGGGCTCAGGAAAAACACAGGGAACCAGGGACTGACACAGGGAACCAGGGACTGACACAGGGAACCAGGGACTGACATGGGTACTGACGGATGAGGAAACACAGGGAACTGATTAGGGGACTGGGGATGAGATAACATGGAGCTGGAGCTAACTAAAGACACATAGGGGAACTAGAGATGAGACAGGGCTAGACAGGAGAGGCAGGGCTAGACAGGAGAGACAGGGCTAGACAGGAGAGACAGGACTGGAGAGACGAAGCTAGCCAAGAGACAGGACTGGAGAGACAGGACTGGAGAGACAGGACAAGACATGGGACAGAACACAGACTAGAAACAGGGCTAGAGACGGGACCAGGGACACAGAGACTAGAGACGGGACTAGACTGGCTGGGTTAGTGGTTAGTTGGGTTAGTAGCTATATGGAATATGGATGTAGGGAATGATGACCTAACCAGGTTAGTATCTAAGGGAGTTAGTGGCTAACCGGGTTAGTACTGACCTAATAGGGGGGAACTGAACACAAAAGGAAAGGCACACATGAGGCTATTCCAAACTAGCGGCTAACCTACTGGAGGCTAACACTACTAGCGGCTAACCCTACTAGCAGCCAAGACCTACTAGCGGCTAACCCTGCTAGCGGCTAGGCCCTCATGTGGCTACACAAAACTAAACAGACAAAGAACTACAAAAGAAGACCAACACTAGGGACACACAGAGTAGTACTTACACAGTACACAGGAGGAGACACAGCCTAACTACACACTGAACAGAGCAGCTCCATGAATCCACAGACACAAGGATCAAGAAAACAAACAGAGCCCTCTAGAAACAAAGGTTATAAAACATAAACCAAATATAAACTTAAAAAACCAAAAAGGAATGCCCACATGACGGTATACAAACAAACAATATAACAAACACAAACAAACAAACAATGCTCGATCCAGTTTCACAGAACAAACTGCTATTTATAGAAACTTTAATGAGGCACCTCAGTTCAGGTGAGCACTCATCACCTGACTGAGGTGCTTTCTGGGAAACTGAGTCGACCAACAAAAACGACAGACCAGAAACAGTGACCTCTAGTGGAGGTTCCTAACAGCAGGTTAATTTGTTTTATTTTTACTTTACAGCAGTGATTTCGTAGTGTGCGTTCATTCAAGTGTCATTAGAAAGATCTCTTTTTATTTTCCCGGTAAAACAGTGTTTTAGTTAGTGTGTGTGCGTGTGCGCGCGTGTGTGAAACTCAAATAAGAGAGGAGAAAGGGTTACTGGGTAAGACAAGAAGAGGGAGTGGGAGGGCTCTCATTCCTCCTATTCTATTACTTTAACTTCACACACACATACAAACACACATACACAGCGCCTGCGTGCACAAACATATCTGTCGGGATTTATTTTTACTTTTTAAAGTTTTTTTTTTTTTGTTATATATTCTATTGTTATAGTTTTTTTTAGGGGGATGTGGAACGAATCATTTGAGTTTCCATTATTTCCTATGGGAACTTTTACTTTGATTTATGAGTGTTTTGATATACGAGCCCACTTCCAGAACAAATTCTGTTTGTAATCCAAGGTTCCACTGTAGTTCCTTCTTTAATCATGTGCAAGGATTTTGCAGAAGTTTTACTTTAGGCCTGAGCGGTAACCTGAAATTGGCCATTGTGCTTTGACATCATAATTTTATTAAGAACAACATCTTTGGTGCATACCAGAAGTGAGACAGGGTTATGGGTTATTTTTCTGACTGGAGTATCTGGACTGTTAATCTAGATCTGTTTCTAGCATCTACATGAGTGGACGAGCAAGGCAGGTGAGTTTACAGTATTTCTATCAGTGAATGTAATTACATGTGCTCTTAATGTAACTCATTTTAACATAGAGTAATACTGAAAAACATGATCCACTGCTGCTTTGCCGTTATGAAAAGACTTTGCCTTTTTAATGCTTTGGGTTGCTTTTTATCCTATCTATTTTGTACCTGGCTAAGGCTGGAGATTTACCGGATAGCAGCCACTATTTTATGGTTCCAATGTGTTTTTGTGTTCTTACATAAGTTGGTTTTGCAGTCAGTATTACTTTTAGATAATTCCCTTTTAATTCACTTTTCCATAAAGTCCCCAGGTGCTGCTTTCTTTAGTTGTAAGAATTGTTATCGCCCCCAGACACAGTAAGAGGCAACCCTTGTTAAGAACTTACCCCTACTGCATGTGTACTACTGTATATGTGTACAAAGAATGACTGTGATATCTATGGTTTTAAACACTTACCCCAGTTACAGGTAGTGTCTAAATTTAACTTTACACTAAATTGTACACTTCTGACATCTGGTGGTCAAAACTAAAATTTAATTTTATTGGCACTTTATTGCTTTTTTCTGTCCATTATGTAATGCTATCTGTATGATAAAGAAAAAAGATTAAACACAAAAAAGAATAATAATAGAACGGTAGAAAGAAGAATAATATAAAAGTATAGTTCTTTGCCTGTTTCCAGGCTTTTTGGTTTAGAGGAAAATCTGGTCATAAATAATAGCCAAATTAGTTAAAAGTTAAAACTTTAATTATTCTGTCTGAGCACCATTAGTGTTTTAAATTGAAGTCTCTCAAGTTTTTTCTTGGCTTTGCTGTCTCCTGTTTGCTCATGAATTTTCATCAATTTAACAATTTAAAATTAAATATTTAAAATAGAACAGTTTAAAACATCCATTTTATTTAAATATAAAAAAACCTATAACTGAATTTCTGTATCTGGTGCAGTATCAATTTTTAAAATGATCTACTGTCATGGGAAAGTATAGAAGTTGATGAGACCCACAAATTTGTTCTTTTGCATCTGATAAATCATCTGATAAACAGAAGTAAAAGAGTGTATACTGTAATTTATCCTATTTTTTATTTATCCCAAGATTATGTACTGTATATATAAAACAGAAATTCTGTTTGGTCAGGCGGTGTTTGCACAGGTAGTTCCATGACAGGCGTGTCACAAGCGTTCCATCCTGACTCACTAGTAGGCAGCACCATCGTCAACTTCTATGTCATAATGTAAGCGTGTCACATGCTTTCCTAATTTCCTATAACTGTAAGCCGAGTTCTCACTGAATGTAACAGTGGAAGGGATCATCTACGAAAATGGGAACATCAGACTGAGCTCAGGGCTACTGAAACCCTGTATCATACCCAGAGCATCTACAGCGACAGCGCATACTGTACATCAGGCAGGTACATTTACATTACATTTACATTATGGCATCTGGCAGACGCCCTTATCCAGAGCAACTTATATTTGTGTTTCATTATACATGTGAGCAGTTGAGGGTTGAGGGCCTTGCTCAGTGGCCCAACGGGGGATTTGAACCTCAGACCTTCCGAAACTCCGTAGAGGCGTGGGTATCCTTAAGTACATGACTAAAAGTTTGTTTTATTGAAAAAATATTGTAACTAAGAACATTGTGTCTAGGAATTATTTTGTAATGAATGAGTAATTAACAATAAAATCACAATCTGTTGTGCGCAGGCACATGTGACATGCTTATGCGCATGCAGGAGTGTTATTATGCAGATTTTGCCATTTAATTATTATTCAGAGATTTTGTCCTTCTTTGTCACCATGTCTATTTATAAAAGTGTCATACAAATAAAATTGAATCAATTTAAATTCTAAGCGTATGTAATACTATTATTACATTGTTGCTGCTGTATAACCAAAACAAAATCCCTGACACAGGATCCAACTTCAAAATCCTAAACGTGTTCATGAAAACACTGTCATAATTTAAAGACAACATAATGGGACACATACACAAATCAACAATAACCGTAACACCAAACAGTGTAGTACAGTTTATACAGTATATACACACAGCAAAATCCTTAGTCTTGTATTAACACCCAGAGTGTTGATTTAACACTTTCAGAGTACATTCGTGACCATTAGGTCATATATAAACACTTGGGGTGTTAAATCAACACTGGGAATTTTGCAGTGCAGGGGCACCACCCAAGGCTCACCCATGCGTGTGAGGGCTAAAGGGCTAAAATCCAGTCCGTCCAGTCCACAGAAATGCCAAAGTAACACACTCACTCACTCATCGCCTATAACGCTTTATTCTGTATTCAGGGTGACGGGGGGCCTGGAGCCTATCCCAGAAGACTTAGGGCATAAGGCAGGCATACCCTGGACAGGGTGCCAATCCATCGCAGGGCATACACACATACAATCACTCACTCACACACACGCACGCACGCACGCACACACACACACACACACACTATGGGCAATTTGGAAAAGACCAATTACCCGAATCTACATGTCTTTGGACTTTGGACCACACTCCCCAGATCCCAAATCAATTCAGCACTCATGGGATGCACCAATCAAAGGGATCCAATGACGCCCCACCCCGCAAACCACAGCACATAAAGTTTCTGCTGCGAATGACCACAATACCACAGACCACCACCAGAGGCCCAGATGACCATGCCATGAGAGGCCAGTGCTGCACCGGGGGCAAAAGGGAATCCAAAACCTAGGTGGTTTCAATTTTAAACGATTTAATGTTATGGCTGATCAATGTACATTCATTGGCTGAAATCTTTATTTTCATCCTCAGTGCCATGTTCCAAAACAGTATTTGTATGATTAAGAGAAAAAGATGACTTAAAGAAAATGATTTTCCAGTATTGTAGGACTGCAGTAGACTAAGTTAATTTGAATAAATACTCCATCAATCTACATTTAAATAGGCTTGGAACTTGTTCTGCATTGTTAGATGACCAACAAGGAAAGAACATGTTTTTTTTAGACATCCAAACATTTCCTTGCCATGATGACTGGCAAATGAGCTGATTTAAATCTCTGTGAGCCTTTCTTTGGGAATTAGAACTTTGTACCATGTGAAGAGAAACCAATGTGCAAGTACAGTCCATAAATTTTAACAACCATTGGATGTGTAACGGGTATACCGGAACCCATGGAGATCTTTTTTAATTTTTTAACAAGAGGGAATTGTCACTTTGATTGACACAACATCCCTCTTTTATGCTTTTCTCTCCATCATTCTCAATTCTACCTCAATTAATCATGAATGTGAAGTCCCATATTTACATATGTGTGAGGCCATTTGCATATACATAAATATTTTTGTTGGAGGTAATGAGATGGGAGACAAGGTCTCTTCAGCTATTCACAGTTTTTTTTTTAAAGAAAACTGAGATCGATGAGGTGGGAACGGTGATCTTCATCTGCTGCTTGAACTACCCAATTAAAGGTCCCACGATTTCACATAAATGCCAGATCAATTGCGAATGCAATGTTTATTAGATTTATTTATTTATTTATTCAATTCAACTTAAATGGTAATTAATTACCCTCAAAAAGCCCTATTTCTGAATTGTCTTCAGTTGAGTGCGTTTTGGTTCAAGAACACCCTTACATGCATTGTACACCCTGTACACCCTTACAACTGCAGAATTGTATTTACTTCAGATTTTAATGTTAATAAACATGTTTGCTCTCCATCTACTTCTGTGGTTGCAGAGTCTTGCTTTCATATTACTGAATTATTCTCATGCACAAGCACATACATAATCACAACCTGTTTTTTACTTTTTGTATTATAGAGATAGATGATTTTAGTCTGTCTTGATAAATTTGTTGACACTTGCGATCTCTTAACGGGTCATGTAACTGCACCTGTATGAGCATTCTCAATAGGTATTGGAATAAAAAACCCAATCTTGTAAGTAGTACTTTCTTGCTTTAATTGTTGTAGACTAGACTAGACTAGACTAGACTAGACTAGACTAGACTAGACTAGACTAGACTAGACTAGACTAGACTAGACTAGACTAGACTAGACTAGACTAGACTAGACTAGACTAGACTAGACTAGACTAGACTAGACTAGACCAAAATTACATAACCTTCTGGCCTGGACAAATTGACCCCAAATGTTTGTGCCTGTCTGACATACATCTTTTAGAACACTTCATAGCGCTAAAGGACTTGCTGTTGGTTTGTGGAGTGCTGTATTTGACAAAGTACTGTACGTCTACTTAAATACAGCGCTCCACAAACCAACAGAAACGTCTCAATCTCATTAAGAGTCTAAGGCATTAAGAGTCTAGCCATAGGGCTAGAATGGTTGGAATTGGTATAAATTAGTAAGAAAGATGGATGACAAAAAGGCATTGGTAGGAATTCTATATAAATATAATATATATATATTGAGCTATATGAATTTCTATAGTGACTGGGAAAAACAACAGGCTGGTCAAAATAACAAGCAAAAACCCAACCCTAACTGTAAAAACAATACATATACCTTACCTGCCAATTCAAATTCAAATTCAAATTTTTATTCGTCACATAAACAGTCATACACAGTATGATATGAAGTGAAATGCTTATACGACTGCTGTTGACCTACAATATTACAACAAAAAAAGAAATAAGAGATTTAAAAATAAAGAAACACTTATTTACATAATATACAACAATAAGAATAAAAAGGAAATAAAATAGTAGAATAAGATGAATATAAAGAAGTTAAAGAATATCTAATAAAAATAGAAAAATATATATAGTAAATGTAATGTAGTGCAGTCCAGTAATGTAGTGTCCGGTTATTGGCAGGATAATGTGCAAGGCTGCGGTTCAAGTTCACAATGTCCAAAATGTGCAAGTGTGCAAATGTTCCATGTGTAAACAAATTGTGTGTCCAAGTAAAAAGTAAATGTTCGCAGTCCTGAGGTGTGCAAAATGTGCAAGCGTGTGAGTGTTATGTCCTATGTGGTGTTGTGATTGAGAGCTCGTATAGCCTGCAAGAAGAAGCTCCTCCTCAGTCTCTCTGTGTTGGCCTTCAGGGAGCAGAAGCGCTTTCTTGACCGCAACAGAGAGAACAGTCCATTGTTGGGATGGCTGAGGTCTTTCACTATCTTCCTGGCCTTGGTCCAGCACCGCATGTTGTAGATCGTCTGAAGGTCAGGGAGCTCGGTACAGATGATGCGTTCAGCTGATCGAACCACACTCTGTAGGGCTAAACATAAAGCCAAACAAAAGACGAGTGCTTTCCTTATTTCCTGGTTAAGAAAGAAAGAAAGAAAACATACCCAAACCAACTGGCAGCCAAGCTACTGGCGCCTACATTAGATCCCTTATACAGTCCCATCAAGGAAGCAAGCAAACCTGTAGACACTCACACACTCACTCACTCAAATATACACTGTCTGCACAAGCTCAATAGATGTGATAACCTGGTCATTCAGTATATTCAAGTCATCAGCTGACTTAATTGTATTGCCTCATAATGATGCAGAGCCTACTGTAGACCTGAGCACCTGAAGCAACCTCAAGCTGCCTCCAAAGTCTTGTACTTTGAACACTACGCTTGAAAAATGCATCACTTCAATCCTGTGAGTTCTCATTACATTGCATATATATGAAAAACTCTTTCTTACTTTCATTAATAATAGCTCTGATTTCTACTAAACATTCTCTATAGTGCATTTTATCAGATTTTTTTCTGAGCATATTTCTATAAAGATATGGAAGCAATAACATTCCAGGTTTAATAATGTGTTGAATGTTTCTCAACCTCATTCCTTTTTTTTTCTCTTTAATCTACTCGCAATTCAATTTTTGTCTTTATTTAGTGGTCAGTCTGCCTGTTTTTCGCTGTAAGATGTGTGATGTATGGTGGTGCAGTGGCACGCTTTTCCTGTCATTTTAATTTATTTACTTACTTTTTAAAATCTATAGTATATTTTGATCTCATCAGATTTATTCCATTTTTACTTTCAATTTGATTTCTTTTGTTCATTTTGTAATAAAAGATTCCAGCAGGAACCATTCTGAAGGGTTTTTTAAGGTAAGGAAATCCAAATCATGTACATTTCTGCACTTGCATAAAGTTTGCATTGTGCTTTTTCTCAGAATGGCAACTTGGTTTTGCATTTTCATCTGCGTGATGCTGTGACTAGTAATTCAATTCCTGTAGAATCTTCAGAGCTGGCTCGGGCACCCCACAGTGAGGGATGATGGCTGTTCTCTCCATGCTCGTCCTGTTGGCTCTAATAGATGCAGCCACAGGTCTTTCTTTTAAACAAAGCGTTTATTTCACTTCGCAGATGTCCTGGACTGATGCTCAGACTGCCTGCAGAAATACTTACGTGGACCTGTTTGCTATTAACACATTATCGGAATATAACGATTTGCAAGCGCAATCCAAGAGTTTTCAGTCTGATAAATCCTGGATCGGACTTTCGAAAACAGCAAGCGAGACAGAGTTTACACAGTGGTCCGATGGAAGTAGAATAAATTTAGTAAAATGGAGAAATGCGAGTCCTAGCTATCTTGAAACTGAAGACTGTGGGTTTACTTTGAATGGTCAGTGGGACGTGGAAAATTGTTCAACAATTCTTAACTCCTTCTGCTACTATTGGAAACCTCAACTGATAGTAGTGCAGGAGATGATGACCTGGGAAGATGCTCTGATGTACTGCAGAACTCACTACATAGATCTTGTAAGCGTTTCTACAGACATAGATTTCCTTCGGGTCACCAACCTGAGTCCTGATATTCTGACACTCACTTTCTGGACTGGGCTCCGCTTCATGGACGGCTCATGGTTCTGGGTGAACCAGGACGGAAATCTGCCTACAATGCCTTCATTCCCTGCCAGCCCTTACCGGTGTGGAGCACTAGACGTTATAAATGGTGTCTGGGAGAACAGAGACTGCAAGGAGGAAATGAACTTCGTTTGCTATGTTTGATAACATAAGGTAAGTGACTCGACTTGACTCGACTCGATATCAGCTCCATGATTCCTTTTAACTAATGACATCAAAAACAAATGTAAATTTAATAGCAATAATCAAAACTTAAATTTCACTTCTCAAAAGATGAACAGATTTGCTGCAATCAATACCAGCCGAAGACAATGAAGAAACAAAGAACAGAGATTCCTGAGCAAATTCATGTGACTTGTAATATTGTAATATTAAAAATAAACTAGATTGTTTCACTAGAATTGTTACTCCAGTACTCTATACTGCCTTTAAATTCTCAACCATGTTGTAGTAAATAGCTTTATTTAGTGTGTATTTGCTTAACCCACTGTAAAGCATATTGTAACTGTTTTCCATTTTGGTGATTCACTGTATGATATTATATATTTTCAAGCTTTAAAAAAAATATATAAACAGATAATTTGTGTTTTACTCTACACTGTATTGATAATAAATATGAAATAAAATTTAATAACGTTTCAAGATTCTTTTTTTATCAGGTTCACAAGTGCAAAGTACATTATGCAATGATATTTTTAGATACAAAAATATACAAACACACATTACATTAAACAGTACATTATGATCATAACTGCAGAATTGCACAATTACACACTTGAGTGGCGCTAGCCTGCAGAGTAAAAAAATATGAGGACTGTATAGAAGGTAATGCAAAAATAGATGTACAGTGGACCCTTGGATTACGAGCATAATTAGTTCCAGAAGCATGCTCGTAAATCAAAGCAAACGTGCCATAAGAAATAATGAAAATTCAGATTATTCATTCCACAACCCCAAAAAAATAAATATATAAAAATGATTAATACAAAATATAAAGTAAAAATAAAACAAATTAACCTGCACTTTACCTTTGAAAAAAGTTAAAATAAATCCCACAGATAAGTGTTTCCGTTAGTGTTTGTCCTGTGCGCTGTTTATGTGTGTGCGTGTGTGTGAAGCTAAAGTAAGAGGAGAGGAGGAATGACACCCTCCTCTTTAACTACTCTCGTCTTACACAGTAACCCTTCCTCCTCTCTTATTCTCTTTTATACTTTCACACACACACACACACACACACACACACACACACACACACACACACACACACACACACACACACACACGAACGGAAACACTAATTGGGAAAATTAACAAGGAACATCTCTAATGACATTCAAGTGCGTGCACACACTAACGGAATCACTGCTGTACAGTAAAAATAAAACAAATTACCCTGCACTTTACCTTTGAAAAGAATCGCAACAGAGCCTGGTTTCCGTTATGGTGTGTGTGTGTGTGTGTGTGTGTGTGGGTGTGTGTGTGAAGGTGAGAGGAGGAGGGGAGGGGCACATTGTCTAATGATGAGCACACATGAACATGGGTTCATGTTATTGGCCCTCATATACTGTAGAAGAAGAAGAAGAAAAGGGCTGAACAGAAAACTATGCATTTGACTGAGAGAATATGCACACATCTTCTACACAGAGCTTGAAATAAAGAAATGAGTTAAAGAAGTTTTTATTTCTTCACCAGCTTATTATATTCTTATTATCAGAAAATACATTGTTTATAATTATTTATGACAAAACATGTGTTTTTCCATAGACAGTCACTTTAATTTGAACATTCTGATATACTGAGATTTGAAGTTGAATACTATTTTGTAGACAATGCATATTATGTATTGGTTTCATTACATTTTTATAAGAGGCTGTGCTACACTGGTCGCAGCCAGTAGAGGGCGGCAGAGGTGCACAGTTAGAGCGGATATTTTGGGAGAACTCGGCTGCACAGAATCCTCCATCATCCTAATTAATTTGGATGACCTTTCTGGGCCAGGATATAAAGATGTCTTTTGTCACACCTTTGTAGAAGAGTGACCGCATAGACATTTTAAAAGAAAAGAAGGGTATACATCATAACGCCTAATTTCTTTTTCAAATGATAATATAGTTTACTAAAGTATAATTACAAGCATTTCATAAGTGTCAAAGCCGTTTATTAAGTTTATGCAAAGAGTCAATATTTGCAGTGTTCTTCCTTCTTTTTCAAGAGCTCTGCTGTCAATCATCTTCCGGGCCACATGACTGATGGCAGCACATTTTGACATAATCACTGCTTGGAGTTTATCAGAATTAGTTTGTTTGTTTGCTTGTCCACCCGCCTCATGAGTCCTCAATGGGATTAAGGTCTGCGGATTTTTTCTGGTCATGGACACGAAATTTCGATGTTTTGTTTTCCCAGCCACACAGTTAGCATTTTTCCTTATGGCAAGGTGCTCCATCATGCTGGCCAAACTGTTCTTGGATGGTTGGGTGAAGTTGCTTTTGGAGGATGATTTTGTACCATTGTTTATTCATGGCTGTGTGTGGCCATTCATTCATTATGAATGGCTCAGAATCAACTGCCCATAAGAATGGTCCCAGGATGCTTTACTGTTGGCATGACACAGGACCTGGCTGCTACTGTAATTTATCCCTTGATGATTGTGGAAGTAGGAGTACTTGGTGTGTAACTATGTTATTTGTTTGTTTAGATTACACTTTAAAGTACAAGTACAAAGCCAATTTGCCTTTATAGAGAAGAAGACCAAAAGTGACAAAGTAGTGGCAATCACCAGCTACAGTATGAGTGCCTCCTTTTAAAATGGACAGAGATGTGTTTACAGTATGCTTGTTGAGACTGAAGTGGAAGTGGTTGGAGGCAGAAGGCCTTGCCCCATGTCCCAAGGAACAGAGTTCTCCTCAATCTGGTGTTTGTTTGTGTTCGTTTTGGCATTGCAGAAAGGCCCTAGATATGTAATGTTCTTCTCACTGCATATTGATGAGAGAAATACTTAGATGCACTGGTCAGAGTGGGTTCAGCCTTAGCTTAAGCTGCATCTCTGCTCATTTTCCTCATCCATGTACTGTATGTCCCAACATCTTGTTGTTGATTTGTAGAATTTGGTCTTCTTCTTCTTTGATCCCTTGAATCAAATTTGTCCTCGGGGCCAGTACACTGCTATGAGTGCCAGTGGTTCTTGAATTTTATTCAAATTGTTTCTCTAAGATTGCCGATGCATGGCTATTATTCTGGCCTCCTCAAGGTTTTTTAGATCTGCTTGGACCATGTTTTTTTCTGCACCTTTATTGGATTCACCACTGTGTAGGTCATGTTACAGAAGACTATATGGTAGCTGGCTGCTATTAATTCCTCATATGTTGCAGAACAATCTCAGTCATTATTTCTGGATATGCTCGTTGATTGTTGGCTGTTCCCATCCAAATTGGATTGTTTAGTGTCGTTCCTAAGGTGAATTTGGTGCAGACATCAATTTGGTGCAGGTTTGAGTAGTGTCCATGTTTCTGTCCATGTCCATGTTTATGTTTAGCACAATTGGCAGGATCAAGGTACCAAAAATGCAAACCTTAATCTTGTTAGAGATGTTGAAGGAAAATGAATGCAAATGCTTGGCCAGACTTTGATTCTCCATTGAGGAGGCCATTTTTATTTCTAGAACCAATGATCCTAGATATCTGAATCCTTAAACCTGTTTGATCTGGACATTGTTGAGTTTGTCCAACTATTGCTAATACCTTATTTTTGGCCAACTATTGCTAATATCTGAGCTATATGATTGGCTAAAGTGAGCAACATCATGGAGGATATCTGTGGCCTCTGCATTGTTGTTGGCCAATACAGTGCTTTTGTCAGTGAAAGCTGCATCCAATTTGAAGTAATAAATTGGATTCTGTGGTCATCTAGAAAAAGTTCTCATAATCATCTCAATCAAAATATTGAAGAGCAGAAAAAAAGGTCAATGTGTTTACAGGACACATTGATGGACTTCAGTCTGGATGGTAACGTTTTCTGAAAGTTTGTTTCAGATTTGAATTTTCAAGGATGATTCATGATACAACGCTTGAAGAAGCTTGATGTTCAGTTAGGCTTTGGATATTACATTGTTTGACTGGGTAATGCATGACAGCTACAAGCTGTTTCAAATACTCACCCACGTCTAAAATAAGTGGCACAAAGTAACAAAGGACGATTAGGCTCCAAGGGTGTTTCAACTCTTTCCAAAGTTACAGGCTCTTGGTTTCTCATCCTAACAATGTACCGTTAGTGTTACTTGTGATAACACTTGTTTGTTGATTTGTGATGTTGTTCTCTACAATCTATGATGGCATCTATGATGGCTTAGTACTGTAGTCTCGCACCTCCAGGGTCCAGGTTCGATTCCTTGGTGGGTGTTATGATGCGTTCCCATTTCCTATTTATCCCTACAATTAATTTTGTCCAGTGTGCATTACAGCTGGTGATAGAAATCTTCTTGGTTGGTTGATTAGATCAGGGCTAATCTTGGTTAGTTAGCGACAAAATGGGTCCTGATTGTGCCATTGGTGGTAAGAACTGCTAAGCAACAGTATGTTACCTGTAATGCAATCATGACTTTGGCTCGGTTGATTCTTCACCATGAATCTATCATCAATAACTGGTGGTTTGGCCAACTGTAGTTCCAGATCTGGAGAGTTGTAAAGCAGATAATGGGAAATATTTTGAGCAATTTCCCACCTGTAATTGCAAGTAAGCCATTTCCCACCTGTAATTTCCACATTTCTATATTCTTTTACTAAACCACTCATCTGGTGTCCTTGTGCTTCAGCATATCTGTATATATTCATTATAGGTAACTTAGATAGTTGTATCAGACAGGGGGACATGGACAACTGTTTTATATTCATCAAGATAGTCATCATCTTTTGGAAGGCTGGTTGATGACCATAGCCATTAAACAGACTGCCAGTGCTAGTACATTACCTGCAGATAAGGTGCATGATAGCTTGATGTAGGCACACATACACAAGGATATGTCTTGATGTATGCTAGTGACCACCAGAACCTACTATGGGGATATTGCAGATTTTGTGGTGATTTTAGAGGTGAAATTGTGAATATATCAGAAGGTTGCTGAGGTTGGAACTGCCAGGCAGGAGGTATAGAGGAACACCAAAGAGGAGATTTATGGATATAGTGAGAGACGACATGAAGTTCGTTGGTGTTAGAGAAGAGGATGCAGAGGATAGGATTAGATGGAGGCAGATGATTCGCTGTGGTGACCCCTGAAAGGGAACAGCCAAAAGACAAAGAAGAAAGAAGGAGAAGGTTTGTTTTCTTTGGAGAAGCAAGGATGTATTCATTTTTGAGGGGGTGTGGTAAAAGGAATGCTGAGATACCGACTACGAACTTTTCCTTTGCTAAGCAATTGTGTTATTCTCGATAACTCCAGATGAATGGTTACTTAATTAGCAATAGAAGTCTGTGCTTTCTGATGGAAAGGATGTGAATGCAAGCACATAGAGACAGGATTTGAGACACTATGATGCCCAACTGATGGTTTCTCTCTCAGTCCAGGATACATAGGGATTATGTGTTTGTATCCAAAGAAAGCAGAGGATAATGGGATACTTGCATGTACTGTAACTGTCACCCAACTGGAAAGGGTCTATGGGAATAGTCTATTATTTCTTAACATAGTAGCATTAGGATTTCCATTGCTACAATAAATCATAGACCTGAGAAAGCTAATGTTTTACTGACAACATGGAGGGCATGGAGTTTTACTCACTAGTGAGTTTCTGTTGTTACAAGTGAATGCACAATTGCAAAAATGCAGTAAAATGATAAACAAATCACCACTCTGTCAATTTCCACATTTATGATAAGAATATATAATAAAGTAAAATAAATATAAATTATTCATTTGAATAGACCAACTTTATTGGCCATGCACCAGTAAAGTACCTGTATGTAGTATGGAGTTTTTACTGATGCTGATTGATGTTTAATGGTGGCCAGTTTCATAAAGTCTGTTAGAACTCAGACTTGGAGAACGCAAGTGCAGTTAAGATATTGATTAACACACAATCCAAGGAACATATGGAACACACACCAGAATGTGATGCAACTCCAAAAGATTCAGATCAGGGAGTAACTTGAGCATTGCAGACCATTTTACTTCTCTGCCTTAAAAAGTTTTTGGATCTGCTTCAAATCATGTCATGCTATTATATAAATCTGTATTCTTCAGAATTCACCCTGTTGCTTTTGTCAGCAGTCATTTCATCAGTAAATACAAGGGAAACAACCAGGGCCATAAGATAAGGCAACCAGGGCCATAAGATAAGGTGGCCTGCTTCAGATCATGAGCAGTCCCTATCCTTGTCCATATGCTTTTCTTCCCATAATTCAGTTTTTGAAGTTGATTTTTGTTGTTCCAGAACTGTACAGACTTGTTTTCTAAATGTTTCTGGAAAATGCTAACACATTTCCTCTTAAAATTTAATCTTCTGTTTAAAGCTACCTCATGGATGGTGTTCTTGATCTGGACAAACAACTTTAAGAGTTTGGTTTCTCTTCTGCACAAAAAGATTTCTTTTGTTATGCATGACATGTTCGTAATCTTAATAAACCATGCTTTTTAGTTTCCTGAGGTCATTACAAATGACTGGTATTTGTAGCTATCTATGATTCCAAATATTTCCAGCAGAGGAAACACTATAACACGATGCTACCGCCACCATGCTCCACAGTTCATACCACATTTTTCTAGTGGAATTTTTGTTGATGGTGGTTTTCACGTGTTGCACTGAACAACTTCTTGAACATTTCTTAGTATGTCAGAACTTACGTTATGTTCAGAGATTATTTTAACTTGACTAAAAAACAAACTGACTAGTGTTAGGTCTGGTTCTGTTCCATCTTCTAGTTTTAATGTTGTGAAAACTACAATTGTGTTCTTTCTGATTACCGAAACTCATTTTGCTAGGCTCATTATCAATGGAAAACTGTAATACACAAAGAGGCGATTTGTTTAGAATTTTACTGCATTTATTCTTTTGCATTGACTCATACCACTAAAACTTGCTAGTGCATGAAACAACCTGTCGTGAGCAAAAAGTATTTTTTTATTTTGATCGCTGACCTATTGCAACAAATTTTGTTTAAAAACGAATTTTCTCAACAGCATCATGCAAAACTTAGATATCTGCCTGAAGTTTAACCTACACCGTAAGTGAAATTTAAATATATACTGGATTTAATAATCTACTTTAAAATAGATACTAATAAGCTACTTGTGTAATGTAAACAAACAACTGCACCAATAGTGCAGTTCTAAATTAATAGCTTTTCTAAATTAATTAGAAAAGCTAAACTGGGTATTTTTTCTGGGAGTAGTTAACATCACTGATTCAGTATTAGTGGATTTTAACATGTGGAAGTAATTTTTAAGACCTACCTAATCTTTATCTGATCTACCTTTCCAAATTCTCATCTGTGATTCATCCTTCGTTTATATAACAGGGAGTGTATTTGGATGACAACAAAAAAAGTATAACTTAGCGTAATGTCCTTCATCTAAAAGCGTACAGTATGCACCGTCAGTCCTCTTTGTCAAGCCATGTCTAAACCAACCAGTCAAATAATGAATGCAACTTAAAATTGTAAAAAAAAATTTTTTTTATAAATGTTTCAGTAAATCAGACAGGTAGACAGCCAGAAAAATCAGTTTCTTTGTGGGGTAGTTATACTTAAATTTATTTACTCAAGTACTTTTACTTGATTATTGCGTTTGTTAGTAATTTAAAAAAGGCTTGTTATAGACTGGATGTCATGGGTCTAGCTGGTGGTGCTGGCTAGACCCGGCTGATGTTGTTGCCGTGGGCATATATGATAGGCATGAAGGCAGAGGGGTGGTGCAAACAGAAATAGTCTTTTATTTTAAACACAACTCAAAACAGACACAAACAAACAAAGGAACCAAAACAACAAACGTAAACTAAAGCTAGGGCTCAGGAAAAACACAGGGAACCAGGAGCTGACACAGGGAACCAGGAGCTGACACAGGGAACCAGGAGCTGACACAGGGAACCAGGAGCTGACACAGGGAACCGACAGAGAGAACTGGGGATGAGGAAACATGGAGCTGAAGCTAACTAAAGACACATAGGGGAACTAGAGACTGGCGAGACAGGAGACTGGCGAGACAGGACTGGAGACTAGGGAGACAGGACCAGGAGCACAGAGACTAGAGACCAGATGGGTTAGTGGTTAGTTGGGTTAGTAGCTATATGGAATATGGGGACACTGGATGCTGACCTAACCAGGTTAGTATCTAAAGGGGTTAGCGGCTAACCGGGTTAGTACTGACCTAATAGTGGGGAACTGAACACAAAAGGAAAGGCACACATGAGGCTATTCCAAACTAGGGGCTAACCCTACTAGCAATCAAGGCCTACTAGCTAACCCTGCTAGCGGCTAGGCCCGCATGTGGCTACACAAAACTAAATAGACAAAGAATTAAACCAGAAGACAGAACAGTACTTACACAGGAGGAGACACAGCCTAGCTAAACATGAAACAGGATAGCTCCATGAATCCAGTAACACAAGGAAAATAAGGAAAACACAACTAGAGCCCTCTTTAAACAAAGGTAAAACAATATAACTAAAATATAAACTTAAACAAACAAAAAGGAATGCCCACATGACGGTAGTTACAAAAACAAACCTACAAAACAGACAAACAATGCTCGACCCAGTTTCCCAGAACAAACTGCTATTTATAGAAGCTTTAATGAGGCACCTCAGTCCAGGTGAGCACTCATCACCTGACTGAGGTGCCTTCTGGGAAACTGAGTCAACCAGCAAGAACTACGCAAGACAGACAGAAATGAACAGTGACCTCTAGTGGAGGTTCCTAACACTGGATGACCAACATTACAATAACATATAATTTGTAATGTATAAGTGTTTTGAGTTTTATACTTTGGATTTACAGTACAGTACAAGTAAAAAATGTGGGCACAATTTTGGATAATTTTTTTACATTCTAGAACAATAGTGTTTTTTTTTTTTTTTTTTTTCAAAAACTGTGAAATAACACATATAACACTAGGTAATCTAAGTAACAACAATAGTCAGTAATTTTAAGACAGAGAGGTCAGCTGCACAGTATTGTCAAGTGCATTTGCAAAACACCATGCTGAGACTTGCTCTCATGAAGATGTTCCCAGGGACCAAAACTTACCTCTGAGGCAGAGGAGAAGTTCATTTAGAGTTACCAGCCTTAATAATCACCAATTACCAAACAGAACCTCAGATTAGATTAGTTATGAGTCTTTACAGAGCATAAGTAGCTGACACTTCTAAACTGTTCAAAGATTATTGCATATTTTAGATGCCTTCAGCATTGTTTTACAGTTTAAGTCTAAGTCTTCTAGGATAGGCTCCAGGCCCCCGCGACTCTCTACACAGGATTAAGCGGAATAGACGATGATTATGAATGGCACCAAATCATAAAGAGCAATCAGAAAGTTCATTGTTAGATTAAAGCTGAACAGATACATTTGTGTGTGTGTGTGTGTGTGCGTGTGTTTTATAAATTCCATTTAACTTGGTAAAGGTGAAATTTGTGTGTATATAACCAGCAATTTGGTTAGAGTAAATGTGACATTCAATGTGGTGTGAAGTTGTTGCAGTCCATGTTTATAATTTGGTTTAAAAATATAGTTTATCTTGTTTTTCTTTTTTCTTTTCTTTTTTCTTTTACATCAGGAAACTTTATAACAAGTTTGTAGAGTTCTTATATCCACTGAACCCACTAATTGAGGCAGGAAGTATTTTTTTTCAAAATTGATGCTATGGCATTTCAATACATTAAATACAACATGCTTACATAAGTGTTTCTGCCACACACATGTAGTAGCCGTGCTTGTACAGGCTGCTTTTATAACAAAAGTTTCGACTTACATGACAGAACAAAAGGAAACTAGTAATTCCACACAATGAATCACTAAACATTACAAGAAAGTAGGTATTTTACCTGCATATAACAACATTGTTGCCTTTTAATCATACAGACTCTTTATTGTGTTCATGTTCAATGTTAGGACTTGATTAGACTCACAGATTTTTTAAATGTTTGCTGCCAACATGCAGATTTGTGCACTAGCAAATCTTAGTTGTGTTTTCTAAGCTCATGCTTCAATGCAAACGAGTGCATGCAGTAAAATACCAAACAAATCAACACCCACGCAACATCCTTGGCTTTTAAGGATGAACACAATGAAAAATGGACCACACTCTGAGAGTAGGATATTTAAAAGAAATGAGATACAACAGATGCTTATGTAGCTTTTCAAAATGAGGTAACATTCAACTTGTTGACGATAAATCACAGATCAGAGTAAACAAATATGCTTCGCTGGCGACATGGAGTTTTTCTCACTAGCGTGTTTTTAGCTCTTTTTCGGGTCACGTCTCGACGCACACGAGCACCTGCAGTAAAATTCTAAACAAATCACTATTATGTCAACTTCCGCAGTTTTCCCTCTGTTGATGAACTGAACTAAACTAATTGGTGTGATTAGAAGCGAACAAATTAATTGGTAATGCGCTAGTAAAGTTCCTGTGTGTAGTATGTAGTGTGTAGTGTGTGATGTCAATACCTATTAAATGGATGCTTGTTTCATAAAGTTCTTTGTTTTCATTAAGGGCTGTGTTTCCTTTACAAAAGTTAAAGATTAAGACTATATATTCCATTTATTATAGTCTTCATGTACACTAACAGGTGATACAAGAGGTACAACATATACAATATATGACTGTACATACGAATATATATATATATATATATATATATATGTAATTTAATCTGAGTTTTAAAAAGGCATAGATAACAACAGTGGAAGTGTGTATAAGCAGTGCTTGTACAGTTTGCCATGTAGTGGTTCACTGATATTCATTAATAGAGCATCAATTGAAACACTACTCACAGGTACTGTAACTGCATCTAACACCTAAAAAAAAAAGGTTCTTCTAGTCAAACAAACTCATTTTATTCTATTCAACATCAAAATCCCTGTATGTTAACACAGCGGTTATGGGTTTAGAATTTTACTGCAGACGCTCTTTTGCATTGACTCAAACAACTAAAATCCACTAGTGCATGAAACAGCCTGTAATCAATAAACCACTTCTTGGCTTCGATCTCTGACTTCTTGCTTATTGAAAACTAAAACTGTCAGTAGCTGTCAATTTCAAATTAGCCTCCTTACAAGTTTCACATTTCAAACTCTTCTCGTTTTGCGTGGTCTTTTTTTTTTTAAATCTCAGGCAGCGGAATCAGAGAGCTCTGCATTTGAACTCAATCTATTCTCATCCTACCCTCATTCATGCATCTCATTCTGAGAGTAAATAAAAAGCCCTCTATAAGCGCTGACTAAATTCCCATTCTTATTGCATCTCAACTAGATTTGTGCATTCAGACACCCATAAAAACTTTCCTTTTTTTACTATTGGGTGTGTATAAACAATACTACATGTTTATATTCATATTTTATTTGAGTATTTTAATACGTTTATTTTATGAGTTAATTATTAAATCGGGACAAAAAAAAAAAAAAAAAAGGTTTCCAAACATTAGTATCCCAGGAAATATGTATTTCAGACATAACCAAAAAAACCATAAAGCAAGCTTCTGGGTTTTGCTGCATGAAGAAGCAGTTGTGACAAAGTCCTCAGAAGGACCATGGCTCATCGTCTATACCACTTATATTCATCTTATATTCAGGGTTGCGGGGGGCTCGATGCCTATTCCAGGACACTTACCTGTAGGGCACAAGACGGGGTACACCCTGGATAGGGTGCCAAACCATCGCATAGCCTATCCTGCATGTCTTTGGACTGTGGAAGGAATAGTGAGAATATGGTGAGAATATGCAAACATGCAAACAGATGGGAATCGAACCTTTACTGCTTTTTATCTGGTTGTTTATTTTTATTTTTATTTTTCTATGTAGACATACTTGCTTTACAGAAGTTATTTAAATCTAGTTTGAGTCAGCCAAAAAATGTATACACTCTTTAAGAAAACAAAGAAAAACTTGTATAAATGTTTTAATACAAAATTTATTGTTATACATTATTTATATATAATATATATATAATAATACTATTATATATGATAATAGTATGATAATATATTCTAAAATTGTATATACTGGTATAAAACAGTAGAATAATATGTAATTATGTAATAAACAATATTATTAATATTATATTAAATATACAACGTGCTATTTTTCTTTTCCAGAAGTGTGTATACATTTCTTTTACATTAGATACCTGGTTTATTTCTTTTTTTTTAATCATTCATTTTAACATAATAAAAAAATGGAACTTCAGCAAGAAACTGTGCTGAATATTGATAAATGATATGTTCTGTGTAGTTGCATGAAGTTTGCATTGTCCCTCCCCTTGGTTTGGCAACTTAGTTTTGCATTTTATTTTGTGTGCTGCTGCTGTGACATATTGTTTTCCTGTAGAATGTTTAGCTGAGCTCAGTCACACCACAGATGTATGATGGCTGTTCTCTCAGTACTCGTCCTGCTGGCACTAACAGACGCCATCACAGGTCTGTTCCTTAAGAGCTACATTTATTATATAGCGAATCTGTCCTGGACGGATGCTCAGACATTCTGCAGAAATACGTATATAGATCTGCTAGTTATTGAAACAAAATTAGAATTTGAAATTTTCAAGGAGCATACAATTCCCTTCCAATCTGACAGTTTCTGGATCGGTCTTAGGAAAAAATCAAATGAGAAAAATTTTACACTGTGGTCTGATGGAACTGTACTGAATTTCTCAGTGTGGAAAAGTGGACAACCTGTTCTTAGTAACACTGACCAGTGTGTATTTACTAAGTATAATCAGTGGGCAGTGAAAAATTGTTCGACAACTATGACCTTCTTTTGCTACGACTGGGAACCGCAGATGATTGTAGTTCAGGAGATGATGACCTGGGAAGAGGCTCTGATGTACTGCCGAACACACTACACTGACCTGGTAAGCCTCACTACCAACACCGATTTCTTTCTGCTCAACAAGAAGAGTGCTGATATTCTGACGCCCACTTTCTGGACCGGTCTACGATTCATGGCTGGCTCGTGGTTCTATGTGAACCAGAATCCTATCAAGTATCTGACTTCAATGCCTTTATGCCCTGCAAGACCTTACTGGTGTGGAGCACGAAACGTTAATGATGGTGTCTGGGAGAACAGAGACTGCGAGGAGAAAATGAACTTCATTTGCTACTACAACTAGTTGGTAAGTGACTTGAATCCTAATATCTGTTCAAATATATTATTTTAATTATTATATCAAATTGAAATAAAGAACTAATTTTCTTAAATCTTAAAGGAATTAAATGAAATTGATGGAGATGAATCTGCAAGCAACAACTGATGAAGAATAATGATGAAGAGAGAAAAAGGCTAATAGAGTCATCTTAGTGTAACAGCATATAATATATTAAACTGAAATTGTTAACTCAATACTTACTGTAATCTTTAATATTTAAGCGATACATTTTGTTGAAATAGTTACCTTTGTTTAATCCACTTTTAAAGCATACTTTAAACATTTCCTATATGCTATAAGACCTAATGTTATAAGCTTTTTCTTATTTTTGTATTTTATCCTCCACTGTAGGGATAATAATAAAATGGCTACATTATTTCTTTAAATCTAATTTTAACAAGAATTTAGTACAGTCAGTAATAAAGTTCTTACTTACATGTTGCAAAATTAGAACAAATTTCACATCTCTACTCACTTGACCGGAGAGTGTGCAAGGGTTATGATTACTGCAGAAATCTTGGTTATATTTGGGGGTTGGCTTGTTTTAGTTGATTGAATGATTTTTAAAGTGTTGAGAGGTACAGACTTTTATCACGCTGCAGTAAAAAATCTCAGACACCTCACACAATGTTGTCTAATATACTAGTTCTCTTTCAGTCTAAAACTATCCACTCATTTGACATATCTTAAAATATTATTAGGGCCCGAGCACCGATGGTGCGAAGCCCTATTGTAACCGAAGGAATTATTATTATTATTATTATTCTGTATTCTTTGCCGTGCCTAAATAACTGCTAATTTGGGGGCCTTAACATGCACGAAAACTCCCCAAACTTTCCACAAAATTGTCCCCCGGCGAAAATCGCGATCTGAAACTGTCGCCGTGAGTAGGCGTGGCCAAATGGCTCTGCAGCGCCCCCTGGAATGAGATGTGGCTCCCTGTAAGACCTACGGACATGAAATTTGGTAGACTGATCTATCTTCCCGGCACGAGAAAAAAAGTCTCTTAGGGGTATCCTCTAAAGTGAACAGGAAGTCGGCCATTTTGGAAAAACTGCGAGATCTTGCGTTTCGCACATGTCGTACTTTGACGAACTCCTCCTAGGGGAATTGCCCTATCGAGTTCAAAATTGCTCAGGATGCTCTTAAGGGGTCAAGGACCAAAAGTTATCAAAAGCTTGCATCTGGGTCACATGGTCTACCTGTGGCGGCCCCACGAATTCTACCCTCCCCCGACGCCCAGGAAGTGGATGCTTTTTTGCCAATTTCTCCCACACACATCTTCCAATGTTCACTAAACTTTACAGTCATCATACTCGTTCGAGTCTGAACAGATTGATATGCCAATTTGACCATATCCGTATAACGCCACCTACTGGCAGGAGCTTATGTCTTTTGCCTGATTTTCCCCTTTCCACATGGCGTATTTTAACGAACTCCTCCTAGGGAAAGAATGCCAGAAGTACCGAATTTTGCCCCATGGTCCTGAAGACATTGGTGACTA
This sequence comes from Clarias fuscus, assembly GCA_030347435.1. Taxonomy (NCBI): domain Eukaryota; kingdom Metazoa; phylum Chordata; class Actinopteri; order Siluriformes; family Clariidae; genus Clarias; species Clarias fuscus. The sequence goes on from CM059216.1 coordinate 24,619,150, forward strand.
AAAGTTATCAAAAGCTTTTATCTAAGTTCTACGGTCTGGCCAGGGCGGGGCCACAAATTTGATGCTTCGGCAGTATTGAGGATTTGGCTGTATCTCTTACACTCTTCCTCCAATCAAGCTCATACTCTAGATTTACATCAGGCCATCCACACCTTTCCTCATGCCACTGTCGTCATGAGTGGGCGTGGCCAAATGTCTCTGCAGCGCCCCCTGGATTGTGATCTGAGTCCCTGTATGACCTACAGGCATCAAATTCGGTAGGCTGATGTATCTCCTCACCACAGGAAAAAAAGTCTCTTGGAGGTACTCTCTACGATGAACAGGAAGTCCGCCATTTTGGAACATTTGCAAGATATCGCCTTTCGCACACGTCGTATTTTAACGAACTCCTCCTAGGGGGTTTGCCCGATGGAGGTCAAAATTTCTCAGATCGCTCGTAAGGCATCAAGGACAAAAAGTTATCAAAAGCTTTCGTCTCGGCCACATGGTCTGCCTGTGGCGCCCTGACGAATTTGACGCTCCCCCGCCGCACAGGAAATGGATGTATTTTTCCCTCTTTCTCCCACACGCTTCGTCCAATCTGGACAAAACTTGACTGGATCATTGAGATTCACACTTTCTACTCATTGACATGCCAACATGATAAGTCGGTCATAGCGCCACCAACTGGTATGAGGAAATTATTGGTTTCTACCTATTTTTGACCGTAGTTCTGCTCAAATTCAAGGACTACATCAGAGACAACATGCAGGAGGTCACTGTGCAGCCCGCGTGGACTGCACCGTGTGCGAGGGCCCGATCATCGCTGCTTGCAGCTTTAATTATTATTATTATTATTATTATTATTATTATTATTATTATTATTGTTGTTATTATTATCATCATTATTATTGTTATTGTTGTCTTTTCAAATGTTAAATGGATATTTTTAAAACTTGTATTAAATATTTTATGTTTGGAATGATTTTGATATTTTTACATAAATTATTTAATGATGTGTTAAAAGGGTAAAGAAAAGCATTGCTAGAGAAAATACATAAAGTGAAGTACATTTTTTTCTCCACAGATATAAATAAACATGATTTTTACGAAAACCTTTTATAGAAATTAGTTAAGTAAAATAAATGTTATTGTCCCTTTGAATATAAATGTAACTGTTTATATCAAATCGAATTTACTACATAATAAAACAACTTTTTGACCATAATTGATGATTACTACAAAAAAAAAAAAGGTGTTGCAGCAGATCCCCAGCTTTGAACAATTTCTTTTAAACAGTGAATTTAAAAAAAAGTCTGTTATTGTTTTTTTTTATTTTAAATATATTTTGCCAATATTTTTCTCATAATTATAAAAAAAAAAAACATCTAAAAAAAGTTAATTTTTTTTTTTTTTTTACTAATTTCATGGACTGCTTTTAGGGAGAAACAGTTTAATTGAAAATGACTAAATAAGATGATCACTAGCTGGCACAGTGGCATATTGGTTAGCATAACACTTCCAGGGTTCAGAGTACGAGTCCCGCCTTCACGTTTTTTTGTGGAGTTTGTAAGTTCTCCCTTTGCTTGGTGTTTTTTTTTTTTAGTTACTCTGGTTTCCTCCTACAGTCCAATGATATGCAGATCAGGCTAATTTCCATTTCCAACTTGCCCATAGTGAGTGAGTGAGGGTGTGATTGTGTGTGTGTGTGTGTGTGCTTGTTACTGTATATAGTTAATAAGTGGGTTTGAAAGAGTGCTAACAAGCTGTCTAGTTTCCCAACCTTTTTATCTAGGGACAAAACATTGTGAGCGAATTCACCCTAGGCATTCATAAATGATGAGTAAAGTTTATATGTGAATAAATCAATAGTACTGATGATTTTATTGCCATTTACAGTACACATTTTACTTTGTTGTGTGGTAAACCAGCCGTTTCAGACATATTCTACATGTGATAATTTTCATATGCATGTGTTATTGAAAACAATAAAACTAGACTTTACAAATGATACCAAATAAACACATTTATAGACAGTGTTTTTATTTTCTCTCCTCTCACTCAATGTTTGGGAGACAGTGGTCATGTAGATTTATAATATTGCACCTGGACTAATTTGCTAAGGTAAATATGTAGATTCCGTAAACATAATTTAATTATTTAATAAACACCATTCTATAGAAATGACTGTGCATAATATGTTAATATATTATTAAGCATTGCATTGTCTTAGCACAGTTTCTCCATCACTGAACTGTCGTTAGCCTCAACAAAGTGGATTTCATGCTAATTAAAACACTTTTCCTGTTATATAATTGCACGTTTGACTTAATAGCACATAAAAGGGATGTATTTGTGATCATACTGTCTGATATTATCTCCTGTAAATGAGAATGGCTTCCTATTTTGAATCTGGTTTCTCTCCAAGTTCCTTCCTCTTGTCACCTCAAATAGTTTGTTCTTGCCACCGTCGCCTCTGGCTTGCTTATTAGCAATGACCTTATAAACCTGTGAATTTTTAAATCTATACATTTCTTAGATTTGTTTTAATTACATTAATATTTTTACTTATGTACATGTCTTTGTCAAAATGTCCGCTGTAAAAAGCACTATGCAATTTAGATAAATTAAACTGAATAAAATTAGTCATGTCAACTGTCATGTAGTTCCACATTGTGATCAGCAGAGGGAGGCATTGAGAAGTAAAACCTGAAAGGTAAATTAAACAAGTTACTGTAGGTCCTCTTCTCACAAGGATTGTAGAATCTATAAACAGCTGCTTCCTTACCCGTCTCTCTTTCTTTTCTTTCTCGAAGTTTACAAGACAGAATTAAGCTTACAAGCTTGTCACGTTACCAATGAAAAACTGGAATTCATAGTAATAGTGATAGAAATTCTTGAATGGCTCATTGCGGCTAAAAAAAACTTGAAGCCATTAAAGTTGTAGTTTAAGTTATTGGTATTTTGGTCTGATTTTCTTAAATTATTTGGTTTAATTTAACACATGTTTTAGCAAGATTTAAAAAACTAATCAAAATTATACACTGATCAGCTATAACAATAAAATCACCTGCCTAATATTATGTAGGTCCCACTTGTGTCACCAAAACAACTCTGAACTATCAAGGCATGGCCTCCACAAGACCTCTGAAGGTGTGCAGTTGTATCTGGCACCAGTGTGTTAGCAACAGACCCTTTACATTCTGTAAGGTGCAAGGTAAGACCTCCATGGATCCACGTGTGGTTGTTTAGCACATCCCACAGATGTTCAATCAGATAAGATCTGGGGAATATGGAGGCCAAGTCAATGCCTTGAACTTTTATGTCCCTCAAACCATTCCTAAATTATGTTGCCTTGTGACAGAGTGCACTATTCTGTTAAAAAAAAAAAAGCCACTATCATCAGGAAATACTAGGTCTGCAACACTTACGATAGGTGTTTCGTGTCAAAGTACCATCCAAATGAATGCCAGAACACAGATTTTTTTCAGCAAAACATTGTCCAGAGCATCACACTGGCCTCACTGGCTTGCATCCTGTAGCCACCTACTACCATGTTATTTTATTAAACAATAACCTACCATATTAGCACAAGTGCATTAATTATTTAACACATTCTGACCAATCAGAACCTGTAACGCAGCACTTTCCGTGCTTTTACACTACAAAGTTCCTGATTAACATATAAACTTTCTTTCGGCTGCCCCTGCTAAGGAGTCACACATCATTTGGCATTATGGATTTTACACTGGATGCCCTTCCTAACGCAACCGTCCCATTTTTCTAACCAGACTTGGGACTGGCTGGGTAGTATGGGGTGTGGCAACCCATCGACGATGGGGCATGAACATGGATATTCATAAGTTGTTTTAAAATGTCTTGGTGGTGGCGGCAACAGTGGCTTAGTGGTTAGCACTGTCGCCTTGCACCTCCAGGGTACTCCCACACCCCAATGACATGAAGATTAGGCTAACTGGTGAATTACATGTAGTGTGTGTGTGTGTGTGTGTGCCCAGCGATGAATTGACACCCTGTCCAGGGTGTCCCCCACCTCATGCCCTAGGTCTCCTGGGATAGGCTCCCGGCCCCGGTGACTCTGTATACAGGATAAAGCGGTATAGATGATGAGTGAGTGAGTGAGTGAGATGTCTTTGGTGGAGGCTGGTGAGCACTGTGATGTCTCTCCTTCTCTGTGTAAGGACAGTACCCGAGGAATCGTGATATCAAAGAGCAAACGGCGTACCGCAGCAGCCCTGTGTTTCCTTATATCACGTGGGGAAAAGTGATCTAGAGCACCAACACCTAGTCCTCTCCCATGCCATGTGGGCGGTCACACACACACACATACACACACACACACGTATACACACAGGCGCCTGCTCTTGCGCTATAAATATTTTTCGCGCTCGTGCTGAAACACCAGACGCGCCTCAGGGAAGCGCGTGCACCGGGAGACTCGGAGTCGGTTCAGTGAGATGGAGAGTAAGGATCCGGAGGAGAGCTCGGAGGAGGACCTGGACAGCGTGAAGGCGCTCACCGAGAAGCTGAAGCTGCAGACGCGCAGACCCTCCTACCTGGAGTGGCAGGAGCGCGTGCGCAGCGGATCGTGGAGCGGCTGCCGAAGCGCGCGCGAAGCGACCGTAGCCGCAGAGCGCGAGCCCCGCAACGGCCCGGGAGACATATGCGGCTTCCGGTCCATGGACGATGCGCTGCAGTGGCTCCGAAAGGAACTGGTGAGAAAAAAACAATATCAATAATAATAATAATAATAATAATAATAATAATAATAATTTGTAGCGTTACTGTGACTATGATCAAAATTCTTGTTTAAATATTTAATATATTTATGCATCATTTGATATGTACTTTGGTCCTTAGTAATAACTATACACATATACACAGAGGAAAAAAAGAATATATATATATATATATATATATATATATATATATATATATATAATTTTTTAAGTATCAGTTATAGCAAATCCTCAAACTGACAGCCTCTAACTCTAATACATACATTATATGTATCCCAGAACATACTGAACATTTCTTAATTTAGCTGAACTGAAGATGTTCTGCACAGAGATGACTTCCTTGTCTCATGCAATGATTGTCCTGGGCCGATTCTAATAGACATATATGAGCCCAAAGAAAAAAAAAATGCGTAGTGGTGTTAGGTCTGGTTCTGTTTGATCCGGTAGTCCACTCTGTATATTATTACACTATTAAACTCAAGCGGCACAGATATGTGACGGCAACAACAGTCAATGGCGATAAAAAGATATGTGCTCACATGGAAGACTTGCCGGTGTGTGTTAACTAGGAGGCTTCAGACTTCAAACTGTGTATTTGGGTTTTCGGAAATGTTAGACAGAACAAAAGTTATCATTATATAAAGGATTAAATTTACCACTTCCAGGGTATGGGAACGACATAAATGAGCATATTAATATTATATTTTGGTAATAGAAACAACCGAAAACAACACATGATCATGTGTATTCCAACTTTTTCTTTGCCTATGTGACACTTTTTTTTTTATATATATATATTTTGCTCAGTCATGTTTGTATACTTGGTTAAAATTAACAAGATTCAGTTCATCATATTGCCTGTTTTGTGCTGAAAAAAAAAGGACATGTCACTCTATACTGCACAATCCTGTACTCTATATATGTTTATTAAAAGCAAGTAAAACAAATAATGGATAAATATTTTGAGCTTTAAGGGCTACATGTGTGTATTTACAAAAGTACAAATTACTTATTTGCACACGCACACACAAACACACCGATCAGCCATAATGTTACAACACAAAACATTAAGCCTAGTATTGTGTGGGTTCTCCTTATGTGCCAGGGCAGGTACGGCTCCTCAGGGGATGACTCCGCAGGACCTCTGGGTGTGTGCTGTGGTGTCTGCCACTAGGATGTTTGCATCAGATCCTTCGGGATGGTGTGAGTTATAGGGTGGGGCTTCCTTGGATCAGACTTGTTTGTCCGGTCCATCCCATGGGTGCTCGATTGTATTTGGGATCTGGAGAGTTTGGAGGCCAGGTCAGTGACCTTGGGTTCTTTGAATGCTGGCAGCCGTGCATGGTGGGTTGTGGCACACTTCATATTCTGGTGCCTTTCTATTATGGCCAGGATCAACTTTTTTTCTGGGGTAATTGTGCTGTGGGATCGGACCGGACGGGACAGCCTTTGGTCTTTGCAGCCATGGATGAGCCCTGGGTGCACATGATACTGACACCAGTTTACTGATCTGTCATTTTAAATCAATGATAATGCGTTAATGTTTTGTGGTGTTAATGTTATGGCCAATCAGCGTGTAATTAAAGACATTGCAACTCAATTTTTTCATAATTCTCACACATTTCATGATAGGATACACTCCCTCTATTAGGTCAATTAAGGTCACTACTTTAGAACTACTATTTCCATAAGAGCTCATTTCAGTTCGGGATGCTTTTTAAATACATGAAGCAAACTCGTGCTCTAGACTTCCATAAGCTTTTCACAGAATTTTGTCAGGGCTTTTTTTTTTCTCTTCACATTCCTGATGTAATTCAGTCGGTTTCACATGCCTCTTTCCTCACACATTCTTTTTCAGTTCAGTCCACACATTTTCTGTGGGATTCAGGTCAGGGATTTAGATGTAAGCTTAGGATCATTGTCCTGTAAGAAATCTCAGTTGTTTGAATTTCCCAGTGTTTGCTTCCATATTATGTTGCTACTGTATTTACAGTATTTTGTAAAGTGTACCAGTCCTTTTTGCAGTGAAACATAATGCTCCATACTTTACATTTAAGATTTTGTTTTTAGGAATAAAAGCTTCACCCCTTTTTCCTCAAGAAACAATGCTTATCGTTCTAGCCAGACAGTTCAACACTCCTCCTAAAAGTCTAATGATCTGAGAACTTTAGTCTGGCTTTCTGATGCCAGTCTTCTTCCGTCCTACACAGCTTTTTAAGCCTTGGTGAAATCGGAATCTCTTAGTAATGCATGTATATACTCTGGTGCCTCGATCTCCTTCACCGTATCCTTTGAAGGTGTCTTGGATTTCTTTTGAATCTTTAGAGCCGAAGGATGTTAATTTTTAGGAGTTAATTTACAACTGCTTTCTGACTGATACAATGAAACCTGACTTGTAGACGTAACCGTTTACTCCTTGAGCTTAGATGCTTGTACTGTCCCTTGGTATGAAGAGCAAAAAGGCACTAATTATAAAGAGATGCCCTCTTACAGCCATAGGTGTGTTCTAATTAACTCATAAGTATAACGTGTTGCCAATCACATGGTCATTACATGAGTTTCTGGTATCCTCCAGACTATTTAAATGGAGCGAACCCAGATATTTGACCTGCTGGAATGATGACATAGTGAATTTAACCTGAAATAAATCCTTCTTAAACTAAACTGATCTTTTGATTTGAGTAGATGCCCTAATGATCATGTACAGTAACATAAAATGAATAGAGTTTATCTCCATACTGGCTTTATGTAAGCTATTGGTCTCAACTGTAAATTATATTTTTATATACAGTCGAAAATTTAGTTGTCTTTCTGATTAGTATGTAACACTACAGTACCTCCCTCTGTGTGTGTGTGTTGTAGAGGGAGATGCAGCTGCAGGACCAGCAGTTGGCACGTCAGCTGATCCGTTTGCGCGGTGAGCTGCACCGCCTGAAGGTGGAGCGTGTGTGTGATGGACATCGGGAGATGCTGGATGACGCTACCTTGGAGCTGGAGGAGTGGGGCGAGGAGTGCGACCTGCTCTGTGACGTACCGCTCAAAGCCGCATTCACCCTGTCCACACCACTTAAACACCTCGGCCTCACTAAAATGAACCTCAACGCCCGCCGGTTCTCCCTCTGCTGAACATCTCCAGCTTTTCTGAGAGTGAACAAACTCACAAGCTCTTCTGCTCATAGGTCATGACAAGCTTACGAAAGAGCTCAAGGGCTACAGAACTGTCGTAAAAACAGGCAGAGAAAACATATTGGCTAACATCTGTGGAGTTTGTTAGAGGGTTGATGCTCGGCGTAACCGTATGGTAGAAAATGCGATGCCTTTAATACACCCTAAAGACCTTAACCTACAGTTAAACATTTTTCTAAACTAGCGTTCAAATTTAAATCACTGCCAGATTGCCACTGCTGGGGTTTGGTTTGGGTGACCCTGACCTTTGACCTCCAGCTTCCTTTCACTATGAAGAAAAACAGTAGAGCCCTTTAAAAAAAAAAAAAACAACACATACTAACTGATACTGACTGAAAGCAAACAAGTAATAATAAATGTATTAAAAAAGGATAAGTGGTGGCTGGAGAACACTCTTCTCAAGGAAAAAAAGCCATGATGTCTAACAAAGCCTGAAACTGTAGATAGTAATGATCTTCAGCTGAATTTCAAGCTTCAAGTCAGATTTTTGGGACTCCAGTGACCATCACATGACCTTAACAAGTTAAATCAATGAAATAAAGACTATGAGGTCAGTGATAATAGGACTTTCAATTCTGCCTTGTGATTGGTCGGATTCATATAGGTGTTGATTCATTTTCTATAAAAGCAGCTCTGACAGTAATGCAGCTACTGTACATATACATATCATTATGTTTCCTTTCAGGAAGGAGTCTCCAGTGCCAAAGTCGTATGTTAGTAAAGCAGTAACTTTGCAAGGTTTCAGTTTCCAAAGTGTAAAGTGTCCACCTGTTTATATCTGTTGACATTCCGCAATATAAATTGAATTATGGATAAAAAGATCAGCCCTTGGTTTAAGCAAATAAAAAAGGAATAATTAGCAAATTACTGTAATATGGGAGAAGGAAGCCATCTCGAATGTATCGTATTATAATAGTAAATTAGTCCGTTTTGATTGTGCTTCATCACTTCACAGTGTCATTTATTATTTTCACATCACTGCATCTCCCTAAGGAAATATTTTTCAATCCTTCATGTACTTTATTGTCATCATAAAACCTTGCAAAACGGACCTGTGATGGCACAGTGATGTTTCTCCTATTGTTAGCTGAAGACTCAACCTATTCCAGTCAAAATGGAAGGTATCATCATTTGCACTGAAAAGTTAAAACGAAGATCGGGCATGGAGCTGAATTGGTTCCCACTCTCCCTTTCCTCCTCATCCTGACCTGGCTGCGACCCAAAATTCCTGCTCAGAATCCCGGACACTCCATTACACGACACCCAAAATAACTAACAGATAACAGATGTGAGGAGAGGCTAATTACAGCTCATATGCCGGACGAGGACAAGCTGAACTGTTTATCTTATTGTAAATAAAACCACAATTGTTCTAAAAAAAAAAAAACTTTTTCAGGTTAATAAGGGGGGGCTGAATGTGAAAGTGACTGTGTGCTTTAAATAAACTTATTATGAAGCCCTAATTCATAAAGCGTGCGATATTCCTCCAGTAGACACATGGATTTATATAAATGATCCCATTTACTGTATAAATCAATGCATTGGGTTAGTAACGCTTTTCTTGCCTTGTGGGGAAAGTCTGAAAATCGAATATGAAACTGCAGCAGTGATTTATTTCACGTTTATTTCACAGCAGAGAAAAAACAAATGAAACACCCAGCTACTTTAATCTCTTGAAACACAAATGTCATGATATTCTCTCCCAATTACAAGAGGTTTTCAAGTCACTTGTCCCAGTGTTTCACTAGAGCTTGGATACAGTACCATCAGAGTAGAAAGTTTTCTCAGTACACCGCAGGGATGAATTTGCACTAGAAAATACAAACGTTTTCTGCCACCAGAAACACTGGCCTCACAGGAACTCCTTTAATGGGTCAAACATGTGGAAATGGCTTGGAGTACAGGGCTTGTGGCGATAACTCCCAGCCGAGTTCCTGTAATGTGCAAGTGGTGCCGTGGACTATATGAGCTATATATCCACCTTTGGGGCTAAAACTAGTTTTATTTTCTTTTTTTCATTTAACAAAAGAGCCATTAAAGGAGTTCTTCGGTGGCCACCATTTCAGATGGCAGAAAACTTTTATTTTTTTCTAGTGAAACACGGGATAAGTGTATTAGTCTAGCAGGGGATTAGCACGAGTTTTACTCATAATCGTCTTCCGTTATTCCGCACAATTAAAAGTCCCGCTTTCACTCGAACGCCTGTCCTACGTTGTCTATACTCTATTTTCTTCTACACATCCTCATATGGAAGGGTAAACTTCTTTTGCCAAATTATTTCCTGATTAAAACTAATAAAGAGAAACAGTGAGGAGAAATTACTTTGCATACAACAGGAGATTTTGTATCTCAGGAGGTTAAATAGAGGCATAAATGTTTATAGTAGTATTTACTACAGGGCAAATAACATAAACACATTAGTTGGTTAAATTATAACGCTCACCATGCAGTTTACATTTTTGAGAAGTCAAGTCAAGTCAAGTCAATTTTATTTATATAGCGCTTTTAACAATTGACATTGTCGCAAAGCAGCTTTACACAATAAAAAGAAGTAAGTTTTTATGCAATGTATATGAATCAAAATGACAAGATTGTCCCCGATGAGCAAGCCGAGGGCGACGGTGGCAAGGAAAAACTCCCTGAGATGGTAATAGGAAGAAACCTTGAGAGGAACCAGACTCAACAGGGAACCCATCCTCATCTGGGTGATAACGGATAGCAGGAATTGCTCAGCATAATAATGTGTAAGACTGGAAGTTCAGTATAACAAGAGATGTTTTAAAATTAAAAGGAGTCCAGTTTGTTCCCGGAGGCTCAGGTAGACTGTAGGGGATTCCGGTCCTGAGTTATCGAACAACTGAAGTCACAGGTCCCCAGAGCATCACTCGATGACAGGAGAGTCTTCATGGAAACCATCCCCAGCCACCATACGAATCCAGGCAGACCACACGGGGCATCCATGCGACGAGATCTCCAACCAGAAGCAGGACTCCAGGATGGGTTAGACGGCTCCAGAGGGCAGAGGGGTCTGGATCACTGGCAACTCAGGAGCGAAACATGTATAGCTCGACAGAGAGACAGAGAGAGGGAAAGAAGAGGGGGAGAGAGAGAGAGAAGAGAGCAGAAAAGGAGAGAACAGAAAATAAGGAGAGATGGCAGTTAGGTATGGTCACAGTCAGCATGTATAGGTGAATGTATATTTAGTGCAAAGTGCAAGCAGAGACTCCGGCAGGACTAACTATAACAGCATAACTAAGTCAGAAGTCAATTCTTCCCAGGTGTGATGTATTAACAACTGCCAAAGACATATCATTAGCATTAAAATTAACATTAAGTCTCTCTGTACATTCTATTTGTACATTAGTTTTAAATATTATGTGCTTTCCGCATGACACATGATACTTAATGTACATTTGTACCATTATAGTCTATAGGTTTAGAAGTACTGTAGTCTTGTTTTTTTTTGTGCATTCTATTAAACAATGGTGTGGATTGCTATAAAGTGAATTCATATTGACAATGAGCATTTTACATCATATTCTTTAGATAATGACACAGTAACTTCATCTTTACCTACCTGAATTACTAATGTGGACCAAAGGCCCAGAATTGTAAAACTGTCAAAAAGCATTTGTACAGAAAGACCATCTAGTCAACTGTAGGCCAGTGTCGTGAAATATGACATATTGATGTTGAATATGGATTTTTATTTAATGTCAAATTTGTCGTTGTTGCTAACGTTGTGTCTAATTAATTAATAGTTGTAATATTTTTTTATATTTTACAAATCACAAAGAGAACAAAAAAAAAAAGACAAATATACGTAGAATATAGTAAATTATAAAACATCTATCTATTGGAAATGTTTTGTTAACATGAGCACAAAAATCTGATGACATTTCTATTAACATTTATCATTATGAAAATAAATATAAGAATATATATATTTTTTGCACAATAGATGTCACATGTATGTTTGTATAAGACAAAAACAGATGATGTGTGTGAATGAGGTGGAAGTAGTGTATAAAACAGCAGGGTGGATGTAATAGAGTACAATGCAATAACAATAACATCAGAGAGAAAGAGAGAGAGGGTGGGGAAGTGTGTGTAGTGAAAGACTGAGAGCAGAGTGAAGAAATTAACTTATAGAGATCTGCCCTTCTTTTCTGAAAGCATGCTTAATCTCTCTCTCTCTCTCTCTCTCTCTCTCTCTCTCAGGTTAGGTTTCGGGTGTGTTTGAGTATCAACGCACCCTTCAGGCATTTATGCAAAAATACATGTTGTCAAGTTACTATTTTGGTTTGAGGTGAAAGACGCACGAAGAATGCAAATGTCTAGGACTTCATGTAAAATATTACCAACAAATTAACCAACAAAACCATATCATGCAGTGAGACGCCTGCTGTGCGTTGAGCTGTGAATGAATTTCCTCAAACTCATCAACTCTTCAACCCCATGAGCAAAGGTCTTTACCTAACTGAAAAAAAATTACATCAATCACCCAGTCCCCTCTGAATATATTGGAGAGGTTCTTTTGTTTTTGTTTGAAATCGAAAGATTTTTCATTTTGAGGTCAAAAGATCAGTATGACAAAAAAAAAAAAAAGACACCTTTTGTTTCAACCCACACATTTGTCAAGGGGCCAAAATTATTGGAACATGTGCTCAACAGGAGATTCTTACTTATTTGTAAGAATTCAAATTTGTTGTTGTGTTGTCAAATAAATAAGTGATTTTTGGTAAGTTAGACTTCCAGTTAATCTTTACTAATCTTTACTAGGATTATAGTTGACATAAAATAATACAATGACCTCAACCCTGTTCATTTTCCATGAATGCTCCTTAGTTTACAATTTCGCTGCACTGCCCACCTGACTGTACTGTACATATAATCATGTGCATCCATATCTCACTGGTGCACCTTAATGTTCAGTTATTAAATGTACTCACCTGTACGTAGGATCAGTGTATTCCTTGATCGAACTGCCTGATTCAAGTCTTGAATGCTGGCCTCCCAGAAACTCCTTTAACATGTGGAAATGGCTTGGAGCGAGGTCAGGACTGTAGGGGGATGTGACAACTCCCAGCCGAGTTCCTGTAATGTGCAAGTGGTGTTGGTGAATGATTGTGTGTCCAGTTCCTACAGACAGATGTGTCTTTTCCACAAATTTTAATAAAAAGTTATTCTGCGATTTTCAAGGATCAGGTGTTCCGTTCGCTGAAACGCTGAAGCCATAAGAATTTAATAAATCAAAGTCAATTTAACACATGCACTAGCTCTAGTTTAGAGCCAATATAGACACCATCCTCTGGTGCTCAAACTTCCATGAAGGTCTTTCTTGTATATGTGGTCCAGCATTTCTCCTGGAGAGTCAGAACTAACATCAACTTCATAGAATTCTTTCTCCAGATACTTGCAGATATCCTTGTATGTTCTGCTTTGAAGTAAATGTGACATGTTGTCTCTTAAAAATCATCCTGTGCATGAAAATCATACAATATATATATATATATATATATATATTATTTTTTTTTATTTCTGTAAAACAAACATTTGAGATTCATATTCACCCAGAAACATGTTTCTTCTCTGCTTTCATGCAGGAATTACCGATGTGTTTTACACCATCTTGTCTCATGAAGTGTCACCTTAATTTCCAGATTCTCTGTGACTTCTTTCCCAACAGTCGCACGTTCCCTTGGGGAGTCTGACAGTGTTTGTACAGTCTGTGGTAGTCGATAATGATTTCACAGCGAGCTGTTTCACATGTTGGCGAAGTATAACCCATTGTTGCACAGATAAACAGAAATCTGGAGAATACCAGAGAACAAGGATGCATTACTGAGCATTACTGAGTGTGACTACTACATAGGAGACGCAATTCTTTTTCTTCTCAAATGGAAATTTCATTCCCCCCCCCAGCCCCCCCCCACCCCCCCCACCCCCCTGCTTGTGTCCCAGAATATTTTTTTCCATTACCAGTGGACTGGGAATGGCAATCTGAAATGTTTGAATTGGGCATTTCCAGTTTTTAAGAAGAGCATGACTGAGACCTTTACCAGATGTGTCCTCAAGACAATTCTGAAGCAAACAGAGTTGTTAAATAAAGCGGAGGTCATGACTTCAGTCCCTCCCACCCATTTCTTCATCTTTTGATTCCAAAGAACCAGACTTTGTGTATTTTCAAAGTGGTCTTGAGAAATGTTCTTTGTTTGTTAAGCCATACAGTGAAATATGAATCATTCAAACATAAACGAAACTTAACAAAAGGCATGAACCAGTGTGAAACAGGTGCAGATGATCAGGCAGCTGATTAGTCTACTGGTGACTTGAGTCAGTTACTTCCCAAATAATGACATTATAATTTTTTTAAAATATCAACGCAAAGGTTATAGAGAGTTGTGTACTTGTGCCTTTCACGCAGTACTGGATGAAATCATGCCCTCCCACCCACTTCAGTCGTCAGCTATAACACTATTCCGACTCAAACTGAATCAAGGCTTGATGGATCTGATGAGTGGTTTGTTTAGTTTGAATTCTTTTCCGTACACCATGCCAGCTTCCCCTCTTGCCAGTGTTTGCTTTTGCATATTCATGTTCTTTCAAATGACCTCTGTGTTTGAAAAACCTCCATTATCAAGTGCATATTTACATTTACTTTCCGAAAGAGGTATGCATGCAAAGCAGAAGCCCGTGTCTGTGCTGGTGGAGTACGCAAGCCAAGATCGCTTACATTATGAGCTTCTCCTAAGTTTTCATTACAATCCTCTGTAAACCTGCAAGAGTTTGTTTTTCTCCCAGCCTTCATTATCACTTGTGGCATTTGCTTATTGTACAGGTTCATCTGAAAAAAAAAAAAAAAAAAAAGATTATCTTACTCTTCTTTTGCTGCTACATTTACATGTGCATAATCACAAAATGGTTGTGTGCGGCAGAGACAGTATCTTGCTTAAAAAGCTGAGTGGTGTGTTTTCATCCTGTTCGGGTGAAAGTGTTTCGACAAACCTGGAAGTGTTAGAATTTGATGGTGGAGCTTAAAAAATGTGTGAATAGAAAAAGGGCATGAAAGAGCAAGAGAGAGAGAGAGAGACATAACCCAATGTCATGTTAATATCAATACATTTGTTAAGATGTACTTTATAATTAACTTATAGCTAATGTTGGTGTTGAACAAAACTTCAACAAAGCAGCTGAGGCAAAAAAGGTAATGAGATTTGGATGGGTGTAATGGTACATTCTGTCAAAAATATATTGCTGCATATTTATTACATGCTTCGTACATAGCTTAAGGTATCGCAGCTCACTTTTCTTAGGTCAAATGACTACACTGCGATGTCAACCCAAGCTCAAGGTTTGTGGCTTTCCTCAGTGAAGCCCCAAAAAGAACAATTTGAAATGTCCTGGAAACTAGGAAATCACTAGTGTATCAGCGGCCAGACATAGAACAGGCTGGCCAAAGAAAACCACATCACCTGGTGACAGAAACATTGCGAGAGCTGTAAAGGAAACCCAAACACAACATTCAGTGACATCACCCGCACCCTCCACAGGAAAGGGGTGAAGTTCTCACGGTACACTGTTCAATGAACACACGAGCAGAAATGTAGGGGCCATATGACAAGATGTAAACCTCTCATCAGGAGCACGAATCAGAGGGTCAGATTGAAAATCCAGGAACATACTAGTGATGAAGCACAATGGAAGTAATGTCATGGCTTGACTTGCATGGCTGCTTCTGGAATATTCTAACTGATCTTTACTGATGATCGAACTCATGATGGATTCACACGTCTGCACAACCTGACAATCTACAGACAAACATATCCGATCTAACTGGGAGGCAAGACGATGACTCAAAACACACTGCAACTCAACAAGGGACTTCATCAGGTGGATAAGTGGATGAGTTCAGACTGGACAAGTCCATCAACAGAAAAAAAGAAGAAATTAAAAAGAAATTAACTATATACTACTGTATAAAAAAAATCAAGTTTGGAAGTAAAAACATCATGGTCAGGAGTCACAGGAAGATTAAAGAAATGTGTAAAAATCTTGTTATTAAATATATTCTGAGTATAAAATGTGTAAAGATCAATTGTTAACAATGAACAAATGTGAAAAATATGAATTAGAAATTATATGAAAATGTAATATTCCTTATAAAATGAATGCTTCTTGTGAAAACCAAATGTAATTGTGCACAAATAGCATGAAGTGAAAATAAAGAAATCAAGTTAATTTTTTTAAATTTGTGCTAGTAATTACAATTTCAACTGAGTAAATGTTATGCCAAGTTTACTACCTTTACCTTTGACAGAATAAAGCTTTGACTTTGTGGTCAGGATGTGCGAAAACACCCAGGACAAGATGTTAGCATGATGTGGTTGTAGCGGACACGGAAACTCGAGCGTGCAACGTAAAATAGACCTAAACAGCAGTATCTCCACCAGGACAAAAACAACTTATGAACATTACAAGACTTTGTAACACTGCCATTGCCAAAAACATGAATATGTTTTAATTACTACTATTATTAATATATTTTTAATCCGATATTGACAAATCAACTCCTTTTGTCTGTTTATACACACGTGGACAAAATTGTTGGTACCCTTCGGTCAATGAAAGAAAAACTCACAATAGGTCACAGAAATAACTTTAATCTGACAAAAGTAATAATAAATAAGAATTCTATGAATGTTAACCAATGAAAGTCAGACATTGCTTTTCAACCATGTTTCAATGGAATTATTTAAAAAAATGAACTCATGGAACAGGCCTGGACGAAAATGATGGTACCCCTAATTTAATAGTTTGTTGCACAACCTTTTGAGGCAAATCACTGCAATCAAACGATTCCTGTAACTGTCAATGAGACTTCTGCACCTCTCTGCAGGTATTTTGGCCCACTCCTCATGAGTAAGCTGCTCCAGTTGTTTCCGGTTTGAAGGGTGCCTTTTCCAGACAGCATGTTTCAGCTCCTTCCAAAGATGCTCAATAGGATTGAGGTCAGGGCTCATAGAAGGCCACTTTAGAATAGTCCAATGTTTTCCTCTTAGCCATTCTTTTAGCTGTGTGTTTGTGTTTGTCCTGTTGCAAGACCCATGACCTGAGACTGAGACCCAGCTTTCTGACACTGGCCAGCACCTTTCTCTCTAGAATCCCTTGATAGTCTTGAGATTTCATTGTACCCTGCACAGATTCAAGACACCCTGTGCCAGATGCAGCAAAGCAGCCCCAGAACATAACAGAGCCTCCTCCATGTTTCACAGTAGGGACAGTGTTCTTTTCTTGATATGCTTCATTTTTCCATCTGTGAACATAGAGCTGATGTGCCTTGGCAAAAAGTTCCATTTTTGTCTCATCTGTCCATAGGACATTCTCCCAGAAGCTTTGTGGCTTTTCAACATGTAGTTTGGCATATTCCAGTCTGGCTTTTTTATGATTTGTTTTCAACAATGGTGTCCTCCTTGGTCGTCTCCCATGTAGTCCACTTTGGCTCAAACAATGACGGATGGTGCGATCTGACACTGATGTTCCTTGAGCATGAAGTTCACTTTGGTTCTCTTTAGAAGTCTTTCTGGGCTCTTTTGTTACCATTCGGATTATCCGTCTCTTTGATTTGTCATCAATTTTCCTCCTGCGGCCACGTCCAGGGAGGTTGGCTACAGTCCCATGGATCTTAAATTTCTGAAAAATATGTGCAGCTGTAGTCACAGGAACATCTAGCTGCTTGGAGATGGTCTTATAGCCTTTACCTTTAACATGCTTGTCTATAATTTTCTTTCGAATCTCCTGAGACAACTCTTTCCTTCGCTTCCTCTGGTCCATGTTGAGTGTGGTACATACCATGTCACCAAACAACACAGTGACTACCTGGAGCCCTATATATAGGCCCACTGACTGATTACAAGATTGTAGACACCTGTGATGCTAATTAGTGGACACACCTTGAATTAACATGTCCCTTTGGTCACATTATTTTCAGTATTTTCTAGGGGTACCATCATTTTTGTCCAGGCCTGTTCCATGAGTTTATTTTTTTAAATAATTCTGTTGAAGCATGGTTGAAAAGCAATGTCTGACTTTCATTGGTTAACAATCATATATATATTTTTAATTATTACTTTTGTCAGATTAAAGTTATTTATGTGACCATTGTGAGTTTTTCTTTCATTGACCGAAGGGTACCAACAATTTTTATCATGGTAACCTTCCCACCTGTTCCTGATATTATGCAACTGTTGTATAAAAGTAATGTCACACGCTGTTATACTCCTGTATCAGCATGGCTGTGATGCGGCCGTAGGCACGAGAGGGCAGTCCTGGTACTGAAGACATCATCGCCTTGTTGATATTCAGTACAACAACATGACCTCGTGTGAGATATTGGTTTTATGTAACAGTTTTACAAACACCGTTTATTATAAACAGATTATGATTTGTTTGTTTAACCAGTTATTTTGCTCTGCCAATACACGTCCTTTAGCGACTGGCAGAGCTGCCAACAGTTAGTGTAATTAACAGGGGTGAAAGTAGTTTTACCTTTTTAACTGGTACTACATAGTCAAAATCTGAGGAGAATAAACCATGGAGAAACTTAGGAAATGTACTTTATATTTCCACTTATTCATTCCGCTTTAATATATTAGCTTTATTAACTTATGGGTTTCAGGTTTGAATCCCAAAAAGCTTTGAATGGAAAGCTAGTGCACTATGTAGGGTGTATAATCCTTTGTTCAGTACACCAAGTAGTGCCCTTGTTCAGGGGTTAGAGAAGGAATTTCGGATTCGGCCTTGTATGAAGTGCAAAAACTAACTAACTAACTGTAAGGCTAAAAGGCTAGCGTCAATAGTATTAGCATAAGGACTTGTTCCTGTGCAGAGATGTTGTATTTGTAAATTGAATGGGGAATTTATTTTGCGTTATTCCAACCTCATGTAGTCAACGTTGATTTAATGTCATTTTATCAAAGTTATCCTTGCTGCTACTTATGGAACGTTTATTGTTTCCTTTTTTTCCTCCCACTACCTCATCACCTCATTATCACAGAGTATTGTAATGTAATGTAACCGCATTGTCACTTTGTCGCACTTGTTTGCACATTTGGACATGCACTTTATGTTGTCCCTTTTAACTTAAAATGTCAGTTCGTCTTGCCTCAGCTAGCCAGCTAATTAGGTTTTTTAGTTGGCTAGTTAGTTTCTGTTAATCTCACTCACTCATCATCTATACCGCTTATATCAAGTATTCAAGGTCACGGGGGCCTGGAGCCTATCCCAGGAGACTTAGGGCACAAGGCGGGGTACACCCTGGACAGGGTGCCAATCCATCGAAGGGCACACACACATACTCATTCACACACTACAGCCACTTTGGGAACGCCAGTTAACCTAGCCTTCATGTCTTTGGACAGTGGAAGGAAACCGGAGTACCCGGAGGGAACTCATCAAGCACAGGGAGAACATGCAAACTTCATACACACAGAGACGGGAATCGAACCTGGCCGGGAAGCGAACCCAGACCTTGGAGCTGCAAGGCGACAACCCTAACCACTACACCAACGTGCCACCGGTTTCTGTTTTAAAATAAATTCATTTTGTAAATGTATGTTGCATATAGCTCCTTGGTCCTGGAGGAACGTTGGTTCATTTCCCTGTGTACTAACTGTATATAGTTGAAGTGACAATAAAGCCTACTTGACTTGACTTGACTTGACTTGTGGTTACTAAGCCAATACCATGGGCAGGTACATGTATTCCTTCATCAAAGGACAAGCAACACAAATCACCTCCAAGTCAGAAAACATCACAACATCAGAAAAAGACAAAAATGAACCTGTCACTCCATTCTGTGGACCCAGACATTACGCAGTTTGCACGTTGTGCAAACAGATGTTAAGTTACATGAATGCTATAAATAATGAATAATATTATGTTGCTTTAAAGTTGTATTGTCAGCATTATTTTGGACTCAATTATTGTATCCCATTATCTCAGTATCACTTTATCAAAGTTGACCTAATTGTTGCAACCTACTGATTACTCCTACAGTACCATAAGTCATACAACAGTAAGATCATACCTATCTGGTTTGGGTCAGAGAAAGTACCACAATTCCGGTTTGGAATTCTCACTCGGTGGCGAAATGTAATTTTTTCCGCAAACTGATAAGGTCATATTTACAGTTACAGTTTACATTTAAATTTACAGTTACAGTTAAATAACCACCCATGTCACACATGAGCATTCAGGACACACCCTGTACATGTCTCATTGTGCATACAATTCTAATTGGTCTCTTGATGTAATCTCAAGTTCTGTAAATGTAGACTATGAGTAAATCCCTGTTATGTTATGCAGAGGAGGTAGTGTGTTTGTGTGTGTGTGTGCGCGCGTGTGTGTATTCTGACGTCTCTCTCTACATCACCATGCCCTTTAAATCAATAAACCATTGAACCTTTATTGTTAGGAGATCTTGAATAAGATTCAAACACACACCCACTTTCAGTTTGGTGAGCACCACAAACACATAGGTTTATTCACTGTACCACAGAGTAACAGTCACGATCTTGGCGAGTCAGAGCAGTGCTAGAGGAAAAGGCAGTGGACCAGGTTTGAAGGTGAAATGCTGTAGAATGTCGCTAATTTCCTGCAAATGAGTTAGCCGGTTTCCTGCACGATGCACGCAACATCTGCAGAGTGTGGTGAGAAAGAAAGAGAGAGAGGGGGAGAGAGAGAGAGAGAGAGAGAGACGTCAGAGAAGTTTACGGTTAAGGATAGATGTAGATTGATGTAGACTGTATGGCTACAGTAAAGCAACATCCTCCCTCACTCAACCTACATGTTAGAGAGATGTATAATTAAGTGTGTGATGATTTCCTGTTAACACCCTGACGTTTTTCCTACAACAGCAAATCCTGAAGTGTTTTATTCCACTCATACCACAGAGGTATACCAAGGATTATGACTTATTTATTAATAAACAACAAGTAATACTTTCGATTCATTTACGACTGCTTTCAATATTGTGTAATGTTCCTGAAACCATAAGCTTCTGTTTGCACGAACTTTATAGCAGCTTTAAATAGCATTACACCGGAAGTTCCTTTAATAAATTGACATCCGTCAATCAACAACTTCCGACCAATCAGAATCCAGATATGAACTTTGGTGTATGTGGAGACAAATGCAGGTGTACTGAAATAACATATAGTGGGACAGACAGGTAATGAAGGATATACGTGAATATTTTTGCGGATTTCTTTCTTCTTTTTCTTTTCTTTTTTTTTTTTTTTTTTAAAGAAAGTTTCAAATGATGTCAGAGTCACACGTTTATTTATTTATTTACTTATTTAAAGTACCTAAAATACCTGTAGTGTGTGGGGTCTTTCTTTTCTTTTCTTTCTTTCTTTTTTTTATAATACCAAATATATGGAAGATTTTTAAAAAGTCAATCAGACGTAGGGATGGGAATCACCAGGGAACACAAGATACAATATTATCATGATACGTAGATGCCGATCAATTTGTTTTGAATTTTGTTACAGTACTTAACAATCTTAGCAAATAATTAGCTCCTACGACTGGTTGACGATGTGTATGCCATCCAGAGGTTTATAGAGGAACTTCACCAATTTACCACCTCAAAAGCATAAGTTTAATAAAAAATTCATTCTGATTCTGAATTGTCTGAATTGTTTAGAGTTTCATTTACCTACCCAGTGTCTGTGAGGGTTTCCTCTGGGTTCTCTGGTTTCCTCCCACCTGCCAAAAGCATGTGGGTACAGTGGGTATTATTTTTTCCATGCAAAATGAACTTTGCGTGTGAATGTATATGTGTGTATGGTGTGCCTTGGATAATCTGGTATGTTTTTAATTCAGTTCACTTTATTTCATGCTTTGAACAATATGCACTGTTACAAATGTGTAAAGGCAGGATTAATTCCAAACTGGAACATTTCTGCCTCCCCAAATTAAGCACCTTTATTTCCACTGACAGAGAAAACAGGCATCTTGTGGCTTTTTGAAAGCTATATAGAGTTCTTTCTCTCTCTCTCACACACACACACACACACACACACACACACACACACACACACACACACACACACACACACACACACACACACACACACACACACACACCTGACCCACAGTAATGGAATCCTAACCTGGTTTTTCTAAAAGCTAGCTAACGTTTTTCACTGCACAGCTGTATGTGTGTTCTCGTGGATGGCACCTGTGAGATACAGAACAACGACAGGAAGCTCTTCACACAGCTACACTTTGTCTGTGGTGTGTGTGCATGTATGTGTGTGCATGCGTTTATGTGAGGATGTGATGCGATCTCACTCACAAAGAGTTGTATCTAACTCCGAACGCCCTTCTCTAGTGCCAGTATAACACATTTTTTAGCATTTTTAATCCTATTCATTTTTAAAGAATTTTGGTGGATATGAACGTGTTAAGCTGTGGGCGCCTTCAATGAAATCAGCGGCCTTTGACTGGAAACTGCACTGTAACAGGTAAGACCTGAATAAAGAACAAAGTTAAGGATTGGGGAATGAGAATTTTGAAGGTCATTTACTATCTGAATCTTTCATTGTGGGAAAAATATTAAAAAGTAAAGAAAAATAGTGGACTTAGTAACATTTAACTTAATAACATTTAACAATAGATGCTATGTTTGAAAGCACTATATTATAATCAATATGCATTGAATAGTACAATAACAGCATATGTCATAGCATACGTCGTATCATCTTATGTATATTGTGAGTTACTATTTCTCATGATCTTTAAAGGTGTATATATATACACACACACACACACACACACACACACACACACACACACACACACACACACACACACACACACACACACAACTTTTTCAACTTCTAATCTCTAAGACTGAACCCAAGAGGATTAACCGAATATTACAAAAAAAAAAAAAAAAACTATGAAATACTTTAAAAGAACAATCATATGATTAAAATACTGTTTCTTTACATATTTAACCGGTAACTAAGGATATAAAATGTGTTTACACTCTAGTTATGTGTTTTATTGTATTAAACCTCAAGGTTAGTACTTTTTTGTTAGTGTAAAGAGTTCACAAGTAGAAGCATGATTACTTGTTTTTTTTAAGCGGCACAAATATTGTTCTTTTTATTGCTAACGCCCCATCCTTACTTGTGGAAGATGCAGCACGTGTTTGATTTTATATATATACATTTCATCCAGTCTGCTGTATATCATCATTACTATTACTATGAATGTAGAAAATACTAAAGAGCCAGTAAAACATGCCTAGTAGTAATCAGTTTACTCTACAGGTCTAAATCCTCTTGCATCTTGATACGTAATAATGCACCTAAAATTTTTCTTCCTATGTTTATTTCCTACTTGTTGCTATAGGACTACCATAGGAAGGTGAAATTAAGATGAATTTTTAGAGGATTTAAGGACTATATTCCTACTGTACAGTAAACTGATTACTACTAGGCATTTTTTACTGCCTGTACAATGTGAATTACAAGAACATGAGCTACAGTGGTTATCCTGACGTACAACCTCATGTACTGTAGAGTATGTCTAAGAGTATGTCTTAGCAGGTGGTTTCTGATACTTTAAGTCAGTGCTGAAAATTGAGGCTTAATCAAGTCCCATAAACTTACACATGAACCAACGGACCGGTAAAACAAAATCAGCATATTATTATTATTATTATTATGATACCATTAGCTACAATTATTATCATTTTCATAAATAAAAAATCAGGAACAAAGAAAAAAAAAAAAAAACAGAGCAAATATCATTTCAAATTGGCAGAATTTCCTCCCAAGACTTTTTGGTTAAAAATAGATATTGAAAATTCTGTATACATTAATACAGGATCCGATTAACAATGCAAGATCACTTGGCAGTAATGGAACTGTTTATTGAGAAAAATGTCTGAACTGTGAACTAATGACTTAAACATACATGTATAGATTAACTAAAGAAGGATGGAGTAATTTTGTTTATATATAGGCAAATAATATTGTCATGTTGCTTAAAACTAAATATGTAATTAGTTCAATTAAAATTATTAACACGACACAACTATCTTTTGTTAAACAATGGCAACACATCCACATATACCTCATAGAATTTATATAATGTCATACTTGGGAACCATTATCCAATTTGTTATGTTCAAAGTTTTGATAATAAGCAGTTAAGTGCATCTTTAAAAAAAATACTACCTCCTTTTTTTTCCCTTTTTTTACATACATGAGCCTGTTTCTTAAATATCAGACTATCAAAACAACATCTGGCATCCGATTACTGGTTTCCCAGATCTCAGATGTAGGTCATTCTTTACACATGGGCTCAACCATTTTAACACATTTTCCTGTTTATCATGAAGCGTCATGGCCCCGTGCTAGTGATGCTGGGGAGTTTACATCTGGCGAATGCTACAAATTCTTTAACACACTTATACTATAAGTATAATTTAGTTTATTGATCTTAGATGTAAATTTCCTATTAAAAATATACATGCAATATGCATCCTTTACTGTATTTTAAGCACATTATAGCGCTGTCTTGTAATCCTCAGACGAATCAATGTTTCAAATTGGCTACGACGTTATAAAACATCTGTAGATAAAAAATAAAGGATGTTATTTTTCCTCCCGATATATATAATTGTGATTGTTATTAGGCTTAATTTAATCGCTTTGCTCACATGTATTGACAAATTTAGTTAAATTTATTCCAGCAATTTTCATTCCTGATTAGGCCAAGCCTCTCAGACGCATCGCGATATATGTATAAGTGATTTCAGTTTATTATGAAATGAAACTTGCGTGGTGGGTTTTGGAATTTGTATACGCTTATTTCCATAATTGTGTTTTTGGGAAACACCTTGCTCTCATAATCACATCCCGTTCCACCTAATCAACACCCACATACTGACTCTGTTTATTTCCATTTTAAATATTACAGTAAAAGCTGTCAGAAAGGCTGACTGAAGGATTTGCAGTTTCCTTTAGAGAATTAAAAGTTAATCTCCAGATGCTGAGCACTCGGCTTTTATGTAGCTGAGAACGCATTTCGTCAGTTACGTTACAGACAATGAGCATTTACATCATTCCAGAAAGGATGACAGATTTAATTCGTCAGAAGGTGTCGATTAATTTAAGGTTAAAGGATTATACTAATGCATTTGTTGTAAACCTTATTGATTCATAGTAACAGCTCAGGGACTCATGGTCCAAATAAACGATTTAAAAAATGTAAGCACTGATATGGTGAACATATATGAAAGGAGCCTCCAGTGTCAGTGCTTAGTAACAGTGAAACGTAAAGCTGTAACGTAAACTACAGAGTGATGTTATTAATTCACAAAGTGACATTTATTCAATAAATCATTGGAATCTTTAAGTCAGTTCCAGTTATTAAGTTATTGACCATAACATAGTTTATAATCAGACTTTCATTGAGATCATAATGACCCTATAACAACCTAGTTAGCAAGGTGTTGGGAAAGAAAATGTTTAGCAACAGTTTGCTCTTTACTCGCTACTGTTAGATATTTTTAGTGAGACTGTAATAGATAATAATATTTTCCCGAACGTAAGAATGTAGACCAATGAATTATAAAGCTTGCATAACAATGTAGACCAATGAACTAGCCAGCTAGCATAGCCATGTAGACCCATGAACTAGCCAGCTAGCATAGCAGTGAGGACCAGAGAACGAGCTAGTTGGCATAATGTAGACCAACAAACTAGCCATCTAGCACAGTTCCTTGAGGCGATTAGAGTACAACTGGCCATGTCTCTGGGTAATTTAAAAAGACAACTTCTTTCTTTCTTTCTTTCTTTCTTTCTTTCTTTCTTTCTTTCTTTCTTTCTTCCTTTCTTTCTTTCTTCCTTCCTTCCTTCCTTCCTCTCTTTTTTATTTATAAAAACATTTACAGTTATTCCAGTTTGCAATCTTTGTAAAGATTGTGTTTATTATTGATAAAGTCTGTTTGTTATGTAAAAAAATATGATATAAAAAAGAAGGAAATGAAATGTAAAAATTAAGTTAGAAGGTATTTGCTAAAATCCTCAAAAACAAAATAGCACACAACCCATGAACAGTAAAATCGATATAAGAACCTCAGTGAGTTTCATGTCTCCAGATGGAGTAACACCTTTTCAGATGTTAAAAGAACAAACAAACAAACTCTACGACAACAGAAACACAAGCGATATAAGAGATCCAGAAAGGGCTGTGGGAACACAAACTTGAGGAATGGAATAACATAAAGTGCTCCAAACCAACAGAACCTGATTTAATGAATGTGTCTCTGGTATTCGTAATCCTCACTTCCTTTCTTTTGTTTTGTCACAGCTATAATGATACATTTGGATTTTAATTGCTCACAGCGCAACTCTGGAAAGTGACAGGATGTAGCAGAACATGTTAAAAAGTTTACACACACACACACACACACACACACACACACACACACACACACACACACACACACACTAGCATATTTCAGGCCGGATATTTAATTTGGCCTCTCTCAGGACGCTTTTTATTTTGGGACTGAACTCGATAAGGGATACATTTCACTCAAGTTGTGTGGAAACTTCTGACTCCATCTCAGTTTCCATTTTCTCCCGCTCACCCTTGCTCCCTGAATACACTCCAATTTGAGGAGGTCAGGCTTTTCCTAACCTGCCCCCAGAAGTTTCTCACAGATTCAGATCAGATTTAGAATACAAATATTAATATAAACATTAAAAACAGTATTTTAAAAAATTACAATATTAAAAGCAGCTTCAACTATGACAGGGTAATGCCTAAAATTATGACTTACAAAAACATCACTTGCATGGAAAATATAATAAAAGTATATTTTTTATAAAACCACCTTTCCATTTAGCATATAAAAAAGCATCTTGCCTTTGTTCAGCAACTCAGCAATAACTAATGGGGGTAGAAAGGTAGGGGTGAGGTGGGGTGAGGGGTGTTCAGGATGTTACAGAATTTATTTATTTATTTATTTATTTAATATTATTTTATTTAGGCCCTGTGATCGGTTGGCATACAATCCAGGGTATACCACTCCTTGTGCCCTAAAGTCCATGGGAGAGTGTTCAGGCCCCCTCTAACCTACATAGGATAAGGGGCATAGATAATGTATGGTAGAACAAATTATATAATTTATTTCCTTTGATATCTGATCCACAGTTTTTAGCTGATACTTGCCCAAAAACGAGAGTATCAGCTCAGTCCATTCTCTAACTAAAAGGTAGGTGTTGGTGTTTTTATGTGTAAAGGCAGTGGTCCAGATGCTATTAAAAACCCTGTCTCGGACTTGATCTTAAGGATCATCTGGCAACAAACTAAAACATTTACCGTAAGCAGCTGTGAACCTGACTCTGAATGCTCATAACTTTCCCAATGTAAATATGGCAGGAATTGTTTAATTAAATCACTGAGAATAAATTCTTGTTTATTGACTCCTTGGCAGCTAACATTTTATATTTAGATCGAATTGTTTAATTCATAAGTATGTTAATTGCTTTAGACAGATTTCGTCAAGACAGACTTTTTCAATTATTACCAACACTTTTACTTATTTACTATTCACCCAAAAACTAATTAAAATTATTGTTGTGCTGTTATAGAACACTTTTGCTTGTATTGAATCTTGCTTTATTTTTTACTTATGACACCATACACAATGTATAAAATTGTATTTTAAATGTTTTCATTTCATTTATTTAAATACGTGAACAAGAAAAACATCTTTTCATCTTTCATAAGTATGTAAAATTAAACATTATGTACCAAATATGATTTTCTAAATCATTTATTTACATTGTTCATATTATTCCATTTGTAATATGTAAAAAAGATTCATAAAAAAATATAATTTACATAACTTTCCCCAAATCAGATAATCAGACATACATTTTCTTCTCAAAATTTGCGAACACTGATTTTGATTTGATCTAATCTAAGCAATCAATTATCTTCCTATTAAAATCTTTTGTAGAGCACAGGAGGGAAATTCTGCATTTACACTTTCAATCTGAGAATGAAACTGTGGTACATCCACCATCATCCACATCACTTCCACATTTTTTGTATGTTTCAGCAGATGTGGGAGTGGCCTGAGGGGGCAGAAGATAAAAACTGCAGATACCCCCGCCCCAAAGTGTTATATAGTTTAGCCACATGCTGGACTTTAGTTTAAAATTATACTTGACAGGAACTACATGTCATGCAGTTACAGGGAAAGAATCAGTGAATAATCAGGGTGGTGTGATGCGGTGGATGAGTAACTGATACCTCCCATTTAAATTTGATTGATCAAAACAGCATGTTTTATTGCGCTTACAGCACAGAGATTTCCCAACACTGATTAAAGAAAATGACATCATCCAAATTTCCATCCATGATAATAGTACAGATATTTAACCTTGTGGAATGTCCACGAAAACAAATCAGCTTCTGTTTTTTGTTTTTTTAACTTACATTATAGCAGCTATAAACGCTCCTCCTTCACCAGCCTATCTCTCTCGGGAAAAAAGCAACAGCTTGTCGTGTCACAGAGAAAAACATAACACATAAACTCCTCTTGAAAAGATCCTAATTTACCACTGTCTGTTACAAAGCACTGACACAGGAGACTCCTTCTTTAAACATCTCCTTCAAACTGAACTGAAAGAGAGACAACATTTCTGTTTTTGTTGTTTAACGTTGCCGTCTCTCTAACAGACACCATGGGAAACTGTAACTCTTACGACTCGGATGACGGCTTCTCCTACCACCCTGATGATGACATCTGCGAACACTGTAACTGCCCCATTCCTCCTGGCAACCAGGTATGTCTTAGAAGAGTAGAAATTATTCGCTGTGCCTTTGAGATTCCTCTCACTGAATTTCTCCAGCATTTCTACTTCACTAACTCAGTCAGTGTGCTTCGCACTGCATTGCATTCACTGTATCGATGTAGTTCTAAAACATCGTTACATACGAGTGAAGAATGTGTGTGTCTTTGATGCGTTTCCTAAAGGCACATCTTAGAACGCAATAGGCACACGTTCAACTCGGGTTAACAATGCATGATTTCGAGTTCACTTCCCAAATGTCTGCTTTTTATTACATGAAGATTAAATGTAGATTAAAATCAGATTTTCTATAACAGCAGCTTTGACAGTAGCACTCTACAGTCAAAGCTCGTGCACAGGGTTTTGTACAACAAAATGTCGACGCTCCACATAAAAAGATTTGGATAACGTGTAAATCACAGATAGGGCAGCATTTCTGTAAGGCAATTAGGAATTGGTTGATCATACAGTACATGGAGTCCCCAGTGTTATATATTTGTACCAATCAGAGATAAAGCTGTTTGTGTTTTCTGACATCTGGTTTAAAGGACATTCAAGATCTGTGACATGAAATGTATTTGTAACTATAAAGTACAATTTTTATTTTGCTATAAGAACTTGTTGGCAAACTGCTGAGAATTAAAACACGAAGCGTTTTATCCCTTACCTATAACTACCTGACTATACATGACAATAGCTGCACAATAGAAACAGAAAGTATGTGTGATCCATCTTCATCATCACCAACGGCGGTGGCATGTGAGGCCTCAGGATCAGCTTGTCGCCATATCGAGCGGATGCTGACGTACTGCATGGGTCTGTGGTCTCTTCGTGGAGAGAACGAAGAAAGCGGAAGGTGCAGAAGTGGCGTTACAGATGAGCGGAAGAGGGGCGATGAAATCTTAGTGGTGAGGTGAAGTTAGACACTCGAGCGATGGAGACACGGAGTGGAGCGTATTTGATTTGACGGCATTTCTAAAAAAAGAAAAATTCAAAGAACTTTTAGGGAAATTCTGTCTTCATGTTTTCATGTCTTGAAAATGAACACGTTAAGATGTGCTGAGAGGATTACACATACTACAGCATGTCTATGCATCAAAGTATTTTGGATGAAAAGTCACACGAGTAAATGTTACTGTGATTTTTTTTTTTGTTCATAATTATATCAATTTATTCAAATCACATAGTTCCCATGCTGAGTTGGCAGTTTCATAGGTTTTGGAACAATTTACCCCCCCACAAAACAAAACAAAACAAAACAAGTTATCTGTTTATGATATGGAAAGCTACCACACATAAAAGATACAGTATGCACTCCCGTTTCAGTTTCAAAAGATTTGTTGCTTCTGGCAATTAACAGCTGGATTTTTTTTCATCCTCTAAATGTAAAAGTGAAATTAACACCATTATTTCCTCCTCTTCCTGCCACGAATGTAGCTGAGGCATGTTTTAGTGTAACAAAAGTCAGAAACGTTTATATATGTGAAATTTAGCCCTTGTACAATCTGCGTTTAAATCTTCACACACAATGTTGTCTAGCTATGTATAAAAGCGGCATTATTACCTAAGTCTAATTCTGGTGTGAAGAGACGCCAAACTATAAAAAAAATCGAATGAATAAAGCTTCAAGACAAGCTACGAGTAAAAGAAAGTACATCTCTTTCAAGAGTGCCAATGTGATGGCTGAAGAAACTGAAGGAATTGACATGCAGGCTGCATGATGCTAAAGTAGTAGCTATAAATGTCTGTCACTCGTTAACTATATCAGCTTTGTAGTTGTCATTTCTATAGTAACAGCTCATTCTTTGGGACTTGTAGGGCAGATAACCAAAATTGTATTTAAAAAAAAAAACTTTTCCACGTTTTTGTCCTTTTAATATGTTGGTACTGGCAGGGGCTTAAAAATCCAATTACATTTTCCACAGAATATGATGTCATTTAAGAAGGGCCCCTTACCCGGACTTGTTGCTCAGCTCTGATGTTCTCTAGATGGTGGTGGCTTAGAGTGACATATATACATAGACACTGAAACAGCATATTTGGAAGAGGAGTGAAATTATAGGTGTTTGAGATACATAAAATATATAATATAATATGTGAGAGCTTTAGGGGAGCTCTAAGAACTGTGATGACATGTTAAAGAAAGCTACATATAATCATTGATATTATGAAATGACTGATATTATGAAACCTATTAACCTGTATGGAAGGAGTCTCCAGTGTCAGCGCTGTAACAAGTCAGAGTGTCTCTTCCAGACAGAAGAATGTATGCGTTCTGTCCCAATCACTTGAGCAGCCATATTTCAGCATTAAAAGGTTTACTATAAAAGTATAAAACATATTGTGTTGTTCTTCATTTAAAGATTAGAATTATAATTTAGCTATAATATAATATAAAAGTAAAATGAAGCATTTTATTATAGGAACAATAATACGCTTTGTGCTTTCATCAAAGCACCTACTTACTGATTATTTTCCTGTTTGATTTTTGCTTGTCCTCATGCCCTGGTATGTTTTTATTGCTTTTATACAGTAACCCTCAAATGTGATGAGAACCGCCAAATTTCACAGTGAGAAAATAAACAATAAAAGCTAGGGGCGGGTCTCTTGTATATTTCTCAGATTTCTTATGACATCATTTTATGAACTAGGAGGAAACTACTTGGACTGACTTGTGTCAACAGCCACTGGTGTGTTCATTCCTCTTTTAATTTTTTTGGTGTTTTGTTTCCAGATTCCGTATGACGACGCCAAGCTCCCATTCAACTCCAACTACACACCTCCTCCAACCTCACCATTACCAGGTGAGACTGTTTACCATAACATCAAAGGTGTTGAGGATTGGACATTTTATGCACAAAATAGGCTCTATAGATATTGATAATCGTCCTAAATTCTTTCACACAACATTGACGGTGTTGCTAATCAAAGTTGTTGATTTATTTAAATTCCCTTGTTCTATTTTTTTTTTTTTTATAATTTCTGTAGTAACAGCAAAATCTTTAGCATGGAAGATGTTACACGTTGCGATTTTCTTATTTATGTGACAAACTACATATTTCTTTTCATTCTCATATAATAAAATTTTGTATTATAAGGATTCCACAACAAGTATAAACTACTTTATTGTTGGAAAACTTATGCTGTTTCAAACATTTCTTCAATTTACCAGCTTTGAGGCAGCAAAAGTAACTTCATCACACCATGATGTTGATTTTCCAATATCGTTACGCCCTGAAGTGTTTTTATTCTTTATAGACGAAAAATTGGCGAATTTCTGAACTAATAATTTCTAATAAGTTCTAATAAATGTTTATTCCAGATAACTTGGTGGTGGCGAAGTACGCTTATAAACCGTGCCATGCTGACGACCTGGGCTTCGAGAAAGGCGAGAAGATGAAGATCATTGGCGAGTAAGAGATTGATTTGCTTTATTTTGGAGGAAATGGAAAGTACATTGTGTTTCTAAAATTGAGTTTGCTGTCTTTGCTATCTCTGTGCATGTGAATAAAACACTAGATAGAATCTTTAGTAGATTAGTGCTCTGGAGCATTTTCCCTCACCATACCAACCTCTTCGTATGATAAATGTATGAGCTCACTGTTTCCAGTACATTCACATTCATTTCAAATACTTCGTAGAGCGAGCATGCACACTCCTGGCCAATTTAATAAGAACCCATGGAAATTTATGTGATTATAGAAATCAAGAGCTTCTGTAAACAAAAAAACTGTGAAAAGTGAAAAGCTTGGCATGGATTATTGGTGCTGGTTGGACTTTTTACACGACAGTCACGTTGTCCGCCTAACTTGGGTGTCCACTGTAGCCGCATGACAGGAAAGAGACCCGATGTGTTTTCATCTGCCTTAAAGGGGACGTATTACACAAAATTCACTTATGGGCCCCCAGTGTGTGTGTGTGTGTGTGTGTACAATAAATTAAGGGGGAAAAAAATGTTCGTACTGTTTGTCATATTTATATTTTTATGGGGATTAAACAAGACAATTAGGTTTCCCTAATGTTATGACCTCAGACAAGTAAAGCTTGATACTCAGCTCCGCTGTTCTCTGGATGGGCGTGGCTCAGCAGGAGCTCATTTACATAGACATTGACATGGTACATTTAGAAGTGAAATAAAGGGCGTCTTAGGTGTAAGAACATTCATTACCTAAAGAAATAGTACAACATAGAACCTTTAAGGTTTGGTATGCGAAGTTGCTTTTCATGCTTGTAATGTGTCTGGCTGTTCGACTCTGAGTGCTGTGCTCAACAAGACATTGATGTTTTTGGTCTGATGAACTGCACAGAATTCTTTGAAAACTTTTCTCTGTTTAATGTGAAATTATACGAGCATCATCAGTGCGTTGTGCGTTTGTGCTGCTGCCAGGTGATTAGAGTATGTGGCAGCGGCACAACGCATGAACACACAACGCATAGATGTTCCTAATAATAGTCAATAATAGTTTAATATTAACATTTATATATAATAAATAATAATATTTTCTCCCTTTATATTTGAAGTTAATTTTGTTTCATGACCTGCTGAATATATGAATGTTACTAGAAATATAATATTACAAATATCATAATGAATAAAAAATAAAAAAGGTTAGTTAAAAGTACATTTTAAATGTCTTTTAAAAGGGGACTTTAGGTCTTTTTTTATTTTACAAATAATTTGTAGATGGATTTAGCTTACCTCTGCCTCAGGTTTAATGATATAATTAGTTTAATTATTTTAAATTCTATTTGAATTTTAAATTTACAGTAACTAGGCAATATAAATATGATATTTATAGGTGGCATTTAATAATAATAATAATAATAATAATAATAATAATAATAATGTGAATTATTATTATTCTGTGTATGTATAAAAAATACATACGTTTCTTAATGGGAAAAAGCATATACAGGTACTGTACGTAAATGTACAACATGAAAACTAACATTTATCTTAACTTTTGAGTAGTTAGGCCTAAAACACTTGTAAAATGATCATAATAATTTTAGTAATAACAGTAGTAATATTGTGTGTTGTACAGAGTTTGCACCATTATACACTTTTAACTGTGGATATTGTTCATAGAAATGCTGCTGTAAGCATAATGTTAGCTAAAATTTGTTTCCATAGTAACAGATAATTTTTCAAAAACTTAAAATTGCTTAAATTGATGATTTATGACTTTTTCCTGAGGTGTCCGGTTTCTCTGGAAACTGTGCATCAATGTATTTAATTTTATCATGAACACAATTCGTTTGATACATGATTCAACTGTTCTATTTCCAATGCTGCTCTAGTCCATTCAAAGTTTGCCTTAATTAATCTTAATAAATACGTGTCTAGCTGTGACATGAAACTTTATTTATTTATTTATTTATTTATTTATTTATTTATTTATTTTCTGTCTTAGTGATGATCCTGAATGGTACATGGCTGAGTCTCTGTCGACGGGACAGAGGGGTTACGTGCCACGCAACTTTGTGGCTAAACTCAACAGCATGGAGACAGAACCGTATGTTTCACTCAAACACTCACAGACATGCAAAACACATGCTCTCAGACATCCAACAGTTATTGTGTGCAAAAAGACATAAGCTCGAGCTTAGTGAG
Organism: Clarias fuscus; assembly: GCA_030347435.1. NCBI lineage: Eukaryota > Metazoa > Chordata > Actinopteri > Siluriformes > Clariidae > Clarias > Clarias fuscus. The sequence goes on from CM059216.1 coordinate 24,653,580, forward strand.
AACAAAAACCACCAAACATCACACATACAAAATCAAACCTCATCAGTGTTAAGTGTGCAAACACAGCGCTAACACATTCATGAATACTGTCTCAGGAGTTAAAAAATACTAGTTTGAGTTCTAGTAATACTAGAAAAGAGGATATTCAAATTCAGACATTATAACTGACATTATTGTGATTTTCCTTCTGAAACCAAATACATTTTGTACTCAAATGCATACAAAGGGCATGCAAAGCTCTGATATTGGTAAAGCTCTAGCTATTTAGAATGAGAATATGACAAGTATGTATAGTCTGGAAACGAGGTCTAAGAACTAAACAAATTTAGCTAACAGGATTTTTAAGCATTTCTTGTGTAAATGCTCCTACAAACAATGGATTTTACAGATAAATTAGTTAGTAGGTAGATAAATTAATTAGTAAATTAATCATATCCTGTTCAATAAGCATGGCCGTATTTTCATTTAGTAGATTTACAATGATTTGGCAACATTCAAGGCAAACTGGGAATTTCTGGTGAATGAAGGCGTAAAACCATAAAAAACCGATTGACACTTACAGAAGACGTCAAGCACAGCATGGTGACGTCTTCTGTAAGTGTCTTAGCCACAGTAAAACATTTGAAAGGTCAATGAACATTTAAAGAAGGCAATGAATGACGGTCCCGGCTGAGGTGACTCAGAGCGCACTGCATGCCCATGGACGCTCAGCGAGTGGAACACCTGATCCATCAAAATTGACGGATAACTTGTCACCAACTTGCGGAAGAGATGTATCTGTGGGAACTGTACACACGATCATTCACCAACACCACTTGCACATTACAGTCCCATTACTCTACTGGGAGTTATTGCCACATCCCCCGTACAGTCCTGACCCCGCCCCAAACTGAACACGACCCAAACTTGTCCCAAGCTGCTTTCTGGTGAGAACATTAAAGGGAATGTACATCAATAGAAGCAAACAGGAAAAGTGTGGAAATGAATCGGAAAAAGAATTGTCCAGTCCAGCTCCTTAAAGGTGCAATAGACAATGAATTTTCCAGCCAGGTAAATATGTAGAATATGATTATAAAAATGGTCTAAGGAATAACATTAGCACAATTGAATTATGTGGCTGAGAAACCTCTTTAGGCAAACTAAATTTACTTACAAATTCAAGCCATTCAAGCCATGCCTCTAAAAAACTTTTAACGATAGAAACATAACAAACTAATACAGAAAGTTGTCTGGGAGTTATTGCCAAATTTCCCATATAGACCTGACCTCGCTCCAAGCCATTTCCACGTTCGCCCATTAAAGGAGTTCCTGGGTGGCCAGTGTTTTTGATATGATCATGGCTTCAGTGTAATAATGGAGTGATAGAAAGGGCATGAGGAAGACACAGACAGAGGATCCAGGCTCATGATGAAGTCTGAGTTCTGGATCTGCTTACCACCAGATTGTACTATTGGGACTTATACATCATTATAATTACAGGCAGGAAGTACAAATCTAGTACGCAAATGAGAAAGAAGGTTCAGTAACGTCATCCTTGTGTGAATTATTTTTCAATGAACCTACAAAACCAAACCCAGACGAGGACAGAAACGTGTAGGTGATTGCGTGCACGGGGGCGAGTGAGGAAACACCTCTGAAATACCCCCTTAGTGTCAGCATGACAACTCCACTAAGGCCTCCCTCACTAATCCTAAAGATGATAAAGATCACACACTAGTTCAGTTTCATGTGTGCAGGTGGAAGGAAAAAAATGCTGAGTTTAAGAATAAATATAGAGAGCATGAGCATCCTCCAGCTCCATATATGACCATGTGCTTTTGTGTTATGTTGTTTTAGATGGTTTTTTAAGAATCTCTCCAGAAACGATGCCCACAGGCAACTGCTGGCCCCCGGCAACACGCAGGGCTCTTTCCTGATCAGAGAGAGCGAGACCACGCCAGGTAACGAGACAAACAATATCACCAACTACTGCATGAAATATAACACACTTCCTGCTGAAGCCAACTGTGAAATGTATGAACAGTGACATTTAGCAATCGAATTGCCAGACCCAGTCTCTAATGCTGCAACTGAATCAGAAAAATATTAAATAAATTAAACCACGTCAAGAAAGAAATCGAAGTGAACCATACTTATAGATTTATAACAGAATTAAGCTTTTTGTTCTATCGTTACTTGTAAGATTATGATGAAACAAAAGCTTTGCTATGTTGCCAGGGCATCATGCAAGCAATGAAGGGGAAAGTTTAATTTTAAATGAAACAATGATTATTCATTTGTACTTCAATCGAGCCTAAGTTATGCTTCTGAGGGGCGTGGCTCAGCAGTAGCTCATTTCCATAGACACCAAAATGACTCATGGGGAAGAGGAGTTTAAGAAAGCGAGTTTGTGGTATAAAAAGGGAGGGGTATTTCAGCTGGTGCATTTACCCACACACACACACTTTGTAAGAGCTCTGAGACCTGTGATGACTTGTTAGTAAAATATGCTTTTAAAAATATACCTTTAAAATATTCCTTTAAATAAACAGAAAATTATGGGCATGAGCTGCTACTATAGAAACGATAACAAGCACATTAACATACAATAAACCTGAGATTTGCAGCCACACTACTGTCAGTGCTGCTGTTATTGGAAGCATATGGGCATTGGTTCATTTCTGACTCCCCACGCTTAAGGATTTAACAGCACTCTTAACAGTATAATAAATCATTTACATCCTCACAAATCACTTGCGAGGAAAACTAGAGCAGAATAAATAAGCCTTGTAACTAAGTCGATATCAGGTGATAGTCATGGATGGATGACGGTGCTAGGAGTGAACATGTGACACAATGCAAGAGAAAAAAGTGAAAGCGAAAGGTGTGATCATGATATTAAGATATTCCTATTAAGCAAGCTTGATTAGAACAGGATGGAATAATTAATAGTAAGTCTAAGAGCATAAACATATTCCTCTGCTCCTCTCTCACAGGCAGCTTCTCTCTCTCCTTGCGAGATCTGGATCACAATCAAGGCGACATCATCAAGCACTACAGAATCCGTAACCTGGATGCCGGAGGTTTCTACATCACCAGCAAGATCTCTTTCTCATCCCTGGCTGAGCTGGTCAAACATTACACTCGTACGTATACCAAACATTTAACTCAAAGCAATGTGTCATATATACAGTATAAAGGTATATATATATATATATATATATCCTTGTGTCAGGACATGTCAATGGTGTGGACATTAGATTTGTGGAATGAGTCTCCAGTGTCAGTGCTTTGTCATCAGGGGAGATGAGTTTACGTTTTGGACTTTCAAAGTACCATGGCTAGATGTGCTGTTATTATAAAACAACAGCTAGAGAGTGGTAACTCATTACGTTTTATTCCACATATATCTGGATAAGAACTTCGCTAGACATTTTATAAAGACAATAAATTACAAGTACCATCCCACAACTGGAAAATAAATTTAAAAAAAGAAGAAAGAAAAAAAAAGATAGGTAGCTGAAAGTAAACTTATTGTGCCCAATTTTAAGCAAAGATGTTTACACTTTAACATTTAAAGATAGCTTGAACATGATAAAACATACACACTGTGATTAGAGCCATGAGTAACATACACATTATGATTAGAGCTTTCATTCTAGAAGAGTTCTTAGGTATATCGAGCTTGTTTTATGACTGTTAAATAACTTTTATACACTGTAACCTTGAAACACATATGTTCATTGTCAGACTCTGCTGGAATAGGGAGCCCCGATTTCAATCTTTCACCCCTTTATGCATGTATGTGAACAATGGAATAAATGGTGCAGCTCGATGTAGACGAGCTACAAGTCATCAAACACTGCTTGGTTTCCGTCAGCGTGTGGCTTGAACCTGTATGCTGAAAGCTGTGTATCATTTCCTTTGTGATCAAAGAGATCTCATTGTTCTGTTCAAAGCCCAGGTATTGTGCTCTCTCTCTCTCTCTCTCTCTCTCTCTCTCTCTCTCTCTCTCTCATTCTCTCTGCAGGAGATGCAGACGGCTTGTGCACACGCCTGGTAAAGCCATGCCAGACACGGATGCCACAGAAACCGTGGTGGCAGGATGAGTGGGAGATTGCGCGCGAGTCGCTCAAGCTGGAGAGACGATTGGGGCAGGGACAGTTTGGAGAAGTCTGGATGGGTCAGTACTACAGTAACTCTTCTAAAGGACTGTACTACACTGTACTTAAAAAACATGACCATATACTAAATGTTTTATTGTTATTACACCAAACCAAATATGCCAACGATTACAACTGTTTTTTACAGAAGAAAAAAAACATTATATGATTTTGATTTGAATTGTACAGAATGATAGAACACAGTTCTGAGCATAAAAACTCGCTTTATTTCTCTATATAATCCCCTGCTACACTAATGCACTTATCCAAGGATTTCAGGAGTGCTTGGATACCATCAATGTAGAAAGTTTTCTCTGTTCGCCAGAGCCGTGATCGGACTTCTGAAATGCTGAAACTTATTTAATGGTTCAAACACGTAGAAACGGCTTGGTTAGGACTGTTTGAGGGATGTGTCCATAACTCCCAGCCGACTTTCTGTAAGAGGTCCATGCACGGTCCTGCAAAAACAGGACACCTTTGGTAATCAAACTAGGCCATTTTTTCCCATTAAAGGGAATGGATATTAAAGGGGTTCTGGGAAGGCCAGGAATGTTGATGGTATCCAATGCCGATGGTATTTCTTCACAATTCAATTACTGTGCAACTATATAACAACATCACACAATGGTAGGGTTCTTGGGAAAATTCTCCATCACGCATCCTTGTTTTCACACTAAGTAAAATTAAAAGTAAGTAAAGGCTGTGCTGTGAATGGGACTGGGGTGTGTACAGAAAAAGAGGCTTCAAAGTCATTTTCCTAAAGGCGTTCCTCTGCCACATATATCAACTGTGCAAATGTTTTTTAGACCCTTTTTTAAAATCATATCCTACATATTTCCCTGGATATTGGACCTTTAAGGAGCTGGACCGGACATTTTAATTATTTTTTTCTGAGTCCATTCCAGTCTTGTCAGGTTTACTTCCATTGACGTCCATTCCCTTTAATGTCCCTGGCAGCTCACCAGAAAGCAGCTCAGGGTTAAATTTCTCAGAGACCCTCAATTCAAGGTCAGGTCATTTAGCACTGCTGCTTTGCCAAAGACTAAAGACTGAACAATTTGTGAACATAGTGAATCAGATATGATTATGAAAAATTCATTTAGCACAGAGTGTCCGTTGGCGGACCGCCCTGTCTCTGGGTGTTCTTGCATGTTTGTTTAAGACGCCTTTGTGAATTTGTTTGGTACTGGTCAGGAATCAACTTGAATCTTAATCTGCCAGGTAAGCCCTTTGGAATCAAATGAATGAAAGCGACAGATGTGAAGAAACACGTCTTAACCTGAGCAATGAATTGATCTGTAATTTGAGTAAATGTCCTTTAATGTTACAAAAGCGCCGAACAAATATCATCACACCTGGGAATCCAGAGGGCTGTTTCTGAATAGAAGGATTTTTATTTTATGTGAAAAGTTTATAATGCATAATGCGAATGCCCCTACATATAATTCATAGCTTCAGTCTCACATGATTTGGATGAATGAGAAAACTAGTTTAGTCAGGTTTAACATGCGAAGTCCAGAAAAGACAAGCTCAGGCTATGAAATTTACCTGAAAATCTGCTCCATGTCATTCATAAGTGCAGGTTAGGAAATTTCTAAGGATAGAATAAGTGATCTATGCTAACATAATATTTTGGGATGCCTACATCTGTACACAGTATAAACTGTAATAAGTTGCTGAAAAAACACAAAATTAATTAAGCTACACTGATTTTCCTATATAGTTTAAGTTACAAATAAAACACTCAATATTGCAATAGCAAACAATATTATTTTAAGAATATAATCAGAAACAGGGTGGTGTGACAACCTGCGCTAAAACTGTAGTCTCCTTCCAATGTACTTTGTGACATTGTTCCTATAGAAACATTAATAAATGTAGCGGCAATACAGTCAGAGCTGCTGTCACAGAAAAACAACACCCTCTGACCAATCAGAATCCAGAATTCAGGAGAGATCTGTTGTGTAATGAAATTGAATCAGGTTTAAATGGAAAATCTAATCAAAGTACTAAAAGCTAAAAGGCTAAGCAGGCAAACAAAATATATCTAATGTATGCTATTAAAATACAGTGAGCTAATAAAGAGAAGTAGAAGAAGAAAAAGGTTTTATTTGTCACATAATTACTTAACAATACAATAAAAAAATTATCTTCGCATATCCAACTTTGTTAGGTATGAATCACGTTAACTTGATGCATGAACCTCAGTGAACTTGACATCTGCCCATGTAAACAGCTGTTAAAATAAATTTAGCTAAGAAAGGAAAATGCAGCAGAATAGATTTTCCTGTCCCACATGTTACAGACAGAGACGGAACATTCTGTTCAGTGTATTTTTTCGCTGTTTACCTTCCAGGGATTTGCTGATAAAGTTATCAGTGTGTAACCTGATCAGGTCATTTATTTACCTGTTACAGGATGCTGCAGTGTTGTGATGATAGCAGTAATGGTCTTATCACTACACTCTATCTGTGTCTGAGATTTTTGTTTTGTTTTGTCTGTGTCTTATTCCAATCACAGCCACTACAGTGATGTCAGTGTCGGAGATAAATAGCCTGTATGACCAGTATGACACCTACAGTAGCAGCTGAGCTGCTTGCGTTGCCACATTTTTACCCCTGATTGCATATCATAATCATTATATCATAATCTCAATAAAATGTGACCCATAAGAAATTTGACTATGGAATGTGCCATACTGTACTATGGTAAACCAGAATATACAACGTTTCTATGTTGGCATTTCATACGTTAAAATGGTAGGCACCATAGGACTTTATGGAGTACTAGGGAATGTACTGTGGCACTTCAATGGGTACACATCATAGTACTATGATGTGTACCACCAAACTTTTGATGAATACCATGGTGTTTTATTGGTGACCAGAGTTGATACAAAAGTTCAGCAGGTATCTAATATGGTATGATGGAAATTCTGTACCATATTAAATATCTTAGTACATACTGCCGGTATGGTATAATACAGTACAGACAGTACCATATTACATACCAACTGAACCAACAGTGCCTCTGTTACCCAATAAGGGATAAAATGGCACTGCAGAGGTTTCTCTCGATCTCTTGCTGTATATACAGTATATGAATACCGTAGGTCCATGGCAAACTTTTAAAGTTTGACACCATGATTTGATGAAAAGTTAAAACATTTTTGGGCAAGGGCAGCATAAGATTGGGTACAAAAGTTAAGATCTGCAGTATATTAACTTTTGTACCCGAAAAATGTACCAGAATAAAACTATATGAACTATATCAGAAAATAAATATCATGATACTATACCCCATAGCACAGGTACCACTGAACTACTATGGTACCTACAGTATAGCATGGTTAAAGTTAAACCTAGCATTTCCTTAGTTATTTGTTGTGTTACATTGTGCAGGAATAATATCTCTCATTCTAAATTAAAAATGTATTTTTGTACTGTAAAACTATAAACTCCTAAAATCCATGCTCATAAAACATAATTTATGGCACATTTGTGCAGCATTGTAATAAACAGAATTTAAGACATTTGACTATTTAAAGCATGCGTTATGTTTATATTGCTACATTGTAATGTATATTATTTATTATTTAGTTATTTCATTAGATATTTAATTGTTTCATTAATAAAAAAAAACTTACATACCTGCTCACAACTTTATTTAGAAAGGACATTATTAAATAACGCATTTATCTAGATTACTTATTTAATTACTGAAAGTGCTAGAATAAGTTTTTTACCTACTTACCGCTCAGATTTTAGTCACCTCATTTGTTTATTGAGGCAGTCAGCACTATTGCGGTTTTCAGCTCTAGAGTGTTTTTCGCTTCAAGCTTGTGTTCTAGTGTAAGTGCTACATAGCTCATAAACGGCAGGTGCTTGATCACACCTGTGAGCTTTGTGTGTTCAGTGAAGCCTTGCACATCATTGCCGCAAACTGGGTGCCCAAGTACCTACTATAAGTGCAAAGGTCGCGATTATCCACTCGCTGGTGTACATGTATCCAAAAATATGATAAAGTCAAAAGATATTATCAGGGTTAAAGCCCAAACTCACAAATTAATCAATCAGACAGGAGACTCGATAGAGTACCCCTAACCATAACAGTAACCCTAAACATAGTTTTGTTATTTAAAATGCTTTTTAAGAGTATTTTGGCTTCTATTTCTCCCCCCAGGTTTGTACAATAATAACCGGAGAGTGGCCATTAAGAGTCTGAAATCTGGCACCATGTCCATCGGCGCCTTCCTGGCCGAAGCTAACCTGATGAAAAACCTGCAGCATCAACGACTCGTGCGCCTCTTCGCTGTGGTCACGCAGGAACCCATCTACATCGTCACAGAGTACATGGAAAACGGTGAGAGTCAGAAGTTGTACTGTATGACTGTCAAAGCATAATGGTTTGCTAATCTTTTAATGCTAATCTATAGACAAGTGAACTTTCTTCGTCTCACTGGTTAATCGAGGTTAGCAAGATTTATCAGGCTAGCTGTGAAATTGACCACAGCTACGTTTTTCAGTTTGAGTGAAAGTTATTATTCTTTAGAGTAACCGGAAGCTTGAGGTTAGCAAATATTATTAGGCTAAATGATACCTCTGCGTTAGCAAAATGTATGAAGTTTGTAAAGCCCATTTAGATCAGTAAGGTTTATAAAGCTAAGAAGGAAATATAAGATGCTCGTATTGATCAGGCCAGTGAATTTGGTGTTAAAATATTTTTAGGTCAACCTAGAAATCTAAGTAATGTTGTTATCAGGCTACCTGGGGAAAAAAAGGTTAGCAAAATTGATTAGGCTAACTGATATATGTGCATATGTATCAGGCTAGTTAATGGCGACTGGATTTTGTCGCCTTTTTTGTAAAATTTATCAATCTATCTAGGAATATTTGTAGGCTAAAGTGGGAAATCTGTTATGTTTACATGATGTAAACTGGAAAATGACTATCTGTTGTTAGCATAATTGATTAGACTGTGAGGGCAATCTAAGCTAGCGATATCAGTATGTTTATCAGTGATCGTGTTTATGAGACTAATTAGGAAATGCTCCATTGTTAAATCAACAACACATCAACTGTGCAATAACACTGCCCTGATAAAGTATCTTTGTTTATATAATAACTCCACCAAGCAATGGAATTTAGAATCTGATTAGCGCAGCCAGCTTATCTTCATAGTCTAACTAAAGCATGTCTTTGCATGTGTGTGCGTTGAGTCTCAGGTTTAAAATAAATAAATAAATGAGAGTAAAGCGAAATTTGACATTTTAGACCCGTGCTGTTGGGCTTTCTGTATTTTTTGTATTTTCTTTTTGCCCTTTTACTAAAACTCTTTTGTTATACTGGCATTTTTAAACAGGAAGCTGCGGTGTAATATTATCACATTTATGAACACTTCCAGGTGCTGAGATTATAGAGCTGTGTGAACATAAGTCACGCATTGTCCTCTATGTTGATCCTGGAGATCTCAGAACACTTTGTGTGCGTGTGCATGTGCCTGCGTGTGTGTTTGTGTGGATGAAATGCAGATAAACAGCAAAACATAGCGAAGGTGAGACAGAAAGTCAGATTAACACGATGGTGTTTTAAGTATTTAATAGCTTACATGGCCTGTGGCTAAGGTAGGGCTAGAACCTCTTTGCCTCATATACACTATGAAACACACTCATGAGTTTGTATATGAGTCTGTTTTTCACGTTATATTTAAGTTATTATTATTGTTTATTCAGAGTGATGCAAAAATGTTTCATTTTATGTTGCATCAGAGAAATGACTAGCAAATTAAAAGCATTAGGTTGCTAGCAGTGTTGGGTGTAATGCGTTACAAAGTAACTAGAGTACTTGGATTACTTTTTTGATGTAACAAGTAATCTAACACGTTAGGTTCGCAATTTAAGTACTCAGTTATTTAGTTAAAAAAAGTTACATTCAAAAATGTAATCCGTTATTCAGACAATTCATGTAATCCGTGAGCCATACAGCAGTGATTCCGTTATTGTGTGTGTGAAAGTCGTCTTACAAGCCCCGCCCCCGAGAACCCCCGTCTGTTATTCCTACTGTTATACCCCTATCTCACCTGTGCGCTTTGACTCACTGTGAGAAGCCGTGTTACTTCCGCAAAGTTCTGCAAGGTCTGCGAGGACCGACGCGCGGGAAGATGGATACCTAATCACAGCACCAAAACTTGCGGTGAATCATGATGAACCGTGTTTACAGCGACCACGCGAAACCGCATAAGTGAGATAGGGGTATTAGTAGTTAACAGATTATGGGCCAAACTTCGCTGAGTGATGATGGAAGAATAATTATAAAGGTCTTGACTAAAACAACATGCATGAGGAATTACAAAGGAGTTTTCATTTTTTGCAATGGAAAGGTACCCTAACTAGTTACTTTTTATCAGAAAGTAATTTAACGGATTACTTTTTAATGACAGTTATCTTGTAATGTAATTAGTTACTTTGAAAAGTAACGTCCCCCAGCACTGGTTGCTAGCAGGCTTTTTGGTTGCCTGGAAGTCTAGTGGCCAAAAAAGTTGTAGCTAAAAGAATTTAATGAAATATGACACACTGATCAGCTAAAAGGGGAAAAGTTAAACTGGGACTTTTTAATGAAATTTCTGGCGAATAAAGTCATAAAAGCATTTGCCCTTTACATAAGATTTACACAGCTGGGTGATGAGACGTTCCCATGAATATTCAGCGAGTGGAACGCCTGATTCTTGAAAATTGACAGATAACTTGTTGCCAAGAGGAAGGCGGAGGAAACGCATCTGTCTGTGGGAACTGTACACACAATCATTCACCAACACCAATTGCACATTACAGGAACTAAGCTTGGAGTTATTGCCACATCCACAGTACAGTTTCGATCTCGTTCCATGCCATTTCTACAAGTTTGGGCCATTAAAGGAATTCCTGGGAGACTAGCGTTTCAGACGTGATGCAGGCAGATTATAGCTCCGGTGTACTGAGAAAACTTTCTACCATGATGGTTACCAAGCACAAATCAAATGCTGGAATAAGTGCCTTAATGTAGCTGGAGACTATGTAGAGAATGAAATGATATATAATAATGTTACTGCTATTTAAACTGTCACAGCTTTTAGAAATGAGGAGCGTAAACCTTGAATTTAAACATTCAGATTTCAATGATTACATTTGATTATGAACTGACTTAGCTGCAAACCCGATACCCAACATCACACCTTTTTAAAATCGTGGAACATTCCTCAAAACAAGTTCTCACATACATTAAAGACGCTATAAGCAGTCACTTCCTTTCCAGCCTTTTCACTCTTTTTCCTCTCTTTTGAAGTTGATCATGTTACAGACAAACCTCAATGATGCGTAGGTGCGGCTTTGTCCTGAAGAACTAAAACTTAATAATACTGAAGCTTCCATCCATAAATGCTGAATAGACATCATCTTAAAATTTGATTATATGTGGCTCAGTTTTTCATTTATATTATGTAGCACATCTACTATACCACATCACTGTGAATGAGCTGATGCTTAAGAAAGCATGACGTATTAGAGCAAGCACACTGATGTGTGATTTGCAGCAGATCTGCTCTTATAGGCAATGAATCAACACTTTCTGACCAATTAGACTGACAAATTCAATAGCACTGCGAGTTGAAAATACGACTTTGCAGGTCCCGGGAGGTCACTCTGCCATTTCGAATGAGCTGTTACTGTTGAAACGATAACATGTTAAAACAAGTGTATTGACACGTGATGTTAAAGGATAATTCAGACAGATTTAGCATTTACAGGGTTTGACCTTTTATAGCTGGTATGTATACAAATCAGACTCCCCTCCCAACAGACATACACCGGCACCTTTCCTCAAAGACACATGCACAAACCTGAATATCTAATAAAGGAATGCACCTCAGACTATAAACATTTCCATAAACCTACTCATTATCAGGTCATGCATGATCTATTGAAGTCAGAGGAGTATGGGAAATCTCTAAAAATAAGATAGAAAAAACAAGGAGCGTAAAGCTGCAGGTCTGTTAAGGCGATATTTCCTGTCAAGAATGTGTGTGGTTCTGCAAAGATACATATTGGCTTCCTCTTAAAAAAAAAAAAAAAAAGGCAGCATATGACCTTGAAGACATGTATGTTTTTGGTTTTTTAAGGCCGGATGAGGCTTGTGCTGCTTTTGCAGCTTCTAAATAAGAAACATCAAAGGAAAGTTGACATAACTTGTATAGGTCATCTCTGAAAATAGCAACACTGAGACCGTCAAGACCACGACGTGACACTGACAAACTCACAGACAGTTCTCTCTCTCTCTCTCTCTCTCTCTCTCTCTCTCTCTGTGTTTTGTGGTTTGAATGCAACTTTTTTGAAAATTTATTTTTATTCAACCTCAATTTAAACAGGAAAGACCTCATTCAAATAACAAATCTCTATCTCAAAATTATGTCCTGGCCCAAACTCATTTACAGGAGGTCCACTATGACTATCAGACCAGTACATGCCCCTGTACTCACAAAAAGTGCATTTAATAGCTTTATATTTAAGCATCATACATTTGAACTATTATGTTATGTTTAAACGTAAATTTTCAAGGTCTCACATGCTACTATTTTTTTTTCTCACATGGGTCTCAGAGCTCCCTAAATGTTTAGGTGTGTTAATGCTCCAGCTGAATTACCAGTCAGATGTATATATAAATAAGCTACTGCTTAGCCACACGCTCCCAGAGAACAGAATATATGAGGAAAAGGGGGCTCTTCTTGTATGAGGTCTGTCCAGCCATTCATCTATTGTAAGAACATCTGTAATCCTAAGCACTGTGGAGGCCAACAATGTCCATTGGAAGCCAATGGTGACCATCCTGTTTATTCCGATGTTCACAACCATGGTAGGACCTCCGGTCAACATTCACATGTGCATTCATGAACTGTGGGAGGTAAGCGGAGTACCTGGATTAAACCCACCAAGCATGAAGAGAACTTGCCAACTAGAGGTGTTAGTAGAGGTGAAAAGCGACAATTCTAACCCCTATACCACTGTTCCACCCTTACTTATATGAGGTCACAAAATCTAATTGGCTTAAGGAAGAAAAACAGAAAACGTTTTTTCCACAAGCTTTTTTTTCAAAATTTTATTCTTAATTAAATTTTTTAAAGAACAAATTGTAATCCTCAGTCAGATATTGTTTGTCTGAACTTTTTGACACGGTACTATAGACATGCTGCTCAGGTTATTTCAGTCAAAGGTCATTAAAAATGTGAAAAAAATATATACAGTGGAACCTTGGATTACGAGCATAATTCGTTCAGGAAGCAAGCTCGTATTCCAAAACACCCGTAAACCAAATCAAACCTTCCTATAAGAAATAATGAAAACTCAAATAATTTGTTCCACAGCCCAAAAATATTAATACAGAAAAATAATTAATACAATATGTAAAGTAAAAATAAAACAAATTAACCCGCACTTTACCGTTTAAAAAGTTTTAAAAATCCCAACGATAAGTATTACAATTTGTAGGCGCAGGCACCGTGTATTTGTGTGTGTGTGGAATTAGCCCCTTCCCTTGCCTCGTCTTACACAGTAAAACTCCTCCTCCCTCCCCCTTTCACAACAAACACACACAACGGAAACACTGTTTTAATGGGAAAAAAATAAATCTCTCTAATGACACTCGCTAACGTAATCACTGCTGTAAAGTTATGAAAATGAACCAGCACCTTACCTTTGAAAAGAATCGCGACAGAGCAGAGTTTCTGTGTAGAGCAGAGTGTGTGTGTCTGTGTGAAGCTAGGGAGCGGGGGTGTAAAGGCGAGAGACGTTGTGTGTGTGTGTGTGTTGGTGTCAAAAAACTAGGCACTCGTAAACCAAGAAATGCTCGTGTTTCAAGTCAAAATTTATTACAAATCTTTGCTCGTCTTGCGGAACACCGAGTTACTCACAATCCGAGGTTCCACTGTATTAATTTTTTTTTAAATGTATTATAAATGAATTTTGTTAAACTGTAACTGCACACTTTAAAAGTCTGATTTGTTGTCATTCATTGAAGCAAGAATTGTGGCCTGGTTGTAGTATCATTGTCTGCTTGTCTGTCTGCTGACATTGGAATTCACCTCGTTGTTGAGGTAATGGCCCAGAGATTAGACAATTGTAAGGGTTTCGTTTTTTAATAAAACTACAAAAACAATCTAATGTCTGCTTTCTAAAACAATCAGACAGTGTCTGCCCAGTCGGTGATTCACTTCTCTTTCGGGAGAGACGTGTGCACTTCTCCTCTGGGATAAGTTCATGCAGGAATGAACATGACGTGACCTTTATGACACATACATGGCACAGAGCACACTGTTATGAATGCTAAGCAACCATAGTACAGTCACAATGAGAAGAATAAAATGTGGTACTTCCCACATTTATAACTTTCATTTTCATAAACAGTGAGGTTCCATGGTTGAGAGAATAATCTTGAGTGCTTTATAAGGATTGACTATAATCATGGCAGTATATTTTTAGGTCATAAGGTTGTTATTGATGTCTGTTTGCTTGGTCATTTGCAGAGTCTCTGTTGCATCTGACCAAAAAACAGGACAATAAAAATTTGTTGTGCATTTCGCTTTGAAACTGCTTTTATATTTGCTAAAACATAGGTTTTATATCTAAAAAATTTTCATGTCATAGATTAGGAATAAAACACATTATATTCTGTGATTATTTTTTACTCTAAAGTTGATTATACCAGAACATCCTGTCATTCCGCAGCAATTTGTCAATGTTAACATTTTTTTTATTATTCATTACAACATTATACTTTTCATCTGTTTTAAATTCTAATTCAATATTATGGATACTATTCATCCACAATCACTTACTGTACATTATAACAGCTATGAACTTTCAACCTTCCATTTACACACAAACTTATGAAAAAAAAAACAAAAAAACAACCAGGATGGGCTGCCAATCAATCGCAGGACACAAAAGCACACACTATGGGAAATTTGGAAACGCCAGTTAAGCTATGTCTTCGGACTGTTGGAGGAAACCAGAGTAACCAGACGAGACCCTGGATGTGTGAGGCCATAGCCGCAACCATGCCGCCACCATGCCGCAACCATGCCGCCACCATGCCGCCATAGCACAACACAGAGTGTATTCCTCATCTTTAGCACTTAACAGCTACTTTTTAATCCCAAAAAAGGACACTGTAGTCAAAAGATGTTGCACAATGCAGTCTGGAAACACATACATTAACACACTCGCTCTCAGTCGTCCACGATATACACCGCATGATTACAAACACGATGTTCTTTTGCACACATACTGTATGTGTTGTCATGTGAATCCGAGCACATTGCTGTTCTCCTCGAGAGCCCTCGAAACAAAAGAGCCTTCATAGAGAAGCGATGTAATCATTGTTTTTTTGTTTAGGCTACACAATTGTGCTTGTGTTGTTGGTGTTGTTGTTGGTGTAGTTAGTTTCTGCTTTTTCACCAAGCCTTTCCTCATTCAGTTGCCCACAAAATGCACTCACAATAATCATAAATGCAAGTTTGGAAGCGTGTACTTGTTAAGTTAAATGTTAAGGAGAGGCGAGGTGAGGGGCGGGGTTACTAAATTTATAAGAGTCCACCATCATAAAAGACAAAAACATTATCTTTTGCTTTCCCTGACATCTTTAACTCATTTCTCCTGAAGGAAGGTCTTAAATGCATAATGATTACTTAGTAATCATAAGAATATCGCAGCAGCGTGAGACTTCACAGTGACTGAATGCAGGATTTCCTGAGAATGTTGTGTTCTCCTCTTAGAAGAGTTTCTGCTGCTATTTATGCCCTTATATCAAACCTGGAAGACGCTCGGCTGTAAAATCTCATTTGTTAGTCTGCCGCCTCACTTCCCTTTGTCCTTGCATGCATCAAAACTCTTAAGGTGACACTCGAGTCCATGATTCAACTCTCCTTAATTCACTTGTTGAAAATTCTGCAGCATGTACAGTATTTTTACGACTTACACCAGCTGTTTGTCTTATTTAACACAAATTTAATGTCTTACATTTCCTCCTATTCAAACAAACAAACAATGCTCTTGTAGGTTCCCTAAATGTCAGTGCTAAGATCAAAGCTTAGTCATTGTGGGTTAATGCCCTCTCTTTGTCAGTAATTTTTTATTCCTGCCACTCTGTTCGTTTCGGTTTGAGTCTGCACCTCTGTCCTGTCACTGGATGTTCTTCCGTGGTGTTTGGTCACAGTTTCATGAAGTCTCATTTATTGCAGTTGTGTTTCTTACCCTTATTGTCAAAGCTTAGATTTGATACTTTCTGATTTCATACAATGTCATGTTTGTTTCATGGTGGCTTAGTCATCAGCATTGCGACCCACACCTTCAGGGTTAAAGGTTCAAATCTCACCTCCAGTCCGGCATACATATAGTGTGCATGCAGGGTTTCCCCTGGGTGTTCCAGTTTCCTTCCACAGTACAAAGGCATACACAATAGTTTGATTGGTATTTTCAAACTGTCCAGTGAATGTGTGTAACTGTGCCCTGCAAAGGTGTATCCTTGCTTATACCAGTGTTCCCTTGGATAAACCGCACCCCCTCCTTCAACCCAACACAGGATAAACAGGATAGATAATAAAAGCTACTTCAAGCAAATATAAATGGTTTTAGTCATGTAAGGCGTCCCTCAGGGATTAATCCTAAATCCGCTTCCATATATTCTATACAGTGTATAGAACATACAGTATATTAGGCTTTGTAAATACACTGTAAATATAAATTATTTCATGTACAGTATATTATATAAAGTATTTTCATATTGCTTCTTTGTATTGAATCTTTGATTCTATTATAATATTTAAAATTAAACAGTTGAAAATCTTTTTTTCTTGAATTTTTTTCTAAAGCTGTGCACTTTGCCATTCTGTCTGTTTAATATATTACAAATTACACAACAACTAATTCTTTTTCTTCCTCCTGCTGTTTTTTTTTTAATCTCCATGACCAAACCTTCATATGCAATAGTAACTACGTACATCGTTAAAATATTTCCTCCAAGAAACATTTGTTTTTGTTGCAGTGTTGAATTTGACTGATAATTTGACTGACAAAACGCTTGTGTGTGTGTGTGTGTGTCTGTGTTTTTGTATACAGGGAGTCTGGTGGATTTTCTGAAAACACCGGACGGAGCAAATTTGCAAATGAACACCTTGATCGACATGGCCTCGCAGGTAAATTAAACAGACACCCAGTAACCACTGGAAACCATATACAGTACCCTCCATCCATCCGTCCATTGATCCATCTGGTAACCTTTGTTGTCCAAATTGGGACTGTTGAGGCCTATGGTGACCATTGTATTTATTCCCATTTTTACAACCTTCACACAAAGTACTGTTTTTATGCACATGAAAAAAAAAATATTTAGAATTAGTTATATTATAACAAATTTTGTTGATTCTATTTCTCACATGCTAGATTTTTTTTAACGAATGTAGTCTTTGTCCAGTGCATGTCATATCTGACCGCTCACACTCGCTCACGACTGCAAGTGTAAAGTGTTATCTAAACTTAGACAAAATCTTCCATCTTTTCCCACTGGGATTAAACAAGATTTTGGAATCAAGTGGACTGAAAAATGTTCACAGCACATTTCCTAACAGCATGCTTATGTGTGGTGGTTAATAAGCTCTGATTCTCTGAGTACATAAGCTTATTATATGAGCGAAAGAAACCTCACACAAACAGATCAAGGATAAGAATATGCAACACTTATCATTCAGGATTGTAGGAACCCACCAAAAGACTTTATCAAGTGTAGCATTTATAACTGTAGCATTTATAACTGTCGATTATTTACCTTTAACTGTACAGTTTGCATGTTCTCCCCATGCTTGGTGGGTGGTTGTGCACGGATCAGTGAGTCTTGGCTGCCCATGATCCTGTCGCATTCACCAGATTTTTTTTGGACCAATGCATATCAGGAACACCAGACAAGAGCTCCTGTTTTAGAGTTGCTCTGACCCAGTCGTCTAGACAGCACAACTTGGCCCATGTAAAAGTCGCTTGAGGTCACTTGAGATCACATGAGGTCAGTCCGATCATGTGACCTTGAGAGACTCTTTCTTTAATTAAGAGATATCTTTCAGATTGAAGTGTGTCTGTATATAGATGGGATTTGTGGAACATTAAAGTTTGAAGGGTTAAACAGGTTTGATTGTCTTACAGCTACTGAAGATGAAATCACGCACACATCCACACGCACACACACACACACACACACACACACACATGTTTTTTACACACAACACATATTGTTCTCCGCTGTCTCCAAGAAACCTGTCACATCTCACTAACGTGTGAAATTTTTGCTTCAGCTTCAGTTTACATTTCACACATACACACAAACACAAACACACTGAGGGTATATTTCCGTGAGCAAAACACATACCTCCTGAAAAGGTAGCTACTGCTGCCAGAGATGAATATCTTTCATGCTCTTATCTAATGCCAGTACAGAAACAATGCATCTGCTGCCACACACACACACACACACACACACACACACACACACACACACACACACACACACACAATTTAATTTCTCAGTCATTCCACACTATAATAATCCCTCTTTATACCCTTTTCAGTGTTATTAAACGTACATGCATCTAAAATATGTAGCTTGACTGATAATTCAAGTTAAGTCATATAAAATCTTTAATTCTGTTTCTATCTAAAAAGGTTCTTAATTTCAGGGTACATTTTTTCCCAGTCAATGTAGTGATCCTTTTACTCTCCTTAACTTAAAGGAAATTGCTGAACTTACATAGTTTCACAAACTTGATTTGACCATTAGAGACACATCCATATTTCCATTTAAGGCAATCAGGACACACCTGCATGACAATTTCACACGGTGGTGGGTTGAGGAGATTGTGGGGGAGGAGAAATGTTTTTGACCCTCAGAATGGTGGGGTGTCAGGAGGAGGATGAGCTTCTGGATCTCAGGATGTCAGGGGGAGGAGCTTCTCTAGATGGAAGAAGGTGTTTGTGGCCCTCTGGATGGTGGGAGGAGAAGTTTGTGGCTGTTATGGCGAGGAACTTCTGGATCTCTGGGTGTCAGAAGGAGGCTTTCAGGATGACAGGAGGAGGAGACATTTAGGATGTCAGGAGGTGGAGGAGGCAGTGGGGCCTCTGTGTGACAAAACAAGGATTGTTCAGATGATGGTAAAAGGAGGAACTTTGAGAGGCAGGAGAAGTTTGCTGTTCTCTGAAAGATAGAAGGAGTAGGTTGTGGGTCTCTGGATAATTGGTCCTGACCAAGAGGTAGTGGGGCAACAGGGGTTATGTTCTTGTGATTATAAGCCGCCTGAAAGCCTAATTCACTAGGCCCCCAACCAGGACCGAGGTTGCACTTTTTATGCCATAGTATTTCTAGGTGCCTCAGTCAGAGGAACCCCTGGTGGGGTGAAATGAGAAGACTAGAGGTAGAATTCATTCCATAATATTTGTCTGTAAAACACCCCTGAATCCTGTATTTAAAATAACAGCACAGGAAAGTATCCAATAGTGGAAGAGAAATGATCTCCCTCTGATAACAGGGTGGAGGAGACTATTACAGGTCAAAGATCAAACAAAGGGAAGCAGGACACTCCCAGACTCAGGAACCTGGCCCACGTCTCGGTGCCTACTATGTAAACTACCACAACCTGTGCGCGCACACACACATCAGTCCTAATGATGTGCTGCCTCCTGCAGGTGGCCGATGGCATGGCCTACATCGAGCAGAAGAACTACATCCACCGAGACCTGAGAGCCGCCAACATCCTGGTGTCTGACGAGCTCATCTGCAAGATCGCAGACTTCGGCCTCGCTCGGCTAATAGAGAACAACGAATATACAGCCAGGGAAGGTGAGACATCCTGGTCGTGCTGTACTCCTTGGACTCTGTTTGATTAGAACCTGACTGAGCTTCATCTTTTTGCTTCAAAAGGTGCGAAGTTTCCCATCAAATGGACGGCTCCCGAAGCCATCAACTACGGCACGTTCTCCATCAAATCAGACGTCTGGTCTTTTGGCATCCTGCTGACCGAGATTGTGACCTACGGCAGAATTCCGTACCCAGGTAAAAAAAAAAACACTTATGCTGAAAATAATTGCGAACATCTTAGAGATGACTCCTGATGCCTTTAGACACTCAGCAGATGGTTCTGTGTCTGATTTAGGATCAAGTGCAGCTGTGTTTTGGTGTAGCATTTATGAACGTGAACAATAATAAAAAAACATCTTCATGATTTACCATAAATTAGCGATTTGAATTCATTATTATGATATAAGATGTGATGTGATGTGATATTTGGGGGAGGAGGTTGTACTAAATATACTTAGTCTGTTTATACTGACTAAACCTTTACTTGAACATCTATAAGAGTGAAAAAAAAAAAAAACAAAGAGGCACAAAAATTATGAAATTTACAAAGAAAAAGAGAGGAGAAGAAATGAAGCAGAAAAAAATATCAGGAATAATCTGATTTAATAATTTCATAGTTTCAAGTATATTTTTTTATACTTACCTATACTTATTTTTTTTACCCATACATATTTCAAATCATGATGAATTCCTTTTTTAAGTGTGAAGAGAAAATCTCCCACAGATAACACCAGCTTATCCAAAATCATTTATACCAAAAACATTTCCGACTGTAAATCTCAAGCATGTCTGTGCTCTTAGACTTTTTGTTTACCTATACGAGTCTAAATATCAGAATTGAAAATCTCCATCAGATGCATCAAGTCTATTTTATGATCATCCTTAAAAAAAAGTTCAGCAGATATTTATAAGAGGTTTCTCTTTCAGGAATGACGAATCCCGAGGTGATCCAGAACCTGGAGAGAGGGTACCGCATGCCTCGTCCGGACCACTGTCCCGAGGATTTGTACGAAATAATGAACGAGTGTTGGAAAGAAACCCCGGAGAAGCGTCCCACATTCGAGTACCTGCGCAGCGTCCTGGAGGACTTCACCACCGCCACCGAGCGGCAGTACCAGGAGCAGCCTTACTGAGGACGACCCGACAGATTATTAATCATCCCTGATTATCCCATAGAACACATGAAAGCATCCTTATCTTTATTTTCCTCCTGATTATTTTATGTATATAGCTTACAGAGGTCCTTATTTCGGGACAGTTGAGTATTTGTATGTTTAAAGACAGCTATTAGTTTGTGGTCTTTTTGTTTTTTAATGAGGCTGATGTCTGAGAAAAAAGAAAAAAAAAAACTATCAATCACCAGCCTCCTTTTTTTCCGCTTGAAGTACAGAAGGAATCAACTTCAACTTCTTGCCTGTAATCTCGTTAAGCTTTAACAAGCTCCAGATAAAAGAACTGATTTTTCACTTCTGACACCAAACTGCTCCAGATTGTGTAGAACAGGAAGGAATAAACAGAGAAACAGACCTGAACTCACATGCGGATCATCTCAGACTGTGAGAGTGGTGAGAAAAATTATCCTTTAAAAAATGTTAACCTTTTTTTTGTTTAAATGTATAAATAAAAGTCATTTATATCAACATATTGGTTTTGGGGGCTGAAATGCTCGTTAATATAAATATTAAATTCATTAATATACAGGGAATAAGTGTAAATATGATGCATATGATACCTCTCATGCTGACATCATACTGTAGAAAGGTAAAAACTCATTTTAGTACCAAAAAAGTTTGAATGTGGACTGTGATGCGTAAGGCACGGTCTCCATACATTCTGATCTAAAAATGTATTAATTTATTGTGTGATGCAATTTATAGGAATTGTGAGTGAAGTTAAAACATTAAAACACACAGAAATACACTGATATACAAACCATTACAACCAGGAAACTAACAGTTTTTTTTTTTTTTTTTTTTGGATTTTTCCCCGATTTTCTCCCTAATTTAGTCGTGTCCAATTCCTCCCCGTCACTAGGGGGCTCCCACATTAAGGCTACTACTACCACTCAGCCGGGAGGGTCGAAGACTATCACGTGTTTCCTCCGAACCACGTGACGCCAGCTGACCGCATCTTTTCGAACTGCTCGCTCGCGCACCGTTGGGGGCGGCGTAACACACTCGGAGGACAGCGCTATCCGCTCCCTCTGTTGCGCGAGCTCACAGACGCCCCTGACTGGCTGCAGAGCCGTGATTAATGTGGGAGCACTGAAGTACCTCTCATCCCTCCCCTCTGAGAGAGCTCGGCCAATCAGCTGCGAGAGGTTACAGCATCACCCGGGATTCGAACTAGCGATCTCCGGATGATAGGGCGAGCGCTTTAACCACTGCGCCACTCGGAGGCACACTAACAGTTTTTAAGACTACAGGATACTTTCATTAGATTATTTTACAATACATTTTATAAGATGGAAATGATGTAGATCACATCTCTCTATAACATGTATTATTCTAAACCAAGAACAAAAATTTTACAGCATGGCATCACTGACAAAGATTTAGGGCTATAATAATAATAATAATAATAATAATAATAATAGGTGCAATAACAAGTTAGAACAGCATGCGGACAGATCCAGTATGTACATGTAGATATTCATATTCACATACAACAAGATCTTACTCACACCATATTACATTATACAGATACACCAATTATCAGGAGTAAATGATCACTATGATTTTAACATTAAAATGTTGTCTTTTTTCCCCTATACAACAAGTAAACACTTTACTTAAACATTTACATTTATAAAATATCATGCATGGTCAATTAATCTGCAGTAAAAAGTAACAGCCATCATACAGATGTTCTTTAAATCCAACCGTTTGTGTTTAAATCTCCTTCATCAACGCTGGGCTTTACCTGCACTTGTGTAACAGTCTGGCGATGCTTGTGCGCGCTTCACGTGCTGATAACGTTTGGGAGGTGAGAGAGAGTGCAAAGGCTTATACTGAATTAACAGCCCAAAAGTGCCGTCACAAATATACAGTACTTGAGTTCTAATGAGATAATGGACAAGGAGCAGCTCTCAGTCACGGCAGTGTTTACATACACGATTGCACAAATAATCCACGCAGACATCGTTACCTGCGCTTACTCTTATTCCATACTGATGTGCTTGTGGGTAAGGAACGGCGCTATGCTATTCACCGGAATGAGGGGCGTTCAAGTCAAACCGGGACTTGTGATGAAATTTCTGGTGAATACAGGCGTAATACTGATTGACATTTACATAAAACTTCAACCACAAGTGATGAGGCTCTCAGCCGCAGTAAAACATCCGCATGGTGCAAACATTTTTAAGAAACCCATATGACCATCAATGTCGATCCCAGCCGACGTGCAGCGGTACCCACTACAGTCGTTCCCGTGAACATCCAGCGAGTGGAATACCTGATCTTTGAAAACTTGACAGATAACCTGTCGCCAACTTACAGAAGAGAGCGATGTGCCATGTGGGAACCGTACACACAATCATTTACCAACATCAGATACAAATTACAGGAACTCAGCTGAGAGTTATTGCCACAGCCATTTCCACATGCTTGGGCCATTAAAGGAGTTACTGGGAGGCCCGGCATTTCAGAAATGAAGAAGGCAGTCCAATCATGGCTCTGGAATACTGAGAAAACTTTGTACCTTGATGGTATCCAAGCACTAGTAGATCATTGGGATAGGATCAGTGCATTAGGGTAGGGGATTATATAAATACAGAGAAATAAAAGGGAGTTCTTTTCTCTAACTGCAAATGTATCCAGTTAATCAAAAGTCCTGGTTTGACTTGATCGCCCTTTGTGCATCATGCGTCCCAAATTTAAAGTCTTTTTAACATGTCCAACGCTTCAACATGTCCAACACTGACCTCTTGTGGCTAAAAATGGAATATTGGTAAACTACAACTACAGCCATACAACTACAACTTGTTGCTTGGTATTCATCTAAAAATATTCATACATGCTGGTTTTACCCAAATACATATTTTCATGTGATCATTAGCATTAATGAGCATTGCTGACGTAAATGCAAACTTAACAACGTCAACACTGCTTGTCAAGTCTGGTACGTTTGTATTAGGAGAGTGAGGAAAAAAACATTTATCTGCTAATGTTTTGTGATTCTTATGTGTGACAATTCATGTAGCACCACACTGATGCAATTAAAGTAGTTAATTTTTAATTTATATATGTTTGCTTTTGAGGTGGTACCATGTTGCAGTTCCTCCAGATATTAAACTATTCACATATCGACAGGCAGCACAGCATCCCGTGTAGGAGGAGCAAATTATTTGCCAAGCTTGTTTAGAAATGTAACAAAATCTGAAAAAACTGGGGTATTGGAATATTTATAAAATGGTGATACTTAAAGAATCACAATACAAATCAAATCAGCATGTACTGTAGCTAGTGTGATGATATCGTCTCATGTAATCATTCCTGATCATACCCATCCATAGCATGAACTGTTGCTCTTTACCGGCTACACGGTATGTCCTAAAAAGACTATAACTCACAAATGCCTCTATAAGTAATGAAGAAGTTGGGAGAAACTGACCGTGAGGAGACAACGGAAGCAAGAAAAAAATATATATATAATATATATAAAACCATGTAACATAATTGTTTGTTTTGTACAGAAATGAGAGATGTTAAAGTAAGAATGATTATGGAAATGTCAGGAGGTTCAGGGATCATTTCTCAGATAAAATTCTCGATATGCTTCACAGTGAAAGGGTAAATTTGTGCTAACCTTTAGAGAGTGACCTGATCTAGGAACAGCTTTCTTGGCTTGCAGAGTGCCAATCACATAAGCTCTCTAATTTTAAAGCTCAAAATCAGAGTCATTGGTACAGTAGGAATAAACCTGGCAGAATTTGATGGAACGCTCGGGCTCACAGCCAGCTGTTCTCCTCGGTGGGCGAGATGGGGTTCAGAAGGTCACGCCGTTCTGCAGGAAACCCCTCACTCGGGGACAAGGCGGGGGTTGACGAGGTGGAGTTCTTTGGCGATCGGAAACGCACCTGAGGAAGAACGTCATTAATAAATAATAATAATAACTATTTCATTATTTGTCACGTGTACCTTACAGCACAATATAATACATTTTTTCGCATATCCCCGTTAGAAAGCTGGAGTCGGAGCTCAGGGTGAGTCAGGATGAAGCGCCCCTGGAGCAGATAGAGATAATGACCTTGCTCAAGGGTTCAACAGTGGCTGGGGCTTGAACCCCTGACCTTCCGATCAGTAACCTACAGCCTTAAATCAATTGAGCCACCACTGTCCTAAATATAAGCCACCACAGCCCTTTAAATATTAATAATAAAGTTTAATCACATACTGCATTTAAGCAGACATCACACAATGAAAGCCTGCAGTAACATCTCAGGGTTATGCCAGAGATACCTTCCATACACATCAAACAAACATCTCCTTTTCTGTTTATGTGGCGCATCCACTGTACAAGTCCCTGTAAATGAGCTGTTGCTATAGAAACCATAATGTATTAGATACACATGTGTGGAAGGTGAGTGGGTCATTATTTATTCATTAAATTTTTTTTACCCTGGATTTTTTTGGGGTCTTCCTCCAGGGGCAAGGGAGACGCAGGAAGCTGGTGCTGGCTGCGAAACAGCGAGCCGAAAACACCACCTCCACCACCGACAGGATGATGAGCAGCACCCAGAGGGTCAGAGTCGTCCCCTAGGGAGAGAGAGAGAGAGAGAGAGAGAGAGAGAGAGAGAGAAAATTGTCAACAATAATAAAAGTTTAGAAAGAAAAACCCAGACAAGTACTGGTGATTCTGATGTAATGACTTGGACTAGTAATTAATCAGGTGATTAAACTTGATGACTCACGTAAACGCGCGTGGGGTCAAACGGACACTCATTAGTAATGCTGTAAGTGTTAACAGTGATGTTGACATCACACTGCTTCAGCAGACTCGAACCATCGTTAAAAATGGCCGTAACCATAGAGACCAAGACGCTGATGGCGGAAGCTACGCCGAGAAAGCACGTGATGATGCTCACCACCAACAACAGCCATTTCTGCAGGGACAGAGGAACATCACTGCTAGGGAGGTGGGTGTGGAGGTTATGAAGGAAACACACTATCTTCAAAATCAATGTAATTAAATAGAACATTAGGGTAATTTTACAGTTATTAGACTGTTTGCTGATTCAGTTTATTTTCAGGGTCGTATTTCTGCAGCGAGAAACATTAAGTGCAGGTTAATAATAAATATACTATCGCATAGCACATAATGAATGATATTAAACTTATCTGAACAACAAAACACATGTTTTTTTTCATGAGTCAATTCAAGTCATGAGTTGAGTCAGTTGCTCATTGCAATCGAGCTCACCAGGGTTCTGTTCGAACCGAATAAACACTACAGATAGAAATCCCTTAATTACCAGTCTAATCCTTAATGTCTGCATGTTTATTATTAAACAGGGTCACTAACTATTTATACTGCTGTATACTGTATATAAATAGCATTTTTATATGAAATCACAAAAAAAAAATGGTAGTACGTATGGATCTTTATTAACTTCTGGAAAGTTTTATAAATAAGTTCTGGAATTATTCTATAAATAAATAAATAATTCTATAAATGTAACTGAATAAAACGTAACATTTAGATACAAGTGTATCTAAGGCACTTTGCAGCAAGGCACAGGACAGTGGAATCTCGGATTGCGAGTAACTCGGTTTTGTGTTCCGCAAGACGAGCAAAGATTTTTTAATACATTTTGACTTGAAAAACGAGCATGTCTTGGTTTACGAGTGCCAAGTTTTTTGACACCGACACACACACACACACACACACACACACACACACACACACACACACACACACTCTCTCTCGCCTTTACACCCCCCTCTCCCCGGCTTCACACAGACACACACACTCTGCTCTACACAGAAACTCGCTCTGTCGCGATTCTTTTCAAAGGTAAGGTGCTGGTTCATTTGTTTTTGTTTTTACGTTACAGCAGTGATTCCGATAGTCTGCGCTCATGCGAGTGTCATTAGAGAGATTTATTTTTTTCCCATTAAAACAGTGTTTCCGTTGTGTGTGTGTTTGTTGGGAAACTTAAAAAACAAGGTGGGGGGAGGGAGGATGAGTTTTATTGTGTAAGACGAGGCGAGGGAAGGGGCTAATTCCACACACACACACACACACACACACACACACACACAGCATCTGCGCGCACAAAAGAAAACACTTATCTGTTGGGATTTATTTGAACTTTTTTTAAAGGTAAAGTGCAGGTTAATTTGCTTTATTTTTTACTTTATATATTGTATTAATTATTTTTCTGTATTTATTTTTTGGGACTGTGGAACGAATTATTTGAGTTTTTATTATTTCTTATGGGAAGATTTTATTTGGTTTACGAGTGTTTTGGAATATGAGCCTGTTTCCAATTATGCTCGTAATCCATGGTTCCACTATAAAACAATTGTTCCCATTTCTTTTCATGTCTACATCATTTGGGTGCCTAAAGACTTTGGCACAGTACTCTGTATTAACATCATCTGTGTATAGATGTGTGCGTTCGACTTACCAAGGGCTGCTTCTTCATATTTTTAGACAGTGTGATGGCGGAGATCCCTGCTACAACCGCCTGCAGAGAAGAAAGAGTCAATCATTTAAATAGTGTTAATACGAAGAATCACACAATACCATTTCTCGAATTCATGGCTTGGGCTGGTTTCTGATCTCCTGGTGCAGTGTTCGTTCAGTTGCTCAGGTCCAGGCACAACAACGTTATGTGGTAATAAACTAAAGTCAGCTTATGACCAGAATACGACAAGGATATCCCTGATGGAGCAGGCAAATTACAGGACTCAGCTTGTGAAAGAGTGGTTCTGGGAGGCATGATATACATCACTCACAAGATGATACAGACATGTTATGGGACATGGACCTGTGGTGAAAACTCTCTGAAAAAGGAGACAATGGAAGTTACAATGTAAATGGAAGTTAAAGGTATGTACAGGAACAGGGTTACATATGAGGAAATTGAAGAACTTTTGGGCTGCCAGTCTGAAAGGAGTCAAATTCAGTCTGATCATTTTCAAATAACGTTGTGGCCAGTCAATAATAAAAATCAACAATAAAACTGTCTGAACAAGGCCTAAGAGAACACGACTAGAAACCTGACACTGAGGTGTGAAAATTAAACGTACCACAAGACCCGCGACAAGGGCGATGGTGTTGGAGATGGCGTACTCAATGGTGGCGTTCTGCATGCTCACTTTTACATCACGAAGCACAGTGCCGTGCACCAGCGCCCCCAACAGGAAGTTCACGTGTCCCACCAGGACAAGGCCCAAACCCATCTTCATCAGGATCTTGGTATCCTTCAGGCTTCGACAACACAAACCTGACAACAAAGAACAGAATGTGAAGTTTTTTTTTTTCTTCACATATCCTGGTTTGACCTTATTTGTTCATATTAAATGAAAATAAATGAAGTAGGTTAAATGAAAGAAACAGGAACAAATGTTAACTGCAACAGGCTGTAAAGTACAATTTAACAATTGCTTATTATGTAAAAATCTAAGCAGTAACCTCATTTTCCCTCTGTAATTCTTACAGTTGTGCCAAAAGAGACAGATGGGTACTTTTATTACTATTATTATTTGTGCAATCTTCCTCTTTATCTAAAACAATTTAGGGGCAGTCTTCATACATCTTCATAACATGACAACTTGTGAGCTTTACATTACTGTGCAAATGTAGCATGTACACCACAGCACTGTTGAATTCTATGAATGCAACTACAGTATATATAGATTTTTTAAATTACTTAAATAATGACATGATTGCTGTGGTATATGACAGACTAAAGCAATTGAGGAAGATGATTGACATTGGGGTTGTGAGAGCAACTGGTTCATCACAGCACCCTGTTGTTTTGCTTTTAAACCTTATCTCAATCTCTTCAAGAGTTTTAATCCAGCGTAAACAAGGTAGTGCAATGACAAGCATCAACATGCACCCACCACATTATTGTTTGTTTGTGTGTGTGAGATAGAAGAATGAGCATGACGGCTTGGTGCAAAGTCTACAAAGTTGTCGAGCAGGTTTTGAGCGCTTAGGTCAAACAGTAACAGGAAGTCTGGGACGAAGCGAGGGAAATGGGAGCAAACAAAGGAGACACAAAGAGACTAAAGATTTCATTATCATCATAATCATCATCACCACTTTCAGTCATCCTCAGCCTAGAAGGGTTTGTTCAAGCTTTCTTTTTTTCACCCTCAGGACTTCTTTTTGTCACATGACTATGACATGCACAAGAGTGTTTATCTCCTTCTCTCAGAAAATATAACTTTGTAATAGTTCTGCACAATTATTCTCTCATTCACTTACCAGGGTCCTGGGGGGGACCTGGAGCCTACCCCAAGGGACTCGGGGCACTAGTTGGGATATACCCAGGATGAGGGGGCCTTTCCATCACGGGGCCACACAAGCACACACTACTGCCAATTTGGGAATGCCAATTAGCCTACCCTGCATGCCTTTAGACTGTTGGAGGACACCCGGAGGAAACCCACCAAGCACAGTGAGAACAAGCAAACTCCATGCACAAACATTCGACCCTGAACCTGTGGAATTATTGAATAACTTTAAGGGCTTAAATTTATTACAGGTAGTAAAGGCATAGGAACTTATGTAGAGTTTGTCAATAATTTAAGTACTTAAATAATTTTAAGTTAGTGAATACATTTTAGCAAACACCCTCTTAATGAGATCATTTGTCAAATAATATCCTGTATAAGCTTAGATAAATATGTTTGTATACATTTAATAGTCACCAGATCTGAGAATGCTGGGTCTTTTTCAGGGATCATTTCATTTGACTCACGAATACATGTTTAATATAATTGCAAACACTTTCACGGACATTCATGTTAAATAAATTGCTAAAGTAAAAGTAATCTGACTTAACCGCAAAGCACCGACACTATACTGCTGTAAATATACAATCCTACCACACCTTAAATAAGTGCAGCGAGCTGCGTTCAAGATCTGATGTGCGTAATCGTTTAAAACGTGTTTTGCCTTTAAACTTATTACAATTTCCCAAATTTAACTACTGCACCCCTTCCCAATACATTAACCAGGATATTATATACGTATTATACAAGTATCACAAACTTTTTTTTCTCCCTCTAAACAGACACGACTACACCTGAAACATGTACACATTGAACGCATCATCAGCAAAGCCATGTCGCCTTTACAACTTTATTAAAATAAAATAAAAATAAAAACACCTTACCCATATTGACAGTATATCTGACTGCTTGTTGTTCTATGTCATCTTCAACAGTGGAAAGCGTCCATGTTTTTGCAGTTTATTCTGCAAATACAAATCCCGTATCTTCGCGGTTTTCCGCCTCGAGGCTCCACACCCTTTACCTGAACGCTCTAACGAGAACAATGACGTTTTCCCTAACAGAACTGCCTTCGGAACAGTCCAAGATGCGGAAAGGGGCGGGGGGAATCTGCTGTAAAAGTAATTTTAAAAAAATCCATAATATCCTTCAAATGTCGCTCTTATGTGATATTACTAAACATTTCTAAAATTATACGCTAAAATAAATTGGCAACAATATGAAAATGAGGCTTAAAAAAATCCCTTCTCCTGCTTTCAACGTGGGCTCTGCCGGAGTAGGTGAACTCCGGCCAACAGGTGTACTGTATATCACACGTCACGTCAACAGTGACGCCATTTTGGTTAGGGTAAATTTCACAAGCTAAGCTTATTGATACCGGGTGCGCTAAAATGCCCCCCCCCACCACAGATCACCCCCCCCCCCCCCCCCCCATATACCCTCTATCAGTTATTATATCAGAACAGAAATTCATAGGTTTATTATAATCAAATATGATATTACTATTATAATTTACCGTAGGCACGTCACAGGTGTCAAGACCATTAATACAAATTCTCATAATGTTTATTTTCTGACACATTTATTTTGCAGGGATTTGTCATGTAATACAAAAATGTTTGACCTAAATAAATATCCTATTCAACATGTATTTTTTTTTATATTGCTTATTTTATAATAAAACTTGTTTGGTCTCATTTGTAATTCATAAACCTATAAATTTCTGTTCTAATATAATATTCAAAGGAGATTATATGGGGGGGGGGGGGGCATTTTAGCGCATAACAACTGTAAACAATTATACATAGTACAGGGTCTGAGTTTTCATGTTCTCCCTGTGCTTGGTGCGCCTGGAATAGGCTTGTGGCCCCCTGTGACCATGTACTGTATAAAGCTATATAGATGATAATTTAGTGCATCTTACAGGATTTTTTTTTCCCCTTTTCATTCTTTCTCATTATTTGCTTACTTGTATAATCTGTGAACTGGCTGTTGTAACGATACCATTCCTCTTTGGAATTAATAGTTATCCATCTGTCTGTCTTATTTTAAAAGGAACCAGAATTGTAAAACATGAAGAAAGCAGCTAGGATGGGCTAAAAACTACAAATAGTATTACAATTAGCATATTGTCGAACCACTTTCAAAAGCAGATTTGTAACTCAAAATTTATATCAGTTTATCCTCAAAAGGCCACAGTATTTTAGCAGAGATTTGCAGTGCTTCAGTAATAACACCTAATTCAACTCATCACTTAATAATTAAAAAAATACAACCTTTTTGACTTGCTGAATATGACAAACATTTTAATAAAGTGTATCTAGCAGTCATCTTCAGCACTGAATACTTAAGATGTACAAATTGCATAATAAAGCCACCATGCCAAGAATTACATGCTACAACATTCATATCGTATGTGCTAGGTTCCTCCCTGGTCTTGGAGAACCCACCATCCTATACATTTTAGTATTACCTTGCTCCAGTACACTGAATTACAGACCAGCAAACTCAAATATGCAAAACAGGGGGTTTCTCTTGAACCAGGGTTGGGAACCTATGCTCTAGAAGTACTCTTCTTCATTGTTCCTTAATTACATTTTTAACTAATTCATCAATGAGGTCCCACCCACTCTAAATTAAAACCATCTGAGTGCAATTTGTTCCACAGATCACAAAATATTGGTCTGTGGGATCAGGTTTTTCTTCACACAATGAAGATGGCAGGGATTTGTATTTACTTTGTATTACTAGTTTTAACACTGTCTTGTTACTCAAATGCTGCTGGTCACAATAACTGGCCTGAAGTTGGTGGTGGAGTTTTACCACTAAAGCTTTTACAGACACGTTTAAGTGCAGTTGGGTCTAACTTATCAGTCACTTTTCCTATCTGGAACTTGAATATAAGACGCAGTTTTAATCTACGACTGATGAACTGTGAGTCATTAAAATGAGCTTTTAAAAGTTAAATCAGACAATATTGAGTGATTAGTACATCTACATTGTTCTAGTTATTAACCGATCTGGGCTTTTCTTTGTTTTGTCATATTTCCAGCTTCTTGGAGTGGTCCGGCTGACACTAATGTCATCCAAAAAGGAGAATCTGTATACTTGCAGGTATCTGCGTCAACTGGACGAGACCAGGAGCTTTACATCCAGTCCTGCTATGCTACATCCTCTTCAGACCCCAATGATAAATCGAAAATTTCTCTCATTCTCAACAAGGGGTAGGGACAGCACAATTATATAGACAAAGTTTTTTATTTATGTATTTATTTTAAACTTGTCTCATATTGGTATATTGCTTTTTTTGGCAGATGTGTCTCCTCTAAGCAGCCTCCAATTGAGTTTATCTCCAGACAACTTGATTCCATTAACTTGCTCTTGGATCCATCTGGATTAAAGTTCTCACGGGTGGGTTTTGTCTGGATTTCTGGTTCCTGGATTTCGAGTCTTCTTATGTCTTATATATTTAATCTTTCTATATTAACCCCTCAAAATAAGTTATATTATTTGAAAATAGAACAAGAGAATCTTGAAGCTTGACATGAGGAACTATTTTAAAATCGTTTTCAGTTGTTTTCATTTAATTTGGATGAATTTATCAATCTGAAACTAACACACTCGTTATAGAACTCAATTCTCATAAAATACAGAAAATCCTTAAGTAAATCAATGATTCTTTCAGATGTATGTACATTGTAGCATGGTCTTTTCATCAGCAGTGACTCCACATGCTAAATCCTGCAACTACAAGAAGAGCAAATCAAGGTAACTAATCGCCAAGACATGACAAATTTGACATGCTCCCTTGGCTTCTTCTAAGTGGTCGTCTTATTCAATCTTTTTGTCTTTCAGCTGGGTTGAGTTGGGTGGCCAGACAAGAATATGCAAGTGCTGTGAATCAAAATGTAAAGGTCCTCCTTCCTATGGTGGTCTGTCGAATGGTCAGTATACATTCCGTTCATACAAACTTAAATAATTCTTTTGATTGTGTAAAGATGATTTGCAACAATGTCAATTGTTAAAAGCGTTCTACAAATAAAATTGAATTGAATTCTCTCAGCATATTAATACTCAAAGGACTTTTTAATGGATAATTTAATGTAGTTATTGATTTAAAAACAATATGCCAAATTTAATTCCTGTAATGTTTTTCAATTATGGTCCCTTTCTCTTTTTTCAGAGCTAAAAGCACTTGTAAGTACAGGTCCGGTTACCTTTAAGGACGTGGAACATGAAGGAGAACATTTACGGTCAAATTCATTTAATGCCACTTCCCAAGTCAGATCTTCCACAGGAACAAATCTGATAATTTCTGGAACTTTTCAGTCTTCATTGAAAAAAAGCTGGACCACTATATTGAAAGATTCCAAGAAGAAACCTCCTTACAGCCCCTCCTTGCTCTCTCAACCTGTAGTGTCCTACAGCGTGATGGTTATAAGCCAAGACTCAGAAAGTGCGTTGTCGCTTTGGCTACAAGGACTTTTAATAGATGTTGCCCCTGATATGGAGAAGGTAAACAATATCACAAAGCAGAAGAGCCCAGTCAAACCTCCAAAAGCATACTCCCACACCTCCTCTGAAGAAATGCATCAGGAAGCTCATGACTGGAGAGCTCTAATTCCAGAACATGTAAGTGATGTTTACATGAGCAATTCTCCTGGCTTGAAGAACAGCTGGAATTGGAGAGATAATCTCACTTGGAAGGGATTTCACTCACCAGAAGAGGAACTGAGAGGTGATGTGTTTTTGAACTACAAATGGCCACAGCACTATGAACTTTCTGAAAAAGTGCAAGTAGATTCTTTAATGTCTGATTCACCAGAAAAGCTTCCTGAGAAGCCTCGGGAGAACAATGATGCGGTTTATAACCAGACGAAAAAAGATGTTGGAGATGAATTTGAAAAAACGGAGTATGTGAAGAAAATTTATTTAAATTTTAGTCGGGCTTCAGATGGGTCCACGTCTCTCAGCTATGAGGAAGAAGAAATGATTCTGAGCATAGGTGAGCAGGAGGTGAAAAAAAGTGTGGAGAAGATGGAATGGAGGAAGGTAGAAGACAAGGGAAAGATTTTGTTGGAAAAATTTAATCAACATCTCATGACCGATCTCAATCCAGAATCTAACAGGACAGTGATGTGATATAAATGGATAATGATGCTTTCTAATCCAGGAAGTCTTTACGACCATGTTAAGGGCATCAATTGTCTGTGTATCCCATCCTCAAACTCTGTGTACCTTTTGTCTGCAGCGCATTAAATCAGACAATGACTCATCACTGACGTCCTGGTTTATGAATGTCTGCTGTATTTACTGTATAATGACCTTTTTTTAAATAAAGGTTTTGCAAGTAATTGGGCTGACTTTCATTTTAGGATATTTTTGATTGTGACAAACTTTCTTTTTCTTTTATTTTTTTTCAGTATTTTGGAGGTGTATCTACAGTAGGGTGTTCCCTGGACCATCTAGGGTGTACCCTGGGAGAGGCTCCAGGCCTAGTGGTGTTTTTCTTCTCAATATCTGGAGTTAGGCATTTAATATTTATCCAATCTATTATGGGGGGTGGTTAAATTTGACATACCTAAATGTTAAAAATAAAAGCATCTTCATTTTGACACACATCTTAAGCATTTATTCAGTTCTATATTTTGCCATACTGCTTCTCAAGCATTGTGTGCTTTCATTTAAATGTTTTTTACACTTGGGCACTTTTATGTCATAGTTTGACTGGAATAAAGATGCTCCTCTCACTGCCATATTCCTGTCTTCTCCAGACTCCTACTGCTGATTATATACACATCTCCTGTGCACTAATGTGCCTCGACCAATGCCAACTTGAATTTAGCCGAAACAAGTTTTGATGGAACACAATAAGTTTAGATTGACCTACAATAAATCAAACAAAGCTGTTTCAAATAAGCCCCACTTCAATTAGCTCATGCTGAAGACAACTTGAGTAACAACTTCAAAAAGCAGAATACAACATCAGGAAAAGAACAAAACAATCATGTATAATAAGTTTTGCTGATCAGAGAGACATGAGGTGTGTTCCAATCGGCCTGAAGTACCCTACGAAGTATACTTCACAGGGTGTTCAGCCATGTTAAGTGTGATTCCAAACCGCAGGGAGCGAAAAGGGGAACTACGAACGGTCTAGGGAACGAGCGAACAACAGGTTTTTACTTCACTGTAAAAAAGGGAATGAAAAATGTCCCATAAGTCATTGTGTCTCGCTGAGGCATGAAAAAAAATGGAGCTCAAAAAAGAATTTATAAATTTAGTATCATTACTATCGAGGATGATCTCATATTAAAAGGAAACGCCAATTTAAATTGTAATTTAATCAAGAAATCCTTAGTATTATTATAGGCTAGTAAAAAATATATAAATATCTGTACATCTTTAATCAATTATTATTATTAATCAATAATTTATTTACAAGTTATACAAGTTATTCAATAGTATGTTTAATAATGGTATATAATGGTATTAGTTTCAATAAATATTCAATATTTGATGTCCGTAGTGTGAAATCTCCACACAGCGATAAGTATCCGTGGTGCTTATGTTAGCATGGTAATGCATGGAGGAAGTGACTTCACAGGGTGGTCTGAATGGTGGAGTTTTGTCGAGGGAAGTTTCCTTCACCGACGTTCCCTGCAAATGGAGCAGGGAGTAGGGAGCACCCTGTGAAGTACACTTCGTTATGAAACGCAGCCATGGGTTCATTCCCCAGCATTCCCAAGCTGCCACTATATGACTTCTGACCTTTAACACTCTGTTCCTGGGTTGCTGTAGTCATGGCTGACTCTGTGCTTTGACCCTGAGCCTCCCAATAGGCTGGGACATGTGGTTAAATAAATGTTGTGTATGTGACAAACAAATGCATCTTTTTCTACTAAGAACTGCACAGTGTCTGAAATGCTTTGTTATTTTTATGGAGGTAATATAAAGATTGCAATTTTTTCATGCGCTATGTATATCACCTGGCAATGTCCCTGTGAGTTTTACTCTAAAAGCTAAATAAAGGCACAATGTAAGGACTGATAAAAAAAAAAGACTTAGTGGTTAGTTCTGTGTTCGAATCCCACCTCGGGGTCTGCGTCCGTGGAGTTTGCATGTTCTCCCTGTGCTTGGTGGGTTTTTCCCTGGGTATTCTAGTTTCCTTCCAAAGACATAGATTAGGTTAATTGCTGTTCCCAAATTGCCTGTAGTGTGTGAGTGAGTGTATGTACTTGCGTCCAACAATGGATTGGTACCCCCCTTTCCAGGATGTACCATCTGTGCCTCTCGATACAGCATAAAGCGGTATAGAGGATGAGTGAGTGAGTGAATTTTCCAGGTCAAAAATACATAATTAAGGTACAAACAATGAAGAGGAAAAAAAAGCATGCATTTAAGACATTTCTGAAGTGAAACTAAAGTGATCTGGCAACCTCGTCTGCCTTTCTGCTCATTTCCCCCCCAGATGTCGCTGTTGTAAGATGAGCATTGTATTTGAGACTCTCTAGTCTCCCATAGCGCATGGTCACGGTTATGGGTTTTTTTTTTTTTTTTGGCCCTGATGACACCTCCAACCCCCCACCCCACCTCCAGCGTGCTCCCGGGGCTGTTATAAAGTGCTCATGCGTTCCCCCCGCTCGCTCTCTTCCCCCCGGCCACCAAACCGTGAGTGTCCAACTCACTGTTCTTGTCTCTTTAAAAAAAAAAAAGAAAAAAATATATAAAAAAAATAAAAACCGCAATAAAAAAAAAGCAATCAGGACCTATTTGTTTTAAGAAAATAGATTTATCTTTTTTTTTTTTTTTTTTTAACAATATTTCCATAATTTAGACCAGGCCTCGGTGGTGTTATCTTTTAATTTTATTTCATTTTAATGAAATTTTCCGACGCTGCGCTTTAAAGACAGACCAGATTTCCAGTCCGCAGCTGTCAGAACCACCGGCGACTGAGAATTAGAGGCGCGTCAAAGTTTTTTATTCCGGTTTAAATCCAGAACACGCACTTCAGGTCGCCGCTCGGACAGCAGGACAATTAGACAGGATCATGAACGCGGCGGGGAGCAGCTACCCGATGGCCTCTCTCTACGTGGGCGACCTGCACCCGGACATCACGGAGGCCATGCTGTATGAGAAGTTCAGCCCGGCCGGCCCGGTGCTCTCCATCCGCGTCTGCCGAGACATGATTACGCGCCGCTCTCTGGGATACGCGTATGTCAACTTTCAGCAGCCAGCGGACGGTAAGCGCACGGCCAGACCGGACACACCGCTGATCTGCTCCTCCTTTACCTCTCTACCCCTACAAATACCCCTGCATACACACTAGCGCACTCAGAAGTCATATAAACAAACGGGAGCTAGTGCGCAATGGGAATGTCAGCGCATGGAGTGACCTTTCATGGAGAGGCGCGCTGTTTAGTAATATACTGTGTATCCCGTGTAACCTTCATACGTGTGCGTTCCCATATTGTAACACTGCTGTTTTGACTACATGTGAGAAGAACCACGTTTTTGGCTCGAGTAATCTTGCGCTATGGCTACCCTTCGGCGTTGCCAGATTGACTCGCCGAAATCCTTAACAGTTTCCACGCCTTTATGGTCTTAATTAAAATTCATCCTAAACATTTATCGTATCGTTACGTTTTGTGGTTAACAAATATCTCAATAGTGTACAACCTGGCAACCAGCGCAAACCACGGTTTTCCATGTTCGTATAAATGATAACTGACGTGTATTAAGTGCGTGCTGTATGTAAAACAAGTCAAATATAAGTCGCTTTCAAATACCATCGTATTGAAGAAATATATGTACAAAAGAGTGCACAATCTGGCAACCTGAGAAATTCCTATAACTCTCACTCACTCACTCATCATCTATACCGCTTAATCCTGTAGTCAGTGTTGGGAGGGGGGAGACTTGGGGCACATGGCAGGGTACACCCTGGACAGGGTGCCAATCCATCGCAGGGCACAGACACACACATACACTCACTCATTCACACACTACGGGCAATTTGGGAACGCCAATTAGCCTAACCTACATGTCTTTGGACTGTGGGAGGAAACCGGAGTACCCGAAGGAAACCCACCAAGCACGGGGAGAACATGCAAACTCCATGCACACAGAGACGGGAATCGAGCCTGGCCGGGGATCGAACCCGGACCCTGGCGGTGCAAGGCGACAGTGCTAACCACTACACCACCGTGCCGTCTAATTCCTATAACAAGCCAAAAAAAAAAAATCAACATTTTTTGTGGTCTTTAATGATACATAACAAATATCCTAAGTGAATATGGAAATCTTCAATCTGACAACCTGCACCCCATCCATGCTCAAATCATTTCCTATCGACACTATAACTTAGGCATATTTTTTTTCTGAACCATAAATATCTGTCAAAATTGTACATTACACCCTTTTTAAAGCTTCACATATTACCACGAATACCCCAAAAGGGCATAAAAGTGGTCAATCTGGCAACCCGTGTCAGCTGGCCGCACTCCAGGCCTGGC
Organism: Clarias fuscus; assembly: GCA_030347435.1. Classification (NCBI taxonomy): domain Eukaryota; kingdom Metazoa; phylum Chordata; class Actinopteri; order Siluriformes; family Clariidae; genus Clarias; species Clarias fuscus. The sequence goes on from CM059216.1 coordinate 24,692,624, forward strand.
CATTGCACTACACAGCACATGTGCGTTTAAGAGCTCCCCCAACCACCACTTGCTTAGTCATGTGTTATTTTTTTATTTATAAACCATACACTTTTTATGAGGCTGAAATACATGTACAGGCCTTAGGAGCAGAACTAAATACTGATTTGTGATTATAGATTTCGACTCAGTTATTTATGCAATACCACAGGCTTTTATAAATTAGAAAAGAAACTAATTATTGTGTAAAGGAGCCACTAAATTGTAACTACATTGATTTATTCTCAGTAAAATCCGCAGTGTTTAATTAACAGCAGGCTGAAGAATGTCGAGCTGGATGCAGATGAACTCTTTGAAACAGTCTGAGAGGTTACATTTGTGTGTATGTATACAAATACATACTGTACACACACCCATGTATGTCAGAAATTTGACATAAAATTGTTACTTTAGTTTTTTCCCCCTAAAACAGAACATGCAAAGTGGTTTATTTCTCTAATATCACAGAATGTTGCCAATAACTCAACAAATGCAATTTTTTATTCATTATAGTTTTTGTCCAGGCAGCACCGTGGCCTCGCACCTCCAGTTCCACAGGTTCGAGTTCCACCTATGGGTCTGTGTGCGTGGAGTTTGCATGTTCTCCCCGTGCTTGGTGGGTTACTTCAATTTCCTCACGCAGTCCAAAGAAATGCAGATTAGGCTAATTGGTGATTAGTGAATTGTCTGTAGTGTGTGAATGAGTGTGTGCATGTGTGTATGTTTGTGCTTGTGCCCTGCTATGGATTGGCACCCTGAATGGGTGGCTGGGATAGGCTTCAGGCCGTCTGTGACGAAATCCAGGATAAGCGATATAGAGAATGAGTGGGTCAGAGTTTTTATGCGCTCATATCACTTACATTTCAGTAAATAAGAGCTTTTTTGTTCAATATCGGAAAAGCAAAACTCTACATCTACAATATCATTGTGTCGAAAATTTGATCGCCTAAGTTATTACACATATCCGTCTTATATATCCCTGTGAATGATTCGTTACTATAGAAATGACATATTCAAACGAGTGCATTAATACAAACCTTCTGACCAATCATAATCCAGAATGATCATTTGAGTCTGATTTCATAATTTCTAACATTTCTTGACAAAGATTCAGGTCATTAAAGAAAGGATTGGGAAATTAAACATGTGCTATTTGTCCTACATGGATCAAGTGCTTTATTTCCCTCCATATCACATATCACCTGAACATTGGGACTCTTTATTGAAGATCAAGTGTTTGTTCTGTACACAGTGAGTTGGTATTCGAAGCATGGTACCTGAGGCACGTGTGGAAAAACGGCTCATGTAGAAGGCTGGCACGTTGACCCACATTTGGCGATGCAGTGTGACCCATTTGCGCTATTTAAAGAGCGATCAAGGGAGAACACTGTCGTGAAATTAGCATTCTGCTGCCTTTGTGTCAGCTCAAAGAGAGAGACACAGAGAGGCATTCAAAAATGGCGTCTGGAATAATATCAGGATCTGTTACAATTCGACTGGAAGTTAGGGAAGCTGGGTCACGTCTTTCTGGCTAGCCGACATGTCTGGGATTGATTTCATACATGCTCATATATGTTATATGGGATCTTTTCTTAAGAACGAATAAAAATTGTTAAAATATTTAAAATGTTTATCTTCATGAAACACCAGCATTATATTAAAGTTGGGGCGTGGCCTAAAGTTTGTAGATATAAATGTATGTTGTGAGTGATGGGGCAGAAATGGCCCAGGATTCTTCACAGTCACCTCGCTGCTCAGGGGTCGGAGGTTCGAATCTTGCTTAGTTTGTGTGTGGAGTTTGCATTTTTTTCCTGTGCTTGCTGGGTTTCGAACTGGTACTCGAGTTTACTCCCACTGTACAACGAATATGATGTAGGCATTTGATTGCCCACAGTGTGTGAGTGTTTTTGTGCTGCAATGAGACGCACCCCATTCAGGGTGTTTCCCCAACATTATCTCCTGAGTAAACCCTACACATGATAAGCAGGACTGAAAAATGGGTGGAGAGAATGATATTGGGATATGGAGTATAAGAATGGTGTCATAGCAAGTAATATACTGTATACAGTACTGCACATATACATACATACATGCATGCATACATACATTAGAGACTTTTTTTTTTTTTTGCCATATACAGTATATGAAGGATAATTTCACTTGTTATAACAAGTGTTCCCTTAGATTTTTGAGTAGTAGATTTGGGATTTCCTACTATATGGTTACAGTAAACTAAATATATGGTTATTAAACCTAATAGACATTTCTACTCATTTTGATCTAGTCTTGTTGTTAGTATTCTGTGTGTCTGTTTTTCGCATACTATTAGAGTTGATTTATAATAATATAAGAAATATTAGACCATTTGTTGAATTCATATTCATATTTTGACATGCTTTCGCCATTTTTGCTGACTATTAAAGTATAGTTTGGGTAGGTTAATAAGCTTACCTTACCCGACTGTTAGCTAGATAGCAAGATGGATCCCTGGAGATTCAGAGAACACGCAGGAAGTAAACGTTTCTTAGCTCATTTACGTACATATTATTTTTAGCCTGGGGAATTGTTTAGTGAAAGATAGCATCCTTGTCAAGAGGTAACATCTTTTCTTTCTTGGAAGAGCATGTGTCATTTGTCGTAGAAATGAGTGCTCGATGAGTCAATTCAGAGACGTTGAAAGAGATGGGGCTCATCGGGAGAAATGAAGCTGTAAGTCAGGAGTGATGCACACGTTAGTCAGCAAGGAGTCGAACGAACTATGAATAATACGCTCTTCCAAGAAGATAAGTACGGAATAAACGACAACATGGTACCTCTTACAAGTTAATTGTAAGATGCAACAACAACATCTTATCCATCTTATTCTGCAGCGGGTTGCCAATATTGCAATGCTCTTTTTTCGCAAAACAAGCTAGATCCACTTGACCCTAAAGTTACAGCTTTACTTCTGACTGTTACTAGTGCACTGACACTGGAGACTCCTTTCATAAGTCTTAACTAAAACACCGCCTCACAGAAAAGATCATCATATCCAAGATTGCCCAATCTGTTCTTTGTTATCGAACTCCTTTTTAATTTTACTGATAGCTTTATTTGGAGCATCTCGTAGAAACAAGAATGAGCACGTTAATATAAACCTGTGATTTGCAGTCCTGCACAAAACCTCTGTACATGTAAATGCTTCACAAACAGATCACTGTGCAAACCGCAGTAGTAAAGCAACTGCTGTACTCCAGTTATAGTGAGGTCACATGACACAGAGCATCCAATTCATTCCTAACATAATGACACGTTGCTGCGCGGTGCCGCGTGGTGCTGTAACACCAACTGGTAGTTTCTGCTTGAGGCCCTTCACCCCTCACACATCCTATTCAGAGCAGAAGGGGTGAAAAGGCCAGTGCTTAACTGTTAAACCTACAACACCTCATTAACAGGCGCTTGTACAGCAGATGTGCTACATATAAAGATCAAACAAACCCATAATTGTTGATATGGTCACACCTCAAGCTAGAGTTACATTTATTATTGTTAAAAGAGAGGTTATAAGGTTGTTATAAGGTTATTGATCAGAGTACAGTATGGCAGCACAGTGGCTTATGGGTTAGCACTCTCACCCATCATTCCCAAATTTGCACTATGTAGTGTGTGAATGCTCTGAAAATACAATGGGAATAAATACAATGGTAATCACCACTGGCCTCCACAGTCCATAGGTGGACTACAGAGGTACCTGGATGGATGGATGGATGGATAATATATAAGTGAGAATGGTAACTCGTACAGTTACATATCATAATTGTTTTGTATTTTGTATTGATATTTATAAAATCAATACTAATAGAATCGCAATACAATTCAAATTGTATTGGATCTGTAGTGATCCCCATCCGTAGTAACTGATTTGTTTTGATAAGCGATAAACAACTGTAAAATATATGATGTCATGCACGTTATGATGTTTTAGCACTGCCAAACACTTCCCGAGTGGTAACAGTCAACCTGCTTCCTCACACCGCGCTGTTGTTGATTATGTTCGGTGTACAAACTCTTGGTTGTATTTATGTTGGGATCATGGCACATGACTAATCAGGGCCATAGAACTAATTCATAGCAAAGGGGTGATCAACTTTTGTACAAATAAAATTTTTTTTTTTTACATAAAGTTTGCAAATGTCTTGGCCCCCTTCTTCATATCAAATTAGTTGATATAAATAAAAAAATGAAAAAGAAATGGGAACAAAGTTCCTAAAGATACAATTTAAAAATTGGTTGTTTATGTAACAACGTCAGCAGCAACCTCATTACCCCTCTTGTCTGTTCCAACCACTCAGCATTCAGCATCAGCAGTATACTAATCAACGCCCTGATCATTTGTTATCGCCTGCACCTGTTTCTCACTGGTTCATGCATTAAGTTAAATGTTTTTTATTTATGCCTGAATGATTCATATTTCACTGTGTGGCATAACAACCAAAAAAAAACATCCCTCTGAAACTGCTCAGGTACACGGACTGGATTGAAAATGAAAGTCCTTCAGGAAGCTTGGAGAATTATTCTAGACTGTCTTTTTGGAAGCAAAATATGAAGAAAAGGCTGCCTCAAGACTTTTGCACAGTACTGTACATAAAAAAACAAACATCATGAAGACCAAGGATCTATGAAAAAGAAGTTCTGGTCTTAAAATCCAGTCTCCAGTTCGCTCAATTTGCTCTGTTCCATTAACTTCCGCCTTACTGGCAAATTATTCTGCTGGTTTTCAAGAATACATTTCTTGAAATAAGCAAAATTATCAGTCAGCAAAACAGATAAGACATTTTTCACTTGCAATTTTTGCAACATTTGACTAGAAATAAACTTGTAATCGTATATTTGGTTTGTTAACATATTTTAAGAAATTCTAGATAGATGTCATTTCTTTGCAGTGTAGAAGAAATCTTTTTCTATCAAGTTATTTAGACATAAGAAGAAAAATCTCTATATCATGGTATGCACAATGTGAAAATATCTTGAAACTAGTCAAATATATCTACACTTTCTTAAAAGAAAATTGCAACAAAACAAATGTAAGATTATTATGCGTATTTCTAGTCACCTTTTTCCAAAAATGTTAAGGAAAAATTTTTGTTTTATTGTCAGCTTCTTTTAAGAAAAACAGTTTTCTAAAGCTAGCAAAATACGCAAATACAATAACAATTAATTACATTTAGTAAAACTGGTCTGGAAATAAGCTTAATAATCTTTGCCGTAGTGTTGTTTTAAAGAAACTGTAGACAAATTCAAGAATATTTCACTTTGCTAAGATGGCACTTTTTGCAATGTGGGGAAAAAACCCAGCAGTTTTTCTGGAGCTTTAACCCTTACTTTGTTTCTTTTTAAATATCCGAGTTGTGCTACCGATACAGTGGCAGGTTACTCCGAGGAAATTGTAGTGCTGGCGAGAAAAAAATGCAGGGCTTGTTTTTCTTTTCTGTCTGAGTGAAACCGGGTTGTTGTCAGCACACAGCAGCTGCGCGTGGAAGCAGTTGTCACACACATTTTTTTTGTCCGAGGCGTCTGAGCTCCATCAATGGGCAGGGAGCTTGCGGCTCGCTCTGGCTGCCAGAGAACAGCTTTAGCTCGGCTAAATATAGACCGAACGAGTGCAACGAGACGCAGCCTGCTGGACACGATCACTGTCGGCCTTCAGGTCTCTTATTACCCGAACAATCAAATGAGATCAATGTTGACGCGTGGGTATGATGTAATAAAGAACAACAGAGGTTTTCTCAGGTATTCCAGATTTTATTTCAGCCAGGAGCCATGAGGCCTTATTTAAAATAAAGGCATGTTTGATTGATTAGTTTTGCACCAAACTGGTGTGACAGTCTGAGACTGGGGCGATTTGCACAAATCTAATATATCGGGAACCAGTTATACTTCGTTTTCAATCTTCTATTGTTATTCCTATACGTTTTTGTGCTTAAACTTGCACAAAAAAATATAAGGTTAACATGGACGATATTTTATATCAAAATGTTTTTGAGTAACATCCCTAAGTTCCTTATCTACTTTTTATTGACTTACTTTTATACGTTTAAAATGAATGATTTATTTAGAATTATAAGTTTACTAACACTTTAAAGTGACCTCTTCAATATTACACTTTTTTTTTTTAACGAGATAAAGCGTAGCTTTCTTCTTTGCATCATATCTGATTTGTTCCTGTTGAACATGTGACCTGTCTAATGATGCAAAAATTCCTGTGAACATTTCCAGGTAACAAGGCTGACTGAACGAAGTAAAATGTACAAGGGGCGTTCAGGTCAAACCAGGACTTTCTGGTGAAATTTGAATGAATGAAGGTGTGAAAGCGATGTGGTGTGAAAGTGTGGTACAAACGTTTTAAAGAAGGCATTACGTCAGTTAATGATGATCCCGGCCGAGGTGGCTTGATCGGAATGAACTATCAAAAGTTTACAACCCCTCTCATTCCCATTGAACTTTCAGTGGGAAATTGATAATCCATTCAATATGTAAATATTCGCCATGTAAACACTTGATCTGAATTTTTCTTTGTATGTTGGAATAAATGTATTCATTTCTGCGCATGTTTGCCCCATGTAGGTAACATACAGTATGAGTTTCCAGAAGGAAAATTTTAGCTTCCATTCCTGATCTGTAAATTCCATAAGAAGAAACAACTCTCTCTCTCTCTCATCTGACTTTATTTCAGATCTTCATCTACTGTGTCTCTACCTGAGGACGGAGCTCTGATTGGGTCACATTCATAACTACTAAAGTATCTAACCAATCATAAATGAGATGGAATTCTTGTAACCAATCATAACGCAGAAGGGAGGATTCATCTTAAAAGATGAGAAGCCTGACATAAACTTAAATAATTTTCTTCTTATTCTGTTCTATTTGCCGCTGATTAAACACTTCACAACGTCATGTCAAAAAAGTTCTATTGTGATTAAGCATCTGTGTAACCAGTTAAGTTGGAATCTTTAGTCAGACTTATTTCAGTCACATTGTCGGAATGTTGCCCATGTAAACAGAGCCTGTGTTGTTGTGAAGTCTTAAAATGACCTTTACTTTGCAGAGATGTTTTTTAAATTAAATTTCAGTGACATGCAAGCGGTGCCTCACCGTAGCTGAAATCTTGGACTGGGAATTCTCTAGTTATAATTATATTCAGCAGCTTAATTGATGATCGGGATTGTATCTGATCATGGAGCTGCAGTCTCATCGGACAGTTTGCACAAAAATCATGAAAGGATTTTTGAATAGTGTGAAATGTGGTAAATATAAAACACAGAAGAATTAAGGGAACACTTCCCCCTGGATAAAATTCATACATGCATATATGTAAAATACATAAAATTCAAGAATTTTTAAAATGTGAACTGAAAAAAAAATTGTTTTTATTTTGAATAAACAAAGTTGCATTTATATTTTGGAGATTTTGTTTCATCTTTGAGACACAGTGTGATTTAATGTTTTGATTTTGGGGGATTTCTGGGACTCTCTTTTTTTCTGTTTGTCTCTCATGTGTCTTTTTATGTTTCTCTGTATGTCTCTGTCTCCCTCTGTTTGTCTTCTTCTCTCTTTTGTGCCTCATTCTGTTAGTCTTTCTGAGTGTCAGTAAGATTAGAGCTGGGAATAATTCAGACCAGTCTTTCTTTGCATCTCTCTCTCTCTCTCCATTTTCTCATTTTTGTATTTCACTCTGTCTGTCTCTCCCTTTGCATCCCTATTTCTCTTTTTGACCCTCCATGTACACAATCACAGTGCAAACTGCTGATGGTAGCAGAGTCAGGGTCGTTTCGAGTTAGTAACAAAAACTTTGTATGTGTGTGTGTGTGTGTGTGTGTGTGGTATTGGAGTGATGGGAACAAAAGGAGGCTGATAGACATGCGAACTTAGACAAGTGAGAGAGGTATCCCTAACTTCTCTTGGGTGTTAAACTAAACAAACCATGTGAGAGGGACGGTTGGTGGATAGGTGTTGGATTGTCAATAACCCATCGTTGTCATCCTTAAAAAATGCCCTGTTTGTGTGTGTGGGTGTGGGTGTGTTAGGGGCTCACAATGAATGCAGAGTCATCAAATTTTTTTTTTTTTACATATTTATTATTTAGTAAGATGTTATTTAAAATGGAAGAATGAGAGAGAGAGAGAGAGAGAGAGTCCCTGAATGAAGCTGAATTCTATCTGAAACGTCTGTTTAATATTTTATTTACCTTTCATGCAAAATTCACATTTTTGTTAACTTTTTGGACATCTAGAGTACAAAATGCAGGAAACGTTTCCCATTTTCATTTTTGTCCATAAACACACCATTCCAAATTTGAACCTGGTGTGTGGAGTCACTACACGTAGCTTTGTTTGACCAGAAGAGTGTACTTCCATAAAGAGAAGGGGGGGGGGGGGGGGGCACCTATTAGCATTTAGTGCTAAAAACAGAAGGAATTTCAGGTGTAAATCGAGTTGTATTTCAGCTGAAACATTAACATGGGGATCTCTCAGACTTGATGTTAATTTGTAATTACTCAGCCTGTATCCTCAGACATACTGAACTGTTGTGTTGGTTTGGTTACTTATTTATTCCAGATTAACGGTTTTGTACAAAGCTAAACGGTTGTTCTTGTGTATTAGCTCATGGACGCTTGCTCTCCGCTGGCAGTGCTGTTCTGGGCCGCCAGTAGAATTATATTTCGTAGTATGAACCAAAACCAACTTTATTATATATTTATAATGTACAGGTGCATCACAGCAAACGAGGGAGAGGGAGCAAGAGTGAGAGAGATTGTTTCAAGGTTTTTTTGCATGTTACCGATACATCACTACTATAAAATTCTGATTGCCCTACCATGTGTTTTTCAAAGGGCCTGACTTGGTGCTGCTGGAAAGAAAAAAAAAAGGCTAGCTACTTGTAAGCTAACACACAAGATGAGCTAAATGTGGGGGGAAAAAAATGTGTGTTGGAGTCACGCCTCTAAAACCTCAGTATGGGTTTAGATTAACCTGCTCTCAGAAAAAGCTCTGTCTAAATGCAGCCTGAGGAGGGTTGTGTGCTGTTTTTTCTTTTAGCATGAATGCTAATGTTTTTACTTACTAACTAAAGGTATAGAGACATCAAAAGTCTCAAGTCTAAAACATATCTGCCACACCCAGAACTCTAACTGGACAGATTAACTACCTCACCTCACACAGGCACACACACACACACACACATGCACACACACACCAATATATACATATGTACGCCTTGACACACAAGCTGATAAACCCTATGCAGACAGGATTAGTGTCACTAATGTGAAAGGGAGTTGATGTAAGTTCATATTTGTCATGGTGATTTTGTACAGACTGTGAGTTCACAGGCCAGGAAAGATGACATTCAATTGGTTTACCTTTAAAAAAAAAATTTTTTTAAACCTTTTTAAAAAATTTATTAATATATGTCCTATTGATATATCATGTCCTACAAGCCATTATTGGAATGATTCTGTTATACCCTGATGGACCAATGAGATTTCAGAACCAAAAGCAAATGTAATCGGGTAAAAAACACAGACTAATAAAATGTAAATGATGCTTACTACTTAGCACAGGTAAACCCTATTTACATTTTATGGTCATGTGACCTGCTCATGATTAAGCACTAAAATAAGTCCTTGAAGAAAAAATTATCACTGCCTCAATAAAACACTGGCGATGCATTATTCCTATTCTACCACACCAATATATCAAACACTCTTTAAACTCAGAGATTTCACTATCAACCATTTCTCCCACATTATTTCTTAATAAATGTTTCATTCCTAATATGAAGGAGCTTCTTTAAGGAACTCTTAAAGAATTTTTATAAATGTTTGTCCAAAATGTCAAGACAGTTTAGCTTCAGGTTTAGTAGGTTATAGGAATGAAAAGAAGGAAAGCATTGCACATTCACTGCATACACTTTAATGAAAAAAAAAAAAAAACATTCACAAGAGCTCTTTGAATAATTAAGGACATGTATTGGCTTCATTTTTAATCACAGGAGTGGTGTATGAACTTTACTACAAATAGTTTAGACTTACCCAGTTAACCATTTTTGGAGTCTAAGAATCCTTGATTATTCAGTGAACCCTTAAGGAACCCTTAAAGAAGTCTTGAAGAACCTTGTATGAAATGGGTAATTGTGTGGATAACAAACATAAAAAAAATCTTGTTTAAACTTAAAGAACTTTCTGGTGTTTATCATTTATCAAACATCACGGTACTTGGGTTCTTCATGGGTTTGGACCCTCTTAAATGGGTTCTACTCTGCTATAGTTTCCCCACATAAACCCTTTAGACATTTGAAGGTGTTGCTCAGAAGGATAACCGAAGGACCCTTAAGGGGGTCAATGTTATCAAAGCTTGAATAAAATTAAGGATGATCCGATTGTTTGGCCGCCGATCAAAATCGCCCGATAACAACTTAATTTGTACCGAACGGTTGTCTCTCAACTGGCCGATCACATAAACCAATACTATTGTGATGACACAAAATACACAAGTATTTTGACAGCTACATCAACATGGCATCACCGGTCTGGGAATATTACCAGGTCTCTTTAGAAGACGTCACACCGTATTCACCAATTGAATGGTGGCACAGTGTGAATAATTTGAGTAAGAAACGTTGTTATACTTTCACGCAACCACCTATAGCAGAAGCTCTCAAAAAGCTCGAGCCTTACACTGCGGAGACTAAGAAGGCTAAAACCATTATCGCAATAAATATAATAATGCAGTAGGCGACCATTCAGCATGGCTGCACACATTCTGGATAAGAGGAACAGACCATCTCATGCTGAAATTTTGATATTTATAAAGAGATGCCTGCCCTCACTGCTTACTAATGGGTTACTAATGATTGGGCTCGGCAGAGACAAAGTGACTGATGTCTGCGATGTATGCAGAGTTTTGATTTGTTATGCATTGGCGCAGACTTGTTCCATGTGCGTTCCTCGTTTCAAGCATTTCGGCGTGTGTGAGCGATCCTTGATGCTAGTTAAGGAATGGAAAATTTTGCCCTGTAGGCGAGCATAGGCTATTCTATTGGTTTCAGTTTCTTTATAATCCATATTAAATAATAAGAGAATGGAATATAGTGCCTGCCAATAAATAAATGTTTATATATTTGTGATCACAGTGATCAGTGATGGATATTGGTATTGGCCGATTATGATTTCTGTGATCGGGCATCTGCTCCAACAACTCTAATCAGAGCACAACTAAATAATATGACGGCAAAAAAAAGTCAAATGAAGGTTTTGCTTTACAGTTATTGACTTGTCCTGTTTTATAAATATAAATCTGTTTGAAAAAAATCATGGCTTTGTAGTGTGTTTTGCTGCTAAAGTGAAGAAATGTGCAGAGATTCATACCAGAAATTTTGTGTTTTAGCCGAGAGAGCTTTGGACACAATGAACTTCGATGTGGTGAAGGGCAAGCCCATCAGGATCATGTGGTCACAACGAGACCCGTCCCTCCGCAAGTCAGGCGTGGGAAATGTCTTCATCAAAAATCTGGACAAGTCTATTGACAACAAGGCCCTGTACGACACCTTCTCAGCTTTCGGGAACATCTTGTCCTGCAAGGTAGAGCCTCAGCATTGTTTAGTGTCACATCCCAGATATCACTCTACGATACATGTTCTCTAGTAAAATAGGAGTTGTGAGTCGTCTTCCTTCTGTGTAGGTGGTGTGTGATGAGAACGGATCCAAAGGCTACGCATTTGTGCACTTTGAAACGCAGGACGCTGCAGACCGGGCAATCGAGAAAATGAACGGCATGCTGCTGAACGACCGCAAGGTGTGAGTGTCCACTCAGGGGGTCGAGGGATGCAGGGGCAGGGGTTTAATTCACAGTATCATTTACTCACGTGGGTTTAGTGTTAGAGAATAAACATTTTACAATCCCTTTGTGCTGGAATTTGGAAAATATTGTCTCGTATTATTTTGTATCATACAGTCATTTATTAAAAAATATAGTCTGCCAACATACCAAGAGCTGTTTTATTTTATCAGCTATCAAAAAAAATATTGGTAAAAAAAAAATTTACTAATATCAAGTTATTTACTACCTTGAACTCAATGTGATACTTAATTAGAGTGATGAATTCCTTTATTTATTTATTTTTCTTCAAATCGTGAGTGGACTATGTGCCTGTCTGTGGTCATACAGAAGGCGTGGCCTACTTCTTCTTCTTCTTCTATTTGTTTTACTGTGGGTGGCATAAAGTAATTTGCATTACTGCCACCTATAGGTCTCATTCTCCCTCCTATTCCCGGGCCTTTTCCGAATTCCCATTCAGACATGACCCGTGTACCCGTATACGCTAATATGCTTCTTCTTCCTTGTTGTATGACGGTGGGAGACGTGGTCTATTTGCCTGTCCGCGCTAATAAAGGGGTGTGGCCTACAAGCCTGTCTGTCACAGGCTGCATCTGAACTGTTGTTGAGATGAAGCTAATGATCTTAGCAGCTTTTTCTGCTGTGATTAAGGCCTGCATGTCCAGCTACTGTTTAATATCAGGATGCTGATTTCAGTATTCAGTGAAATCGAATTCTCACATCCCTTTAGCTGTCTCTACACACTCTCAAGTTGACTCAAATGGTCAACCAATGTGGCTGCTGTTTAGAGGAATCAAACATACAGTCATAAAGCTGAAGGGTGCGTACAGTGGCTTTTAGACAGTCCTGGGATCTGAACTCACAGCCTGAGTCTCGACTGTTACTGATAGAGATTGTGTAACGAGCCTGGGATCTGCATTACTCCAAAGCATCCTGAGATGGAGTCTAAAAGTCTGAAATATCTACATAGATTCAATTTCAGTTCATAAATAAACAGAATAAAAACAGATTTTTTTGCTTTCTTAAATAATCCACCGAGTGATAGTGTGTATTAGTCCTTACAGAAACCGAGGTACTAAAATTGTACTTGTGATTTCAGTTAAATAAATAAACATGCGCTAAGGTGGAAAAATAAAAAACGAACATGGAAATAATGAAATCATTTTATAAATTTAACTTTAACTTCAAATGACCTGTGAAAATAAATAATATAATCATTGAAAATAAATCTAAATGCTCTACATGTGAAGAAATGATTTGAAAAAATTCAGAAAAAAAATGATTTATGAAAAACATTCAGTTATGAATTATATAATAAAATTAGAAGAAAAATTAAATGACATGCTTTACATGTGAGGAATGTACATATGAAAATAAATGAATAATGTTATAAATATGAAAAACAATGCATATGTGTGAAAAATTAATGATGGAATAAAATCACTTGAAAAAAAATGACTTCATGAACATGAATATACATGTCATGAAAAGTCTGCGTGTGTGTCTGTGTGTTTGTGTTTGTGTTCGTTCCTGTGACCTGATTGCTGGATCATTTTCTCATAATGCCTGATCCCTTTTCCTGCTTTCACTCGAGTAACCTCTTTTTTTCGCAGGTTCGTGGGGAGGTTCAAGTCCAGGAAGGAGAGAGAAGCCGAGCTCGGCGCCAAAGCCAAAGAGTTCACCAACGTCTACATCAAGAACTTCGGCGAGGACATGGACGACGACCGGCTGAAAGAGCTCTTCGATAAATACGGTACTGAGAAGCGTGTTTCAGTCAGATGTGCTGAGTTTATAACAGAGTCGTTCATTTCCTTTTTTTTTGCTTGTATATCAATTTAATAGAGGTTTAATTATTTTATCTAACACTGACTTCATGATTAAACAAACATCTCATCTTGTTTGTCTTTATTTTATTAACCTCAAACACATTTTTTTTTATGAGAATGCAGCATGTATCTTTTTCACAAAAATGTCAAAAAAAGGGTTGTAAAAATATTTTAATTCTGCTTTTATGTAACTGTATTTATTTCCTATAATTAATTAAAATACAGATTGGTCTTAACATTGATTTCACAAATTGTATGAGAAAATTTGATCTTTCTTTCTTTCTTTCTTTTTTATAATTTTTTTGTTTAGAACATCTAATATAATTATCTATCTGTCTGTCGATGGATTGATCCATCTATTTATTGCATCAGTAATTTAAATGTTTTATGTTTGATTACCTTTAATATTATATAATTTTATACTTTATTAACAGTATCTAAATATTAATATTGTTATGTTCAGTTAATTCATACAGTCCATATAAAAATATAAGAAAATGACATTTCAAATATTAAAGGTTTATTGTTAACATATACACTGAAAAAAAATAAGAAAGCATGATGATAAGAGCAGAAGTTTCACTCAAGTAAAAAATGTGATTTAAAAAAATGTAAGGCCACAATCTGTTTTTTTATTTTGTGTGTGTGTGTGTGTGCGTGTGCGTGTGTGTGTGTGTGTGTGTGTGTAATTAAACCTGTATGAGTTACAGCAAAAAAAAAAAAATGTTCCTATGTCTTTTCTCAACCATAGGTAAAACTCTAAGTGTAAAAGTGATGACTGATCCCATGGGAAAATCACGAGGATTCGGCTTCGTCAGCTACGAGAAACATGAAGATGCTAACAAGGTGTAGTACAAACTCCATCAGCCCCCTGAAACAAGACAATAATTAAGTAATAATGCAGTTAACACATGATTAATCTAGAAATTGTAACGGCTTACTTTTCTACCACAAATTATTAATTTGACCGAGTTTGACCGTAATGGCTTCCCATAATAACAGCGTGGTTAAGCTGGTAACCAGGTTGATCCCCACTGTGTGGGGTTTGCCACACCCTATACTACCCATCCACTGCATTGCAGTGCTGGTCCCATTTAAGAAATTTTAATTTAACAGTTGCTAAATGTTAATCTTTGAGATTTTATAAAACTGCATAATCTGTTTCCAGTTTGTCATGCATTTCTTCATTCCAACATTGCATGTTTATAATGCCAGTAAATCTGAGTATTTTAAAATTGTGATTAATCATGATTAATCACCAGTGTTGGGTGTAACACGTTACAAAGTACTTTTTTGATGTAACGAGTAATCTAACGCGTTAGGTCCTCCATTGAAGTACTCAGTTATTTAGTTATATTTTCAAAAAAGTAATCCATTATTCAGACAATTTATGTAATCCGTGAGCCAGCAGTAATTTATGTAATCCATAAGACGGCAGTGATTCCGTTATTGTGTGTGTTTGTGAAAGTCGTCCTACAAGCCCCGCCCCCGATAATGCTGTAATACCCCTATCTCACCTATGCGGTTTGACTCACGGTGAGAAGCAGTGTTAGGCACCGTGAGCCGCTGTGAGTGACCACCCGCGTTCAGCGAAGTTCTGCAAGGTTTGCGAGCTTCCGCAAGGACCGACGCGCGGAAAGATGGAAATGTAATCTCAGCATCAAAACTCGCGGTGAGTCATGATGAATCGTACTTACGGCCACCGCGCGAAACCGCGTAGGTGAGATAGGTGTATTAGTCAATTATTACCCCTTAAAACAGTTAACAGATTACGGGCCAAAGTGATGATGATATAAGAATTATAAAGGTCTTGACTAAAACAACAGGCATGAGGAATCACAAAGGAGTTTTCATTATGATTGCATTTTCATTTCATTTCATTTTCATATTAATTACAAAGTCAGACATTTGCATACTGTACACTCATCATGATTATAAATATATGGTAGTGTTTACACTTGTAATGAATTTTGTTATTTGGTCTTTTTCTTGGACAGAACGATATATTTTTAATTGATGAAAACCTCAAGGATTTTGTGCATAAGTTTTCATTTATTTTGTGGTTATCTGAAATCGACATAAGTTCATACTTACACTTGCTTCACATCTGAAACTCTGGCCTCCCATGATGCCTTTAATGGCTTAAACATGTTGAAAGGTCAGGACTGAATGTGCAAGTGATAATAACCCCCAGCCGAGTTCCTGTAACGTGCAAGTGGTGTTGGTGAATGATTGTGTGTACAGTTCCCACAGACAGATGCGTCTCTTCCATAAGTTGGTGACGTTGTTTTTTTTTTAATGGATCCGGCGTCCCTTTGGCTGAATGTTTGTGGGAATGACTGCAGTGGGCTCTGAGCCAATTCTGTCCTGGATCGTCAGATGTTCACTTTTTGCAGATTGTCTTTTGATAAAAGTGCATAGAAACAGATTGACAGATCTCACGGTTGAATATATTGTCTCATGATGGATATGTACAGTAAAGAGATAAAGTAGTGCAGAGGGATTCATGAAGACATAAATGCACTCACGATTACAGACTTTGGCAGATGTTTACTTTGGTTGACTGTAGACAGTGCAAGTGCCTTTTGTTGTCCGCTTGAAAGAAAAATCCTCATGCTAGTCCGCTCCAGATAGTTCAGGCTAAAGATTGTAGGAAAGGACTTTGATGGGTAGATAAATGAATGAATTTATAGCTAGATGGATATATGAATGCATAGCTAGATGAGTGGGTCATGCATTAAAAATAAATCTATATAAAGATGGATGGACGGGTAATACAATGGTTATGTGGATGGATGAACAAATGCATACAGTAGCTGACTGGCTGGATAAATGTAACCTGGCTGGAAGGAAGGAAAAAGAAGCATATAGAAAGTTGGATGGAGGAGAAAAGGATGGAGATAAGGATGTGTGAATGAAAAAATGTATGACAGTATAAATGGATGGATGGCTAAAATAATGCATAGCAAAATGATGGCTGTATTGATTAAAGAATGCAGTGCAGGGTATAGAGAAAGCATAGAAAAGAATAGCGAAGGATGAATAAAGAAAAAAAGCATTGTAAAGAAAAGTGGATGCATGGATGAATGAACTAAATGGTATATGAATTGCTTGATGAATGCATGGATGGATGAAACAGTGTATGAATAGGTTTCTGGATAGATGGATGGTTGCCTAACCCTAGATTGAGCGCAGTGTGTTTTTTCAACCCCCAGGCCGTGGAGGAGATGAACGGCACGGAGCTGAATGGTAAAGCCGTGTTTGTGGGACGCGCACAGAAGAAGATGGAGAGACAAGCCGAGCTGAAGAGGAAGTTCGAGCAGCTCAAGCAGGAGAGGATCAGCAGATACCAGGTGGCTCAGAATGTTAACAAAGCTAGAATGTCATGACCAACAGCTAGCATCATGAGAAGCACATGCTAATTTACTGTTACTTTACATAACATTTATTTGTGTTTACAGGGTGTGAACTTGTACATCAAAAATCTGGACGACACCATCGACGACGAGAAACTACGTAAGGAATTCTCTCCGTTCGGCTCCATCACCAGCGCCAAGGTTAGCGTTAGCAATTATATCAACCTCCTGATTACCTGATTGCTTTTCATTTTTGGAAAAAAATATGAGGTTTACCAAAAAAAATATATGTATATAAATTCTATATAATTTATATACTGTATAAAGTATATAGAAAATTGTATGATTGTAAGGTATAGAATAAGGATAATTAGTAGTATTATAATTAATGGAATCATCAAAGTAATAACTAGATTAATTTGAGTTAAAAAATAATTATTTCTTTAAATAATTAAATCGTTACAATTATTTATTTAACATTTATTCAAAATATACAAAACAATAAATAATAATAATAATAATAATAATAATAAGGAATATAATATTATGCTAATTTGAAATGTCAAAAAAATATATATATTTTTGTCCTTTGTAGTATTATTATTTTTATCTGGTGGATTTTGGTAGTTTGTTTGTTTTAGATTTTGTCTCATATTTTTCCAGCCCATAAATTAGCTCCGTTGTTACGTTATTAAAATATTTATCTTTCTTGCCCAGGTGATGCTGGAGGAGGGACGCTCTAAAGGCTTTGGCTTCGTGTGCTTCTCCTCTCCTGAGGAGGCCACCAAGGCCGTGACGGAGATGAACGGACGCATCGTAGGCTCCAAGCCGCTGTACGTAGCGCTGGCGCAGCGCAAAGAGGAGCGTAAAGCTCATCTCACCAACCAATACATGCAGCGCATCGCCGGTATGAGAGCCATGCCCGCTAACGCCATCATCAACCAGTTCCAGCCCACCAGCGGATACTTCATGCCTGCTGTACCACAGGTGAGCTTAAGCATTGATTAATTTGATAGGAGTCTGACAGGAGTACCCCTGCAAAGCACAGTGCTCATTCGCAAAGAATAGGAAGTACTTTCCTTATAATCTATGCCTAATAATAAATTAAAATGAAAAATGCTATTTAGCAAAGGTGGCACGGTGGTGTAGTGGTTAGCACTACCCGGACAGGTTCGAGTCCTGTCTCTGTGTGCATGGAGTTTGCATGTTCTCCCTGTGTTTAGTGGGCTTCCTCCAAAGACCTGCAGATTAGGCTAATTGGCGTTCCCAAATTGCCCATAGAGTGTGAACAAGTATGTGAGTGTGTGTATGTGTGTGTGCCAGGTGATGAACTGGCACCCTGTCCAGGGTGTACCCCGCCTCGTGCCCTAAGTCTCCAGGCCCTGGTCTCGTGCCCTAAGTCTTCTTGAACTAATTTGTCAACATTTCTCAGTGACAAGTATGAGCATTAGCTCTTGTGAATAGTGAAAAGTATTAGCATTAGCTCTTGTGAATAGTAACTAGTATTAGCATTAGCTCGTGTGAATAGTGAAAAGTATTAGCATTAGCTCTTGTGAATAGTAACTAGTATTAGCATTAGCTCGTGTGAATAGTGTAAAGTATTAGCATTAGCTCTTGTGAGTAGTGAAAAGTATTAGCATTAGCTCTTGTGAGTAGTGAAAAGTATTAGCATTAGCTCTTTTGAATAGTGAAAAGTATTAGCATTAGCTTTTAGAAAAAGCAGAGTACTAGCATTACTTTTGCAACAAGTTAGAGTTAGCAGTAGCTCCTAAGTGGTAGTGTATAGCATGGCTTGCTTTGTAATCATCTTAGAAAGGCTGAAGGAATACTAAAGCATTTTTTAAGTTTTAAGAAAATCAAGAACATCATTACCTCTATTATCTGTAAAATTTGTTACCTAATTTCTCTCAGATACTGTGTAGCCAGTGAACTATTATACTGTGCAGCAAGTAAACAATACAGGAAGAAGCTTTTGATTTGGGTTTATGTTTGTTATGTATCCCACACTCCCACAGGCCCAGAACAGAACCACGTACTACGCCCCCAGCCAGCTCACCCAGATGAGGCCGAACCCACGCTGGCAGCAGCAGGGGGTCAGAGGTCAGGGAGGCTTCCAGGCCTGCGCCCAACTCGCTGCGGCAACCCGGCCCTCGTGCCAACCTTCGCCATATGGCACCCAGTGCCAACGCCCAGGGACCGCGCGCCATGCCAACAGGTGCCCAGAGAGGGGGTGAGCAAACCCCACTGACCACCTACTCATAATCCTAACATGACTTACTATCCATGGAGGTCGGCGTGCAAAATGGAAATCAAAAGAATTTAGGATTGAACACTGTTTCTTCTGCTCTGCTCTATAGGTGGCAGCGGTCAGCCCATGGGTGCTCGCCCTGGACTCGGTGTAAGCACGCCACGTGCCATGCCACCCTACAAATATGCCACAGCCGTCCGCAACACCCAGCCTCAAGTAGTCCAACCAATCACCTTACAACAGGTACGTTTCTTAATAACTGAACAATATGATGATGTAATGGTGTAATGACATGGGTTATACCACAGCGATGTTTCCGGATTCTATAATCTGATTGGTCAGAAGCTGAGTCCAAAAACCGAGCTGCAGCATTGCAGAAAATTTGAATGTGACTCACAATAAGATTTTTGTTTTATGAGTTATTTGTTGTATAATTAGCTAGTAATTCGTTCAGTTCTGGTCTGTGTAAACCCTCTTTGTGGCCAGGTTTGTACTTTTACCAGGTAAAGCTTCATTTAAATTTTTCCATCACCATATTTGTGATCAATGAATGAAATGCTTACGTTATTGGCCCTTCAGATATTTTTTTTTAGCCAACTGTGCTTGTTTATTATTATTTACACTGATTTAAATTTTTGCTGAACTCAATAATTGTTCTTTGTACTGTATATGTATGTATCGATACATACATATAGGTGGACCTGACAAAAAGGAAAAAGGTGGATGGATTTCATAACATCGTTTAAGGGTGTGTATCTGTGTTTGTGTTGTCCAGGCCCAGCCAGCGGTGCATGTACAAGGTCAGGAGCCTCTCACAGCGTCCATGCTGGCTGCAGCTCCTCCTCAGGAACAGAAGCAGATGTTGGGTGAGTGATACAAATGGCTAATTTATAATGCCTTTCTGCTCATGCATGAACACCCACACACACACACACACACACACACACACACACACACACACACACACACACACACACACACACACACACACACGCACACAATTTTCAGAAGTTTCAACCAGACAAGGCCAATCTATAAACCTGACTCTTCATCTTACTTCATCTTCATCACATTCTCATCTATTTCCATCCCTTTTTCTTTCTTTCATCCCTTTGTTACTCCATCTCCTTCCACTTATTTTTAATTTCCATTACTTTTTCCCTTCTTTCATCTGTCTTCCAATTCAATCTCTTTTTCTCTCCTCTATCCCTCCATCCTGCTTGTTGCATGTGAATCTTTTTCCACACCTCCTTTTGTCCCTCAATTTTCTCTCATTATTCATCCGTCCTGTTCTTTCTTCTATATCTCTACCTGCATCTACTTTTCTTCCATGTTCACCACTTATACACTCTTCACTCTGTCTTTCCTTACTTCCCTTTTCACTGCTTACCCAGTTCTCTCTCTTCTTTCTCTCAGGTGAGCGTCTGTTCCCGCTGATCCAGGCCATGCACCCTACTCTGGCTGGAAAGATCACGGGGATGCTGCTGGAGATTGATAACTCGGAGCTGCTGCACATGCTCGAGTCCCACGAGTCTCTGCGCTCCAAGGTCAGAATCTCCTAAACAATGATGTTGCCTCCAGTACGGTTCACTTTTGGTAAACCATCAACTGTTTGTGTGTGTGTTTGCAGGTGGAGGAGGCCGTTGCCGTGCTTCAAGCTCACCAGGCGAAGAAAGACGCGACGCAAAAAGCTGGAGTAGCCGCTGCCACTGCTACTTCTTGACGAGGAAACCTTACGGTCCAAACGGTATGACGTGGCATTGTATACCTCACGATTTTAATTGTTTTGTCATATTATTCCTTTAATAAACACTTCTAACACGTCATCTGTTTCTTTTTTTCTTCTGTAGGCCGCAGCAAAGACTCATGAAGTGCACACAACCCTAGCTGGTGCCTCCTTTCACAACTAAATAGACAGAAATATACAGTACATACGTATATATAGACATATATTATAAAAAATAAAAAAAAAGAGTAAAAGTGAAAGTCAAAAACATACTTGAACGTTTTATTGCAGGGCTTATATTTTATAACTCTGTAATCATTTTTAAATCAACACCCATACTCTATTTAAAGCATATTTAAACATGGAGAAGTGTGGCCAGGATGGACAGACCCCTTTTTTCCTACAAGGCCATCGAGCTTGGAGTTTTTCTCTTTGGTTGAGAGGTGTGTGCGTGTTTTTGCTGGGTTGCTCAAACTCTGAGTGGTGTGGCCTTCAAAATAAAGGGATGACTGTTTCAAAGTTTGTGTTTGTCTTTTTAGGTCATCAGTGCATTTGGTTACTTAGGATAAAACATTCTTACTGACAAAATCATGAGGAGCATGTGTACACCTGTTTGTAGAACATTCCCTTAACATTCCTACGTATAACGTTCTTTTAACCTCACCTTATTACAGTTACTCCCTGACTTACAAACATTCGAGTTATGAATTTCAGCAGATACGAACGGACCACGGTTCTACTTCCGGTTCAATCATGGAAGCAGCTCACATATATTGTACAAAAAATAGGCACTGCAGTGCACCAGATACCAATATTTACAATTTTATACAGTATTTTCAGTGTGTAAGTGTGAATGTACGCATATAAAGTCCGATATATTGTATATAGTATGCGTGTAGGGGAGCGGGAGAAATGAGTCGGCCTCACCGGTTTCAATGAACTAGTCACGATGATAGAAAATGGCTGTCCTGTAAAGCTGTCCTGATGGTGAGTAAACCAAATTTCGGAAAATCCTCAATGAAACAGAGTTCGCAGTCCAATACAGTGTGAAACAGCTCAAAATGGTTTCCGGAATTCCCCTCGCGATTTAAAGGCACAGAGACAACACTGTGAGATTCATTTCCTTAGGCCTGGTTACGGTTTTTGGCCACATGATGGCAGTGTGGGGAAAGGGGGTAGATTTAGTGAAGTGGATCGGTATATTTTACATTGTATATTCATGTCAAAAGCGACTGTTGGACTTAAGAACAACTCGAACATGCTCCCAGAACGGAACTCAAGTAAGTAGGGGACTACCTGTATAAATATGGATGGATTACGGGCTGCCAACCCGTCACAAGGACACACACGCGCTCATTCTACACTACACTACAGGGAATTAGGGAATGCCAGTTAACCTAATCTGCAAGTGTTTCGACTGTGAGAGCAAAGCGAAATACTCGAAACCCACCAAGCACGGGGAAAACATGCAAACTCCATGCTCTCTGGATGTCTGTGCCAACCAGGCTGCTTTCAATATTTCAGAAACTGCTGAACTCATGAGATTTTTGTGCTATTGTAACTTTAAAAATTACTTTTTACAACCGTGCTGAGCAGAAAAGCATCTCAGAAAGCAGAATAATTCAGTCTACAAGCACTGTAATCTGGGACTGAGTAGTTAAACATCGGGAAAAATGATAAAACTATCCAGTTCACTTTAGCTATACATATTACGTGTAGCATGAATAAAAACTGTAACCCTTTTTTGTTTCCCTTTCAGCTTAAAAGCAGCGATAGGTAAATAAAATCCTATGTAGAAGTTAGAAAAGCTTGCATTAGTTTCACAGAATCGCATAAGGTCTTACATGGTATTATTAACAACATTTAAAACTCATTATTCATGAAATAAATAGGCACCTTTAACACAACCAGAGTTAAAGAAACACTTGACTCTTTATTTTTTTTGTTTCTTTTAATACAATTTGTGTTACTTGTTACAATAAAGAAGAAAGGCATATCTCTATAACACATCTTGCATTTAATGTGTGTTCATTTGAACAACTTTAAAAAGGGGGGGCTGTACTAGGTTTTGCATTCAAACGTTCAGTAAAATAAATTCAGAAGAAAAAAAAAATCAACGCCATACCAGAAGGTGGCGGAAGAGCACCAACGAAACCACGGCGGTATGTTTTCTACACCCGATCTCCGTAACCCCGCCTCCTGAGCTTACAGCTTGTGGCCGTGTTCCATTCCACAGTCTACTTCAAAGGGTGCTCCCTACTCCCTCTTCAAGGAATGTTAAGGGGACTTTCTCGACAAATGTCCACCATTTGGAACACTCTGCAACGTTACCAGCGCTAGCATAAGCGCCTCGAATACCTGTAGCTGCTGCTGTGGAATTTCACACTCAGGAAAATATGTACAGTATATATATATATATAAAAACAAAAACCGATATCATTATAAAATATAATAAAAATATTATAATATAAAAAACTGAAATGATGTACAGTATATATATATATAAAAACAAAAACCGATATCATTATAAAATATAATAAAAATATTATAATATAAAAAACTGAAATGTGTATAACATGTTAATACATTATCATGTAAAATAAAAATGGAGAAATTATTATAATTACTATTGTGCAATGTTTATAGCAAGGGTTTATTGATTAAATTAAATGCAAATTTCACTATAATAAATCCCTTTTCGAGCTCCAGCGATGCGAGGCGCAATGACTGATGGGAAATTATCAGTTTTGATTTATTCTCGCAAAAATAAGTAGCTAAAAATTCTGAAATACAATCTAAGTTCTAGATATTCTCTGTTTATTAAGGCTTTAAAAAACGATATCTAAACTTTTTTTCTTTCTTTTTTTTCAGAGAAGGTAACGTGACCGACGTCTGAATTGTCCATCCAACTTAAGGCGCAAACGTGGACCAAATTACAGCTCAGACGGCTTAATGGAAAGTAACTCCTCCTAGTGCAGGAGGCGGGATTTGTCCGAATACGGGTAGGTTAAAAAAATAATAACGCAGAGGAAGTACAACATCCCGGTGGTCAGAGGTTAAGGGTTAAAAACAAAATGGCGGCGGCTAAGCGTGTACTTTATGTCGGTAAGTTGTCTAATATTTCTGTAATACTTCCCCCAGTGTTTATGTTTTAGTAGGCAGTTGTAGTTTAGTATTTCCATTGGTTTATTTGGCAATTTTTTTTGTCTCTGTAATGTTAGAAGAGAGACGGTATGAAGTTATAATACTATTTTGTTATGCATATGTTTTTTTTTACATTCAGAAGCAAATATTCTTTTTTCTTCAAGTCTATTAGAAACAGCTATATATTTTTTGCTTTTTCATATATTTAAAAAGAAATAAAACATATTTTATAACTATATTTTAATTGTTACCACCGTGCATGTTTTTCTTCTCATTCATTCATTCATTTATTTACATACATACGTTTAAATGATTCTTTTCCCATTAGTTTGTTGTTTATTATCTTTTTGGTGTTAAGATTTCTAACAGATAAGTACTAATTATACATCATTAGTCAGTTATACCTAGGGGGAAAAATCTCTTCATTTCTTCTTTTTTTAATTATAAATTAAAATTTTACAGTTTAAAAAGTAGCTGTGTGTGTATTTGGATTTGATTTGATTTGGTACCATTGAGTGTGCATCTTTAATACCTTTTGCATCCTTGTCCTGGAGTGATGCATGTAAACGTATCTTGACCTTAAGTGAACTTTAAGATGATTGTTTTAAAATTAATATTTATGGTATTTAATAAGTACTCCTAGGGTACACCAGGTTTATGTCTCCTGATGAGAATTCATATTAGATGTACATAAGAGATTGATATGATGATCACAACAGTGACGAAGAGCTATGTAGTTCAATCAGTTTATTTCTGACAGGGTAGGTATAAATGAAGTACATGTCTAATTTGAGGTTTAGTGCTATTGGGAATGTTTGGGAACTTGTGTATGTGTATAAAATCTATAAGCTGAATGAAACGCATGTGTAATGTGACAGTGTGTGTTTTTAGGTGGTTTAGCAGAAGAAGTGGACGAGAAAGTGTTACATGCAGCGTTCATTCCATTCGGCGACATCACGGATATTCAGATCCCTCTGGATTATGAAACTGGTTATTATTCTTATTATTAAGTATGTCAAAGGATGAATGTTGTGATGATTATGATTAGAGATGAACTCCGGGTTTGTTTTGTCCTCCCAGAGAAGCATCGCGGATTTGCCTTCATTGAGTTTGAGCTGGCTGAGGTGAGCATTCTGCTGTTTGAGAAGATGAGATCATTATGCAAACTGATCATTTCGATTTCTCCATCGTTCTTATAAGAAATCTAATGCAAATTTGTCTTGTTTTAAAAGGACGCTGCAGCAGCTATTGATAACATGGTAAGATTGAATGAATGAAATGAATTTGTTTGTGATTTTCAATTCCATTTGATTTAATAGCGCTGATGCTTATTTTACTGATCTGTTTGAAGCAGCTACATTTCGTACTTGACTCAGACGTTTAAGAAGCGATTCTCTCGCAAAACGTGGAAGACAGAACACTTGGTCAACAAGCAAATAATCGACAAAATATCAATTAAATCACACTACTTGAACACCATATTGAAAGAAAATAAAACGCATCATCGCGTTAGTATTAAATAACAACATTTCTACCTCTGTGTGTTTCTCAGAATGAGTCAGAGCTCTTCGGTCGCACCATCAGAGTGAACATCGCCAAACCCATGAGGATTAAAGAGGGCTCGTCTCGGCCTGGTCAGTGCATATGCTTTTTGTAAATCAACCTATGAGTCATGCCATATTGCCATGTTAAAATGTTTTTCTGGAACTCCATAATATTCTATAAGAGCAGCTCCAAGGTGAACGTTTATCTTCATATGCTTACGATTGTAAGCATCTTTGCTTAGTGTGTGCATCACTTTTTCCCTTTTTTAGTGTGGTCCGATGATGACTGGCTGAAAAAGTTTTCAGGCAAGACGACGGAGGAGGCCGAGGAGGGGGCGGAGCCAGCTGGAGATGATGCCAAAACCACAACACAGGAGGTAAAAACATCAACAAAAAAAAAAAAAGACAAGCTGTGGTTGGTGTAGGGTTTAACAAAATGCATTATTGTAATGATACATTCAGTCGTAATAGGATGTCAGAGGTCAGTCTCATCCTGCTTTCAAAGTAAGATATTGGATGTGTGTGTGTGTGTGTTTAGGGTGAGCCCCCGGCTAAGAAGGGCAGAGCAAACCCACAGGTCTACATGGACATCAAGATCGGTAATAAACCTGCAGGAAGGCTGCGCATGTTACTCCGAGCTGATGTGGTGCCCATGACTGCAGGTACGAGTGTGATTTATAAAATATTCTCACAGTTTCTCTGGACTGAGAACGGAAGCCCTTACACTGCTGTAGTGTTACATGACATTTAATGTTCTTATTATATATGAAATCAAAAGTGTTGGTGTGACTCTGGCATCTAAAAAATACCACAAATTTTGAGAACATTGTTATACCAGTGTTTTGAAATAATCAATACTTTTACTTTTATTGTTACTTTTATTTCATTACTTTATAATCAATACTTTAATTTTATGTGCATGTCTGTATGGTCCAAGAAACAGGACGCTCCATGTTTAGGCAAAGCGATGACGGTAGTGTCGTGTGTGAAGTTGTGAGGAATAAAATCTGACTGAGTAAATATGAGCCTCATTAAGCAAGTCACAAACACTAGAGAGAGCTGAGCACTTTTTCATTGTCTTTAGAGATTAAACTAGAAGGTGCCCGCAACAGAATTATGTATGAAAATTTGCCGGTTATAAAGTGAGAAGATAAAGACGAGCACCTAAACTCAGCGGCGCTCCTGTGCATATGCTGGTAGAGTGCCTTTTATATCTGGACATTCGAGATTCTCTTCTAGTTTTTAAAGCCGCAGCAACGTGCCGGTGCCAGTCTGTGAATATTACCAGGTCTCTTTCAGAGATGCCCAATTTGCAACATGCAAAGCTTTTCCTAAAACATGACCACGTAGAGGAACATCTGCTAAAAGCTTTAATACTACTAACCTTATTTGTCGGTTAAGAGAAACGCAGCATAAATAATTTGAGTATGAAAAGTTATCCACAAAGGCAGCAGGTATATCTTATTAGTCAACCCTTACTTAAGCATCTAATGTAGAAGCCCTCAAAGAGCTCGAGCCTTACTCTGAGAAAACCATTCTCACTAAAAATAATAATGGCCGAGGCAGCCTTACCACAGCATGCATACAGTCTGACAGTTTCCCTTTGGGATTAATAAAGTACTCTGACAGTGAGCGACTATTCATCACGGCTGCACACACTCTGGATGATGAGAGGAACAGACGGTCTCTGAAAAATGCAGATTTATAAGGAAATGCCTGCCCTTGCTGCTTACTAATTAGTAGTCATGTTTAGCTCACTAAATACAAAGTGACTGATGTCTGAGTTTATTTAAAAAACATTCGCTGCAGAGTTTCGATTTGTTATTCATTGGCGCAGCCGTGTTCCGTGTACTGCATGTTAGAACAAGTGAATACAGCACGGCAGTCACATTTTGGCGTGTGTGAAAGCCTGTTGATGCTAGGGAATGGAAAGGATTGAAGGAATTAAGAAACAGAAAATTGTGCTCTTTAGCCCAGCAAAGGCTAATCTATTGGTTTCAGTTTGTTTATAATCTACATGAAATAAGAAGAAAATGGAATATGTTGCGTGTGTTGCCTTCCATTAAAAGCTTAAAATTGATTATACTTAATTATATTTGTGCTCTGCTGTTTAGAATTGTTTTTTTTTTTGTACAGATATAAATGGTAAATAAATAAATGACACAGTAAATAGAAAGCTTTAAATGGCGGATCACAATAACCCCCCCACGCACACATGTGATCAGTATCAGTTGATTCAGTGAAACAAGTATTTTTCCGAGGAAAATTTGTTTACATAAGCTCCTCCTAAATTTGAAGTATCTTCCTGAAAGAACCGAGAGCATTGAGTTTTTTTTCTTATTGAAAGATGCAGCTGAGATGCCTTTCACTTTAGTGCTGATGTTTTTGTTTTACCATTTTGTATTAGAGAACTTCCGCTGCCTGTGCACGCACGAGAAAGGCTTCGGCTTCAAGGGCAGCAGCTTCCACAGGATCATCCCTCAGTTCATGTGTCAGGGAGGAGACTTCACCAACCACAACGGCACTGGAGGCAAATCCATCTACGGACGCAAGTTTGACGACGAGAACTTTGTGCTCAAACACACCGGCGCAGGTGAGCTTTTGCTTTAAGGAATGGAGATGAAGAAGGTTCTGTGTCAACCTAAAACTTGAAAAGGACAAAAATGGTGAAGGTGCGTTCCCTAAGCATGACCTTCGCTAAATCCTTCAGTAACGCAGCACACCGACTGCAACGCGTCAACTAGCACAGATGTACACTAAGACCAGGCAGACGCTGAACAGTTTTGGTCTGATTTTTGCCCCTTATTACAGCTCTGTGTTTAATTCAATTAGTCTTTAGTTGGTCGGTTTTCAGTCAATTCACACACAAACTTTAAACTGCATTTGACAAAAATGCACCACAGCTTTGTAGACAATACAAACTGCTTCTGTCTTATTTTAATACTCGTATTTTGCAAGAGTATCGCTTCATTTTCTTTCGAGTTTGTGAGCTGTTGGTGCAATACCACCACCTACTGGGCAGGAGTGAGGAGCAAAAAGGCAAACAAAAGAATCACTTTGTACAAATCAAACATTTAAACACCCAAGGACAAAAGTTATGCAGCATTTCAGTGTGTGATACTTGGTACTTTGTAATACTTCAAAAACCTGTAAGAAATACAGTGAGATAAATAAGGTAATAAATATTAGTGATTTTTAATTAAATCAAAGCCCAAAAATCGAGTTGACGTATTAGTTATGATACAAAGACAAATGCATTTTATATGCACAATATTCTTGTGTCTGTGTGTAGGTCTGCTCTCAATGGCAAACTCTGGGTCAAACACAAACGGCTCACAGTTCTTCATCACCTGCGATAAAACGGACTGGCTGGATGGCAAACACGTGGTGTTCGGAGAACTGATGGAGGGCATGGATGTGATGCGGGCCATGGAGGTGTGTGTATGGGAGAGAGATTTTCAGTGTATACTTAAGCAATGTCGCACAAGGTCATGCCGTTGTACTGAATATGATGTGATCGTAGGCACGAGGGCGAAGCCCGTATACTGAAGATATTCAAGACACCAGCATGACTTCAAGTTTGATATTGGTTTTATACCGTTCAACAAACAATTTATCAACAGATTATAATTTTTGTTGTTTGTGTATTGAACCATTTTTTTTGCTTTGCAACTAATCGTGACTGGTGAATGACAGTTAATGGGGTTAACAGGGGTGAGAGTAGTTTTAAATTTTTACTGTGTAGCCAAAAGGTGAGGAGAATAAACCATGAAGGTGGTCCACAGTCCTGAAAAACCTACTAGATGTACATTTTATATTTTCACTTATTCCGCATTAGCATATAAGCTCCGTTAAATTCTGGGTTCCTGGTTGAATTCCAAATAGTCTTAAATGAAAAACTAGTGCACTATGTAAGGTGTACAACCCCTTGCTCCAAACAGCAAGTAGTGCCCTTGATCAGGGATTAGAGATGGATTTGAGATTCAGCCTAATAATATTAATAGCCAAAATAATAAATAAAAGAACTCCGATGGTTCAAAGGAGATAACATGTTGTTTAAGATGCCATAACATTATCAGATGTGTTTTCTTACTGAAAGTGCTTCCTTGACTAGTTTTGAAGAGGTTTTGACCCGCAGCTGTTCTCCGCTCTTCAACCATGTTGCGATCCACAATTGATGTAATTAACAACTGTAGAACACCAGGGACACGGAGTGATACTTATAGTTAAACATTCCAGTGCTGTTGCCATCCATTATCACCACTTGTGGAATGCCTCTAGTCCAATCAGATTCTCGGGCAGAATTACCTGTTGTATGATTAATCAGCTTTGTACTGCACTTGATGTTATTTAAGAAATAAATTTTCTGGTAAAGACTCAACCAGGAGGGGAAAAAAATTTGTTCTTTGAGTAGTAGACTTCAAACCTGATGTTAATGGTTGTTTCTGTGTTTTATGTCCTTCTGTAGGCTCAGGGAAATAAAGATGGCAAACCAAAACAGAAGGTGATTATATCTGACTGTGGGGAGTACGTCTGAGCACCTGTACCTGTTGAGTGTGTGTGTGGAACATGCCTTATTTGAAAGCCGAAGTGAGTCAGTGTGGGTGCGTGTCTGTGAGACTGTTTATTCAGTTTGTGGGAAAACTGCCACGTCACTATACAGACTTTTCTGTTAAAGATGCTTCTTTTGTATGATGGACTTGTAAATATCTAATAAATTTTATAATGAAAACCAGCTTGGCTTCTTCTTTTTTTTCATCATGGTCTTCAGTCTTTGTTTTAGAACTTGATTTATTTCTACAGTGTTTGTTTATTTATTTATTTATTAACCTTTCTGAGTCAGGATTAAAAGGATATTACCCCATCTGATCATGGCTTAGAAAACGTTCTACATTGATGGTTATCCAACACTAGTGAAACACAGACAAGTGCCTTAGTGTAGCAGGGGATTACATACATAGAGAAATAGAGTTTTTACTCTCATAACCATCTTGTTATTCTGCACAATCAAAGTCCCACTTTGACTTGAACACCCTTTGTGTAAGTAGCACTGTATCAAACATAGGAATTTAATAAAATCCTTTCCTTTTTGTGGAAATGTATTATTCACTTAAATTTAAATTTGTGTTTGTTACTGCTATGAAAAAAAAATATTCTGACACATGCAGTAAAAACTGATTTATCCCCTTCACCCTCTCTCTGTTTGGATCATACTCTGCTCCACTGGATTCACCTCATAAAGGATGTCGTATGGATCGTTTGTCTGGCGCTTCAGCCATGTATGTTTGAGGTGGTCAACAAGACAGGTGTGGCAGAAAAGTCAGCTGCAGGCCAGGTGGCATCCTGACCTGAGTCAGGCGGTGGGGATATGCGTCACTGTGGGTGTGTGGCTTCTTCTGAAGTTTTTCTTTTTTTTTTTTTTATGTTGGCAGGAGAAAAAGAAAGCTGGCCGTGTGTGCTTCAAAATATTGCTAAAAAGAAAAGTGATTTCACTGTCAAGACACACAACAGTTCCCTTGCTTCCCGTCCTGCAGTCATGAACTTGTCACAACGGGGGAAATAAATCATGTGGTCCCTGATGTTATTTGCTCCAAATGATTGCAGGCAGTATGGAGACCACAACAGAGAGAAAAGTCCACTTTTTGGATTGCTTAGGGCTTCCCTATCTGGTTGGCCAGCACCACTTGCTCTAGATTCATTCAGCTGAAGAGTCCACCTGTCATGTTTGGTGCAGTTCTCAAGCCAGGCTGTGATGCCTCTCCCATCAGGATGCTCTCAATATTGCAAAAATATTGGAAGAGTTCCTTAGCAACTTTGAGGGCAGTCTAAGCTGGTAAAGATGCCGACAGGCCCTCGCCTTCTTCATGGTGCTGGATTCCTGGAGGTTCTGATCACAAAATAGACATTAATGAAAAGGATTTTAACAAAGCTGTGTTGAAATGCAGAAAAAAAAAAACAGACCTTATTCTGAGAGCATGTTTTGTACATCTCCAGACAGACGCACACAATATGGTCAATGCTGTCATCAGATACATGATTAACTATGTCTTTTTTTTTAAAAGACCAAAAGTCCTCCGAGTTTCCTCAGCTACACTTATCATGACATTTTGCCTAGTACAACCTGACCTTATGCAAATCCACAAGTCTGCTTCAGACCTTGACTAACACTAAATATGACTATATTTTAGCTACATAAATCTTATTAGATCCACAATGATAAACATAAGTAAACTTAAACATATACCTATACAAATTATACCGTTAAATTTAAATGACATTTTTTTAAAAATAGTAGCACCTCTCCATCTCCTCTAGGGAAACCTTTTCTCATTATCATAGTGTCACATTCATACACACACACTGACATTCTCCCAGTTGTAGATGTGTCGTTGCCTGCTTGGACCATCACAATCAGGGGCAGACTTTGGATGGCAATGGATGATGTTTTCAAGAAATACCCCATCATACAAACCCTATACAATATAATATATGACAAAACATTTTTTTAAACCCACCCCTACCACAATTAATTATTTTTAAAAAAGTAATAACTAGACACATTTTAAGACCCTGTTCAAATAAACAGATACCCCCTGCATGTGAGTAATTAAAACTGAATTAGAAATCAGGTGTTAAAGGACAACAAATGTCCTTTCTCTTTAAAATCCCTAGATTCAAATTCATTTGATTTAAGTAAATGCTTATGAAAAGTAGGTGAACAAGGACATTGACGGTTGAATAAGTCATCATGTGTGAGAGACAACAAATGACAGCACAGTTTATCACCAAGGGCCTTAGAAGGACATCAATTTAAAAAAATACAAAAAAACATATAACAAATAACATTGCTCTCCTGCTATACATTTCAGGTATTGTATAATGTATAATAATATACATTATACAATAGGATAGGAGATTTTTTTTTCACCCTAGTGTATTATTATAAATATGTTTAAAAAAATTATAAACAGTACATTGGAAATATATTAACAAAGAATTTCTACCAACAGTTAATATTTAAAAAGTATACTAACATCATGCTTTTACCAATCTTTGGAATTAAACCTTTAATATAATTAAAAACAATTATATTATTAGTACACTTTCCAAAAATGTGTTAAAAAACACACTTTAAGTGCACGTTTAGTGTAATCTCCAAAGCCCACTTTGTTTTTCAATGTATTTTTGGCATATTTATAAGAAAAAATATATGTTTGAAATAATGATTGCAGAAAGTATGCATTAGATTACAAATTTGAATACAGTCAAACCTTGGATTGCGAGCATAATTTGTTCCTGAATATGTTCCTGTATATCAAAACACTTGTATATCAAAGCAAATTTCCTCTATAAGTAATAATGGAAACTCAGATGATTCATTCCACAACCCCAAAATATTAATTATTATTCAAATATTCATTACAATTGTTAATACAAAATATAAAGTAAAAATAGAACAAATTATCATGCACTTTACCTTTGACAATAATCCAGACAGAGCAGTGTTTATGTGTGTGTTTGTTTGTTTATTTGTTTTTTTTTTGTGCATACGCATGTGTGCAAAGCTGAAGTATGGCGAGAGAAAGGAGGGGGCTACTGTGTAGAACAATTCCCTCCCTCTGTCCTAGCCCTCACTTCTAGGGAGGGAGGGGGCTACTATGCAGAACCACTTTGACTCACACACATACACACTGCTCTTCAACGAAAAACACTGCTTTGTCAGGAAACTTGTTTAACAAGGAACCTCTTTAATGACACTTGCTTTTGCTTTACGCACGAACAAACACGTTGTCACAATGTTATAATAAACAGTACACACGCAGAACTACGTAAAAAAAATTAGCTTGTTTTGCAAAACACTTGTAGACCAAGTTACTTGCAATCCAAAGTTCCACTGTATACTGTAATCTCAGTAGATTTTCTGGTAAATTTGAATGTACCTATTCATGCTTATATTTTTGTTCATTACTCTTACCATCATGCTTAAACTCATTTTTGGACACTGAAACTCTCGCAACTTGCTCAAACTTGTTTTTATGCACTGAACCTCATTTATACACATTCAAGCCCTTTTTAAAAAAAAAATTTTGATCGAACTCTCTCGTGCATGTGCTCACTTGTCAAATTACACTTGCTCGAATTGTGGCAGAATTTTTGACTTTGTTACATTTAGCAAACTGGGAACGCTCTAGGGACCAAGCTGTGAATGGTGACGTATGATCCCACGCTGACAAACAGCAGCAGACATGGTCACATTTCCGACACCCTGCCCAGGGACAATAAGCACAGCATGAATTCTAGTGATGTTTCTCCCCCGCCACTTGGTCTTCTGCTGGTTGGACCATATCTCAAAAATGACCATCAGACAAAAGGCCATGAGAGCATCGGCTGTTGGAAGTCAAGCAGTTTCACATCTCAGTGTACCATCCTCAAACAGAGGGTCTGGTGGAGCGCTTCATGTATACACTGAAGAGGATGCAGGGGGTGCCACTGACCAACCACTGCTGTATGTTTTCTTCGCTATCCAAAAAACACCTCAGGCCTCCACCGACTTCATGGCATTCGAACATCTGTATGGGAGGAGGCCATGAGAGCTGCTTGATGTGTCGAAAGAGGTGTGGAAAGAGCACCCATCTCTGTTCTGCTCCGTAGTGGAGTATGTTATGCATAACTTCTCTAGTGATTACTTACCAGATCTTTTCTCTAATGGCCAGGATAACAAGATAACTTGATGCTCCATCTTCTTACCAAACACTTGTATAAGTCATTTGAGGCCTAGTTTATGCTCGGTCATGACTGAAGTGTCCTTCCAATTTAGTTTGCCCATGAGCAACTTGAGTAAGACTACGTAGTTGGTAATCAGGGTGTTGCATTTTGAAGACCAGTGTCTCTCAGGGAACACAGTGTGAAAGAGGATGCAATTTGAGTTAAGAGATTTGCACAGCTGGAATGATATTTGAGTTAGACCATTGGACCTGTGCTTTAAGTTTAGCAGTTTAGATCCATGCTGTTGGATCTAACATGACGTTTTCAGAATGGTATACATAGGTTTAAATTGAGGAAAAATGTATACTTTTAAGCAGGCAACCAAACTGATTCTGTGAGTAACTTCTGATTTCTTTAACAACTATGTAAGAAAATGTATTTTGTAGTTGTTGAAATGATGTTTGGTCAAATCACTGACCCACATCAAGCAATGAGATGTGGTCAGAATAAAAGAAATATATGAATTGAGCATGGTCAGCGATACATTAAATGCTCGATGTTGCATCAGCAAAGAAAATTTACAGAAATCACAACTATATTTAAATAGTGAATATAGGATCATTTCCACACACACAATGTGACAAGAACTCTCTGAACATCTGTGATCTGTCAGTCCATCGATTCTAATTAGATTTATGTAAAGTTTTATGGAAAGTAGGCACAAATGATGTCATAAAAAGTAAAATGTCAGACAGCAACTCGGTCAGATACTTCAAGAATCTTTACCTTCTTTAACATTTCAGGTATGTTTCAAAACTCTGCTGCAATTGTCTACCATTTATTTTGCAAAGATTGATGCATGGGAAAATGTATTAATTTAGACATATTGGTGTTTTTAAGCACTGGGGCATTCTGACATTTCTACAGTAGCAGCTGAATGAGACTTTAACTATAAATCCATAGAATCTAGAATAAAAAACACCAAGTAGCTGATGTTCGATAGTATGATGACACTAATATATAATATGATGATACTGTAATATGTCTTTATGTCTTTAATATGTCTTTTTTTTTCTCTGCCTAAGTATGTAAAGCTGCATCTTTGTAGCAATGTTTATCGTGAAAGAGTTATACAAATGAAGAATTTGAAGTTTAATGGTATAAAGAGCATTAAAGAACTGATGTTTTAATTGGTATAAATACAATATACAATTGAGCAAATTACAATTAACTGATGTCCACAGGTTGTTTTGTACTACTACTACTACTAATAATAATCACTTTTAATTTATGTTCGAAGTCTTATATATCTAAAATAACTTTACTGTTATGATTTAAGATAATTCTTTCAAATGTTAAACAAATAAAAAAAAAAAAAACGTTTAAGCACCTTTTATTACTAGAGCCGATTGGCAAAGCTATCTCACCCGGTGGGATGGGAGCCACTTTTCACTCTCACATCAATCACGGCACTATAGCCAGTAATGAGCGTCTGTGAGCTCCACCCCCAACGGTGCACAAACTACCATTTCGTAAAAAGATGCGGTCAGCTGGTGTCATATGAAATGAAATCTTCACTTGAAAACTGCAAGTTTTCAGTATTAAACAGAAAAATAAAACTATCCAAAGTTTCTGATTAAGTTTGACATTTGCAGGTACTGTAGGAAACTCTTAGAACATATCTAAGGAGAAGTATTTTGTCTTTTTTGGATGATTGAAGAAATATGTGACCTATTTGCATTTTCCTTTAGTAACTAAATGGAAAGTTTAACAAGCAACAATTGGAAACGACTAAATTAGGGAAGATACTCATGAGAAAAAAAGTTATCATTAAATCAGTAGTGTTTTTACCATAATGAATGGCTATGTTTTGGTTGACTCCTACTGTGTCTATAATGGACACAAATGCTCTTCTCCTGAAACATAGCCAACTACGGCTAATGACGGGTAAATATATGTCTGTGCCATAAAAAAGTGTCTTCATTCAGCAGGCTTCTCAACAGTGACTTCGCTTTGTTATAGCCTTCGGGTTAGGGTTTTAGGAAGCTCCAATGTTGATAGCCCTCAATGCTCTGTCTAAGTGACAGAAATCATGGTGAAATGGGGAAAAACAAAAATACAACTAATAACCACATGTAATAATAATTTACACTACAGTCTGAAAAAAAAAATCACAAACTACAGATATCAAAGAGCAAAGTAGGCAGATGTGCGGGTACCCAGCTTCCCTTACTTACACACACACACACACACACACACACACACACACACACACACACACACACACACACACACACACACACACACGCACACACACACACACACACACACACACAACCACTCAAAAGTTTGGGATCACTCGTAAGAACAGTATTGTCAAGTGCATTTGCAAAACCCATCAAGCACAACTGGTTCTCATGAAGACTTTCCCAGGAAAGCAAGACCAAAACTTACCTCTGCTTCAGAGGAGATGTTCATTTAGAGTTACCAGTCTCAGAAATCACCAATTATCAAACAGCACCTTTGATTAGAGCCGTTATGAAGGCTTTACAGATAATGAGTAGTAGATACATCTCACCATCAACCGTTCAAATGAGACTATCGCATATTTTGTACGCCCTTGTTTTTTCAATGTAGAAAGAAATAAAAATGAGGAACGACCATGGAGTTAGAAAGTGATCCCAAACTTTTTTGCGGTAGTGTATATATACATATGTGTGTATGTTGTGGTTGTGAATAACACTGTAGGCACAGTTTTGATAATGACTTCTATGGAATTTTTATTTACATTTCTTATTTCCTAGAGGTTCCACTAAATTGGTGATGGCGCAGCATCTGTTCATACTCCTGCTTTTCACAGGTGAGAGAAATATGTGTGTTTGTGGGTGTGTGTGCATACACGAAAATTTTTTTACATGAAAAAAAGGTGTAGGTGCACTCCAGTAGATTACTGAAGTCAAGGGAATCTCCAATATCTCTTGGTCAAATCTAGTGTTGAATAAAAGTGAATGGGGATGCAACAAATTTGGGCACCATGTTGACTTTTCTGTAGTCCATTTTGTTAGCAAACTATATGCACAGATCAGCCATACCATTAAATCCATTAACATTAAAATCATTTAGATTTTGGTTTCCTTTTGTGCCATCGGTGTGAATCTGGGACCTTCGGATGTGGCTCCTTAGGGCCTCTGGGGGATGTGCCATGGTGTCTGGCACCAGGATGTTGATTGCGGATCTTTTGATTTTTGTGTTTTGATGTTGATTTCGGATTTTTAGCAACATAACATTGCTATACCTAGACCTGACAAACTGAAGCAACCCCAGATTATAATAATGCCCACACAGGCTTAGGCACAGGTAGGCACTAGGCGTGATTTGTGTATCACTTCTCTTCTTACCCTGGTGTGCCCATCACCCTGGAACATCAGATTTACTCTGGACTCACCAGACCACATGACTTTATTTTTTACAATGCTTCATGGTCCATTCTTTATGCTCCCTAGCAAATTTAAGCTTTTTCCCCCCCAAGTGTTTTTCTTAAGCCTACATAACTGTTTAGTCCCAATCACTTGAGTTCTCACAACGTTGCTGCCCTCTCTCCATCTTGTGGTTCTGAGTAGGAGACCTTCCCATGCACACTGACTAGCTCAAAAAGTTGACGCCCACTCTGACAAGGTTAATTGGACCATTTGGTGATACAATATGGATGTTTTTTAAATTTTTAAAAATTGTTTCATATTTCTTATGAGCGATCCACTCCACCCATTGCAAGAGGCCTCACTGAACACCTGACCATACCTAAATCTGTTCAGCAAAAAAATAAAAAGAAATCAGTGACATTTCTTGAACATCGCATTCAACCTTTTTAAACAGGAGAGGTTCGCATTGCCCTGTCCATGACCCGTAAGTATTTTCTGGTCCAAGAGGGAAGAAACTGGACTGATGCTCAAACATACTGCCAAGCCATACACACAGACCTGGCAATCATTGAAAGTAATGATGACATGGAGCAACTTCAGAATGAATCACTGAGTCAGCAATTCACTTCCAGTGCTTGGATTGGACTATACAGTAACATCAACAGTTGGCATTGGTCCCTTGGATATCAACCAGTGGGACCAATGAGAAAATGGGATTCAGGAGAGCCAAACAACAGGGGCGGACAGCAAAACTGTGCAGTGATAACTTCGTCTGGTTGGTGGGATCTGGACTGTACTGGATGGCACCATTTCATCTGCTTTGATGGTAAATGCTACATATTATTTACTTTAACACTAAAGAATCTTCTGAAATCTTCTGAAACTGAAAGTTTTCAGTATTAAACAAAAATAAAACTAAAAAAAATTCTGATTAATTTTGACATTTGCAGTTAGGAAATTGTTACAACCTTAGGCAAAATATTTTGTCTTTTGACTTTTTGTTCTGTTTTGAAATAAACATGTGACCTATTTGCATTTTGTAACTAAATGGAAAATTTATCATGTAACAATAATATTTGGGCTTTATCTGTTTTATTCCCAAAGACAGATTAAGTGGCAATGACAGCTACATTTATATATATAATTATACACAGTGGCCTGATGCTCAGGCTTACTGCAGACAGTATCATACAGACCTGGCCAGTTCGAGAGATGAAGAAGAAAATTCAGTTTTAATGGGGCTAATCTATGGGGTGACTTGGTTTGGTATGTTCAAAGACGGCTGGAAGTGGGTAGACAATACCAACATGTCTATGATCGGCTGGATGTATGGAGAACCTGATAATTATCAGTGGGATGAAAACTGTGCTTATATATATGACGGGCAAGCTGCTGATGCACAGTGCACAGAGATTATGCCTTTCTTCTGTTACTCGGGTATGTATGTATTATGAATGTAAAAATTTTAACTGATTTTCTTTTTAAATTAGTTAATTTTATTGTATATATTCACATATTAAAACCTGTGTTTTTATGTGCATTTAGTAGTCGCAAAACAACAAATCATAAGGATAAAGATCCGGTCTACTCAAAATTTGAACGATCCTGGAATAAATGCACTCATCTTGGAAAAGGTGAGTCTCATCCTCCTTACTAAATATGGACATATTCCTCCTTAATACCTCAGCTAGAACCTGAGTGTTACTCAGACTCCTCTGCCTCCTACACACTGTATTGTTTTGAGAATCTCAATGTTTGTAAAGCTTTCCTAGAGATTCATGCATTATTATGCATGATGATTATTGATAATGTAATGAGAATGTCAATGTTTGTAAAGCTTTTCTAGGGATTCATACATTATTATTATGCATTATCATTATTATTATCGTGCCATATTATTCTGCATTATTTAGTAATATTATTATTATTATTATTTTTTAGATTAAGCAGAAACTAATGAATAATGAGATGGACGATGACATCACAGTGAAATGGAGAGTACAACCAGATGGAGTGGTGTTTCACAAAGAGGAATAAACAATTGCATTAGAAATAAAGAATATAGCTGTGTCTAAAATGCTGTATAGTGGAACCTTGGATTACGAGCAAATCGTATTTTCCCATAAGAAATAATGAAAACCCAAATTATTTGTTCCACAGCCCCAAAAAATAAATACATAAAAATAATTAATACAAAATATAAAGTAAAAATAAAACAAATTAACCTGCACTTTACCTTTGAAAAAAGTAAAAATAAATCTAGACAAATAAATAAGTGTTTCTGTTTGTGCGCGCAGGCGCTGTGTATGTGTGTGTGCGTGCGTGTGTGTGTGTGTGTGTGTGTGTGTGTGTAGAATTAGCCCCTCTTACACAGTCTTACACAGTAAACCCCCCCCCCCCCCCCCCCGGTCTGTATCAGCCTGCAGTGCGTGCATGTAATTTGACACCGTGCACTTACACACACACACACACACAACAGAAACATCGTTTTTACAGGAAAAAAAGGAAATCTTTTTGCACTCAACTGAGCGCAGACTAGCAGAATCACTGCTGTAAGGTAAAAATAAAACAGATTAACATGCACTTTACCTTTGAAAAGAATTGCAATAGAGCAGTGTTTCTGTTCATGTTCACATTGGTATAGTAAACAGTACACGCACGGATGTTGATTATATCAGTGAGAGACGCGCACTAAGACGGAGCAGGGGAGACGATTACCCACAATTCCGCAGCACAAGAGAGAGAAAAACCATTAGCTCAGTTGTGATCACGTGACGCTTGGCATCAAAACAAGAAGCGCATGCGTGATACATGATACTCGGCACTCGTAAACCAGGACTTTCTCGTTTTTCAAGTCAAAATTTATTTAAAATCTTTGCTCGTCTTGTGGAACGCTCACAAACCACGTTACTCGCAATCCGAGGTTCCACTGTATACTGTTTATAAACACTTAAAGACATTTCAAGATCCATGATCATGCGTACCTTGTATAAAGACTTTCTAAATATTTTCTTTATCATAAGAATACACTAGTCTAGGTCAGGATCAGGTAAAATTCATGTATTATGTGATGAAAGGAATTGATGTGCATGGTAATTTTACCCCTGCTGAGTCTCTCCCAGAGTTTCACTGTCATTGAATATTCCCAATTCAATGTGCTTTTAAGTTATAATAATGGGCCTAATTAATCAATCATGTACATGTAATCGTACATATGTGTGGAAAAGCAACAATAAACCAACCAACCAAAAAAAGTGTAAGTGATGTACATACATTTCGGTAAGTCTTTTGAAAGGCAAAGCACTCTAAAAAAAAAAAACAGCATACAGAGGGCTGGATATAAAATAAACAAAGAAAGTGATGGCAGAGGAGTATATTTATTTTGAAATGGCTTGACATGAAAATACTGTAATGTGTATGTGATGAATAGTGAAGGATTTTATTCATTTAGTCACATTAATTACGATCTGTCTGTTCAGATAGAGGCCGCATAGCCACCTACAAAATACATATTAGATGTCAGTACTACCACATTTCAGGACCAGAATGCAAAAACAAAAAGTCACTACACACATCACAAGCAGACCACACGGAGCATCCTTTGACGAGATCTCCAATCAGAAGCAACAAGAACCAGTTACAGTAGGCAGGGGCGCAACTGCACATTTGCTGAGGGGTATGTAAGATCATGGGTTGCGCCCCCTCCCCCCCATTTAATGTAACTTACACTTCATTTTCACAAACTTTGTTTCTTAAGGCTACAATAACTTATTCTGCATGTTTCTTAATACTGTGTAAGTCATAAAATCCTGTATGGCCTTTACCTACAGTACCCGTTTTCTTCATCTGCTCTGAACTCAGTTTCTATCATTGC
Organism: Clarias fuscus; assembly: GCA_030347435.1. NCBI lineage: Eukaryota > Metazoa > Chordata > Actinopteri > Siluriformes > Clariidae > Clarias > Clarias fuscus. The sequence continues at coordinate 24,734,358 of CM059216.1, forward strand.
TTCATTGTCCTCCTCATCTTCATGGCTAAGTAAATGAAGCAGATATTTCACAAAATATATACCTTGAATCATCAATCCCAAATTGATGTTATTTGATATTGTTGAAAGTGGTCATGACAAGATGAATTAAATTTTACTTGATTTTTTGACAAATAAGAGGTCACTGCACTATAAAAAACATTTTGTAATTCTGGTGCACAAAAAACTGTAACTTACTTTATAAGTGTACATCAGAAAACACATTAAAATGGTAAATGTATGTCAAGACCCCCTTAAATTATAGTATCCTGTGTGGTAGCTCACCACACAGTTATATCATATTTGTCATATATATTTGTTATATCAAAACAAAAACGAAAAAAGCTCATGCAATAATAAATTTAAACTGCATAATTTTTAAGCTGTTTTGAGAATCCTGTTTACAAAAAGCTTACAATAGGGTCTCGAATACTGTATGACTGCACGTGTAGAGGGATCCATACATTAGTCTCGTTCTGGTTACACAGCAGGGCTTTCCGAAAAAAAATAAAAAAATTGTGCATGTATTGCGCCCCTGGACTGAACATAACGAACTGAGAGGATAAGGCAAGAGCCCAATAACTTGGTTGTGCTTGGTGGTGAGAACCTCAGTTAACATTTTTAACAATAAGTTAAAATGTTTTAAACCAAACGGCAATTTTTTTCCGGAATAATGATTTGATATTAACGGACAGTAACTATGCCCAGCCTCGCTGGCAATAACGTTAAATGTTGATAAACTTAAAGACAGTAATACAAAATGATAGGTCAAGCTTACCAATCTCTTTTTATTCAGTTTGACGTTGCTGTCCTCATTTTAAGACACTGTTTTTCATTTTCCTTTTTTCTTTTTCTGTTCGGCGCGCCAGAAAATTTCCCTCTTCTGTCCATTTTGCATACATGACTGTCTGGCAACTATAGGGGGGTGGGGCTCAATTGATATATATTTATTATTATTATTATTATTTTACTCGTTTAAAATGCTAAACAAAAATAGTCTCTTAAAAAATATAATTTTTCAAATACTTTAAAAGCTTTATTAAAGACAGTTTTCAAAGATTTTTTTCCCCACAATGGCGCCCCCCTCCGTGTGCACTGCATATACTGCATACCCCATTTTTGCGCCCCTGACAGGTAGGTATGGCCACTGTCACATAATGTATAAGGTGAATGTACTGTATATTTAGTGCAGCGTAACTAAAAGTGAGAGCCAGAAGGAAACACAGGCATGAGGGTAACCCATCACTTCACTGTCAACAAACCTGAGTGATCAGTGAGTATGGGGAAGACAGCATCTAAACATACCTCATAAACATACATAAACATACCTCTCTTCTCCTCTCTCTCTCTCTCTCTTTCCTTCTACCTGTCTCTCCGTCAAGCTACACATGTCGCTCCTGAGCTGCCAGTGATCCAAACCTAGTGGTACCTGTTATTACTTAAATGATGGGCTCCCTGTTGAGTCTAGTTCCTCTGAAGGTTTCTTCCTATCGCCATCTCAGTGAGTGTTTCCTTGCCACTGTCGCTCTCGGCTTGCTCATTAGGGACAATCTGATTATTATGATTCATACACATTCACATTTCATAAAACTTTCATAATTTCTTTTGATTGTGTAAAGCTGTTTTGCAACAATGACAATTGTTAAACGAGCTATACAAATAAAATTGAATAGAATTTTACTGTTGCACTTGTTGGAACAGAAAGATCATCCGAAGTTACAGTGTGATCAAAAAGCTTGCTTCTAGCTGTACAGTATGTGGTCCTATGACTAGAACTTCTGTCTTGTCGGAATTAAACAGAAGGAAGTTAATTAACATCTGCTTTGCCTTAAACCAAGACCTGCTCTACCCAAGCAGAGTTTAACCCTGCTCTGCCTAGCTCGGTTGCATTCAGGCCTATGCTGGAGGATGAAGTGGTAACTCAGAGCTCAAGCCAAGATGCAACCCAGTGACTATAACAAGCGTCTGCTATATTTTCCTAGGTGAAACAGTGACCACCTAGTGGAGCCTCATTGTGGATGGTACGGCTGGCATTTTTTTTTCCTCCATTTTTCAGCAGCAGATGCCTTCCCCAAATAGTAACATTTCAGTATCCCCAGTGTGTAACCTGGCCTGTTGGTGTGATGCACAAACAAATGAACAGCTTGTAATTCAGCACTGCAGTTGTAGTTCTCCAAGAAGTCAATATGGACTGCACATTCTTTCGCAGGGAGATCTAGCTTCATGGCTCGTGAAAAAGCATTCTGATGCCTAATGTTATAAAAAAGGGTGCTCCAGGATTGTTTTTGTGCTTTTTGTCCACGGTGACCCACTGAAGATAGGAGACACGATTGGTGGCTCTGTAGTGGTTTGTGAGGATATAGGTATATAGGTATTATTATTATTATTATTATTATTATTTCTCACATTCCCCATACATATATTGCTTATTTGTGGAGTCACATGTGAAGGCTTATGTCAGGCTCTCCAAATTGTATCTTTTTGCCAATAAAGTTTAGATTTTCATGTTGTTATCACATGCATGTTTTATGATCTGTCAATGTTGGATGCACAACCCAGTAGGGGCAAAGTGTGCAGAACAGTGAGTATGATAGATGAAGATTGGTATGCTAAGCAATGAACTTCAAACGGAGGTTTTTCATTGAATCTTTTGTGACAGTTTGCTTTTTTCTAGTTGCAATCCTGCTAACATCATCATCACGTAAAAAGAAAAATCTTACTGTTAAACGTTAACCTTTACCGTGTGGCAGCAATACAATTGCATTCCTTCTTCTGGTACCTGCAGATAGAGATCTTCCAAGAGCACTTTGCCTAAAAGAAACATATGAACATTATAGATAGACATTCCCATCCATCAACTGTAACCATATAATTACTTTCATTGTATAGACTCAGTTCCTTTACCTTTTTTTCCCCCCAAAATGCCCTTATGATCAGTACTTATACAAACTTTCATTCCTCGATAACTTCAGATAACTGATAACTTCTTTTCTGACCTTGAAGTCTCTGTTTGCGAGCTGACTGGAGATTTTTGTCTCACTGGAGAGTCAGGGCTGACTGGAGGGTTGTTTAATCCTTCAAGTTTCTTTTTCCTGGCCTTACTCCTCTTTTGAGCCTCTTTCCACTTTTTTCGGTGGGCATGCTGCTCTCTAACACTGCAGTCTTTTTCTCTTTTCTTCCCTGTTTCTACATCTTTCCTCAACTTCTCTCTCTCTCTCTCTCTCTCTCTCTCTTCTAAGTATTGCTGTCTCCACTCAATAGTTTTATTGAAAACTATCTGACCTAATTTAAACAGTTGAGTTAATTTCTATTTAATAATCCAATCCAGGTAATTGTTGGAACCTGATATTTATTTATGATATTTATAAGAATACAGTAATAGATGTAAAATGCGTAGATCATGCTAAATGTAATTACACATCTGATTTTACTATAGAAAATACATTGCCCTTTCTAAATGAACTCAGTGAGATGCAATCCTGTTACTGTAGTACAACACTGTTACTCTTATTACATTAACAGGGTTGCAAGTAACAGGGTTGCAAATCAATGTTGTAGAATGTAGCCTTACTGTCAAGGTCAAGGACAAACTTAGCTATATAAATAAAGAAATAAATCTTAAAAAATATATATATTTGATATTTTTAATAATATTTTGAAACCAGTTTTTCTGCAACTATATTCATATTTTACACAACAAGTTCATGACTTAGTACTTTGCTCATGGGTTATTTAAAATTTCACAGCTGGGTCTGTAAATGTCCTCCAATTCTGGAATGTCTCATATATACACATAAAGGTGGCGGACCAAACACCTGCTCCGCTTACAACACAGCTTCTCACACGCTGGAAAAAGAGTTCAAATTCAAGGCCACGACCAGAAGCAAGGCACTTAAAAAAGGGGCGGGGCACTACAATCCTAAACGACGATCTTCCCATTTTCACTTAATGTCTGGGAGTCAAAGCGGCCCCATAAAAGGCAGCCAGAAAGCCAGTCCGGCGAGTGTGATGTACAGTAACAGGACTGAGTTTGTCGCTGTGTTTGCACAGTTTTGTGTTGGAGAACATTAGTGAACAAACAGCATCATGAAGCCCAAGGAACACACCAGACAGGTCAGGTAAAGTTGTGGAGAAGTTTAAATCAGGGTAGGTTATAAATAAATATAAATACAATAAAATATATTTACATTTGTGGTTGTAATGTGACAAAATGTGGAAAATTTCAAGGGGTATGAATACTTTTGCAAGGCACTGTACATATATTTTTCCTTGCCCCTGTCGTCATTGCCCTTGGCTTGCTCATCAGGGACAATCTTATCATTTTGATTCATACACATTCACATTTCGTACAAAGTTCCATAATTCTTTTGATTGTGTAAAGCTGCTTTGCAACAATGGCAATTTTTAAAAGCGCTATAAAAATAAAATTGAATTGAAAATATATCTAAATTATGTGAGTATATAGGCCCTTTATTCCATGGCTCAGGGGTGTGTTTGTGGATTCTGATTCAAAATGTAACTACTGGTTAAATGGACTCGCTGACTTCACTGGGATAAGTTGCATTTGACGCATATTAGATTTAAGCAAATTTTGTATGGAAAGTAGGTGAACAAGGACATAGCAGTTTGGAAAAGTCATCTTGTCTGAACGAAAAAACAAATAGCAGCTCAGTTTAACATTCACTGTAGAAAGAAAACTAACATTGACCTCTGAAGGACAATGAGATGTAAAAAAAAAAAAAAAAGCTTCAACATTGCTTACGTTCTACAGGGTGGGTCATTTATATGGCTACACCTTAATAAAATGGGAATGGTTGGTGATATTAACGTCCTGTTCATGGCACATTAGTATATGTGAGGGGTCACCACCAACTTTTCAAGATGGGTGGTGACCATGGTGGCCATTTGGAAGTCGGCCATCTTGGATCCAACTTTTGTTTTTTCAATAGGAAGAGGGTCATGTGACACATCAAACTTATTGGGAATTTCACAAGAAAAACAATGGTGTGCTTGGTTTTAACGTAACTTTATTCTTTCATGAGTTATTTACAAGTTTCTCTTTGTGCACAGCCATTGACATGTCGAAGAGGTTAACACGTGATGAGCGGATCAAAATTGTGTTGATATCTGGTGAACGCAGTAACCGGGTCATTGCAGCAGATTTCAATGCAAGACACCCTACGCGACCACCCATCTCCCATGCTACAGTTAGCAAACTGCTTGCTAAGTTTTGTGAAACTAGGTTCAGTGTTGGATTTGCCAAAATGTGGGCTCATGAAAACTGTCACTAATGGACAAACATCAGTGGCTGTCCTAGCTTCATTCAGCAAGAGCCCACAGCGTAGCACTCGCCGCATGTCACTGGAGAGTGGCATTAGTCGAACATCCCTTCGGCGGATACTAGCTACTCACAAATGGCACCCTTACAAACTCCAGCTACTGCAGAGGATGACCCAGATCGGCGCACACAATTTGCAGAATGGGCAAAACAAAAATTGGAACAGGACCCTCAGTTCACGCAGAAGATTTTGTTCAGTGATGAGGGACACTTTTATGTGAATGGTGAAGTTAACAAACAAAACCACCGCTATTGGTCTGACACTAACCCACATTGAATAGATCCCTCCAAGACTGTTGGAACAAAAAAAGTGATGGTATGGTGTGGTATATGGGGTACAAAGATAGTGGGGCCATTCTTCATCAATGGAAACCTCAAGGCCACTGGATATTTGAAATTGCTACATGATGATGTGTTTCCCTCTTTATGCACTGAAGCTGGCACGTTCCCTGAGTTTTTCCAGCAAGATGGTGCACCACCACATTATGGGTCTCAGGTCCGAGCATTCCTAGATGAACAGTTTCCTGAAAAGTGGATTGGTCGTCATGGGCCAGTTGAATGGCCCCCAAGGTCTCCCGATCTGACCCCCTTAGACTTTTATCTTTGGGGTCATCTGAAGGCAATTGTCTATGGTGTGAAGATACGAGATATGCAGCACCTGAAACTACGGATACTGGAAGCCTGTGCTGGCATTTCTCCTGCGGTGTTGCTATCAGTGTGTGAAGAGTGGGAGAAGAGGGTTGCATTGACAATCCATCACAATGGGCAGCACATTGAACACATTTTATAAGTGGTCAGAAACTTGTAAATAACTCATGAAAGAATAAAGTTACGTTAAAATCAAGCACACCATTGTTTTTCTTGTGAAATTCCCAATAGGTTTGATGTGTCACATGACCCTCTTTCTATTGAAAAAACAAAAGTTGGATCCAAGATGGCCGACTTCTGAATGGCCACCATGGTCACCACCCATCTTGAAAAGTTTGCCCCCTCACATATACTAATGTGCCACAAACAGGACGTTAATATCACCAACCATTCCCATTTTATTAAGGTGTATGTATATAAATGGCCCACCCTGTATACATTTCAGGTATGTTTCAGTACTCTTCTACAAATTGTATTTCCACAAAATGCCTTTTGACATCAATTTGGCATAAATGACATTTAGGTGGATTATTTTTTTTGCATTTTTCATTAATAATATAAAATACCCAATAATAGACACAAGTCCTGTTGGATGTTTTTGGTATGCAGTGGGTAGTACCTACCAATTGTGGTCAACAAAAGGACAACTAGTGAAATACTGAAACAATACTGAATCACATTTTCATTTATGTTATGTGGGTAGGCAGGGGCACATGCAACACCTGGGCAATGTTCTGCTGGGAAATCTTGAGGACATAAATGTGGATGTACCACCTACCTAAACACATACCTAAACATTGTCACAGACCAAGCATACCAACTCAAGCCCACAGTGTTACCTAATGGCAGTGTCCACTTTCAGCAGGATAATGACCGTTTACACAGTGTAACAATGTCACAAGAATGGTCAAACCAAATGGTCAGACAAATTGGTGCCATGCCTTGATAGGTCAGAGCTTTAAGGGAACTACTTAATATTAGACAGTTGGAATTAATGGTTTGGCCGAATCTAACAGTGATGGAGATAAGACACTCTAACCATGTAAAAATGATTATATTAATGAATCCATTAGTAATACCACTAAAAGTTATTTACTGAAGGAAAATGGTTCTACTGATGCTTCACAGTACCATGTTCCTTCTGGGTTCTTGCCACATCCCCTGTACAGTCCTGACCTCACTCCAAGCCGTTTCCACATGTTTGGACTAATTAAAGAGTTCCTGCGAGGTCAGCGTGAAGCAGGTAGTGCGCTCATGGCTCCAGTGTACTGAGAAAACTTTCTACTTTGATGGTATCCGAGCTGGTATCGACTAGTGAAATAATGGGATAAGTGCATTAGTGTGACAGGGGATTATATAGTGAAATAAAGGCATTAATTCCTTTTATAACTCTGTTCTGTTATTCTGCATATTCAAAAGTCTCACTTTGACATGAACGTCCATAGACACTCCATTACTGGGAACCTTTTCCAGGTTTTTAGGGTTAATACCGCCATGTGCAGCAGCTGTCTCTGAACACCTGCCATTGGTCAGGCATCCATTCTGATTTGATTTATGTAAATTTCTATGGAAGGTTCGCAAATAGATACGTCATCACACGTTTAAATGACAAAAGCAACTCAGTTAGTCAGATATTGCAGAAAGTCTCTAAAGAACAGTTGGATGTAAAACGCTACAGTTGGATGTAAAACCCTTCACATTTCAGGTACGTTTCAAAACTCTGCAATACTTCAATTACTGCTCACCACTTATTAATATTTTACATCAATTTATGTGTGGGATAATTGATTAGAGAAGGAGAGATGGCAGTTGGGTATGGTCACAGTCAAACAATGTATAATGTGAATGTATCTTTAGTGGAGAGTGCAAGCAGGGACTCCGGCAGGATTAACTATAACAACATAACTAAAAAAGTGCATAACTAAAACTAAAAAGAAACACAGACATGAGGGCTCCCTGAGATGTAAAGCAACCAATCACCTGAGTGATCAATGAGAGTGGGGAAGACAGCATCTAAACATACCAGTTCACCAGAATACTCTATGTCCATGAATCCCCCCAAACTCCTTTAACTAAGGCAAATTTATTTTCAAAAATGCTTGGCTAAATAAATATTTTTTTTAGCCTAGACTTAAACACTGAGACTGTGTCTGAGTCCCAAATATTAATTGGAAGACTATTCCATAACTTTAGGGCTTTGTAAGAAAAGCGCACCCCTGCTATAGTTTTTATAATATGTGGTACTGACAAGCAGCCTGCATCCTTTGATTCGAAGTAGGCGTGGTAAGACACTAGCAGTCTTAAACAAGCAAATGCAGTTTCCTTGGAAAATAAACAGGAGTTCTTCTGGAATATATAAAGCTTCTGGGTCCCCAACAGGCCTAGCTCATGATCTGCAGAATAGTTAGAGCTACTTCAAGAGGCTTTTAGCCAGTGGATTTAGTGAAGAGCACAAGCCTGTTATGGGAGAGGATTTTTGCTCCTGCTGGTGGTGCTAGAGAGCCACAATCCTGCAGAGTTCAGCTCCAACCCTAATCAAACACCTAAACAAGCTAATCAAGTACTTTAGGATTACTAAAGCTACAGGCAGGTGAGTTTAAAAAAATTTTTTTTTTTAGGGTTGGAGCTGAGATCTGCTGGACTGGGCTCTCTAAGACTGAACTTGCCTAACCCCTAAACCTGCTATTACTGTGTAAAACATATAGTCCACACTAACACATTAATTTGTGTTGGCCAAGTTGAATATAATACCTATTGTCATAGCTTTCAAGTGAGGAATTTAGGCAGATCTGTTTGTGCCATCTTAAAAAAAAAAAAAAGTATCTTTGAAATATGTTATTCTAAAAAGAATCTTTCCCTGAAAGGGGGCCTTTTAAAAAGGGAAAGTATAGATATCAAGGGGCAAACGGGGCAGATGAATTGGTACCCAGACATAATTTCTGTGAAGTCATTTGTTTGTCAGTACATTGTGCTGGTGATTAGACTGTACTTACAGTTTTGATAAGGAATGCTGATCTGCTGATTTAATTTCTTAATTCTTAGACAATTTTCCATGTTAGTGATGAAGCAACATCTGTTTATACTCCTGTTATTTACAGGTAAGAGAAGTGTGTGTGTGTGTGTGTGTGTGTGTGTGTGTGTGTGTGTGTATGTGTGTCTGCATGCAACAGCAGCTTTCCTCAAAATAAAAACTTGCAGGTGTTCTGGACTGCACTTAAGTGATAGCTTAGGGATCTGACTTTTTAATTGTGGAATGACAGGGCAGTTGCTGTGGTGGGGCAGGTCTAATTTATGTCATATTATTAATGCATTGGAGGATCTTTAATGGCCCAATGTAATGGTAATTTTGTTTCCTGCGCCCCTTAGTGAAGCACAGGTCCCTGGTGGTGAGCCATGGTGGTGAGTGTTTTTATCCCCCTTAATCCTTTAAGACCTGCCATAGAAGAGCTCCACCAAAGTGTACCTTAGCATTTTCATATGTCATGCAATCCTTACAAACCCACCTTCAAGAATATACTGTTTATGTAGTCAATGCCAAGATAACTAGATATATTGATAAAAGTGCAATATACTAGAAAAAAAAAAATCCTAGATATAAAAAATAGAAAAGTGCCACAAATGTCAACCTCAAACTTCTTATTGTAAAAAAAGGTTGCAGGAAATACTTCAAATTTACTTGGTCCATCTATGTCAATTATTTTGTGAGATAAGCTTATTTATATTATTATTAGATCAACAATAAACAGACTCAAAATGACCAAACAGCAAACGATGAAGCAGTGAAATAAAAAAGATATTCTATCGTTATTTGGTTGCCTTAATTCACTCAACCATAGTAGTAACATGCGCACATAACCTAGATCTTTATGGCATGTACCGTGATGATGTCTATGCACAAATTTATAGAATCTATAGATCATGCACGAAAGGATGTGCAATGTACGAAGGATGTGCAATTGATGTGGATCATAACCAAAGAGCATCACCCTGGATATATGTAACTCATACCCATTCTCCCAAATGCTGTACAACTGGTGCTATAGGAAGTAGTGTGCTACAAAAATCCTGACATGGCAGACATGTTTGGAAAGATTTAGATGTAGGTCGTGCTGTCCTCTGGGAAGTCGAGTCCGACACTGATTGTGGTGTGTGCCAGACAACTGTGCATAAAAGCTTTTTAAACTTTCTGTGTCCTGTGTTCTTTATTTGCAGTGTGTGTGTGTGTGTGTGTGTGTGTGTGTGTGTGTGTGTGTGTGTGTGTGTGTGTGTGTGTGTGTGTGTGTGTGTGTGTGTGTGTGTGATAAAATTTGCATCTGCTATAGTCATTTTGTACTGTGTTTCCTGCTGTTGACTGGAAAGTCGAGTCCAACACTGATGGACCTGGTAACTGTGCATAAAAGCCTTTTAAACTCTCCCCCCCACAGGAGCTGTCCCCCTTGTCCTGTCTGTGACCCGTAAGTATTATCTGATCCAGCAGGAACAAAACTGGATTGATGCTCAAACTTACTGTCAAGCCAATTACACTGACCTGGCTATCATTGAAAGTGATGATGACATGGTTCAACTTCTGAATGAAGCAGAGAATCAAAATTACCTTTCCAGTGCTTGGATTGGACTGTACAGTAACATCAACAGCTGGCACTGGTCCCTTGGATATCAACCGGTGGGACCAATGAGAGATTGGCAAGAAGGAGAGCCAAACAATAGGGGCGGATGGCAAAACTGTGCAGTGATAACTCCCTGGGGTTGGTCAGATCTGGACTGTGATGAACTGCACCCCTTTATCTGCTTTGATGGTAAAAGCTACATGTTATTTACTGCTTTTTCTTGTGATAATTGAACATAATTGTGAATCACAGCTATTTAAAAAAAAAAAAACCTCACCGGATTGAGTTGCAAGTGCAATAAATGTCAAAAAAGTGACATCATTTACAAATTCAGTGTTTCCAGGGAAAAATGTCTGCCATGGTTTTACTTATTTTTCACCTTTGATTGTTTTAGGAAAACTTGATGTTTTTTTAAATTATTATTCTTTAACCTATTTACCTCTTTTACCTATTTATTTTTTTCCCAAAGTTATCTTTTCATAATAATCAAGTTTTATTCTCACAGACAGATTAAGTGGCAATGACAGGTACATTTATGTATATAATTATACACAATGGCCTGATGCTCAGACTTACTGCAGACAGTATCATACAGACCTGGCCAGTTCGAGAGATGAAGAAGAAAACTCAGTTTTAATGGGGCTAATCGATGGCAGGACATGGTTTGGTATGTTCAAAGACGGTTGGAAGTGGGTAGACAATACCAACATGTCTATTATCAACTGGAGGCATGGGCATCCTAATAATTATTATTGGAATGAAACCTGTGCTTATATATACTACAGTGAAGCTTGTGATGGACAGTGCACAGACATTTTGCCTTTCTTCTGTTACGCAGGTATGTGAAAGTAACGTATTATCATGTCATATTCGGTCCAATTTAAACTGCTAAGTGTCATTGTGTGTTTATCTTTGTTTTTGTATGTGGGTTTATTTTCAGATTTAAAAAAAACACAAACCATAAGGATGAAGATCAAGTCCACTCAGGATTTGAACGATCCAGGAGTAAATGCAGCCATCTTAGAGGAGGTGAGTCTCGTCTTCTACAAAGAGCCCACTATGAGTGTACATGCACCTCTTCAATACTGCAGCCAGACCCGGAGTGTAAACCAAGCTCTGTCTCATACATACTGTATTATAATGAGAATCTTACTGTTGTGCTTGGGTTTTGGAGAATTTGTATACGTTTCACATAGATTACTGCATCTATTCTGTATTATTGTGTAAGGAAAGTCTTATGCTGTATTTCAGATCAAGCAGAAACTGGATGATCATGGGATGGATAAAGACATTGTGGTGAAATGGAGAGAACAACCAGATGGAGTGGTGTTTCACAAGCAGAAAAAACAAAGGCAGCTTTAAGCTTAGAGCTGTGCATTGAATGAAATTAATGAATTATGGCTCAGTAATTCTGCAGTGAACTAGTAATTTTTTTAGTTGTATGATTGCTCAGGAAATGTAATAAGAAGTAGATCACTATTAGAGGGATTGTGAATGGGGCTAAAATGATATTACTACCCGCATAGATCAAAATATATTTAAAGATGACTGAGATTAAATAACTTGTATTGCTTTCCTTATCATAATCATTAACTAACCATTCTATTACTATGTGATGAACGGGATTAATGTGGAGTGGCATTTCCTGCTGGAGTTACACCTCGCTCATTTTATTCACATTAAAATTTGCATGTTCTCCCTCTACTTGGTGGGTTTCCTCTAGGTACTCAAATTTTCTCCCACAGTCCAAAGACATGTAGATTAAGCTAATTGGCATTTCCAAATTGTCTCTAGAGTGCCAGTGTTTGTTGGCGTGCTTGTGCCTTGTGATGGATTGGCAGGCCAGGCATTGTATACCCCACCCCACAAAAAAAGGAAATGCAAACTAGAGGCAGTTGATGGAAAGGATCTTTAAATATGAAGCCTGGCATCATAAATTTGCCACAAGTCCAGAGTCCCGATTTGCACTCCCGAGTCCCCTGGGTTAGACTCCAGGCCTCCTGTGACCCTGTACAGAATAACTGATATAGAGAATGAATGAGAGAGTGAGAATGAGTTATCCCCTTTAATCATGCATACATGTAAAAAGTAAAGTGCTCCCTAAACTGTTTAAGGTGTCTTGGGGCAGCACAGTGACTTAGTGCTAAGCAGGTTCTGGATCCGATGCATGGATTCATTGTCCATTGAGTTTGCATGTTCTCCCCGTGCTTGGTGGGTTTCCTCACACAGTCCAAAGACATGCCGATTAGGGTAATTGGCGTCTCGAAATTGCCTGTAGTGTGTGATTGTGTGTACAGTATGTGTGTGTGTGCCCTGTGATGGATTGGCACCACATCCAGGGTGTACCCTGCCTTATTCCCTAAGTCTCCTGGAATAGGCTAGAGGCTCCCGCGACCCTGTATACAGGATAAAGTGGTGTAGACGATGAGTGAGTGAGTGAGTTAGTAAGGTGACTTGGCTAAGGTTTTGATTTTGAATTTATAATTCCAGGTTTCATATTTAAACATCCTTTCCATCAACTGCCTCAAGTTTGTATTTCCTTGTTTTTTTTTTGTCTTTTATTGATGAGTTTCGGTCTGCTTGCTTCCTTTATGTTTCATATTCTATAATTAATGTCAGTGATGCCTTGGCGGTTAAGTCAAAAGGTTTTATATAAGGTTAGGGGTTATGACTGACCCTGTAATTTGACCCCCAACTTCGTAACAGGCTGGCATACTGTATCTTTCTTATGTGACAAAAGAATTTCACTGTACTTTAATGTATGTGTGATGAATAAAGGCTTATATTCTATTGTACTAAAACAACTGCGTTTCTTGATTTTACGCTTCTCTATGTCGAAGTGAACTAGTCTGCACTAATCCATTCAAATTTATAGTCTGTATAACATTTGAAAATTAATTGAATATCTTTATACTATAGGCAATAAATAGCATGTAAATATAGAAACAGAGACCCAGAACCATAACCCATGTCCTGATTATTATTTTTAGTAGAAAGTAAGGACAAACTATTTCACCTAAGAAATGCTCATCATTTATTAATCCAATCTAGGACTATGGTTGTATGTAGAAATGTGCATATAAATGAACAGATGCGATTTCCAGTAGAAAATGGACACCAAACTGACAATTGTTAAGTGTAAATAATTAGGTGAAGCTATGTCTAGGAGGTAGACTTTATGGTGAATGGATGAGATCTGGATATGAAGCTTTTTTTTTTTTTTTAATCATGCCTCTTGCAATGACTCTATGGTTATACATCTGTTCTTATACATAGCTAAACAGTGACATCTACTGCCAAATAAATCTCAAACACAGCATTCACACTTTTCCTAAAGAAATAAAAGTCTGTCAATATTCCCCTTTCATTATAAGCTTTCAGAAAGAAACACCTAACATGCCACAATGTTCTGGCAGCTCATCATGACTCTCAGACTTTTGTCCAGAGGGCCATGGTGCTCCATTTCTTTCCATCACATATACAGTATCTTTGACAATGTGCAAATACAGTCTGAAGGCTTTGTCAGTTTGCAGATCTGCAGTTTGTGAATGGTTTTATTTTGATCTTACATGCAATAGCCCTCCCACAAACGCCCTTATGCTCACTAATGTCTGTACTTGAAGTACATACCAGTTTCATCTTCCTCCCCTAGCGTTCTTGTATACAGACAGAAGAGGCATGACAGACAAATTGTTTTCATTTTAAGAAATTAGACATGTCCGACTAGATTCAAGAATATTTCACTTGCTAATAATGTCATTGCTTGCAGTACAATAATTATTTTGTATTTATTTCCACTGTATTGAAAATAAGTAAATACATTTTAAATTAAATTCTAATTTAAATAATTTAAATGTAAATTTATTCATGTCCAAAAAGTTACTAACAGAACTTGGTCCTGTAATTTAAAAAATGATTCATCCCAATGCCAAGTGACCCACATCACATGACGTCATTCTTCTCTGCGGCAGACTTTTAAACACTCTGTAGTAAGGGTTCTCATTAAAATAAAATAAAAAAAATCTATAATAGATCATTGTCAATAAGTATATTAATTGACCCTCAACTAGGTTACATACACTTATATAATGGGTCACAGTTTTTAAAGCATGATATTGTTACTAATTTCTCTAATCCACACCACGGGATGTAATAATGTTTATAAGAGCAGTAAGGCTTCTGAGGGAGTCAATGAAATATAAAAGTTTATGAGACACGCGCGGTAAGACCTTCACGTTTGGAGACAGCCTGGGGATATTAATTATGAACTAAATACAAACAAAACAAGAAACAGAAGAAAAAAAACGAAGCGAGCTCAGCCATCTCCTCGAGACCTAACCATTCTAAAAATAAAAATTGTCCTCTCGGGGCGAGTCCTCCCTTACCGAGGATTTATGTGTGATTTATCGGTGCCTTTACACTTTAACTCTAAGCGAGCGTGCTGCTCTTTCTCTCCAGCTGCTTGTCAAGACGTTGGCTGGGTCTTTTATCTTTATCTTTGTCTTGGCCCTGATACCTTTACCGGTGTTACCTAACGATCTCACGAAGTGCGCAGGTATCAGGACCCTTAAATAGGCACGCTGCCAGGTGCAGTTCCTCCGCACTGATTGTGTTGTCTGGCAACCACGCGTATGGGTGACCGCGGCTCTGCCTGTTCAGAACTCGTTCTGAACAATGAATTAGAGAAATTATGATACAATTTACAAAAATTTAATTCATTGATTATTTACATGCGCTAACGTTTTTAAAACCTAAATTCATAAAATTCATTCATTTTTTATACCACTTATCCAGTTACAGGGTCGCGGGGGCCTGGAGCCTATCAGGATGTACAGAGGTATTAATGCACAGATATCAGATGTGCAATAATAAATTAAAGAGATAGAGACAGAAAGCATGAAGTCTTGAAGTTGACTTCATACTGACCCAATTATAAGAGAATGAAAGAATGTACAAATTAACCTGGTCGATTTCGACAGGTCCCTCTCCTGAGTCCCAGAGAAACTCGTCCATGCAGAGTATCACATCATCTCGTCTACACATCAATTTTTTTCGTCTCATAAATTTCACTTTTACTTATATAACGTTTTTAACTGTGGTCATTGTTGCAAAGCAGCTTTATAGAATCAAAAGGAAAATCAGAGAAATGAGCTTCGAAATGTGTGAGAAAATAAATATTTATAAAAAGACCCTGGACTAATTAGGGCCCAAGCACTACAGGGTGTGCAGGACCCTCTTGTTTTCCTAAATATTTTTTTCCCACCCTTTTGGGCTTTTTAGGGGTCTTAACATGCTCAAAAACTCATGAAAATTGTCAGACAGGTTTGAATCTGCTGTCATTAGGATGCCTGAGAGTCTGGGCCACGGGCGTACCGCGGGGACCTACAGTAGGGGCTTTCACAAGAGATTTTGCTGCATAGCTCATACACACTTGCACACACTTGCACGCAATGACAAAACTCGGTAAACAGTTAAAGCTCATTGGCATTCGCAATGAATTTCATGGGCTCAACTCAACAGGAGGCAAGTTATTTTGGGTCGTTCGCAAAACACACCAGAAGGATTTTGATATTCTCCTCCTAAGGGATATATATGATCGTCAACCTGGGCCTATTTGATCAAAAGATATTGAGGATGCAAAATTATAGGGATCGAGGGTTTTTGATGTCTCAAATGGGTCAGCCGTGACAATGCCTTCAACTTGGCTTAAAAGTGGTTAATAACTTTCTGAGTGACATTATATTAAGTGATACATTCAGTGACATGTTCAGTGACATCATAGTGTGACGCTTTTTTTTCCAGCATCTGCAGCCTATTCTACATACGCACACATCACAAATGTTAACACGCACACACACTTGACAAATATTCAGGGCCCAAGCTGATACAAGCAGGTCTTAATACGCTCAAAAGACAAACAGATTGTCCGGTGCGCACGGGTGGCGATGGCTCAGGGTGCTTGGGCCCGGTCATCAGTGCTTGCAACTATATTTAGGTCTTGAAGTTGACTGGTATAAGATACCAAACAGGAATTCAGCAGCAGGTAGCGTGTCTTCTCTGTAAATGTGCCCCTGTGCCACCAGTCACTGTCTTTTAAATAAATAAAGGGTGCTTTTTTCTTTTTTAAATAAATGGACTGAAATTATTATTTCATGTATTCACATAGTCTAGAGTACATGGTAACAGAACACAGTTATGAGAGTATAATCTCCCTTTATTTATCTATATCAGTGTTTCACTTGTGCTTGGATCCAGGAAACCAAGCAGGTGTCGATGTGTATGTTCTTTAGTTTCTCCCCCAGTACTGCCGTTTGAATGATATTGAAGGAACTGGAGAATATTGAATGATATTGAAGGAACTGGTCCCAGGCTTGTGGAGGTGGGAGTAGGTTCAATGGAGCACGTGTATTTTGGCGTCCTCTAATCCCATGAAAGGCTGATAGGCAAACTGAACAGGGTCCAGAGAGGACTTGTGTATCCAGGATCAGTCTCTCAAACACCTTCATAATGTGTGATGTCAGAGCGACAGGCCTGTAGTCGTTCTGGACACAGGGACGTGGTATTTTGGGGACTGGTACAATGCATGATGTTTTCCACAATGTAGGGACTTTCTACAGAGACCGAGTCTGGCTAAAGAGGTGCTGGAGGACACCATGGAGTTGGGGAGCACAAAATTTCAGGAGTCCAGGGTTGATCTTATCCAGACCTGCAGCTTTTGTAGCTTTGACCTGATCCTCTGAGATATTGATTAAGCAGAGGGCAGGAGTAGTGACTGTTTCCTGTGTTGGGGAGGAAGTGGGAGCAGGAGAGTGTGGATTGAGGCTGGAGCCGGGGGAAGTGTGAGACAGAGGGACATCAAATCTATTAAAGAAAATGTTGAGATTGTTTGCACGTTCCACATTCCCCTCAATAGCCTGGCCACCTGTCTTATAGCCAGTGATGCTCCTCATGCCCCTCCAAACCTCTTTCGTGTTATTCTGTTTCAGCCTTTTCAAGTTTTTTCCTGTATGACTCTTTCCCATCCTTGATTTTGCCAGCTAGCGTTCTTTGAGCCTTCTTCGCCACTTCCTTATCACCAGACCTAAAAGCCCTTTTTTCATATTTAAAACAGGCTTTATTGTCGTTGGTGACCCAGGGTTTTTGTTGTTGGAGTAGCAGCGAATATTTCTCATTGGTACACAGGTGTCAACACAGAATTAATGTACTCCGTGATGCAGTTGAGATTGAAACACGACTGCCCCCTACAGGTAATGAACGTCATGTGCCTGAGAACTCCACCATGGCTTGCACACTACCCCTGCAGTTCCTGAGATTCCTTTCCATGAGACGCGCTGCATTCTTAATGGCCACAACTGTAAACCAAGAAAGTTACCATTAAAAGTCATTACAGCCTTATCCTCAAAAGTTGGACCAGGCACTAAACACCACAACTTTACATGAATAGGGACAACAAAGGATAATAATATATATCATGTATTTTTCAATTCCTTTTCCCCAATATCCTAAAATTGTGAACAAATAAACAGGTTAATTTGCAGACTCCTTCAAATGTTGCTGTGACGAAAACTTTATTGCTGCTGCTGATCACAAATGCATTTTTTTGGTAGTAATGCCTTTTGCAAGGAACCCCAAGTGAAAAAAAAAGTATGCTAAAAAGGAGTTCTAACAACGTTGCAGTCCGAACAAGTGTACTTTTTTGATATTGAGCAACCAGAAGAGACATAGTTCAAACTAGTGATTGGAAGTTTGGATCATTTTTGTGACTTCTTTTAATCTCATTCATCAAAATGAACACATTTTTTTTAAAGTCATTTAGTTAATTCCATTCTTTTGATCAAAAATAAAATAAAATGCTACATTTTCAATAAACAGACCCCCAACATAAAAAGCATACACAAATTTTGGCTATAGTTCCAGCAATGAAAAAATTACAATGCAGCTAAGGACACATTATGAAAAACAGAATGATCAGCTCACCTCTCATATCTTCTGGTCCAAATCATTCATTCTTTTGTCACATGACTCCCATTGACGCTATGCAGTGCATTACACAGCAATCAGAATTAAGTGGTTCTTTTCATGAGTCTTCTAGTCTGAGATAGCCTAGAAGTGCATAGCGTCTATTGGAGTCACGTGACAAAAGAACAAATGAGTCGGACTAGAATACTCAACGGTAACTACTCATTTCTGTTTCCTGTACATAACTTGAGGAGGTTTTGCGATGCTTTGCATGTACGCACCCAGTAGAAACTGACCGACTCACTCTGAGACTACTCGTTTTCTGAGTCATGTTAAAGATTTGTTCAAAAAGAACGAATCGTTCATGAACAACCCATCACTAGTTCAAATGAACACACAACTCGGTCCACTAAATACAAGCCTGAATAAGTATATTCAAACTTAACTGAAAATATACTGAGACTACTGTATATTAAATTTTATATTCTAATGTATACTTTCTGTACATTTTGTTATATTACAATATCAGTTAAAAATAAATAAATATATGTGTGTGTGTGTGTGTGTGTGTGTGTGTGTGTGTGTGTGTGTGTGTGTGTGTGTAAAGATTATATTCATTATTTCAGGATATATTTAAATTGTAAACACGCAAGCCATATGAAAAGAACAAGGGGAAATACTACCTTCATCTAGTGGACATAGTTTAGTACTGCAGAAGTCAGGCCAAAACCACGTCTAGTCAATGGCCTAATAAACGTAGAAAATTGTTCTGAGACGTTTGAGCATCACAAAATTAACAAATTTAGCAAATCTACTCACAACCAGTTGTTCTTTCTATGTAAAAAGGCCATGTGAAATGGTTTGAAGCATTAGGACTTTCCACTCTTAAGATATACTGTAAGAACATTAATTTTCTTCTCTTATGTCCTTAATTTAAATCCTTGCCAGAGTAACTACAATTCAACACATCAAAAATCCTTTACAGTTTCACATCAGCCATGTCTTAAAATTATTTTGTTTATTTCTAATAGTAAACACTTCCTGCTGCCAGTTGGTGGCATTTTAACTGAGACTCACTGTCATGTCTAGGCATGTCATTGTGCTCAGCTTTCTTTTCTTTACATAAAACAGATGTTTGATGTATCGTACATCACCCAATTTATAGGGAAGTTATTAGCCACTTCCTGTCTCCTATTATTCGCCATAGGTTTAAGGGCCCACCAAGGCTGACCCGAAGATATCAAAGATCCCTTCATAATGATAGATCCTCAATGTCTTGAGATCATTATGTTTGGTCAAAGTCATATAAATCCCCTAAGAGAAGTATATAAAATTCCAATGGGTGTGTTTTTTAAACAACGCAAAATAACTGACTTCCTGTTTAGCAAATCTCACAAAAAATGGATGAGCTTTGATCACCTCAGTAAGATCTAAATGTTTGGTCTCATGCATATATGTGCAAGTGGATATGAGTTATGCAGCTAGATGTAAGTTCCGGGGGGGGGGGGGGGGGGGGGGCTAGCCTTTTTTGTGACCACTAGCACTCTCAATGTGAAATAGGTTTGATCATTAGGCCATTCCGTTCGTAAGATAAGAGAATATAATTTTCTTTCTATTATGTTCTTATTTAAATCTTTTCCATAGCAACACAATTTAAATGATCAAAAAATCCTTTACAGTTTCAAATCATAATGTCTTTTCATTATTCTGACTGATTTCAAAGCAAATCAGGTGAAAGTAAAAAACTAAATATTAGAGATTTTATAAAGTGAGACACTTCCGGCTGCCAGTTGGCGCTATGACTGAGACTCAGTTGTCATATCAATGTGATCAGCTTTCTACTCTTAACATAATCCTAAGGTCCCATGTACATAACTTAATATATGCAGAGATTATTAGCCACTTCCTATTTCTTTTTATTCGCCATAATTTTAATGCACAGCTGAACCATTTGAGAAAAATCCCCTTGCAATTTTGCATCATATTTGCCTGGTTTGGTGGCAATTGTATCAATTCCCAAGGAGGAGTATTTCAAATTCCATTGGGTGCGTTTTGCAAACA
Source organism: Clarias fuscus (assembly GCA_030347435.1). Classification (NCBI taxonomy): domain Eukaryota; kingdom Metazoa; phylum Chordata; class Actinopteri; order Siluriformes; family Clariidae; genus Clarias; species Clarias fuscus. The sequence goes on from CM059216.1 coordinate 24,754,989, forward strand.
ACTCAAAATAGTTTTTGAGTCTGTTAAGACCCCCGAAAGTGTCCCGAATGATTAAAAATGAAAAAATATATACTGTATAATAATAATAATCCTTAGAAGAACAAGAGGGCCCCGCGCACTCTAGAGCTTGGGACCTAATAAGTGGGCTTTTGAAATTACACTATTCTTTCACTTCTTGAAGTATCTTTAATGTTTAATTCTGAAAATTAGTAACAGCATAATATTAGTATACTTTTTATATATGATTTTTAACTGATATTTGTAATACACTAAAGTGTACTTTTTGACTAGGGACTGTCCTTTATGCCTTGGTTCAGAGTGTGTAGAGGATTCTGACAAAAAAATTAACTATTAGTTAAATGGACTTGCTGAATTCACTGGGATAAATTGCCTTTATACACTGAAGTACGTGACACTCTGCCTGGATCTCTATTTAGCTTGGCAAATGTTTCCAGTCTTTTTCATTTGACATGTCTTAGCTCAAAGCCTATTTGATTTAAGCAAACTTTGTATGGAAAGTAGGCAAATAAGGACATAGCAGTTTGAATAAGTCATCTTGTTTGAATGAAAAAAAAAAGCATTTCAGGTTAACATTTACTGCAGAAAAAAGCTTATTGTTTACATCTGAAGGACAATGAGATGTAAAACACTGCTTATCTATAAATAAAAGGTATGTTTCAGTACTCTTCTACAATTCTAATTTCTGATAAATCGGCATAAATGACACTTATTTGGATATTTTTTCGTATTTTTCAGTACTTTGTAGACTGGGGTAGCTCAGTGGTTAAGGCATTGGACTGTGGCTCAGAAGGTCCCAGGTTTATATCCCACAACATCCAAGTCCTGCCAAGGCCTTTAATCTTCAACTGCTCACATGTACAATGAAATGCAAATGTAATTCGCTCTGGATAAGGTCCAAATGCCTAATAGTTGCAGGCACTTTGCCATCTACGTATACTCCATCACAAGGTCAGATACTGTTGGAAGCCAAATAAGTAAATGAGCACTAACCAAAGAAATTCACCACCGTATGGACAAACCATGAGTCAAGTCACTTGGAACTCAAAACAGGCAAGCTATCTAATAATATTAATAGTCATCATTAAAATAGATCCCTCTAAATAAACTACCATGCAAGCTAGACAACTGAGTAAGAATATCTCCAATATAGCAGGTTTTTGGTGTTTTTGGTATGCAGTGATAAGTACCTACCAAACGTGGTCAACAAAAGGACATCTGGTAAAATACTGAAAGGGTCACAGGCACCCAAGGCTCCTTAGTGCCTATGGAGAGTGAAGGCTAACCCATCTGGTCCAATCCTACAAAAGAGCTAATGTAAAACAAATTGCTGAAAATTTTAATGCTGTGTCTGATACTGTATCTGATACCTGTTGTGTATGGGGCTGCATAGTCCATGCTGATCCCTGTCTATCCTTGAAAGCACCTAAACTGGTTATGTGAGGTTAATACTGGATCAGGGGATTTTTCTTTTTTTCATGTGTAAGGTAGGCAAGTGCAATGTTCTGCTGGGAAATCTTGAGTCCTGGCATCCTATGTGGATATTCCTTTGACAGTGTTCCCTAATGGCCAGGGTCTGTTTTCAGCAGGATAATGAATGCTTACACGGTGCAATAGTGTTATTACAAGAATTGTTTGATTAACATTACAAAGTGATGAGCACTGTAACCATGTAAAAATTATTATATTAATTAATCCATTATGAATATTACTAAAAGTTATTTACTCAAAGAAAATGGTTCTACTGACAGTACCATGTTCCTTCTGGGTTTTCCATCTTAGGTGGCTCAGAGGGCTAAGGCACTGAGTTACTGATCGGAAGTTCGGCAGTTTGATCCTCAGCTCCACCAGGTTGCCACTGTTGGACCCTTGAGCAAGGCCCTTAACCCTATCTGCTCCAGGGGCGCTGTATCATGGCTGACCCTGTGCTCTGACACAAGTTACACTGGGATATGTGAAGAAGGAATTTCACTGTGCTGTAATGTATGTGTGACAAATAAAGACTTAACTTAAATAAAAGGGAGTGAGATGCATAATTTTCTGTGTTTTGCAAATTTTATTACTCTGTTACACTTACTTAGTCAAGTGTTAATTTGTGAATGAGGAACTTAAATAATGGTAATGAAGAATATATAATGAAGTAATCAAGATGAAATTGAATGCTGGTGAATGCAGGTGTAAAAGCAAATGACATTTACAGAAGACTTTAATCACAGTATGGCGATGAGATTTTCAGCTGCAGTAAAACATGTAAACAATGCAAACATTTTAAAGAAGCCCGTATGTCCATGAATGATAATCCTGGTTGAGGTGGCTCAGAGGCCCACTGCAGTTCCCCTGAACATTCAGTGAGGAGTGGAACATGTCTCTTGAAATCTGACAGGTCACTTGTTGCCAACTTGCACAAGAGATGAATCTGTCTGTGGGAACTGAACACACAATCATTTACACCACAACTACTTACACCAGCATGTTACAGGAACTTGGACGGACCATTAAAAGAGTTCCTTGAAGTGGCATGTAGCAAGCAGTCTGATCATGGTTCCAGCATTACTGAGAAAACTTTCTATCTTGATGGTACAGTATGCACTAATAAAATGAGGGACTTGACACAAACATCCCTCGAAATATTTAGATATAACGTAATGGTAAGGTTGGCATTAGATGATATGCATTAAACTGAGATTTCTGAGATTTTCTTAGTTAGGTTCTCTCATTAAGACTAAAAAAAGTCTTCTTTTTTCCCCATCATGTCATTTTCCACTCAGTGGAAATCTCCACTTCCTAGAAGTGTGTGACATTGCATTACAGGGAACCTTCACCAGACTTTAAAGGATAAAACCTCCACATGCAGCATCTGTCTCTGAACACCTACCATCAGTCAGGCATCCATTCTGATTTGATTTATGTAAATTTCTAGGTAAGGTTCTAGGAAAGACGTCATTAAGCGTGAAAGTCATTATTGCAGAAAGTCTCTATTGAAGAACAGTTGGATGTCAAAAGCAACAACATTGGTGGTTTACCTCCTTCACATTTCAGGTATGTTTCAAAACTCTTCTACAATAATTCAATGATTGTCCACTACTTATTAAAATATTTTGCATATTTTACACCACTTAATATGCGGAATAATTTATTAATTGTAGACATATTGGTGTTGTTTAGAGCTGGACCAAACTGATATTTTACACTGGCAGCTGTTTGAGAGTTTAAGAAACATCAACTATACTATAAAACCCAGAACAAGAGTCACCAACTAACTGATGTTTGATAGTTAAATATTATTATATATAAATATATTCAATATATTATTCCCCTATAAATTGCTCATCAAATGTCAATTCCATCTCTTTAAAAATGTCTATTGTTAAAGATCTATACTAATAAAATGGAATCTAATCAAATCAAGATGTAATGCTATTTATAACACGAAATAGGAACTGTTGTAGCATTAAATGCTTTTATAGTGGAATATGCAACTGATCAAAACTTAGTCATGTCCACAAAACTGAACTAAACACTTTCCTATTATATAGGAACTTTCTATAGGAATGTTAATATAATTTATATTTTCTTTATCAAATGATAGTTACTACTACTACTACTACTGCTGCTGCTAATAATAATAATACACATTTCCATTTTTGTTCACAGTCTGAGGTACCTTAATGAACTATACCCAAAATAAAATAAATGTATTTTTAATTTGGTCAAAACATACTTTTTAATGATGACACACAAACAAATGATGTAAATTACACCAGTTTACCAATTTAACCAGCACTCTCTCATTCTGAAAATGCCTAAATCATAACTAATTAAAATATTTTATGAAATGTTATTTCTGTGCCGAAATACTGACAACCTTTTTTAGGACTTAAAGAGGATATTTGGTTTTGACCTGTGACAAAGGCAAACCCTTAAATCTTACATAGCACTGATCTGTGCTACAAACGACACATTGCCCAGTGACGAAAAAAAAACCTCTTACATGGAGGTCCTGCCAGTACGTGTTGACAAGGTGGGCTTCAGACTCCAAACTGTCCATTTTGAGGATGCTTCACATAGACCAAAGTTATTACTTACTTAACGTAATGAAATTGCAAAAATACAGAAGTCACAAAATGTTACGGTAATAGGAATAGCCATAAGAAACTCCTGATCATACTGTGTGTCTATGGTATTTATTTGCTTACATGGCCCATTTTTTTCTCAGTCATGTTTGCATAGTTGGTTAAAAATAAATGAATTCAATTTTAAAGAATTTCATCATATTGCAGAGGTTGTGCTGGGAGAAAGCATATAAGGTACACACAATATGAAGCTTGTATACAGCTCCGGACTGGGACACAATTTCAGGCCGGGAAATCCCACACCAACCCAGGCCATCCTATGCACCCAAATAAATTTTGAAACCACAGATAGCATTATTATTTTTTCGCTTACATGAACTCTGCACCAGAGCTAGTGCTAGGCTGAATGTCTCCACCATAATTTGAAAAAAAAAAAGACGTTTTACACCTCACAAATGAGCAGACATAATCTTCTAAAAGGTAAAAATAAATAGAACAATAATAACTACATAGGGCCTAAATATTTATAGAAAAACCAGTGAAAAATCTGACTTTATGTCTGATTTTTGTCCATGTGTACACTATAGCTCCTGTCTCCCTGCTCCCGTCTCCCTGCTCCCGTCTCCCTGCTCCCTACCTATATAAAAGAATGTGATATTTTGTGTCTGATAAAATACTCATGTAACTTTACAATAATTAATATTATTATCTTTTAGCATATAGTATTTAAGTGGTTATATTATGATGCTACATCTAATATTTATTTGCAGTTCAAATGAAAAAACCTGCAAAGAAAAAAAACTACAGTCCTTTACAGATGAAACTAACTGCATTTGAAGCCCTGAATAAATCTGAAATTGTGCAACATTTCGCTTCATATTGAAGTACTTTCTTCGTGCGTGCGCTTTTCCTTTTTGCTCCACCTGGCCGCTTTCTCTTTATACTAGCATGTCTGTTTAAACGCTTTGCAGCTTTGGGGAGAGGCGGTGCGAACATAACGTAACAATGCCAGTCAAGACTAACAGAATCAGATTAATGAACAAATTAATATTGTTATCAAAATGTAACTAACTACTTGAATTCCAATTTCGGAAATCATCACTTTAGTACACAAGGAAAAAAATGTAAAAAATAAAAAAACGCTGGCTGGCAGCAGGCCAAATTCAATTCAATTCAATTTTATTTCTATAGCGCTTTTAACAATGGTCATTGTCTCAAAGCAGCTTCACAGAAATGAAAAGAAAATGAAAAGAAGACTTATGGAAATGTATATATGTGAAAGAAAAATGTGTCTAGATAATGAGATTGTCCCTGATGAGCAAGCCAAGGGTGGTCGGCGACATTGGCAAGGAAAAACTCCCTGAGATGGCAATAGGAAGAAACCTTGAGAGGAACCAGACTCAACAGGGAACCCATTCTCATCTGGGTGATAACAGATAACAGAAATTGTAGATCATCATGTGTGTTATGCAGATGAAAGTTCGATATCACAGACGTTATTTAAATTAACACAAAGTCCAGTTCAGCTCAGGGATGAGTCAGCAGGTGCAGAGGGCAGATGGGGGTCTGGATCACTGGGAGCTCAGGAGCAGCATGTGTAGTTCCAAACCACCATGAAGAAGAATCCAGCTGGAGCAGGTCCTTCTCTGGATGCCTCAGGAACCTCGCAGGGTTGGCCTCTGTCTACTGAAGCTGGCACAATCTCCAGATGCCTCGGGATGGGTGGAAAAATAAAGAGCAGGTGAAAAGAATTAGCGTGGTTGCCATTCAGGATAGAATCAGTCGCCAAGCCACCGGGAATCCACCCGGTGCCCCTGATGGCCAGTCCGGGCCTGCCTGTATACATTCATTAAAACACAGTTATATAAAAACACATAAGTGTTTATAACTATTAGATGATTTCCAAGCAAGAGAGGAGCTAATCATATATAAAAAATGAACTATTGCCTCTGATCTAGCTCTTTGAAGAAATGTATAGGTCAGGCACCTAGAATATTTACTTATTTATTTTTTATATCATTGCTACTTCACACTGTTTGTTCCTTTCAAGCAATTTTAAATAATACCGAATTAGTTTACTAAATCCCTTAAAACTCATGTGGCACAGATACCTGCTGGCAAAACAGCATTGGTCAATGACGATAAAAAAAGTGATTATATGGAAGCCTTGCCGGTGTGTGTTAATGGGGAGGTAAGAACAATAAAAACACATGATCGTGTGTATTTGTGCTATTTCTTTGTCTATGTGACACATTTCTTTATTTATTTTTTTGCTTTGTCATGTTTTCATATATTTCAGTTCATCACATTGCCTATTTTTGTTGAAAAAAAAAAGATATTATACCCTACACTGGACATTCATGAACCCTATACAGTATATATGATTATTTTAAAAAAAATTATAAAAATAAAATAAATAATGCCTGAATGCCCTGCGCTTTAATGCCATTTAGGATCTAACATTTGACTGGTCTGTTTAACGTCCTGTATGATCATAATACAGTGGTGTTAGGAACCTCCACTAGAGGTCACTGTTTCGATCTGTCTGTAGTTTTTGTTGGTCGAGCAATGTTTGTTTGTTTGTATATACCGTCATGTGGGCATTCCTTTTGTTTGGTTTTTGTTTCTTTGAGTTTTCTATTTTAGTTATATTGTTTAACCTGTGTTCAAGAGGGCTCTAGTTTAGTTTTCTTTATACTCCTTGTGTAACTGGATTCATGGAGCTGTCCTGTTTCATGTTTAGTTAGGCTGTGTCTCCTGTGTAAGTACTGTTCTGTGTGTTGGTCTTCTTGTGTAGTTCTTTGTCTGTTTAGTTTTGTGTAGCCACATGAGGGCCTAGCCGCTAGCAGGGTTAGCCGCTAGTAGGCCTCGGCTGCTAGTAGGGTTAGCCGCTAGTAGGGTTAGCCTCCAGTAGGCTAGCCTCTATTGGGATTGACTGCTAGTGGTTCTGGTTGCTAGTAGGTTAGCCGCTAGTTTGGAATAGCCTCATGTGAGCTTTGCTTCTTGTGTTCTGTTTCCTTATTAGGTCAGTACTAACCCGGTTAGCCACTAACTCCATTAGATACTAACCCGGTTAGGTCAGCATCCAGTGTCCCCAGTATTCCGTGTAGCTACTAATTCTATTAACCACTAACCCATCTAGTCTCTGTGCCCCTGATCCTGTCTCTAGTCTCTGTGCTCCTGGTCCTGTCTTCAGTCCTGTCTCTAGTCTCCAGGCCTGTCTCATGTCTTGTCTCGTCTCTTCAGTCCTGTCTCTCCAGTCCTGTCTCTCCAGTCCAGTCCTGTCTCTCTAGTCCAGTCCAGTCCTGTCTCGTCTCTAGTTCCCCTATGTGTCTTTAGTTAGCTCCAGCTCCATGTTTCCTTCCATCAGTTCCCTGTGTTAGCGCGCAGTTCCCTGTGTTAGCGCGCCGTTCCCTTGAGTTTGTTGTTTTGGTTCCTTTGTTTGTTTGTGTCTGTTTTTGAGTATTGTTAATAAAGACTATTTCTGTTCAACAACCCCTCTGCCTTCATGCCTACCCTCATGCCCACGGCAACCACACCATCAGCCGGTCTAGCCAGTACCACCAGCTAGACCCATGACAAGTGGAACCTTGGATTGTGAGCATAATTCAGGCTCGTATATCAAAACACTTGGAAATCAAAGCGAAATCAAAGAAATAATGGAAGCTCAAAATATTCATTCCACAGCCCCCAAAAATAAATACATAAAAATCAGAGGTGGAAAGTAAGGAATTACATTTACTTGCGTTACTATAATTGAGTAGTTTTTTTGTGTACTTCTACTTTTTAAAGTAGTTTCTAAAAACCGGAAATTTTACTTTTGCTTAAGTATGTTTTGTTTGAAGTATTGTAATCGCTACATTTTAAATCATATGCACTACTGAGTAAAACAAATGAATGAAAATGCAAAAAATATTATGCTTTGTATAAATGCTTCATTGTGCTCGCGTGTGTGTATCGTGTCCTGAGCGCACCGCTCCAGACTCCACTCTAGGTTTTCTGACTGTCCCCACATCGACATCTACCTGATCTTCCACCGGTCGCTTCCGCCTTGAGAGTGACGTCATGAACCAGCGCGACCATATATAAACCGGAGAGAGACGCGGGAAAGAGGAAAGAGATTGTGATTTTAGCGTTTTGATATTTGGTTGTGACTTTTTGCCTCCCATTGACTTTGATTATTGCTTTGGTTGGTCTTTGTATATATTTGTAGATAATTTCACTGTATGTTTGTGCACTCACCAGTAGTAGGTGTGTGGCTGCCATTTATTTTGGGAAGAGGGAATTTATTCACTGTTTTTGGTTTAGGGAGTCAGGGAAGGTACATGTATTTTTGTCTGTGTTGTTTTTTTGTTGTTGCAGGTAATCTAGCTATTAACTATAAATACCATTTTGTTTATTATTTTGGCCTGGGTCCACCGTGAATTTGATCCTCCTCCTCCTGTTGTATACAAACCTCATTATTTCATCAGTTAATGACTGGATCTAGTTCTTTCTGCCATATACCACCATTTCCATACAGTTTAAAATAGAACCCTGACCATTCGTTTGCTGTTCGGCCCAACCCTAGACTGGGACGTAACGCCATATTTAAGTGACCACTTTGATTTTCAAGCACAAGAAAGACAACAGCTTTATTATGCAAAGGTGTTCCTTCAGTTAAAAACAACTAGTTTGAGATTTATATCTGCTCATCTTTTTTTAACTACGCTAGAATGCCTCATCCCACCCCCGCTGTTAAAAAATAAAATAAAATAAATTACTCAGTAACGTTTACTCTGATTAATTTTTTTATGAGCTGCTTTTTACTTTTACTTGAGTAGATTTTTATAATGGTAACTTTACTTGTACTTGAGTAAAATTTCACTGAAGTAACAGTACTTTTACTTGAGTACAAAATTTTAGTACTCTTTCCACCTCTGATAAAAATAATAAATACAAAATAAAACAAATTAACCTGCACTTTACCTTAGTAAAAGTAAAAATAAATCCTGTCAGATAAGTGTTTCCGTTAGTATTTGTGCGCAGGCATGTGTGTGTGTGTATGTATGTTTGTGTGCACAGGCGCTGTGTAATTGTGTGTTTGGGCGTACCTGAACGTGCTGTGTGTGTGTGTGTATATGTCTGTTTGTGTGTGAAGCTAAAGTAAGAGGAAAGGAGGAATGAGATCCTCCCCTCTCCCTCTTCTCATCTTACACAGTAACCCTTCCTCCACTCTTATTTGAGTTTCACACACACATAAGTGGAAACACTGCCTTACCGGGAAAATTTATGGGGAACATTGCTAATGGCAATTGAGTGAGTGAACAGAATCACTGCTGTAAAGGACAAATAAAACAAATGAACCTGCACTTTACCTTTGAAAAGAATCGCGACAGAGCAGTGTTTCCGTTAAGAGTGTGTGTGTGTGAAGGCAAGAGGAGGAGGGGTTTTTGTGAAGGCAAAAGGAGTGGTGATGGAGCACGCTGTCCAATGACGCGCACACACACACAGTGTAGTGCCGGCTGAGACAGAGAGAGAGAAAATGGATCTTTAACCTCTCTAATGAAACTTGCTTTTGCTTTACACAAAAACGACTTTTACGCACATACACATCCAAACACAAAATAAAATATGTTTTACATGCACACACGTGGTCACAGTGTTATAGTAAACAGTACACGCGTACATGAATGTTGATTATTCCATTGAGAGACGCGCATTAGACAAGCCTCCCCAACATGGCACATAGCATGTACAATATGCTATGTGTCATAGCACATACTTTGTCTCACACAAGAGATATTCCATAATGCATTACATAAGCACATTTCTAGCAGGGGAGACGATTACCCACAATTCCGTAGCGTGCGAGAGAGAAAAACTATTGGCTCAGTTTTGATCACGTGACGCTCGGCGTCAAAACAAGAAGCGTTTGTGCATGATACTCGGTATTCATAAACCAAGACTTGCTCGTTTTTCAAGTCAAAATTTATTTAAAAAAATAATAACTGCATTAATCGCAATCCGACCTTTTCTTTATCAGTGTACTCTTTGTCTCTCTAATTATATTTCTTCTAATTATTTGAGGAAGGTTGGAATACCTAGTTTGTAGCTGAATTGAGCTCAAGTTCAGAGGCTTACATTAGCTGCTTGATGTGGTAGCAAGGCAAGATATATACAGTATATGACACGTCTGAAATAAAATTAAGTAATGATCTAAATCTACCTCAGGGTGTTTTCACCAAATTAAGTATCTGGAACGACCTCTACTTAGCCTAGAATGGAATCAAATGCAGTTTCCTTGGAAAATAGGTGTTCTGCTAGAATATATAAAGCTTCTGGCCTAGCTCATGATGTGTAGAATAGTTAGAGCTAATTCAAGAGGCTTTTGGGCAGTGGATTTACTGAAGAAAACAAGCCTGTAAATGGGAGATTATTTGTGCTCCTGGGGGTGAGGACAATCTATGGTCTCTCGCACTTTGTAAGACATAAACTCTGAACACGCTAAACAAGATGAATATAGTACCTGTTGTTATTGCTTTCTGATGAGGAATTGAGGCAGATCTGTTTGTGCCATCTTAAAAAACAAGTATATAAAATATTTAAAATATGTTACTCTAAAATGAAGCTTAAGCTGAAAAGGGGATTTTTGAAAAGGGAAATATAGATATCAACTGGCAAATGGGGCAGATTGGTTGAATTGGTACTCAGATCTCCCTTTATGTGAAGTAATTTATTTGACGGTACATTGTGCTGGTGATTAGACTGTACTTACAGTTTTGATAAGGAATGCTGATTTGCTGATTTACGTTTCATAGAGAGTTTTCCATGTCAGCGATGAAGCAACATCTGTTCATACTCCTGTTTTTTACAGGTAAGAGAAGTGTGTGTGTATGTGTCATGTGTTTGCATGCAACAGCAGCTTTCCTCAAAATAAAAACTTGCAGGTGATCTGCACTGCGCTAGCAAGGGTTTACAGCGATAGCACATGGATCTGACTTTACCGGTTTAAGTATGAAATTGTGGAATGACATGGCAGTTACTGTGGTGGGGCATGTCAAATTTGTACAGTATGTCATAATATTAATGCACTGGAGGATCTTTAATGGCCCAATGTAACGGTGAATTAATTTTCTGCACCAATCAGTGAAGCACAGGTCCCTGGTAGTGAGCCATACACTGTCTTCCAGTTAATTCTGCTATAGGCAAGGCAAGGCAAGGCAACTCAAGTTTATTTGTATAGCACATTTCATACACAATGGTAATTCAAAGTGCTTTACATGAAAGAGAAGAAAATAATCATGAAATTAAATAGAAAATAATAGCAATAAAACTTTTTAAATGATTTAAAATTTGATTAAAAATAAAAACAGATTGCAATGAAACTTTTAAAACTATTTAAAATTTTATTTAAAATAAAAATAAAAATGCTCCGTGATGTCTATGCACAAACCTATAGAATCTATAGATCATGCATTAAAAGATGTGCAATGCTTTTTAGTATTTTAGTTTTAGGTTTAGGGTTTTTTTAATGCATGGAAACCTAAGAACACCACCATGGGTGTATGTAACTCACATTTCTCACATTTGATGTAAAACTGGGGCTCAAGACAAATCTTGACATGGCAGAAATGTGTGGAAAGATTTAGATGTAGATTAGAATGTTTACTATGTAGGGGTTGACAAGCCTCCCCAACATGGCACATAGCATATACAGTATGCTATGTGTCATAGCACATACTTTGTCTCACACAAGAGATATTCCATAAGGCATTACATTATATTCATAGTGGCCAGATATGGTGCACATTCCGTTCATCCCTCATGAACATGCCACAGGTTCCCCAGAATACTTGTGTAGATGAGCACTGAGTGTGGTGATGGTCTGAGTTGACAGCTCAGATGTTGCAAATTGAGCTGCATGACCTGTAGTGCAAATTGCAGCATTTGTTGCTGAAGCTCATAGATCTTTGAGTCAAATCAGTCTGTTGCATTCATTATATGGTCTATTATTCTGTCACAGTCTGAATAGTGTGAGGACAGTTCGACAGGGATTTCATTAAAACAAACATTCAAAAACAAACACAGGACTGAATTTTCAGAATGAAATGGGCAACGGTCAGACAATCAATGAACACATTTAAAGGGTAAAACTGTAGCAGAATCAAAAACCGTAACGTAAGTCACATAATAGACAAAGTCGCTTAATATCAACTGGAACTAACACACCCAGAACATATACTATGCAAATAGAAACTGTGAGAGAAAGTTCTTTATTCGCAGTTTCTGTGTGTGTGTGTGTGTGTGTGTGTGTGTGTGTGTGTGTGTGTGTGTGTGTGTATGGGATGAAGTTTGGGTCCCCTGTGGTCATGTTTGTACTGTGTTTTCTGCTGTTGACTGGAAAGTCGAGTCCAACACTGAAAGCTTTTTAAACTTTCACCCCCACAGGAGCTGTCCCCCTTGTCCTGTCTGTGACCCGTAAGTATTATTTGGTCCAGCCGGGACAAAACTGGACTGATGCTCAAACTTACTGTCAAGCCAATTACACTGACCTGGCTATCATCGAAAGTGATGATGACATGGTTCAACTTCTGAATGAAGCAAAGAACCAAAAGTACCTTTCCAGTGCTTGGATTGGACTGTACAGCAACATCAACAGCTGGCACTGGTCCCTTGGATATGAACCAGTGGGACCAATGAAAAATTGGGCAGTAGGAGAACCAAACAACAGGGGTGGACATCAAAATTGTGCAGCGATAATTCCCTCGGGTTGGTCAGATCTTGACTGTACTGAACTGCACCCCTTTATCTGCTTTGATGGTAAAAGCTACATGTTATTTATCTTGCCTGTCTGCTATTTAATGTACTTATAGAACATAATTGTGATTCAAAGCTGTTTAAAAAATATAACTCATCTGATTGACTTTGACCTTCATTTGGGAATCATTTACAAATTCATGTTACAAGTGTTTCCAGGGAAAAATGTCTGCCGTCGTTTTACTCATTTTTTTTACGTTTGATTGTTTTAGGAAAACTTGCTGTTAATGATTTTTTAAAAATTTTTGTAACCTATGTACCATTACATAACATTTTTTTCCTGAAGTTATCTTTTTGTAATAATCAAGTTTTATTATCTGTTTTAATCCCACAGACAGATTAAGTGGTAATAACAGGTACATTTATGTATCTAATAGTACACAATGGCCTGATGCTCAGACTTACTGCAGACAGTATCATACAGACCTGGCCAGTTCGAGAGATGCAGCAGAAAATTCCGTTTTAATGGGGATAATCGATGGCAGGACATGGTTTGGTATGTTCAAAGACGGCTGGAAGTGGGTAGACAATACCAACATGTCTATTATCAGCTGGAAGAATGGGTATCCTAATAATTATTATTGGAATGAAACCTGTGCTTATATAAATAACGGTAAAGCTTGTGATGGACAGTGCAAAAACATTTTGCCTTTCTTCTGTTACACAGGTATGTGAAAGTAACGGATTATCATGTGTCATTTTCAGTTTAATTTAAACTGCTTTTAAAACTAAGTGTCATTGTGTGTTTATCTTTGTTTTTGTATGTGGGTTTATTTTCAGATTTAAAAAAAACACAAACCATAAGGATGAAGATCAAGTCCACTCAGGATTTGAACGATCCAGGAGTAAATGCAGCCATCTTAGAGGAGGTGAGTCTCGTCTTCTACAAAGAGCCCACTATGAGTGTACATGCACCTCTTCAATACTGCAGCCAGACCCGGAGTGTAAACCAAGCTCTGTCTCATACATACTGTATTATAATGAGAATCTTACTGTTGTGCTTGGGTTTTGTAGAATTTGTATAAGTTTCACATAGATTACTGCATCTATTCTGCATTATTTTGTAAAGAAAGTCTTATGCTGTTTTTTTTTTTCAGATCAAGCAGAAACTGGACGATCATGGGGTGGATAAAGACATTGTGGTGAAATGGAGAGAACAGCAAGATGGAGTGATGTTTCACAAGCAGAAAAAACAAGGGCAGCTTTAAGCTTAGAGCTGTGCATTGAATGAAATTACTAAATTATTGCTCAATAATTCTGCAGTGAACTAGTCGTTTGTTTTTAGCAATATGATTGCTCAGGAAATGTAATAAGAAGTAGATCACTATTAGAGGGATTGTGAATTGGGCTAAAATTATATAACCACCTGTATAGATGAAAATATATTTAAAGATGAATGAGATTTGAACTTGTACTGCTTTCCTTATTATAATCATTAACTAACCATTCTATTATTATCATTATGTGATGAAACTGGTTAATGTGGAGGGTCATTTCCTGCTGGAGTTACACCTTGCTCATTTTATTCACATTAAAGTTTGCATGTTCTCCCTCTACTTGGTGGGTTTCCTCCAGGTACTCATATTTTTTCCCCACAGTCCAAAGACATGTAGATTAAGCTTATTGGCATTTCCAAATTGTCTGTAGTGTGTGAGTGTTTGTGTGCGTGCTTGTGACTTGTGATGGATTGGCAGCCCATCCATTGTGTACCCCACCTCGTGCACTCCAGAGTCCCCTGGGATGGACTCCAGGCCTCCTGTGACCCTGTAACTGATACAGAGAATGAATAAGAGAGTGAGAATGAGTTATCCCCTTTCATCATGCATACTTGTAAAATGTAAATACTCATAGTTTATTAGCTCCCGAAACTGTTTAAGGTGCAGCACAGTGACTAGTGGTAAGCAGGTCCTAGGTTCGATGTGTGCATGGAGTTTGCATGTTCTCCCCGTGCTTGGTGGGTTTCCTCCCACAGTCCAAAGACATGCCGATTAGGGTATCTGGCGTTCCCAAATTGCCTGTAGTGTGTGTACAGTATGTGTGTGTGTGCCTTGTGATGGATTGGCATCCCGTCCGGGGAGTACCCTGCCTTGTTCCCTAAGTCTCTTGGAATAGGCTCGAGGCCCCACTGACCCTGTATACAGGATAAAGTGGTACAGATGATGAGTGAGTGAGTTGGCCAAGGTTTTGATAGAGTTTTGTGGCAAATTTATGATGCCAGGCTTCATATTTAAACATCCTTTCCATCAACTGCCTCAAGTTTGCATTTTCTTTTTTTTTTCTTTTAAATTAAGTGACTAGTTTCATGTCTTTTATTGATGAGTTTTGGTCTGCTTGTTTCCTTAATGTTTCATATCCTATAATTAATGCCAGTGATGACTTGGAAGTCAAAAGGTTTCATATAAGGTTAGGGGTTATGATTGACCCTGTAATTTGACCCCCAACTTCGTAACAGGCTGGCATACTGTATCTTTCTTATGTAATGAAAGAATTTCATTGTACTTTAATGTATGTGTGATGAATAAAGGCTTATATTCTATTGTCCTAAAAACAACAGCATTTCTTGATTTTACCCTTCTCTCTGTTGAAGTGAACTAGTGTGCACTAATCCATTAAAATTTCTCATTTATAGTCTGTATAACATTTAAAAATTAATTGAATATCTTTATACAATATGCAATAAATAGCATTTAAATATAGAAACAGAGACCCAGAACCATAACCCATGTCCTGATTATTATTTTTAGTAGAAAGTAAGGACAAACTATTTCACCTAAGAAATGCTCATAGTTTATTAATCCAATCTAGGACTACGGTTGTATGTAGAAATGTGCAAATAAATGAACAGATGAGATTTCCCTTAGCAAAATGGACACCAAAATGACACAATTGTTTTAAATACCGACAGTAGTTAAGTGTAAATAAGTCAAGTCAAGTCAAATCAAGTAGGCTTTTTATTGTCATTCCAACCATATACAGTTTGTAACGACGCGGGTCGCGCGAGGGGCAGAGCCGTGCTTAAACTGTTCAGAACGGGCAGATCCGCAAGCTGTTACCACGCGGAGTTCTGAACAGGCAAAAGCACGGCCATTTATACACACGGTTGCTAGGCAACGCCGACGTCAGGCAATCAGCCTTAACGAGCCGCACCTGACGGCGTGTTTATTTAAGGGTCCTGATACCGGCGCACTTCGTGCGATCATTTAGGTAGCACCGGTGAAGGTACCAGGGCCAAAGAAAAGAAAGAAAGAAGACAGACAGACAGACAGCTGTTTAGGGACAGAGGCAAAGCCCCAGCCTCTGTCTATTTAAGAGTGCGATAGAGAGAGCGCGCACGCAGCAGTTCAGCGTGCGCGCTCAGTACAGTTTGTTAGTGCACGAAGCACAAACTCTCTCTCTCTCTCCCAAAAGTCCTTGGTAAGGGTGTACGCCCCGAGAGGACAAATTTTGTTTTATGTCTCGCGTAGACGGCGGAGCTCTGTTTATTTTGTGTTTACAGTTTTCATTGGTTTCCTTTTAAGTTCCTTAATTATTAATCCCACGCTATCTCCAAACGGGAAGGTCTTCCCGTGTGTATCACAAGCACTCTCACTAACTCCTATTTCATTGACCCACTCTAACGCCCAGCATAAGGGCTCTTATAATTAAAAAAACATCGCGTGGTGCGGCTCTCCATACCGCACCACGTAACACAGTTAGTACACAGTGAATCGAAACAGCGTTCCTCCAGGACGAAGGTGCTACATACATGCAACAACACAAATTTACAACACACATTTTTACATTTATAAGTTAATCTAAAAGAACTATCAAATTTCTATACAAAAATACACAATAGACAAAGTGCACGTGCAAATGTGCAAACAAAGAGGTACATGACAGACACAACAATGTAACACATAACAGTCCTTTTTTGATGAAGTATGAGTTGAGGTAGTGGGAAGAGCAGCAGTAAACAGTTTACATTTTGACAAGAGTATCGTGTGCAAATAGCAGTCAAATAAATATTGTGCAAAAAATTGCGAAGAGCAGCACAGGTAGGTAGGTATGAGCAGATTGAGATGGATGTATATCAGTGTGATTGTGCATGTGTGTTTATCAGTTCAGTCCAGATGTTATTTAGTTCGTCTGAGTGATTTGTGTGTGTGTGTGTGTGTGTGTGTGTGGGTGTGTGTGTTTATCTGTCCAGTCTCTTTGTGTTGAGGAGACGGATGGCTTGCGGGTAAAAACTGTTTCTCAGTCTGGATGTGAGTGCCCGAATGCTTTGGTACCTTTTTCCAGATTGCAGGAGGGTGAAGAGTGAGTGTGAGGGGTGTGTTCGGTCAGCCACAATGCTGGTGGCTTTGCGGATGCAGCGTGTGATGTAAATGTCTTCGATAGAAGGGAGAGAGACCCCGATGATCTTCTCAGCTGTCCTCACTATCCGCTGTAGGGTCTTGCGGTCTGACACGGTACAATTCCCAAACCAGACAGTGATGCAGCTGCTCAGGATGCTCTCAATAGTTCCTCTATAGAAGGTGGTGAGGATCGGTGGTGGAAGCTGTGTCTTTCTCAGCCTTCTCAGGAAGAAAAGACGTTGTTGGGCTTTCTTATGCAGAGAGCTGGTGTTGAGGGGCCAGGAGAGGTTCTTCTCCAGGTGGACGCCCAGGAATTTTGTACTCTTGACGATCTCCACAGAAGAGCCGTCGATGCTGAGCGGAGAGTCATCGCTCCGAGTCCTCCTGAAGTCAACAACCATCTCTTTTGTCTTTTCGACGTTCAGAGACAGGTTGTTGTCTTTACACACAGAGTTAGCCTCTGCACTTCCTCTCTGTACTCTGACTCGTTGTTCTTGCTGATGAGACCCACCACGGTCGTGTCATCAGCGAACGTGATGATATGATTGGAGCTGTGTGTCGCTACACAATCATGAGTCAGCAGTGTGAACAGCAGGGGACTGAGCACGCAGCCCTGGGGGGCCCCAGTACTCAGTGTGTTGGTGCTGGAGGTGTAGCTCCCGATCCGCACTGCTTGAGGTCTTTCGGTCAGAAAGTCCAGGATCCAGTTACAGAGGGAGGTGTTCAGGCCCAACAAGCTCAGCTTCCCGATCAGGTGTTGGGGGATGATTGTGTTGAATGCTGAACTGAAGTCTATGTACAGCATTCTGACGTAAGTGTCTTTCTTGTCAAGATGTGACAGTGCCAGGTGGAGTGTGGTGGAGATGGCGTCGTCCGTTGAACGGTTTGGACGATACGCAAACTGCAGGGGGTCTAGTGAGGGGGGCAGCAGGGTCTTGATGTGTCTCATGACGAGCCGCTCGAAGCACTTCATGATGATGGGTGTGAGTGCAACAGGGCGGTAGTCATTGAGACAGGACACAGAAGACTTCTTCGGCACGGGGATGATGGTGGTGGACTTGAAGCACGTGGGAACGACGGCGCTGCTCAGAGAGATGGTGAATATGTCGGTGAGAACACCTGCCAGCTGTTCTGCACATTCTCTGAGCACTCTGCCTGTGATGTTGTCTGGTCCAGCAGCTTTACGTGGGTTGACTCTGCGTAGAATTTTCCTCAAATCAGCCGTGGTGAGACACAGCACCTGGTCGTTGGGTGGAGGGGTGGTCTTCCTCGCCGTCACGTCGTTCTGCATGTCGAACCGTGCGTAGAAGCTGTTCAGCACATTCGTAAGGGAGCCGTCACTGTCACAGGTAGGTGATGTCGTCCTGTAGTTAGTGATGGCTTGTATACCCTGCCACATGCGCCGTGTGTCACCGCTGTCCCTGAAGTGACTGTGGATTCTCTGGGCGTGTGCGTGCTTCGCCTTTCTGATGGCCCGGGACAGTTTGGCCCTTGCTGTTCTTAGGGCTGCCTTGTCCCCCCGCTTTGAAGGCAGAGTCTCTGGTTCTCAGAAGTGCACGCACCTCTGCAGTAATCCACGGTTTCTGGTTGGGTCGTGAGATGATGTTCTTGGAGACAGTGACGTCATCGGTGCACTTGTTGATGTAGCTGGTCACTGATGACGTGTACTCCTCCAAGTCGGTGTAGTCGCCGTAAATTGCAGCCTCCCTAAACATGTTCCAGTCAGTGTTCTCGAAACAGTCCTGAAGAGCAGAGATGGCTCCTGCTGGCCAGGTTTTCACCTGCTTCAGAACCGGTTTTGAATGCCTGACGAGTGGTCTGTATGCTGGAATTAGCATAACAGAGATGTGGTCTGAGTAGCCGAGGTGGGGGCGGTGCTCTGCCCGATATGCGCCGGTAATTAGGTGAAGCTATGGCTAAAAGGTAGACTTTATGGTGAATGGATGAGACCTGGATATAAAGCTATTGATTATGTAGAATGATTTTTTTAAAATCATGCACCTTGAAATAACTCTAACCATAAGCAGACATTGCTTCAAATCCTTCATTCACATAGCTTTTTTCCTCGTATGGTTATACAACTGTTCTTATACATAGCTAAACAGTGACATCTACTGCCAAATATAAATCTCACACAAAACATTCACACTTTTCTTAAAGGAATAACAGTCTGTCAAAATTTCCCTTTCATTATAAGCTTTCAGAAAGAAAGACCTAACATGCCACAATGTTCTGGCAGCTCATCATGACTCTGTGCACTGACTTTTGTACAGAGGGCCATGGTACTCCATTTCTTTCCATCACATATACAGTATCTTTGACAATGTGGAAATACTTTATTTTAACACAGTCTGAAGGCTTTGTCAGTTTGCAGATCTGCAGTTTGTGAATGGTTTTATTTTTATCTTACATGCAACACCTCTCCCACAAACGTCCTTATGCTCACTAATGTAATTGAAATACAAACCATTTTCATCTTCCTCCCCTAGCTATCTTGTATACAGACAGAAGAGACATGACAGACAAATTGTAAACTCATTTTAAGAAATTATAGATATGTTTGGTTAGATTAAAAAATCATTCATTTGCTAATAATATCTCCCTGCTTGCAGTACACTAATTATTTGGAATTATTTCCACTGTGTTGAAAATAAGATATTTAAATATTTTAAGTATGTTTTTTAATAATACAATTTAATAAATTAAAATAAAATAAACCGTATTTTTAATTGAATAAAAATAACTTGGTCCTGTAATTTCAAAAAATTATTCATCCCAATGCCAAGTGACCCACATCACATGATGTCATTCCTCTCAGACATTTAAACACTCTAGTAAGGGTTCTCTCATTAAAAAAATATTTTATCTATAATAGATCATTGTCATCGAGTATATTAATTGACCATACATACCTTTATGGTTCACATATCTTTTTAAAGCACGATTTTGTTACTAATTTCTCTAATCCACATCATGGGATGTAATAATGTTTAAAAGAGGGCTTCTGAGGGAGTCACTTAAATAGGAGTTTATGAGACACGCGGTAAGACCTTCACCGTTTGGAGACAGCGTGGGGATATTAATAATGACTTGTTAACTAAAAACAAACAAACAAAACAACTAAGAGAGCTCCGCCGTCTCCTCGAGACCTAACAATTCTAAAATCTTTGTCCTCTAGGTGCGAGTCCACCTTTACTGAGGATTCATGTGTGATTTATCGGTGCCTTTACACTTAAACTCAAAGCGAGCGTGCTGCTCTTTCTCTCTCGCTGCTTGTCAATATGTTGGCTGGGTATTTTGCCTTTGTCTTATCCCTAATACCTTGACTGGTGCTACCTAACGATCGTACGAAGTGCGCAGGATATCAGGACCCTTAAATAGGCACGCTGTCAGGTGCAGTGCCTCCGCACTGATTGTGCTTACGGCGCCATTGCCTGGCAACCACGCGCATGGGTGGCCGCGGCTCTGCCTGTTCAAAACTCCATGGAGTAGCAGCCTGCGGATCTGCTTTTTCTGAACAGTGAATTAGATAAATTATGATAAAATTGTTTAAGTATGTAATTAATTGATTATTAAAATGTGCTAACATTTTAACCTAAATTCATTAATCAGTTTTTATACCACTTAACCAGTTACAGGGTCGCGGGGGGCCTGGAGACTATCGAGATGCACAGAGGTATTAATGCACAGATATCAGATGTCCAATAATAAATTAAAGACAAAGAGAGAGAGAAAACATGTTTCTACTGACCCAATTATAAGAGAATGAAACAATGTAAAAATTAACCTGGTAATTTCCAGCAGGTTCCTCTTCTGAGTCCCCAAGAAATCTTTTTTTTTTCGTCTCAAATTTTTTATATCACTTTTATTTATATAACTCTTTTAACTGTGGTCAGTGCAGCTTTATAGAATCAAAAGGAAAATCAGGAAAATTAGTTTTGACCCTGGACTAATTAGGACCCAAGCACTATAGGGTGCAGACCCTCTGGTTTTCTAAGGAATATTAGGGCCAAGATTTTTTTCCACCCTTTTGGGATTTTTAGCAGACAGGTTTGAATCTGCTGCCATTAGGAAGCCTGAGAGTCTGAGCCATGGACGTAGCACGGGGCCCTCACATGAGATTTTGCTGCAAAGCTCATACACACTTGCCCGTATGCACACGAAACTCGGTACACAGTCAAAGCTCATTGCATTTCGCACTGCATGTGTGGGGCTCAACTCAACAGGAGGCCAGTTATTTTGTGTCGTTCACAAAACACACCTGTAGGATTTTGATATTCTCCTCCTAGGGGATTTATACGATTGCCACCAAACCGGGCCTATGTGATCAAAAGATATTGAGGATGCAAAATTGTAGCAATTGAGGGATTTAGAGTCAGCTGTGACAATGCACACACACACACACACACACACACACACACATCTCTCACTCTCACATGCACGCGCACACACACACACACACACACACACACACACACACACACACACACATACACACACACACACACACACACACACATACACACACACACATGCACACACAGTTGACATGAAAAATATTTAGGGCCCAAGCTGACACAAGCAGGTCTTACACTCTCAAAAGACAAACAGATTGTGCGGTGCGCCCGGGTGGAGATGGCTCAGGGTGCTTGGCCCCGCTCATCATTGCTTGCAATTTTATTTAGAGCCCAAGCACTACAGGTGCGCAGGACCCTCTTGTTTTCCTAAGGATTATTGGGGCCCAAGCACTATAGTTGCGCAGGACCCTCTTGTTTTCCTAAGGATTATTTATTAGGGCCCAAGCACTATAGGTGCACAGGACCCTCTGGTTTTCCTAAGAATTATGTATTAGGGCCCAAGCACTATAGGGGCTCTTGTTTTTCTAAGAATTTTTTTCCCAACCTTTTGGACTTTTCGGGGGGTCTTAACATGCTCAAAACCTCATGAAACTTGGCAGACAGGCTGGAATCTGCTGCCATTCGGATGCATGAGAGTCTCGTGGCCCTGAACTCTCAGGGGTCTCCACATGAACTTTTGCTGGATAGCTCATACACACTTTCATGTAGGCACACGAAACTCGGGACACATTTAGAGCTTATAGAGCCGAACAATTTTCGTGCTGCATGTTCTGGGCTCAACTCAACATGAGGCCAGTTATTTTTGGACGTTTGCAAACACGCACCCAATGGATTTTGATGTACTCCTCCTAGGTAATTTATACGATCACCACCAAACCTAAAGATGTGATCTAAAGACACTGGGGATGCAAAATTGCGGAGGGATTTTTGTTATCTCAAATGGGTCAGCCATGATAATGTCTTAAACTTACACAAAAATTATTAATAACTTTCTGTGTAGCATTATATTGAGTGACATTATATTAAGTGACACCTTTAGTGACATCATGTTCAGTGACATCACAATGAGGAGAATAATCCTTAGGAAAACAAAAGGGTTTTGCGCACCTATAGTGTGTGGGTGAGTTTTTCATTGCAAATGTTTACACTCACACACGCACACACACCTCTCTCATGACGCACACACACACACTCATACATCACACACATGCACCCACATACACCCACATTACAAATGTTTACACTCACACACACACACACACACACACCTCTCTCGCGACGTACACACACACACACACACACATCACACACATGCACAGATACATACACCCACATTACAAATGTTAACACTCACGCATGCACACACACCTCTCTCACAACACACACACACACACACACACACACACACACATTCACAGATACATACACCCACATTACAAATGTTTACACTCACACACGCACATGCATGCACACACACAAACAAACACACTCATACATCAAACACATGCACACATACACACACATTATAAATGTTAACACTTACATGCACACACACATTATAATTGTTAACGCTCACATACACACACACACACACACACATAAACACACACACGCGCACACACACACACACACACACACACCTCTCTCACGATGCACACACACCGTGCAGTACACACACATGCATGCACACACACAAACAAACACACTCATACATCACACACATGCACACATACCTACACACACATTATAAATGTTAACACACACATGTACACATGCCTATACACACCTCTCTCACATGCACACACACCTCTCTCATGACGCGCACACACACACGCACAAACACACTTAAATCACACACACATACCTCTTTCATGACGCACACACACACGCACAAACACACTTATATCACACACATTACAAATGTTAACACTCTCACACTCACACAGACGCACTTACGCACATATACACAAACAATTATAATTAACAAGTAAGACAAAACCGGGTGGCGATAGCTTTTCCGAGGTCTTGACACACTCAAATCACACACAGGTTGTGGTGGCGCAGGGTGCTTGAGCCCGTCATTGTTGCTTGCGAGTGGAACCTTGGATTGCGAGTAACTTGGTTTACGAGTGTTCCGCAAAGACGAGCAAAGGAGTTTTACTGTGTAAGACGAGGCGAGGGAAGGGGTTAATTCTACACATACACACACAAATACACGGCGCCTGCTGGATTTTGATATACTCCTCCTAGGGAATTTATACAATCGTCACCAAGCCAGGCCGATCTAAAGACATTGAGGATGCAAAATTGTAGAGGGATTTTTAATATCTACCGTAATAATGCCTTAAACGTACGCTGAAAAATTATTAATAACTTTCTGTGTGGCATTATATTGAGTGACATTATATTCAGTGAAACGTTCAGTGACATCATGTTCAGTGACATCACATTCAGGAACATCATAGTGTGAGTCTTATTTTCCAGCATCTGCGGCCTATTGAACACACATACACGTCACAAATGTTAACACTCTCACACACAAACACATCTCAAACACAGAAACACACTCATACATCACACACATGCACACATACATACACACACATACAAACACACACATTATAAATGTTAACACTCACATGCACACACAAACACACACACCTCTCATTATGCACACACACAAACGCATTTATATCACACACACATTACAAATGTTAACACGTACACGCACACACACACACACACACACACACACACACACACACACACACACACACACACACACACACACACAAAACGCTCTCACGATGCACACACGCACAAACAACACACATATCACACACACATTACAAATGCACTTATATCACACACACATTACAAATGTTAACAATCTCACATTCACACAGACGCACTCACGCACACATACACAAAGAGACTCATACTCATATATATCACAAATTATAAAATTCACACACTCACATCTCTGTCTCACACGCCCACACGCAGAAACACACACAAACATGCACAAAAACAAGCACACATCACTAATGCTAACACATGCTCACATTTCCCTTTCACACACACTGGCACAGAAAGAATTGAAGCAAGTACTTTATTAGGGCCCTCACACTAACGCGCACGCGCACACAAACACACACACACATGCACACATATACACATGCACACATACATACACCCATATTACAAATGTTTATACTCACGCACATACACACATACCTCTCACGACACACACACACACACACACACACTAATGCACTCAACAAATATTTAGGGCCCAAACTAACATTAGCCCTGTATAGTGTGTGATGTGTGCAGGTTGTGCGGTGCAACCGAGTGGCAATGGCTTTTTCGAGGTCTTAACACACTCAAATAACACAGGTTGGGCGGCGCGCCCGGGGTGGCAATGGCACAGTGTGCGTGGGCCCGTCATCATTGCTTGCAACTAGATTTAAGTCTTAAAGTTGACTTACCTACTTATAAGATACCAAGATGACTCTTTCCCATCCTTGACTTTGCCAGCTAGCATTCTTTGAGCCTTCTTTGCCACTTCCTAATCACCAGACCTAAAAGCCCTTTTTTCAGATTTAAACAGGCTTTATTGTACAGTACTTGGTGACCCAGGGTTTTTGTTGTTGGAATAGAAGCGAATATTTCTCATTGGTAAAAAGGTGTCAACACAGAATTTAATGTACTCCGTGATGCAGTTGAGATTGAAGCACGATTGCCCCCTAAAGGTAATGAACGTCATGTGTCTAAGAACTCCACCATGGCTTGCACACTACCCCTGCAGTTCCTGAGATTCCTTTCCTCGAGACGTGCTGCATTCTTAATGGCCACAACTTTAAACCAAGAAAGTCATGACAGCCTTATCTGAAAAAGTTGGACCAGGCACTAAACAACACAACTTTCCATGAATAGGGAAAACATAGGATAATAATCTATATTATGTATTTTTCAATTCCTTTTACCCAATATCCTAAAATTGTGAACAAATAAAAAGGTTAATTTGCAGATTCCTTCAAATGTTGCTATGATGAAAATTCCATTGCTTCTGCTGATCACAAACCCATTTTTTTGGTTGTAATGTGACAAAATGTGGAAAGGTTTAAGGTGTATAAATACTTTTACAAGGCACCCCAAGTGAAAGAAGTATGCTATGTGGAAAAAAATATATACTAAAAAGGAATTGTGGAAAAGGAAGTCTGAAAAAGCGTATATTTTTTATATTGAGCTCAAAGAAGAGAGATAGTTCAAACTAATTATGGGAAGTTTGGATAATTTTAGGTTCTTTCAATCTTGTTCACCAAAATGAACAAATATTTTTTGAGTCATTTAGTTCATTTCATTCTTTTGATCAATAATAAAATAAAATGTTACATTTCTAATAAACAGACCCCCAATACGAATACATACAAATTTTGGCTATAGTTCCAGTAATTGAATTGAATTCCAATACAACTAAGGACATATTATGATAAACAGAAATATCACCTCAGAATGATCTCACCTCTCATATCTTCTGGTCCAAATCGTTCGTTTTTTTTGTCACATGACTCCCATAGATGCTATGCAGTGCATTACACAGCAATCAGAATTGAGCAGTTCTTTTCAAGAGTCTTCTAGTCCAAGTTGTTTCTTTCTTTTGAATCTATTGCAGTGCATAGCATGTATGGGAGTCACGTGACAAAAGAACAAACGACTCGGACTAGAAGAATCAACTACTAATTTCTGTTTCCAGGACATACAATAACCTAGGAGGTTTTGTGATGCTTTGCACATACTGTACGTTCCCAGGAGAAAATGAACAAATGACTCTCTGAGACTACTTGTTCTTCTGAGCCATGTTAAAGATTTGTTCAAAAAGAACAAATTGTTCATGAACAACCCATCACTAACTCATGAACATCAAACGCACATATACTGAGACTACCGTGTATTAAAATTTGTATTATAATGTATACTTTCTGTACATTTTTACAATGATTATTTCAAGCAGATTGTTTTAAAAATATGGCAAAAATAAATTGAAAAGTGTTTAAAATATACAAGCTCCAGCGCCATTGCTGCCGGACGCACCAGACAGATTGTGGCAGAGTGGGTACATGCATTTAAAGGGGAAATACCAAGAGGACAAAAGTGAGAGTTTGGGGGAAAGGGCAGGGGAAACAAAAGGGACACTGACTCAAGGGAGACTAGACAGAGAGAGAGAGGGTGTGTGTGTGTGTGTGTGTGTGTGTGTGTGTGTGTGTGTAGAGTTTATATTGATTATTTCTGTACACGTCTAAACTGTAAATATGAAGCTATATAAAAGGAACAAGGGGAAATACCTTCATCAAGTGGACATGCAAGAGTCAGGCCAAAACCATGTCTAATCAATGGACTAATAAATGTAAAAAATTGTTGTGAGACATTTGATCATCACAAAATCATGAAACTTTGCAAATGTACTCACAACCAGTTGTTCTTTCTATGTAAAATGGTTTGAAACATTAGGACTTTCCATTCTTAAGATATAATAACATTCATTTTCTTTTCCTTTTCCCTTAATTTAAATCCTTGAAATAGTAACACAATTCAACACATCAAAAATCCTTTACAGTTTCACATCAGTCATGTCTTGAAATGATTTTGTCTGATTTTGAATCAGATTAGTTGAAAATTACTCACAGGGCCCTCCGAGTGGCGCAGTGATAAATTGCTCGCCCTATCATCCAGAGATCGCAAGTTCGATCCCTGGGTGATGCTGTTACCTCTCACAGCCGGAGGCCTAGAAAGAGCTGATTGGCCGAGCTCTCTCGGAGGGGATGGATGAGAGGTATTTGGTGCTCCCACATATCACAGCTCTACAGCCAATCAGGGGCATCTGTGAGCTCACGCAAGCAGAAGGAGCGGATAGCGCTGTCCTCCGAGTGTTACGGTTCGTGAGCGAGCGGTTTGAAAAGATGCAGTCGGTTAGCGGCATGTCGGTCGGAGAAAACACGTGATAGTCTTCGCCCTCCCAGCTGTAGCCTTAATGTGGGAGCCCCCTAGTGACGGGGAGAAATTGGACACGACTAAATTAAGGAGAAAATCGGGGAAAAATCCCCCCCCCCCCCCAAAAAAAAAAAATTATTAGTCACAAAATATTAGAGATTTCTAAAACTAAACACCTCTCCGGGAACCATCACCTTATCACGGTGGAGAGGTTTGCGTGCCCTCATGAACCTGGGACCGGTGTTGTCTGGAGCCATGTGCTCCTGGTAGTGTCTCCCAAGGCAAATTGGTCTAAATTGACGGACCAGACTAAGTATGGTTTAAAAAAAGAGGAGGGAGAAAAGTGACCCTGCCCGAAGGAAGCCCAGTGCCTGGACAGAGGGCCGATCTGCGAGTGACTGGTGGCCGGGTCAGCCACGGGGCCCAGCTGGGCACAGCCCGAAAGAGCAACGTGGAAATTCTCACTGTTGTCTGTGCCTATGCATCAAACAGCATTGAGAGTATTCTTCCTTCTTGGAGACTCTGAATGGAGTACTGCTCCATAGTTTTCATAGGGGATTCCATAGTTTTGCTGGGGGACTTCAATGCACATGTGGGCAATAATGGAGATACTTGGAGGGGCATGATTGGGAGGAACGGCCTCCCTTGTCTAAACCCGAGCAGTGTTTTGTTATTGGAATTCTGTGCTAGTCATGGATTGTCCATAACAAATACCATGTTCGGGCATAGGGATGCTCATATGTGTACTTAGGCTGAAAGGTCATTGATCGATTTCGTGATCGTATCATCTGACCTGAGGCCATATGTATTGGACACTCGGGTAAAGAGAGGGGCAGAGCTGTCAACTGATCACCATCTGGTGGTGAGTTGGGTCAGGTGGCAGGAGAGACCCCTGTCCAAGAGGGCTTCAACTCCCACCTCCAGGGGAGCTTTTCCAACATCCCTGTAGGGATGTATTAGGCAAAAAATTCAGGCTTTGAAACCAGACAATTTAAATAATTCAGATGAACTAACCACATCACATCAGAACTTAGAATACTTTACTCCCCTTGAAGCGAGGGAACTAATTTCACTCATCTCTTCTTCAAAATCGTCAACCTGTATATTAGATCCTATACCGACACATTTTCTCAAACAGATAGTACCAGCAATAATAGAACCCCTGTTGAAAGTAATTAACTGTTCACTCAGTAGTGGGTATGTCCCCAAATCCTTTAAATTAGCCATTATTAAAAGGCTAATCAAGAAACCTGACCTTGACCCCAGTCAGCTTTCTAATTACAGGCCGATATCAAACCTTCCCTTTATCTCCAAGATTCTGGAAAAGATAGTATCACAGCAGCTATGTTCACATCTACACAAAAATAGCATAAATGAACTGTATCAGTCAGGATTTAGGCCTCATCACAGCACAGAGACAGCACTTGTTAAAGTAGTAAATGACCTCCTATTGACCTCTGATCAGGGTTGCATCACTATACTTGTGTTACTGGACCTCAGTGCAGCTTTTGACACCATTGATCATAGTATTCTCCTTCACAGATTAGAAAAGGTAGTAGGAATTAAGGGAACTGCCCTCTTGTGACTCAGATCCTATTTGATTGATCGTTATCAGTTTGTAGATTTAGATGGTGACCATTCCTCATGTTCTCAAGTGGAGTTTGGTGTTCCACAGGGTTCAGTTTTAGGCCCACTGCTTTTTTCCCTTTACATGCTTCCTCTGGGCAACATAATTCGTAAACATGGTATTTCATTGTTATCCTGATGACACACAATTATATGTCTCAGCAAAACCAGATGAGAAAAACCAGTTTGCTAAAACTGAGCAGTGTGTGCAGGACATAAGAGATTGGATGTTAATTAATTTTCTTCTGCTTAATCCTGATAAGACAGAAGTTCTGGTCATAGGACCACAAGTAGCTAGAAGTAAGCTTTCTGATCACACTGTAACTTTAGATGGCCTTTCTGTTCCATCAAATGCAACAGTAAAAGACCTTGGTGTGATTATAGATTCCAGCCTTTCGTTTGAAGCCCATGTAGATAATATCACCAGGATAGCTTTCTTTCACCTTAGAAATATTGCCAAGATTAGAAACATATTGTCACTAAATGATGCAGAAAAACTAGTTCATGCCTTTATCACCTCTAGGTTGGACTATTGTAACGCCTTACTGTCTGGTTGGCCCACTAGGTGTATAAACAAGCTTCAGTTAGTACAGAATGCAGCAGCGAGAGTCCTCACTAAAACCAGAAGATACGAGCACATCACCCCTATCTTATCTACACTGCATTGGCTCCCTGTGAAATTTCGCATCGATTTTAAGATACTACTTTTGACATTTAAAGCACTAAATGGCCTCGCGCTACAGTATTTGAGTGAACTGCTAGTGTCTTATGATCCGCCACGCCTACTTCGATCAAAGAATGCAGGCTGCCTGTCAGTACCACGTATTATTAAAACTACAGCAGGGGGCAGATCTATCTTTTTCTTACAAAGCCCCAAAGTTATGGAATAGTCTTCCTATTAATGTTCGGGACTTAGACACAGTCTCAGTGTTTAAGTCTAGGCTAAAAACCTATTTATTTAGCCAAGCATTTTTGTAAATAGATTAACCTTAGGTAAAGGAGCAGATCTGGGGGACTCATGGACATAGAGTATTCTGGTGAACTGGTATGTTTAGATGCTGTCCTCCCCACTCTCATTGATCACTCAGGCTTGTTGACGGTGAGGTGATTGGTTGCTTTACATCACAGGGAGCCCTCATGTCTGTGTTTCCTTCTGGCTCTCCCTTTTAGTTACTGTATGCTGTTATAGTTAGTCCTGCCGGAGTCCCTGCTTGTACTTTGCACTAAATATACATTCACCTTATACATGTTGACTGTGACCATACCTAACTGCCATCTCTCCTTATTTTCTGTTCTCTCCTCTCTCTCCCTCTCTCCTTTCCCTCTCTCTGTCGAGCTATACATGTCACTCCTGAGTTGCCAGTGATCCAGACCCCTCTGCCCTCTGGACCCGTCTAACCCGTCCTGGAGTCCTGCTTCTGGTTGGAGATCTCGTTGCATGGATGCCCCGTGTGCCTGGATTCGTGTGGTGGCTGGGGATGGTTTCCATGAAGACTGTGTTGTCATCCATTGATGCTCTGGGCACCTGTGACTTCAGTTGTTCGATAGCTCAGGACTGGAATCTCCTACAGTCTACCTGAGCCTCCAGGAACAAACTGGACTCCTTTTAATTTTAATTTTAAACACATCTCCTGAGGCGGCACGGTGGTGTAGTGGTTAGCACTGTCGCCTTGCACCGCCAGGGTCCGGGTTCGATATAGATCCCCGGCCAGGCTCGATTCCAGTCTCTGTGTGCATGGAGTTTGCATGTTCTCCCCGTGCTTGGTGGGTTTCCTCCGGGTACTCCGGTTTCCTCCACAGTCCAAAGACATGTAGTCATGTAGACATGTAGTCATGTAGACATGTAGTCCAAAGACATGTAGTCAAATTGCCCGTAGTGTGTGAATGAGTGAGTGTATGTGTGTGTCTGTGCCCTGCGATGGATTGGCACCCTGTCCAGGGTGTACCCTGCCATGTGCCCTAAGTTTCCTGGGATAGGTTCCAGGCCCCCCATGACCCTGAATACAGGATTAAGCGGTATAGATGATGAGTGAGTGACACATCTCCTGTTACACTGAACTTCCAGTGCACATTATTATGCTGATCAATCCCTGCTATCCGTTATCACCCAGATGAGGATGGGTTCCCTGTTGAGTCTGGTTCCTCTCAAGGTTTCTTCCTATTACCATCTCAGGGAGTTTTTCCTTGCCACCGTCACCCTCGGCTTGCTTATCAGGGACAATCTTATCATTTTGATTCAAACAAATTGCATACAAACTTACTTCTTTTATTGTGTAAAGCTGCTTTGCGACAATGTCAATTGTTAAAAGTGCTATATAAATAAAATTGACTTGACTTGACTGTAGGAGCTGGGGACATTGAATTCAAGAGTGGTCAATGTTCAAAGCTTCTACTTCTGAAGCTGCAGCTGTGAGCTGTGAGGTTCTGGGTGCCTCAAGGGGCGGTAACCCTCGAACAGCGTGGTGGACACCTGTGGTTAGGGAAGCTGTCTGACTGAAAAAGGAGTCCTTCAGGGATATGTTATCCTGGGGGACTCTAGAGGCAGTTTCAAGGTACTGGCAGGTTTGAAGGACAGCAGCTGCAGTGGTAGCAGAGGCACTGAGGTAGTCAAACAACTTCACGGTGGCAAAGCCCCAGGAATTGATAAGATCCGTCCGGAAATGCTGAAGGCTCTGGGTGTCGAGGGGCTGTCTTGGTTGACACGAATCTTCAACAATACGTGGAAGTCTGGGACAGTGCCTAAGGAGTGGCATACTGGGGTGGTGGTTCTGCTTTTTCAAAAAGTGTGCCAACTACAGGGGCATTACATTACTCAGCCTCCCTGGGAATGTGGACTCTAAGGTGCTGGAAAGGAAGGTTCGGCCGATTGTCGAACCACAGATTGAAGAGGAACAATGTGGATTCCGTCCTGGTCGTGGAAAAGCAGACCAGCTTTTTTAACTCTTGCAGGAATCCTGGAGGGGGCTTGGGAATATACCCATCTAGTCCTACACACGTGGACAAAATTGTTGGTACCCTTCGGTCAGTGAAAGAAAAACTCATAATGGTCACATAAATAACTTTAATCTGACAAAAGTAATAATAAATAAGAACTCCATGAATGTTAACCAATGAAAGTCAGACATTGCTTTTCAACCATGCGTCAACAGAATTATTTAAAAAAATAAACTTATGGAACAGGCCTGGACAAAAATGATGGTACCCCTAGAAAATACTGAAAATAATGTGACCAAAGGGACATGTTAATTCAAGGTGTGTCCATTAATTAGCATCACAGGTGTCTACAATCTTGTAATCAGTCAGTGGGCCTATATATAGGGCTCCAGGTAGTCACTGTGTTGTTTGGTGACATGGTATGTATCACACTCAACATGGACCAGAGGAAGCGAAGGAAAGAGTTGTCTCAGGAGATTCAAAAGAAAACTATAGACAAGCATGTTAAAGGTAAAGGCTATAAGACCATCTCCAAGCAGCTAGATGTTCCTGTGACTACAGTTGCACATATTATTCAGAAATTTAAGATCCTTGTGACTGTAGCCAACCTCCCTGGACGTGGCCGCAGGAGGAAAATTGATGACAAATCAAAGAGATGGATAATCCGAATGATAACAAAAGAGCCCAGAAAGACTTCTAAAGAGATCCAAGGTGAACTTCATGCTCAAAGAACATCAGTGTCAGATCGCACCATCCGTCGTTGTTTGAGCCAAAGTGGACTACATGGGAGACGACCAATCCTATTGAGCATCTTTGGAAGGAGCTGAAACATGCCGACTGGAAAAGGCGCCCTTCTGGAGCACCGGAAACAACTGGAGCAGCTTGCTCATGAGGAGTAGGCCAAAACACCTGCAGAGAGGTGCAGAAGTCTCATTGACAGTTACAGCAATCGTTTGATTGCAGTGATTGCCTCAAAAGGTTTTGCAACAAACTATTAAGTTAGGGGTACCATCATTTTTGTCCAGGCCTGTTCCATGAGTTTATTTTTTTTTAATAATTAGGTTGAAGCATGGTTTTGTAATGAATTCTTATTTATTATTACTTTTGTCAGATTAAAGTTATTTCTGTGACCATTGTGAGTTTTTCTTTCATTGACCGAAGGGTACCAACAATTTTGTCCAAGTGTGTACATGTGTTTTGTGGATTTGGAGAAGGCATATCATCGGGTCCCTCTGGATTTTCTGTGGGAGTATTGGATGAGGCTTCTCAGGGCCATCCAATCCCTTTACGCCCAAAGTGAGAGCTGTGTTCAGATTTTTGTTTCCAGTGCGTATTGGCATCCACCAAGGCTGTGCCCTGTTACCAATCCTGTTTGTGATTTTCAAGGACAGGATATCAAGGTGCAGCCATAGAGGACAGATTTTTGCAGATGATGTGGTCCTGATGTCACCATCAGTCTGTGACTTGAAGTACTTGCTGGATCTGTTTGCAGCTGAGTTTGAAATGGCAGGATCAGCACCTCGAAATCTGTGGCCATGGTTCTCAGCAGCAAGTCATTACCTCAAGTGAACGAGTTTAAGTATCTCGGGGTCTTGTTTACGAGTGATGGAACATTGGAACGCGAGGTTGACCGGGGAATCGAAGCTGCCGGGGCGGTATTGCAGTCGCTTTACCGCACTGTTGCGACAAAAAAAAGAGTTGAACCAAAAGGCAAAGCTCTCATTCTACCGGTCAATCTGCGTTTCAACCCTCACCTATGGTCATGACTGTTAGGCCATGACCGAAAGGACAAGATGGCGAATACAAGCGGGCAAAATGGGTTTTCTCAGAAAAGTAGCTGGCTTTTCTCTCAGAGATAGGATGAGAAGACCACTCATCCGTTAGAAGCGTAGAGTAGAGCTGCTACTCCTTTGCATGGAAAGGAGTCAGTTGAGGTGTTTCGGGCATCTAGTAAGGATGTCACCAGGACGCCTCCCTAGGGAGGTGTTCTTGGCACGTCCAGCTGAAAGGAGACCAAGGGGCAGACCAAAGATTAGATGGAGAGTTTATATTACTATATTACTGGCCTGGGAGGGCCTCGGGATTCCCCAGTCAGTGTTAGCTGAGGTGGCTGGGGAAAGAGAAGTTTGGGGTTCCCTGCCTGAACTGCTACCCCTGGACCCGACTTGACTGGATAAGTGGTTGAAGATGGATGGATAAAAGTAAACACTTCCTGCTGCCAGTTGGTGGTGGCACCAACATGCCAACAGACTCACTGTAGGCATGTCATTTTGAGCAGCTTTCTTTTCTTAACATAAAACTGAGCTTTGATCTACATCACTCAATGTACATGTTATTTACAAGTTATAAGCCACTTCCTGTCTCCTATTATTCCCCATAGGTTTAAGGGCCCACCAAGGCTAACACATTTAAGATATCAGAAATAACTTCAAAATGTTAGATCCTTAATGTTTCTAGATCACATTGGACCCTGTTTGCTCAAAATTGTATAAATCCCCTAAGAGAAGTATATAAAATTCTAATGGGTACGTTTTTTTTAAACAATGCAAAATAACTGACTGCATTGTTTAAAAATCCCACAAAAACTGGATAAGCTAGGATCAGCTCAATGAGATCTAGATCTTTACTTGGTCTTATGTATAACTGTGCAAGTGGATATGAGTTATGCAGCTAGATTTCTAACAAAGTTCCAGGGGGCGCTGTGAAGACCCTGTGCTACACCCGAGGCCCAGCCACGCTGGCCCATTTCACTCGTAAGATAAGAGAGTATTATAATTTATGTTCTTTTTTTTAAATCAAAAAATCACTTACAGTTTCAAATCACCCGTCTCTTTTATTATTCTGACTGATTTCAAATCAAATCAGGTGAAAGTAAAAACTAAATATTAGGGATTTTATACAGTGAAACAATTCCTGCTGCCAGTTGGTGGCGCTATGACTGAGACCAGTGGCGGACTGACCATCTGCAGCAACGGGAGTTTTCCTGGTGGGCCGTTGGCCAATGTGGGCTGGCCCAGTCAGTACGCAAATGTACGAAAATAATAACGGTAACCATAATATTGCATCTGTTTTCTATGCAGATGGATGAGTGCGTTGATCGCACGGGCGCTGCCGGCAAAGAGCGTATGTTTGTGTGCGCACGAATGTATTGCCCTCCCTCCCTATTAATTCTTTTGGTTTATTCAATACGTGTCCTGAAACACACCCCTTTTCACTTCTAATTAACAGACAGCAAGAGATATTGATCCTTTCTCAACACAGCGAATTTCTATGAGCAAATAATTAATAATAATTTCCATGGAAGAGGGAAAAAAGAAAGCTATAACGAGGTTGGATCCAGCAGTTGCACATTCAGGTTAAATCCCTGTTGCACATTCAGCTTACAGTACATTGATGAGTGGTATATCTTACAGTGCATCAAGATGATACCCCCTGACTAGCTAACATATTGTCTTTATAGTTTTATATGTTGTTTGTCCTAATGTTCTTTCCTTTGTTTCTTATATATATCACATATATATATATATATATATATATATATATATATATATATATATATATATATGTTCAGTGATACTTCAAATAATATGTTTAAATAGCATTTATTGCTGTATTGTGTTATATTTTTATACTAGTAAGTGGTGTTAAAAATTAGTCTCCACATTAATGAGCCAATATGTTGATTTGGGATGTGGTGGGCTGCTGTGGGCCCAGAAGCCCAGGGCCACTTTTTGGTCCCAGTCGGCCCCTGACTGAGACCCATGGTTTCATATCAATGTGATCAGCTTTCTACTCTTAACATAATCCTACCCAGGTAAAAAAAAAAAAAAAAAGTATACTACAGTAAGTACAGTGGAACCTCGGATTGCGAGTAACTCGGTTTACAAAGATTTTTCATAAATTTTGACTTGAATTCATAAATTCAAATTTTGACTTGCATGTCTTGGTTTACGAGTGCAGAGTTTTTTGACACCGACACACACACTGACACACACACACTCTCTTGCCTTTACACACCCCCCCCCCACCCCCCGGCTTCACACGGCTTCACTCTGCTGTACACAGAAACTCTGCTGTCGCGATTCTTTTCAAAGGTAAGGTGCTGGTTCATTTTTTTCTTTTCTTTTTACTTTACAGCAGTGATTCCGTTGGTCTGCACTCATGCGAGTGTCATTAGAAAGATTTCTTTTTTCCCGTTAAAACAGTGTTTCTGTTGTGTGTCTGTTTGTTGTGAAACTTAAAAAGTGAGGTGGGGGGAGGGAGGAGGAGTTTTACTGTGTAAGACGAGGCGAGGGAAGGGGCTAATACCACACATACACACACACACACAAATAGTGTGCCTGCACGCACAAACGGAAACATTTATCTGTTGGGATTTATTTTAACTTTTTTTAAAGGTAAAGTGCAGGTTAATTTGTTTTA
This sequence comes from Clarias fuscus, assembly GCA_030347435.1. NCBI lineage: Eukaryota > Metazoa > Chordata > Actinopteri > Siluriformes > Clariidae > Clarias > Clarias fuscus. The sequence goes on from CM059216.1 coordinate 24,791,547, forward strand.
TTTTTACTTTATATATTGTATTAATTATTTTTCTGTATTTTTTTTTGGGGGGGGGGAGGGCTGTGGAGCGAATTATTTGAGTTTTCATTATTTCTTATGGGAAGATTTGATTTGGTTTATGAGTGTTTTGGAATACGAGCCTGCTTCTGGAACGAATTATGCTCGTAATCCAAGGTTCCACTGTATATTAAATCCTAGCATGCCAAAGCATACTAAAGTGCACTTGCTCCAGACTTATGACTAGTATACTTGAAGTTTGCTATTTTGGAACAACTAATTTTGTGGATTTAAGTAAAGTGCATTTAAGTTGTAATTAAATTGTACAAAAGCACAATTTTAAGTATATTAAGTATACTTTTGTGTGTGTACTAATGTACTTAGTACACTTAAAGTATATGGCTGTGTGTGTACTAATGTACATACCTGACAGTATATAATGAAATTTAAGTATATCTTTAATGTATTATAAGTACATTACAGCAATTCTTACCATTACAAATACATGATTAATATACTATGAGTATATTCTTATTGCAACAGTAGCATACCCTTATACTTCTGGCCAATTACAAATAAAAAAAGAACACTTTGTGTTTAATTACAAACTACCTAATAAAAACCATGAAGTTTACCTTATGTCAATGAAAATAAAAGAATAACGTTATGAACTAATGCACACAATGATACAGCTTCCAGCCGTGAATTTAAAAATTAGAAGCAGAGGACTGGGGAGCCAATGTTGGCTGGTGTTGCCCCTATTCTAGTCTCTGGTTGGCTGGAATAGTTGCAGTTTGTGCAAGTGTAGCTTTATGATAATAAACACAAAGAAGAGAGAGAGTCAAACACAAATAAATTATCTTGAAGGCGCAAAAGTGATTTTCAGTGCGCAAAAATGAGTTTGAGAGCACACACGAGAGAGAGATTCAGAGTGCAAAAATGTTAAGACCCCTAAAAGTGCCAGAATGACTGAAAAAAAAAATCTTTAGAAGAACAAGAGTGCCCTGCGCACTATTGCTTGGGCCCTAATAAGTGTGCTTTGGAAATTACACTGACGTTTCACTTAAAGTATATTTTCCTATAAATTATTTTTGGAAAGCATACTACAGTATAATACAACTATTTTTAAGTATGTTTAAAGTTTAATTTCAAAAATTGGTAACAGCATGATATTAGTATAGTTTTATATATTAACTGATGTTTCAACTTTTTGTTAGCATATTTGCAATGTACTATCGAAGATTTCAATGAATTTATAATACACTAAAGTGTACTTTTTTCACTAGGGACTGTATATATAGTATATAGGCCCTTTATTGCTTGGTTTAGGGTGTGTAGAGGAATTTGTGTAAAAATTTAACTACAGTGGAACCTCAGATTGCGAGTTACCCAGTTTGCAAGTGTTCCATAAGACGAGCAAAAATTTTGAATAAATTTTGCCTTGAAAAACGAGCAAGTCATTATACTTGGAGTATATACATACATACACACACATACAGACACACAAACGGTGCAGGCTCACACAGATAGAGAGAGAGAGAGAAGAGAGAGAAAGGGGTAGAGTGTGAAAATGGATCTTAAATCTCTCTAACACACACACACGCACACACACACACACACACACACACACACACACATACACAAACTGTCACGCTCTCAGCGCTTTCGCGCTGATCAAAGACCACCTCCACCTCTTGACATTTCCTTTCACACGCTGTCATGCTTCTCATCACGCGGCCATGTTTTCCCACGCTGTCATCACTCCTTACATGCCCCCGGACCACCTCGCCTGCACACTGTTTTCTCATCCGGCGCTGATTTCTTCCGGTTCATAAGAAAGCGCAGCGCGCTGTCTCACTGCCGGGTTATTGTGTGTTTTTTGCTCCAATATTCTTGTGTTTTTGTTCATAGTTTCCACATTATCGACTCCGCTTTGTTGCCTCGCTGACGGATTTAACTCTCGCTTTCGCTCCTCGATTTTGGCTCCGCTTCACGTTTTGGTCTCGCTGATGGATTTTACGACTTTAAACTCTCGCTTTCGTTTCTCGACTACGGCTTTGCTTCGTGTTTTGGCTCGATGCCCTTGCTGACGGCTCTAACGGCTTTGAACTTTCACTTTCGCTCCTCGACCATGTCTCTCCATGACACGCAACTTCAGGTTCACCCAGCCCAGGCATCTCAAGATCATCTCTGCTTCTCTGCGTCTGGATCTACCTCTTCGCCACTCCCTCGTTCGTTCATGACAGAATAATCCGGCCACACGTAATGGATCTAGCAGAGTACAACAGGATGAGGCTGGCCCTGGAGAACCAGGGCGCCCTCCTCAGGAAGCAACAGCAAGAACTCCTCACCACTAGGCAGACCCTCGCATTCAGATGCAACAGCTCCGGTTATCCTCAACGCATGCCACAAGCCCAGAAACCCCACGCAAGCCACGCTTACCAGCCCTGCCCACCTATGGAGGAGAGCCAGGTACATGCAGATCTTTTCTCTCTCAGTGTTCAATGATTTTTGAGCTACAATACTCCACCTTCTATTCGGAGCAGTCGCGCGTGGAGCACTGCTCTCTGGGTTGCTTGTGACTCATGTTGTAACAACTTTGAAGCGTTCCCCAGGGAGATGAGGAGGGTTTTTGATTGCTCGCATGTCGGCAGGGAGGCTGGGAACAGGTTGTTAAGACTTCGCCAAGGGCCAGGGTCCTATCTGACGTCTTCCTCGAAGGTTTATCCGAGGCAGTCAAAGATGAACTCGTTTCTCAGGAGCTACCTGTTGACCTTAACGGACTCATAGATCTTACTGCTCGGGTCAACGCACGCCTTCGTTCTAGGCGGCTCTCCAGGATATCGCCCCCGCTAGATCTCCCCCCAAGAACAGCTCACAGGCCCCTAGGACGATCAGGAGGAGCCCATGCAGTTAGACAAAGCACACCATCACAGACTGGAGCCCTTCGTGTTCCAGGTCTTGTCTTCACTCAGCTCTCCCTCTACCCCCCACTCCAGCCAAGCCTGGCGATCCCCCTAATATCTCCAAAGTTCCCACCGAGTATCACGATCTCAAGCTGGTTTTCAACAAGACTTGAGCCATGTCGCTTCCTCTTCACCGGCCTTATGATTGTCCCATTGACCTCCTTCCGAGTACCACTCCTCTAAAGGGTCGTCTCTATTCTCTGACACACCAAGAGCAAGAAGCCATGAAGGAGTACATCACGGGGGCTCTCGCTGCTCTCGGGCTCTTTCGGAGCGGGGATTTTCTTTGTCAAAAAAACGGACGCGTCCCTTCGTCCATGCATGGATTACAGAGAGCTCAACGCAATAACAGTCAGGAACTGCTACCTCTTACCGCTCATGTCTACAGCCTTCAAGCTTCTCCAGGGAGCCACCATCTTCACTAAATTAGATGCATATCATCTCGTCCAAATTAGGGAGGGCGACGAGTAGAAGACTGCCTTCAACACCCCAACCAGGCATAGTAGTGCCATTCCTCTGCCGTCTTCCAGAGCCTGATAAACAATGTACTCTGAGACTTCCTGAACCTTTACGTATTCGTCTATCTGGACAACATTTTGATTTTTTCCTGCAATCTGGAGGAACATCGACGCCACGTTTGCCAGGTGTTACAGAGACTCTTAGAGAACAACTTGTATGTCAAGGCAGAGAAATGTGAATTTCACACAACATCGACCACCTTTCTAAGCTTCGTCATCTCTCCCTCACGGCTGGAGATGGAACCAGCCAAGGTTCAGGAGGTTTCCAACTGGCCAACCCCAGTGTCACGATGGGACCTCCAATGATTTCTGGGCTTTGCCAATTTCTACCGCTAGTTCATTCGAGGGTACAGCTCCGTCGCCGCTCCTTTAACCTCTCTGATTTCCTCCAAGACGCACTTCTGTTTGAACAAGGAGGCAGAGAGAGCCTTCTCCGATACTCCGATCAGTTCGTGGTAGAGGTAGATGCGTAGATGCGTCCAACACCGTCCAACACCGTCCAACACCGGCGTTGGAGGGGTCTTGTCCCAGAGGTCACCACAGGATAACAAGCTGCGCCCTTGTTCATTTTTTTCCCGTCGCCTGTCTCTGGCCGAGAGGAACTACAACGTAGGCGATCAGGAACTACTAGCCATCAAGTTAGCGCTAGAAGAATGGAGACACTAGCTGGAGGGGACGGCGCTCCCGTTTCTAGTATGGACCAATAACAGGAACCTTGAATACTTACATAGTGCCAATAGACTCAATGCCCGACCGCAGGGCCAGTTCTAGACAGGCACATATGGGGGGGGGCAGTCAGAAATGTGAAGGGGGCATCATGTGTACACATCATGTTCGAGTACTGTTTTTTCCCCCTGTGCTTATAGTAACAGTATTTGTAGAATTGTGTTGTTAGCTGCGTCCAAAGCCTGGAGAAGTGGATTGCACTTTCTCAGGCCTCTACCTTCAGACCTGTCCAACTTGGCTATCCCACTTGAAGACTAAGCTCCTGCTGGTATAGCTCTTAAGGTCACTGAGGCACGCAAACCCCCTGACCACAATAAGGTGGCAATCCCTCAGGGGGAAACTGAAAAATAAAATAAAATAAATAAATAAATATTCTTAATCCAGATTTTATCAATCAACGACATAACATTTATCTTAGCTGGATGGTCTAATTCTCAAAAACGTTTAACCTGAAGTAAGACTTAGCACCCTATAACTAGAATATTTACAAAACTGAAAGGTTGTCTTATGAATAATTTAAAAAAAACTAAGTTAAAGCAGATGTACTATAGAACAGATCATATTATGTTTATATATATATATATATATATATATATATATATATATATATATATATATATATATATATATAATTTTTTATGGCAAATGAACAGCTCTCTTCTCTCCAATCTACTGTAACTGAAAAATGTTGCAGCTTCTTCAAAGGCCTCCCACTCCGTGACCGTGCTGAAATCCCACACGACACTAAGTTAGGCTACGTCTTGACTCATTTGCATACGGACGGTGATTGGATGTTTACCGAGAGCTCAGGGGAGGAGTGTGTGTGCGTGCGTGCGCTGCATGAATACACACAACGGAGGGACAGAGACATGAGGGAAATCTCATACCGTATTGTGTAGTGTCCCTTTTTCTGCTGATTTTTCTGATCCCGCAGATCATTTACTGTATTCAACTTATAATATATTCATTTTGTGAGTATATTAACATGTTTATCAACCTTTAAAATTTTTGATTTGAGGGGGCAAGACATTTATTTGAGGGGGCGCTGCCCCCTCTTGCCCCTGCGTAGAACCGGCCTTGCCCGACAGGCTCGTTGGTCCCTGCTTTTTTCTAGGTTCAACTTTGTCCTGTCCTACTGGCCAGGCTCCAAGAACACCAAGCCTGACGCTCTCTCACGTCTGTTTTATTTTCCCACGACTCCATGCCATGCGACACGATCCTGCCCTCTCGTTGTCTAGTAGCTGAACTGGACATTGACCCAGGAGCCCGGCCCAATCAACGTTCCCCCAGATTGTCTCTTTCATGGTCTCCCTACTGACATAATTTCAGGTCAAGGCCCTCAATTCACCTCACGCTTCTGGAAGGCTTTTTGTAAACTCATCGGAGCTATTCCTAGTCTGTCTTCTGGCTTCATCCCCAATCCAACGGCCTAACGGAACAAAAGAACCAAGCAATGGAAGTCGCTCTCCGGTGCATGACCACGCACAATGCTACCATCTGGTATAAGTTCCTCCTGTGGGAAGAATATGCTCACAACTCCCTGCCGTCTGCTTCCACGGGGCTCTCCAGTGCTGTCTGGGCTACCAGCCACCATTGTTTCCAACTCAAGAGGAGGAGGTAGAGGTCCCCTCGGTCCAACATTTAGTCCGCCTCTGCAAACGGACATGGTTACCAGCCAGACGAAGCCTGCTGCACGCGTCCAGGTCGTACAAGCGACAGGCTGATAACCACCGTACCAAGGCTCCTAGGTACTGCGTAGGGGAGAGGGTCATGCTCGCTACTAGGGACATCCCTCTAAGAACACTCTCACGAAAACTATCACCCCACTTTATCGGCCCCTTCACTGTAACCAAAATAATCAACCCGTGCGCTGTCCGACTCCTACTGCCCTCTTCCATGTGACACATTCATCCCACCTTCCACGTGTCTCAGCTACGACGCATTGTAAATTGTCCTTTAAGTCGGTTTTGAACTTTCACTTTCGCTCCTCGACCACAGCGCTGCTTCTCGTCTTTCCATGACACGCAACTTCAGGTTCACCCAGCCCAAGCATCTCAAGATCATCTCTGCTTCTCTGCATCTGCATCTACCTCTTAGCCACTTTGTCGTTCGTTCATGACACAAACACACAAAAACACTAATGGAAACACTTATCTGTCAGGATTTATTTTTACTTTTTTCAAAAGGTACAGTGCAGGTTAGTTTGTTTTATTTTTACTTTATAATGTTAGAATTTATATATATATATATTTTTTTTGGGGTTGTGGAAAGAATAATCTGGGTTTTCATTATTTCTTATGTGGAAATTCGATTTACGAGTGTTTTGATATACAGAGTTGCTTCTGGAACGAATTATGCTCGTAATCCAAGGTTCCACTGTATGGACATGCTGACTTCTCTGAGATAAATTGCCTTTATACACTGAAGTACAGGACCCCCTCCCTGGATCTTTAATTTAACTTGGGAAATGTTTCCAGTCTTTTTCATTTGGCATGTCTTAGCTCAAAACATATTTGATTAAAGCAAATTTTGTATGGAAAGTAGGCAAACAAGGACATAGCAGTTTGAATAAGTTATCTTATTAAGAGGAAAAAAAACATTTCAGGTTAACATTCACTGCAGAAAAAAGCTAAGGTTGACATCTGAAGGACAATGAGATGTAAAATAAAAAAAACTGGCTGATATTGAGAGTTAAAGAGTGTGTTTTGGTAAAAAAAAATATTTAAAAAAAGGGTGAAAGAAAAGCGTTTGCAGGAGACGTGAACCAACTAAACCAGAAGTGTTCTGAAAGTTAGCAACTTCCTTGGTAAGTTAAATTGCCTTCTTGGTGTTTACAACTCAAATTGTAATTGTGTGTAAGAGCAGAGGAGGATTTAGATACAAGAAAAAAAAACAGTGTTACTGTATTGATAATATGGCAGCTAACTGTGCTAATTATATGAAGGAAAGTGGTCAAATGATTAGACATTGTGTATATAGAGTTGCATATACTCTAAGTAAACCACTAAGTAGTGTTTGAAATGCATGATGTACAATGAAGATATTTATGATATTTTTGTGACCTTGTCTGTTCAAGGTCAGGTTTTTTCCTTTGTTTGAAAATTTATATTCAAAGTTAATTGGCGTCTTCCTTGGGACGAGCTGTTCTGTTGCCTGCATTCTGAATCTGTCCCGGCCTTCCGACGGTTCTGAGGAGGGTTTGGACTGGCGAGCCTCCCTTGAATCTTTCTTGGATCATTCTTTTTTTTCCTCCTGAAAGAAAAAACAAGTATTTATGAACCCTGCGAACGGTAGGGAATCGAACAACTCTTCTTGTTTTCAGATTTGTCTGACAGAGAGACAATTTTTGTTTTTTTTCTTCATCGACAGCTCAGAGACATTAAATCTCATATCTATATTTTATCTGAAGACTGTTCTCATGAGAGATTAAGATAATTTAATTGAGAAGTGTTTTTTTCTTTTGTTGGTTAAAACTGTAATTTGTATTTAAGTGCGAGTTGTAAGGGTGAACAAAGGATGATATTGTAAGAATGCTTGATATTATTTGATTTAAGTGTGGAAGTAAAGACAGTATACTAACTTAACTTGTGAGAAACCAATCAGACCAAGAGTTCGTGAAACCTGTAAACCCAAATATGTTACAGGGAAATTGAGAATTGGTAGAACTGACTTTTAATTCATTTTCTTTTGTTGATTTGCTACCTTATATTAAGAAATCTCAACTCACCTGAGTTTGTTACAAATACATATTGTGTGGTCAGACAAACGACTTTTGAGTCATTTCACGGTTGTTGTTGCATCTTTCTCTGCAGCGAATCCATTGCAGACAGCTGCTGTCACTGAACACCTACCATCAGACAGGTATCCATTTCTGATTTGATTTATGTAAATTTCTAGGGAAGGTTCACAAGTGAAGACGTCATTACATGTGAAAGTCATTATGGCAGAAAGACTGAAGATTGAAGAACAGTTGGATGTAAAAAGCTACAACATTAGTGGTTTACCTTCTTCACCTTTCAGGTACGTTTCAAAACTCTTCTGCAATACTTCAATGATTGTCTGCTACTTATTGAAATATTTTGCATATTTTACACCACATGATATGCAGAATAATTTATTAATGTAGACATATTGGTGTTGTTTTGAGCTGGATCAAACAGTGACCGATTAAAAACTTTTAACAAGTGTGTGCCAGTGTTTGTTGACAGGGTGGACTCAAAACCGTTCATTTGGGTGTTTGCATGAGTCACATAGACCAAAGTTATTACTTTTAAAACGTAAATTTTGCCACTATCAGGGTATGGGAATGAAATTGCAAAAATACAGAAGTCACAATGTTATGGTCAAAGAAACAACCATAGGAAACACTGTGTCTATGGTATTTATTTGATTACATGGTCAATTTTTTCCTCATGTTTATATAGTTGGTTAAAAATAAATAAATTACATTTTAAAGAATTTCATCATAGTACAGAGGTTGTGCTGAGAGAAAGGATACAAGATACACACAATAAAACAGTTATATAAAAAACTTGTGGCTTTAAGTGTTTATAACTATTAGATGATTACTAGGCAAGAGAGGAGCTAAACAAATTTAATAAAGGAACTATTGCCTCTTTGTCTAGCTCTTTGCCATGGGTAGGTCAGAGACTATTCTAGACTATTTAATTATTTATTTTTAAATCATTGTTACGTCACACTGTTTGCTCCTTTCAAGCATTTTAAAATAATACTGATAGTTTACTAAATCCCTTAAAACACAAGAGGCACAGATACCTGCCGACAACACAGCCTTGGTCAATGACGATTTTAAAAAAAAGTGATTGCAGATGTGTGTTAATGGGGAGGGAGGCTTCAGACATCAAACTGTATATTTAGATTTTCAGATATGTCAAGAAGTACAAAAGTTATCATCACCTTTATAAAGGATTAACTTTACCAAAGGATAGGACTTTCAAAAATGAGCATATTATTATTATTATTATTATTATTATTATTATTACTATTATTATTATTATTATTATTATTCGGTCATAGAAACAACCAATGAAAAAACAACAATGAAAACACATGGTCATTTGTATTTGTGCTATTTCTTTGTCTATACAGTGGAACCTTGGATTATGAGAATAATTCGTTCTGGAAACGAGCTCATAGTTCACAACACTCGTAAACCAAATCAAATATTCCCATAAGAAATAATGAAAACTCAAATAATTCGTTCCACAGCCCAAATAAATTAATACAGACAAATATTTAATACAATACATAAAGTAAAAAAAAAACTAATTAATCTGCACTCCAACAGATAAGTGTTTCCATTTGTGCGTGCAGGCGCCGTGTATTTGTGTGTGTGTGTGTGTGTGTGTGTGTGTGTGTAATTAGCCCCTTCCCTCGCCTCGTAAAACTCCTCCTCCCTCCCCCACCTCGCTTTTTAAGTTTCACAAAAAACACACACATAACGGAAACACTTTTAATGGGAAAAAAAGAAATCTCTCTAATGACACTCGCGTGAACGCGGACTAAAGGAATCACTGCTGTAAAGTAAAAAAAACAATATCATATCTAAGCCTACAATAGAATCAAATCCTACTACCTTGGAAGTGGAACCTCGGGTTGCGAGTAACTCAGTTTACGAGTGTTCCGCAAGATTTTTAAATAAATTTTGACTTGAAAAATGACCATATCTTGGTTTACGAGTGCCGAGTTTTTTGACACCGACACACACACACACACACACACACACACACACACTCTCTCGCCTTTATACCCCCCCTCCCCGGCTTCACACAGACACACACACTCTGCTCTACACAGAAACTCTGCTCGGTCGCGATTCTTTTCAAAGGTAAGGTGCTGATTCATTTGTTTTTTTTTACTTTACAGCAGTGATTCCGTAATTAGAGAGATTTCTTTTTTTCCCGCTAAAACAGTGTTTCCGTTGTGTGTGTTTTTTGTGAAACTTAAAAAGCGAGGTGGGGGAGGGAGGAGGAGTTTTACTGTGTAAGACGAGGTGAGGGAAGGGGCTAATTCCACACACACACACACACACACGCACACACACACACACACACACACACACGCCTGCGCGCACAAACGGAAACACTTATCTGTTGGTATTTATTTTTACTTTTTTTAAAGGTAAAGTGCAGGTTAATTTCTTTTAATTTTACTTTATATATTGTATTAATTATTTTTCTGTATTTATTTTTTTGGGCTGTGGAACGAATCATTTGAGTTTCCATTATTTCTTATGGGAATATTTGATTTGGTTTACGAGTGCTTTGGAATACGAGCCCGCTTCCAGAACAAATTATGCTCGTAATCCAAGGTTCCACTGTCTAAAGTTTCTGGGCCCCCAACAGGCCTACAGTAGCTTATGATCTGTAGAATAGTTTGAGCTACTTCAAGAGGCTTTTGGGCAGTGCATTTACTAAAGAGAACAAGCCTGTAAATGGGAGTTTATTTGTGCTTCTGGGAGTGAGGACAGTCTATGTCGTCTGCTATCACTGTATAAGACATACACTCTGAACACACTCATTTGTGTTGGCCAAGATGAGTATAGTACCTGTTGTTATTGCTTTCTGGTGAGGAATTCAGGCAGGACTGTGCCATCATAAAAAACAAGTACAGTGGAACCTTAGATTATGAACATAATTCGTTCCGGAAGCGGGCTCATATACCAAATCTAACTAAACGAAATTTACCCATAATGGAAACTCAAATGATTCATTCAACAGCCCCAAAACATAAATACATAAAAAGAATTAATACAAAAGTATAAAGTAAAAATTAACAAAATAAATTGCACATCCAGTCAGATTTAAATTGTTTCCATTTGTGCGCGCAGACGCTGTGTATATGTGTGTCTGTTTGTGTGTGTGTGAAGTTAAAGTAAGAGGAGCGGAGGAATGAGCCCCTTCCTTCTCCTCGTCTTACACACTAACCCTTCCTCCTCTCTTATTTGAGTCACACACATGCAAACACTAATGGAAACACTGTTTTATCTGGAGAATAAACAAAAAATCTCTCTAATGACACTCGAGTGAGTGCAGACTAACAGAATCACTGCTGTAAAGTCAAAATAAAACAAATTAACCTGCACTTTATCTTTGAAAAGAATCGCGACAGAGCAGTGTTTCTGTGTAGAGCAGAGTGAGTGTGATGGCGAGAGGAGGAGGTAGTGCCGGTTGACACAGAGAGAGAGAGAGAGAGAGAAAATGGATCTTTAACCTCTCTAATGAGGTGTGCGCACGTGTGTTATAATAAACAGACACACGCTGTACACACACATACAAACACAAAATAAAATATGTTTTACGCACACACACATGGTCACAGTGTTATAGCAAACAGTACACATGCGCACAGATGTTAATTATACCAGTGAGAGAAGAGCATTAAGACCCAGCAGGGGAGACGATTACCCACAATTCCGTATCGCAAGAGAGAAAAACCATGGGCGCAGTTGTAATCATGTGATGCTCTGCATCAAAACAAGAAGCGAATGCGTGATACATGATACTCTGTTTTCGTAAATCAAGACTTGCTAATTTTTCAAGTAAAAATTTATTAAAAATCATTGCTTGTCTTGCGGAACACTCGCAAACCACGTTACTCGCAATCTAAGGTTCCACTGTATATATAAAATATGTTCCTCTAAAAAGAAGCTTATGCTGAAAAGGGGATTTTTGAAAAGGGTAAATATAGATATCAAAGGGCAAGCAGGGCAGAGGTTGAATTGGTATTCAGACCTCCCTTTATGTGAAGTAATTTGTTTGTCAGTACATTGTGCTGGTGATTAGACTGTACTTACAGTTTTGATAAGTAATGCTGATTTGTTGATTTACATGTCTTAATTCATAGAAAGTTTTCCATGTTAGTGATGAAGCAACATCTGTTCATACTCCTGTTTTTTACAGGTAAGAGAAGTGTGTGTGTGTGTGTGTGTGTGTGTCATGTGTCTGCATGCAACAGCAGATTTCCTTGTACTGTAGGTAATCTGCACTGCACTGTGCTAGCAAGGGTTTACAGTAATAGCTCATGTATCTGACTTTACTTTTTTAATTCAGACATTGCACAATAATGACTGGGCAGTTCATGTGGTGGGGCACGTCAAGTTTGTACAGTACAGTGCAACCTTGGATTACGAGGATAATTCGTTCTGAAAGCAGGCTCATATTCCAAAACACTCGTAAACCAAATCGTAAACCCTTTACCCATAAGAAATAATGAAAAAGGATAAAATTCCTTCCAAAGCCCAAAAAAATAAATACAAAAAAAAAATGATTAATACAATACATAAAGTAAAAATAAAACAAATTAACTTGCATTTTACCTTTAAATAAGGTAAAAATAAATTTGTGTAATGTGCGTGTACACACATTAACGGAAAGACTGTTTTATCGGAAAAATTAGCAAGGAACATCTCTAATCGCACTCGCGTGAGCCTATACTAACGAGAGAGAAAAAAAAACATTGGCTCAGATGTGATCATGTGACGCTCACCGTCGTAAACCAAGACTCATTTTTCAAGTCAAAATTTATAGAAAAAAAACTCGCAAACCGCATCACTCGCAATCCGAGGTTCCACTGTATGTAATATTATTAATGCATTGGAGGATCTTTAATGGCGCAATGTAATGATGATTTAATTTCCGTCACCCCTCAGTGAAGCACAGGAATCTGGTAGTGAGCCATGCACTGTCTTCCAGTTAATTGAGTATTTTTTTCCCATAGCCATAGAAGAGCTCCCCCAGAGTGTATCCTAGCAATTACATATGTCATGTATCATTGCAATTCTTACAAACCCACCTTCAAGAATATATATGCAATAAATGCCCAGTAACTAAATAAATGGAATATATTAGAAAAAAAAGCCCTAAAACAATCAAACAATAAATGATGATGCAGTGAAATAAAAAAGGTAGCATCAAGATATTCTTAGTTTTTTTTTTGGTTGCTCAATATGTGCTCACACTACTATAGTAGTAACATGCGCACATGGCATGCACCGTGATGATGACGTCTATGCACAAATCTATAGACTCTATAAAATCGTACATGAAAGGATGTGCAATGCTTTTTAGTGTTTAGGTTTAGTGTTTTTTTTAGTGTATGGAAACCTAAGAACAACATCCTGTGTGTGTATGTAACTCACATTTCTCACATTTGATATAAAATCGGGACTCTAGAAAAATCTTGACATGAATGAAATGAAGTGTGGAAAGATTTAGGAGTAGATTAGAATGTTGACTATGTAGTGGCTGACAACCCTCCCTAACGTGACACATAGTACATATCAGGTATGGGAACACTGTGGGAGACAAAGAGATAGCCCATAAGGCATCACATTATATTCATAGTGGCCAGATATGGTGCACATTCCGTTCATCCCTCATGAACATGTCACAGGTTCCCCAGAATACCATGGTGATGGTCTGAGTTGGCAGAGGAGATGCTGCTACTTGGCGCTGCATTGCCTTTTGAGCAAGTTGTAGCATTTGTTGCTGAAGCTCATGGATCTTTGAGTCAAATTTGTCTGTTACAGTCATTATATGATGTATTATTCTGTCATAGTCTGAATAGTGTGAGGACAGTTGGACAGGGATTTTATTAAAAACAAACATAGGACTTAATTTTTAGACAACGGTCAGACAATCAGTGAACATATTTAAAGAGTAAAACTGTAGCAGAATCAAAAACCGTAACGTGAGTGCCATGACTGGTAGTGCGGGCTTAAAATGGGCAGGCATAAGCGCCGAGGGGAGTCTTTTCTTTTAAACAAAACAAACAATGCTCCAGAAACTAAACAAACAAAACACAGGCTCAGGGGAGACCCTAGGGACAGGGGAGAACCTAAGCTACAGTTTACACTGTCAGTTAAATGTGACCCAATTCCGCTTTTTTGCTCATACGTGACACATATCGGATATTTTCTATGTCCGTGTAATCAGGAAAAAAATGCATGCATTCCGATATTTCGAGATCGGTTTCAGGCCTCCTTCATATGTGGAAATAAATCAGATCTAAATCAGATATGTGCTAATGTGATTGTCGTGAAAACAGACAGATCGGATTTTCCGAGGCATTGCGTTCTGTACGTCATTAAAACTGCGACTTCTTCGCGGTTTAATGACGTAATCAGGTACACCGAGGCGCTGCTCATCCCAAACAGATGGGGCGTTATATTCCTGCTCACAATTCTGAGAGCGCGGTTTGACATTTTGAGAGCAGACAAAGCATTCTATACGCGTGCAGTGTCTCCCCTTCTCGCTCAACATGTTCTCCACGCTCGCTCAACTTCGCCCAGTGTTACAAAACTGCCACAAAACCAGCCAATCACAGACTTCCACACACCGCTTCTGATTGGCTGTTCCTTCTCTATCAGTGTGGCAGTTTTGTAACACTGGACAAAATTGAGCGAGCGTACAGGCAAAGTCGAGCGCGTGCAGTTGAGCGAGCACATGTTGAGCGAGCAGAGGAGACACTGCATGCGTAGAATTGAGCTATTGAGTCCCTTTAAGTATGAGCGATGTTTCAGACGGTATGGCAAGGGTAAACACTTGAATCGGATATGGGTCATAGTTGAAAGAACGTGTAAACAGAAAAATCAGATATAGGCAACAAATCAGAATTGGGCATCGAGACCTGCAGTGTAAACGGGGCTCTAGAGACTAGGGGAGAACCTAGAGACTAGGGGAGACACTAGAGACAGGGAAGAATCTAGAGACACAGGAAAGCCTAGAGACTAGGGACAGGGGAGACACAAGAGACAGAGGAGACACTAGAAACAGGGAAGAACCTAGAGACATGGGGACTAGTGACACACTTAACAGGACTTACACTGAACAAAGGACAAACTAAAAGATACACATAACTAAGCACAACAACACACATAACATAACCCTTCAGAACCATCTTAAAACAAAACTAAACTAAAACCAAACAAAACCAAACAAAAGGAATGCCCACTAGACATTATCAATGCTCAACCCAGTTTCCCAGAACTAACAGCTTTTTATAGCAGATCTAACCAGCTACCTCGGGTTCAGGCGAGCTCCGTAATCACCTGACCGAGGTGCCTTCTGGGAAACTGAGTCTACAAATAGAACTACACAAACTAAAAATAATCGTGCAGGGGCGGTCCCTTACAGGAAGGCACATAATAGACAAAGTCGCTTAATATCAATTGGAAATGACACACACAGAACATATACTATGCAAATAGAACCTGTGTCCTTTATTTGCAGTGCGTGTGTGTGTGTGTGTGTGTGTTTCCTGCTGTTGACTGGAAAGTCGAGTCCAACACTGATGGACCTGGTAACTGTGCATAAAAGCCTTTTAAACTCTCCCCCCCACAGGAGCTGTCCCCCTTGTCCTGTCTGTGACTCGTAAGTATTATCTGGTCCAGCCGGGACAAAACTGGATTGATGCTCAAACTTACTGTCAAGCCAATTACACTGACCTGGCTATCATTCAAAGTGATGATGACATGGTTCAACTTCTGAATGAAGCAAATAACCAAAAGTACCTTTCCAGTGCTTGGATTGGACTGTACAGTAACATCAACAGCTGGCACTGGTCCCTTGGATATGAACCAGTGGGACCAATGAGAAATTGGGCAGTAGGAGAGCCAAACAACAGGGGCGGACATCAAAATTGTGCAGCGATAGCTCCCTTGGGTTGGTCAGATCTGGCCTGTACTGAACTGCACCCCTTTATCTGCTTTGATGGTAAAAGCTACATGTTATTTATCTTGCCTGTCTGCTATTTAATGTACTTATAGAACTATAATTGTGATTCAAAGCTGTTTAAAAAATATAACTCATCTGATTGACTTTGACCTTAATTTGGGAATCATTTACAAATTCATGTTAAAGTGTTTCTAGGGGAAAATATGTGCCGTGGTTTCACTTATTTTTCATCTTTCATCTGTTTTAGGAAAACCTGCTGTTTTTTTTTTTTATTCTGTAACCTATTTACATTAACATTTTTTCCTGAAGTTATCTTTTTATAATGATCAAATTATTATCTGTTTTATTCCCACAGACAGATTAAGCGGTAATAACAGGTACATTTATGTATCTAATAGTACACAATGGCCTGATGCTCAGACTTACTGCAGACAGTATCATACAGACCTGGCCAGTTCGAGAGATGCAGCAGAAAATTCAGTTTTAATGGGGATAATCAATGGGGTGACTTGGTTTGGTATGTTCAAAGACGGCTGGAAGTGGGTAGACAATACCAACATGTCTATTATCAGCTGGAAGAATGGGTATCCTAATAATTATTATTGGAATGAAACCTGTGCTTATATAAATAACGGTAAAGCTTGTGATGGACAGTGCAAAAACATTTTGCCTTTCTTCTGTTACACAGGTATGTGAAAGTAACGGATTATCATGTCATTTTCGGTCTAATTTAAACTGCTTTTAAAACTAAGTGTCATTGTGTGTTTATCGTTGTATTTTATATGGGTTGATATTCAGATTTAAAAAAAACACAAACTATAAGGATGAAGATCAAGTCCACTCAGGATTTGAATGATCCTGCAGTAAATGCAGCCATCTTGGAGGAGGTGAGTCCCGTCCTCCACAAAGAGCCCACTACGAATGTGCTTGGGTTTTGTAGACTTTCTATAAGTTTCACATAGATTACTGCATCTATTCTGCATTATTTTGTAAGGAAAGTCTTATGCTGTTTTTCAGATCAAGCAGAAACTGGACGATCATGGGATGGATAAAGACATTGTGGTGAAATGGAGAGAACAACCAGATGGAGTGGTGTTTCACAAGCAGAAAAAAACAAGGACAGCTTTAAGCTTAGAGCTGTGCATTGAATGAAATTAATGAATTATTGCTCAGTAATTCTGCAGTGAACTAGTCGTTTTTTTTTTTTGTAGTATGATTGCTCTGGAAATGTAATAAGAAGTAGATCACTATTAGAAGGATTGTGCATAGGGCTAAAATTATATAACTATAAATAAAGTATATATCTAAAGATGAATGAGATTTAAAAAACTTGTTTTGCTTTCCTTATCATAATCATTAACTAACCATTCTATTACTATCATTATGTGATGATAGGGATTAATGTGGAGGGTCATTTTCTACTGGAGTTACACAACATGAGTCCAAAAAACATGTAAATTAAGCTAATTTCCAAATTGTCTGTAGTGTGTGAGTGTTTGTGTGCGTGCTTGTGACTTGCGATGGATTGGCAGCCCGTCCATTGTATACCCCACCTCGTGCACTCCCGAGTTCCCTGGGAGAGACTCCAGGCCTCCTGTGACCCTGTACAAAATAACTGATATAGAGAATGAATGTGAGAGTTATCTTTAAACATATATATGTGTAAAATGTAAAGCACGCTCCCGAAGCATCAAGCACGCAGAAGACTGCAAACAAAACAAGTGGTGAGAAACGAGAAAGAAATGTTTCACTGGCATTGTTTCAGTCCGATGCCAGTGAAACATATTTTGCATTGTAACAGCACCTAAAAACTGAGATGAAACCCAAGAGGTGCAGTAAATTACAGTCAAGGTAAATTAGAAGTGAACTAATTAAGGGGAAGAAAGAAAATGGCAGGGAAGAAAAGATCTCAACTGTTCTCAGGTGACTTTGCACATAAGGCATAGCACAAAGAGAAAACATTAAAACTGTTTAAGGTGTCTTGGGGCAGCACAGTGACTTTGTGGTAAGCAGGTTCTGGGTTGGATGTGTGCATGGAGTTTGCATGTTCTCCCCGTGCTTGGTGGGTTTCCTCACACAGTCCAAAGACATTAGAGTAATTGGCGTCTTCAAATTGCCTGTACTGTGTGAGTATGTGTACAGTATGTGTGTGTGCCTTGTGATGGATTGGTACCCCGTCCAGGGTGTACCCTGCCTTGTTCCCTAAGTCTCCTGGAATAGGCTCGAGGCACCCGACAATGAGTGAGTGAGTTAGTAAGGTGTCTTGGCCAAGGTTTTGATAGAGTTTTGTGGCAAATTTATGATGCCAGGCTTCATATTTAAACATCCTTTCCATTAACTGCCTCAAGTTTGCATTTCCTTTTTTTTCTTTTAAATTAAGTAACTAGTTTCATGTCTTTTATTGATGAGTTTCGGTCTGCTTGCTTCCTTTTTCTTTCATATCCTGTAATTAATGTCAGTGATGCCTTGGAGGTTAAGTCAAAAGGTTTCATATAAGGTTAGGGGTTATGACTGACTCTGTAGTTTGACCCCCAACTTCGTAACAGGCTAACTTCGTAATAAGGTCATTGCTGTATCTTTCTTACGTGACAAAAGAATTTCACTGTACTTTAATGTATGTGTGATAAATAAAGGCTTATATTCTATTGACTTAAAACAACTGGGTTTCACACAATTTTCTTGATATTTACCCTTCTGTCTGTCCAAGTGAACTAGTGTGCACTAATCCATTCAAATTTCTTATTTATAGTCTGTATAACATTTTTTTAATTAATTGAATATCTTTATACTATAGTCAATAAAGAGCATTTAAATATAGTAACAGAGACCCAGAACCATAACCTACTGTATGTGCTGATTATTATTTTTAGTGAAAAGTAAGGACAAACTAATTCTCCTAAGAAATGCTAATCGTTTATTAATCCAATCTAGGACTATGGTTGTATGTAGAAAATGTGCAAATAAATGAACAGATGAAATTTCCCTTAGCAAAATGGACACCAAACTGACAGAATTGTTTTTATATACTGACAGTAGTTAGGTATATAATTAGGTGATTAGGTGAATTAGGTGAAGCTATGTCTAGGAGTTAGTGAGATCTGGATATAAAGCTATTGAGTATGTAGACTCTTTTTTGTTTTTTTAAATCATGCACCGTGAGATAAATCTAACCGTAAACAGTCATTGCTTCAAATACATTCACATAGCTTTTCTCTACTTTTTCCTCATACGGTTATACATCTGTTCTTATACATACAGTAGCTAAACAGTGACATCTACTGCCAAACATATATAAATCTCACACACAGCATTCACACTTTTCTTAAAGGAATTACAGTCTGCCAATATTTCCCTTTCATTATAAGTTTTCAGAAAGAAACACCTAACATGCCACAATGTTCTTGAAGCTCATCATGACTTTTGTCCAGAGGGTCATGGTACTCCATTTCTTTCCATCACATATACAGTATCTTTGACAATGTGCAAATACTTTATTTTAACACAGTCTGCTGATGGGTTACCTGAATTTGAATTGAATTTGAATCTGGTTCAAGTTCTTTCCTTGCCACATTCGTCTCAGCTTGCTGGGCAGGGAAAATTTGATAATCTGATAATTTCAGATTTCCATAAATCTGACATTTCCATAATTATCTTTTGATTCTGTAAAGCTGCTTTGTGACGATGACCACTGTTAAAAGTGCTATACTAATAAATTGAAATGAATTTAATTAAATATATACTGTACTATTGTAAATCAGCGTGCATGCTCTGTTAAATTTCAGTGTGTTGACATCTAAATCATTCTATAATTAAGGATACATTCCATATCTGTTTTATTAGTATACGGATTCAAAATATTTTCTTTAAAATATTATATTTTACCTATTAAGGGGAAGCATGTTATATCGACACAAATATTATGTACACCCTGTGCTTCAATTAGCTTTGCAAAATTGATCATTTTTGCCATGCCTGCTTTTGCAACTGAGGGTTTCTTGGTTCCATAATAACTAATAAAAATCTGTGAGAGTTAACTTGGAAGTAAATTGAGAGCAAATGGAAATATCTTGATTGTTTTTAATGTCTGTACAGTTTCTTGAAATAACACACCAAATAAGATTAAGTTTATTTCTTGTTAAGTTTAGTTATTGACTTAAAAAGTAAGTGAAAATGTGTTGTCCTGTTGGCAGATCATTTTGCAAGTTTTTAGAAATGTATTTCTTCAAAGAATCAAAATGATCTTTGCAATTTCCGTTTGCAATTTTAGTAATACTTGACTAGAAATGCTTTTAACAAGCTTTTATTTAGTTTGTTGTAAACTTTTAATTTGAAAAAATGTAAAACAATTTTATGAAATTATAGATAGGTTTGGCTATATTTCATCGCTAATGTCATTGCTTGCAGTACAATAATTCTTTTGCATTTATTTACATTGTATAAAAAATAAGCTATTCAAATATATATAATTTCATTCAAACAATTTAAATGTAAATATATTATTGTCCGAAAAGTTTTTAAAAAATTATTCATCCCAACGCCAAGTGACCCAAATGAGATGATGTCATTCTTCTCAGTGGCAGACATTTAAACACACTATAGTAAGGGTTCTCTTATTATGATTATCACTTTTTTTTTTTATCTATAATATATCGTTGTCGTTGAGTATATTAATTGACACTCAACTAGGTTAAATATACTTGTGGTTTACAGGTTTTGTTACTAATTTCTCTAATCCGCACCACGGAATGTAATAATATTTACATTATTAAATGGGGGGGATTTTTGTCTTTGCTTTGTCTTGGCCCTAATACCTTTACCGGTGTTACCTAATGATCGCACGAACGGCGCAGGTACCAGGGCCCTTAAATAGGCACGCTGCCAGGTGCAGTGCCTCCGGACATTGCCTGACAACACGCGTTTGGGTGACCGCGGCTCTGCCTGTTCAAAACTCCGCAAAGTAGCAGCCTGTGGATCTGCTCGTTCTGAACAGTGAATTAGATAAATCATGATACAATAAAAAAAATTGTAATTAATTGATTATTTAAATGCGACAACATTTATTCACCTAACTTCATTCATTCGTCTTTTATACCACTTATCCTGTTACAGGGTCATTATCAGGATACACAGAGGTATTAATGCACAGATATCAGACCTGCAATAATAAATAAAAGAGAAATAGATAGAAAACATGTTCATACTGACCCAATGAAGAATGTTCTAATTAACCTGGTAGTTTTCAACAGGTTCCTCTCCTGAGTCCCCAAGAAACTCGTCCACGCAGAGTATCACGTCGTCTCGTCTACCGTTTGCGTTTCTTTCTTTCTTTCTTTCTTTCTTTCTTTTTTTTTTTGGTCAAAATTGTTGAAAATAACGATTGGATTATGGGGATCATGCCAGCCTGATTAAAATAAATAAATAAATAAATAATAATAATAATAATAATAATAATAATAATAATAATAATAAAGAGTGTCCAGAAATTATAATACAATTTACTTTTATTTATATAACGTTTTTAACAGTGGTGATGGTTGCAAATCAGCTTTATAGAATCAAAAAGAAAATTATAGAGATTAGTTTCGAAATGTGTGAGACTATAATTGTAGTCTTCAAGTTGACTTAGCTGCTTATCCCTATAAGATGCCAAGCAGGAATTCAGCAGCAGCCGAGGTGTCCAAGAAGTACCATTGAATCAAGTATCTTTTTTTCTATAAATGTGCCTCCTGAGCCGTGGGTCACTGTGTTTTAAATAAATAAAGGTGAATTTATTTATTTATTTATTTATTTTTACTAAATGGACTGAAATGACTGATATTCACTTGTGGTCGATGATTGATTGGGAATGATTGCAGTGGGCTCAGAACCACCTCAGCCGGGATCATCATTCACAGATGTACGGCTTTCTTTGAAACGTTTACACCATTCAAATATTTTACTGTCAATCGGTCTTATTCATCGGAAATGTCATATAATGCCGCTACCACCCTGAAGAGAAGGTGTTTTCTTGTGAGAAATGTCAACATTTCCTCCTTGCACTGGGGAATTTACCTCACTACCGTCATCTCTGTCCGGTACTGTAGCGTCTGAATCTACATCCAGATTTCAGCAAAGCTAAACCTCTGTAATAAGATTGTTTGCATGCTGTGTGATTGTGCTTCAAATCCAGCAGGTGGCGTGTTAGACTGCAGTAGAAAAGGAGCATTGAACTAGGAACAAAACAGATATTGAGGAGATATTGAGTAAATACGATCATTGCAATGCCTGGTACGACATGATGGTCATTCATAAACACTTCCAGCTACTTACTGCTTTAATATAGATTATGATGATTTCAGAAACGTTTAACAAGACCAGAAAAACGAAGGAACAAAAAGCTATATTCTGCTCTTACAGATCAAACCTCTAGACCAGACCCGGGCATTTTAAGGCCCGGGCGCCAAATACGGCCCGCGGCTCGACTCTGACTGGCGTGCCAAAGGTTGCTTGGAATTAAAAAAATAAAAACTACTTTCAAAATTTTGCATAATGCATGGACTAAAACAGCAGTGCTTTTATTTTTGGAACCTGTTTACAGTGTGCGTGCGTCGTTTACGTACAGGTACTCTGAAACAAGTCCGAGTGCATGTGATTAGCAACAAGTCATTGTAATGGTATCCCTTCAAAATGTTTGCACATGCCTAAAAAAGAAAGGTGGACGCTGAAGGCTGTGGTTTCAAGAAAATATGGACTACTAAATATTTATTCACTGAAGTCGGTGGTAAACCCGTGTGTTTAGTTTGTGTTACGAGACGAAGTGTCCGGCCCTCTACAATATTTTCTGCTTCTCATTTGGCCACTGGGGAAAAATAATTGCCCACCCCTGCTCTTGACTGTGTATTTTTTCGCAGTACAATTCTATTTTTAGGATAAAATGTGCTTTAATAACCAAACCCGCACCCAACTTCATTAGATTTCTCTCCCAAAATGGCTGGTCATTATTTTTCTATTTAAATGTGTGTGTGTGTGTGTGTGTGTGTGTGTTTATTCTTCAAACCCACAGCTGGTGTTTCGATTCCTGCTTCCAGTGATACTGGCTACACATAAATGAAGAGCATCTGAACAATGTTCTCTCACATGGTTAAGAAGTAATGAAGTAGATATTTGTATACACTATGGGCATTCAATCCAAACCGGGACTTGTGATGGGACACTGAGCCACAGTAAAACATCTGTATAGTGCAATTATTTTAAAGAAGGCCATAAATCTGGGAATGACAAGGTGGCTCGGTTATGTGGTTATTTAATATTTAATAACTCACAGCGCGCACTGCAGTTGTTCCCGTGAACATTCAGCAAGTGGAACGCCTGATCGACAAGCGGAAGAGACGGATCTGTCCGTGTACACACAATAATTTACCAGCAATAAGTGCATTCGTGCAGCAGGGGATTATAAAGAGAAATTCATTTACTCTCAGAACTGATTTGTAATTCTGCACAATCAAAAGTTCCGTTTTGAATTGAACACGGCAAATAGTAAAATGACCAGTAAAACTCTTAATCCATCATTATTAGCATAGATGTCCTGCATTAATTGATCATATTTAGCTAGAAGTCTTATTCCTCAAAAGGCAATTAGGGGCTATATATACAGTATATATATACTGAATGCACTGTATTGGCTTATTATTAAATGACTATATACCTTAATTGTTGTGATTCATTTTAATATAATCTTGAGTAATGAGCATTTACTGAGTGAAATAAATTAGGTTTTTAGTATAGTTAGTTATAAAATAGAACGAGGCAGATTTGCACAATACTTTGTTTTATTTTTAATAATCATAATCAGACATCGAGTAAGAGCATAGCGACACAGAGTTATAAGGCTCCATTTCACAACATTATTATGTACGGACAGATGCGGCATCAAATTTAGTTATTAAATTATTGTACATAATTAGAATTACACTACAAATAGTGTTCCAGTATTTTATAAATTTCACAAAAATGCAGCAGCAGATTGGGATTGAGACTAGTTTGCTTTTGCTTCCATGATAGCAGCACACAAGCGCGCGCGCACACACACACACACACACACACACACACACACACACACACACACACACACACACACACATCACTAATCTCCTGATTAACACTAGCATCTTATTGCAAACTGGAAAAAGTCGTCAAGTGCAAAATATTGTTGCTTGTAGGAATTCAGTAATGACAGGCGGCTTTTAAGAAGGGATTATTCTATAGATTCATCTCTTATCACGCTAAAAGTATTCTGTGCTCAGCACCTATCGAGTGCTCTGTGTCATATTTTTCTCAAATAGAGAGATTACGTTTGCAAAGCTGAGAAGAAATGTGCCTCAGATTCAAATCTAAAAAGAAAAATCAGCCTGCTTGTCTTTGGCAATGCTTCAGTTGCTTTATTATTTATTTAATACAAGAAGTGTTTTTGCTTCTTTTTTTTCCAGCACTATCCTGACTAAGGCAGTGGCTCTTACGGTGTTTGCACGCAGAGGCTGCTTTAACTGTAAGATATGTGGTTATTTAATAACTCACCTACAACCGCTGAAATATTACACATTTTACAAATGTGTACGGTAATACTCTGGCCATTTTATTCGTGTACCTTGCCATTAGCTGACATATTTGAGTGGAGGTTATGATAAAATCAGTTTGAGTCGAGCGGTCAATCAAACCAAAGCTAATAACATTGAGAACACAAACATTCATTTAACAGCACTCCGAATGATGGATAATTTTCTTTCAAAGAAAAAAATTAAATAAAATCATGGACCCCAAATCTATGCTTCACAGATTTATGCATAGACCCCAGACCAGTATAATAATAATTAATAACCAGTGAACTAAGGGACACAAACAGTAATGGAGATGAAGGGAAAAAATAGGTTCAGTCTCGTATTACAATTCTTTCATGTGGCAATTTACGCCTCACATAAAATAAATTTTTAATTTATAGATAGCCATGGCCTAAAGTTTTGGAGAAGGTCTTCTGCTTCAGTCTTTTAGATCTTTTTGTCAGATGTTATTACGGTATACAGAAATATAATTACAAGCATTTCATAAGCGTCAAAGGCTTTTATTGCTAATTACATTAAGTTTATGTAAGGAGTCGATATTTGTAGTGTTGACTCTATTTTTTCAAGACCTCTGCAATTCGCCAAGGCATGCTGTCAATCAACTTCTGGGCCACGTGCTGACTGATGGAAGCGTATTCTTGCATAATGAATACTTGGGAGTTTGTCCGAATTTGTGCGTTTTTGTTTCTCCTTGAGGATTGACCACAAGTTCTCAATGGGATTAAGGTCTGGGCAGTTTTCTGTCCATGGACCCAAAATTTTGATGTTTTGTTCCCTGAGACACTTAGTTATCACGTTTGCCTTATGGTAAGGTGCTCCATCATGCTGGTAAAGGCATTGCTCGTCACCAAACTGTTCTCGGATGGTTTAGAGAAGTTGCTTTCAGGAGATGTTTTAGTACCATTCTTTAATCATGGCTGTGTTCTTGGGCAAAATTGTAAGCAAGTCCACTCCCTTGTCTGAGAAGCTCACAAATGGTCTCAGGAGGCTTTACCGTTGGCATGACACAGGACTGATGGTGGCGCTCACCTTTATGCATTTCAGCAAAGGCAGAAAGGAAGCCATTTCCCTAAGGGGAAAAACATCAGGGACAAACTAATATTCTTTAAAACGGTACAGGGATTGGACTGCTGAGTAATTTTCTGTGATGAATCCCCTTTCTGGTTATTTGGGGCATCCAGAAAAAAGCTTGTTCGGAGAAGAAAAGGGGAGCGCTACCATCAGTCCTGTGCCATAGCATCCTGACATCTAAAAAAAAAAAAAAAAAAAAAAACTGAAGCAGTAGACTCTGTGACAATTACTATTTGTACATTTGAAGTGGTAAAATGTTGCACTTCCTCGATGATCCTACAGGCGGTGCTCTAAACTATTCCCACTTTAGTAGGCAGCACATCATCTTGTGTAGTTGGAGTGAATTCTTTGTCATGTTTGTTTAGATTATATATATTTTTTTTTTTATCTGAAAAATAGAAAAACATTGAATCTGGATATTTATGAATGTGTGATAATTATAAAATAGCAATACAAACTGAATTGACCTATGTATCATGATAATATTATATTCTGTGGTCCCTGGGGATTCCATCCCTAATAAATAAGGCTTGTTTTAGTTTCCTGTGATTCAGATCATTAGCCTGATTTCCAGGTCACTTGCTGTTCGTCATGCCCTTGTTAGTATCTAATTAAAAGGAAGGAGATGCAATTAAACCTTCATCTATGTTATTTCTGTGTCCTTACTCCCAAACCGTGCTGACAAATGAAGAGAAGTTAAGCGTTTTGTGCTCATAAGTGCAGAGTTAGTGTTTAACGTTAGCGTAAGCTTTCCTTGTTCTATGGCTTTGTTTCAAGTCAAAGGCATGTGCTCAAAGGTTCACGTTAACTAAATATATTCGTTAGACTTTTGTGCTATATTCACTTAAATTACAGTAAGCTCCACTTTGATAAACTTAATTATACTTAGACTGCTTCATTTAATTTGCAATTATATTTCAGTTGTGCTTTTTTTTTTTTTTTTTCTGATTTTGCTGCCAGATCGTTTTTGTCAAACATTTAAAGTACAAAAAGTGCACGAAACAAATGGAAAAATGCATCCAGGTTATATACTGTATACATATAAAATGCAACTGTGCCACAATATTAAAAGAAAAGAGCTGTCATTGTAAGGCGTCCCATGGATGTGCGTCCACCATGCAAAGAGAAACATTCCAGTTACGAGCAGATTAACTTGGCGAGAAACACACCATTCTTTCTTTTTGTAATAGTTGACCATGCTGCTTACAAAAGTTCTTCCCTCGGTAGAATCCCTACTCACACATTTCGATCGCTCCGGTCTGGTAAGGTCAGAACGAATGGGAATAACACTCCTTTAGCCTCCATGGGAGCTTTCAGAGGTTCTTCTGCGAATCGAGCCCCATCTTCCTCCACAATGAACTGTAAAGTCTGGGTCTTGTTGACGCAGTAGATGCGACTTCCAATGACAGCGCACCTGAACGGCAGCGGGCTCCCTTGCTGATAGGAAGCACAGTCGTGCCACATTTTCACTATGGTGTTGTACTTGAATACGTTGACGCCTTGTTCACGGTTGACATCGAACCTGTAGATGAAGCTCTTCAGCGCAACCATGTCGGTGGATTTCTTCCTGCTGTTGTTGTAGGGACATTCTTGCCACTCGTCCCTCTTGGGGTCGTACTTCAAGAGGCGGTAGAAGAGCGTTCCTCCTGATACGTACAGCTCTCCGTTGCAGGTGGTAGCCTCATGGGCGACTGCAAATGCTCCTTTGGGCAGCGGAGCCACAGTGGTCCAACGGTCCATACGAGGGTCATACTTCTCCACAGTGAAGAGACATTCTCCACCGATGGCATACAAGAAACCATCCATGGACACTAATTTGAGTTGTGACCTTGCTTGGTTCATGGGTCGGATCTCGCTCCAGCGGTCTGTTATGGGATTGTAGCAGAACACTTTGTCCGATGCTTTTCCTTTCTCACCAAATCCTCGGATGCCACCTGCAACAAACAAGTAATTATACATACAACAGATCCCACAACCTTTGGTATTAATATCCTCGGGCATGATGGTCAGTGTGTGCCAATCCTTGGTATTCTCGTTGTAGTAGTAGATCATGTGGTTGTCTTCAAATGAGGCAGTAGAGAGAGGGCTCTGAGGCCTGCTGTTGCCCCTGCTTGGGGGTCTACTCCCTACTCGCTCAAAAACATCATTGATCTCGGAGACCATCAAGCATGTGCGTCCCTCCATACGGTTCCTCAAAACCAGGTCACGTTCAGACCCTGTGAGACGGCCGTAAACGGCCGGGTCTTTCAGCACCTGCAAGAAGTTGTCGCTTATGAAACGGTACGCAGTCTCCTTCAGTTCGCTTAGTCGCTGCTTTTTAGCGATGGTCAGAATCTCATAGCAGTTCTGTGTCGTGAGCTGGGCAGACATGGCGTCGATTGCGGCCTGCACCGCGCACGGGATCTGTAAGATTTTCGCCCCGGTTACAACATCCACAACGTTATCTTTGTTCACATTCATGTTGGAGGTGTAAACATAATCTATCAGAATGGACAGCGTCTTGTAGCTCACGCCTTTGATTTTTAGTATGTCTCGAGAAAGCCTTGCTTTAAAGTAGTCACTTTTTTCAGCAAGAACAGATTTATGTACTTGGACCTTCTGTCTGCCTACTTCAATAACTAAATCAGGGTTCTCTCGGACAGAAATGGAATTTCTTACCCCATTACCGCTGTGCTTTATGTCATGTACTGACTCGTGTGTAAAGTGAACATGTTCACCTTCTTGTAATGAACACATATTACCCAGTGCTTGTTCTAATGACCGGCTTTCCTTCGAGTCAGAAAATGAGTCCTGTGAAAGAGAAGACACAGAGCTGATGACGCTTGGACTCCTCATGATTCCTTCAGTCTCGTAAACATAAGATTTAGCCATTTCTGCTCTGGTGCCTGCTCCAAAGCTTAGTAAAGGCCTGTCAGCTGCAGCTCCATTTGCATCCTCTCTTACTCCATTTTTACCCGAGGACTCACTCAGATTTTTTACAGCAACATCCGCTGGTTGAATATGATCCTGAAAGCCACTGTCACTGGAGTTTCCATCATGCAGATAGTCTCCCGTTCCTAAGGAACACTTTCCCAGATTTCCAGTCTCCGCTACTCTTCCAGATTCCCAGGATCTTTGTGCTATTCCTGTCTCGGAAACACAAGCAGTAACGTCTCTTGGAATAACTTTGTCATTCCCTTTGGTAATAATAGACGGCTCTGAGTCTTCATGATCCGCAGCATGAAATATGACATCTGCTTTAATGGTGAACATGTTATTAATTTTTATAAGTACACAGTGAAAGGACGAACGTTTTTTGTTTTTTAAAACGCTGATCTGTCAGAATTTATAAATGCTCATTATGTCAAGACTATGTCAGGGCAAAGTCATTCTGGCTCTTGAGGGATGATTGACATCCATTAATTACTCGAGTTGTGCTGTTCGGGTTTCAGAGGCAGCATTGCTTGATCAATCCCAAATGGACGACCTCAGCAGTGCAGTGTGCTTATCCTGATATCTCGTGTCAGTAGGTGTCATTTCAAGCTGGTCAATACGAAGTGAAACAAAGTTCACCGTTGCATCCTTTCTGGGTGATAGTCTGGTTTTAAACCTGCATAAAAACAAAAAGAGCAGTTACTTACAGCATTTTATTTTACAATGCTAAGTTACCCATATGACCTCCATGTAACGTGATAAATATGAAAGGCCAAAACCTAATTGAGCGGGTGCTGTTACTTATTAGTCAGCAATTAAAAGATGACTGACTTCACTTTTTATACATAATCCCTAACCTTAAAGGCAGGTGAAATTGTTACATTTTGTTCAAATTGGTTAAGTTGATCAAAATAGCATTATGCTAAACTATTAGACGTGTTCCTGTCAAATATGAAATTTTTGGTGAATGAAGGCATACAAGCGATTGACATTCACAGAAAACTTCAAGCTCAATACGGTGACGGGACTCTTGGCTGTAGTAAAACATTTGAATGTTGCAAATGTTTTAAAGAAGGCTGTACGTGCGTGAATGATGATCCGAGCCGAGGTGGCTCTGCTGCAAACATTCCCATGAAACACCTGATACTTAAAAAAAAAAATCTACAATTTGTGGAAGAAACGCCTTTGTCTTTGGGAACTGTACACACAATTATTCACCATCACCATTGGCACATTATAAAACCTCATCCTGACATTGCTCCAAGCCATTTCCACAGTTCTGGAGCATTATGGGAGTTCCTGGGTTGCCAGTGTTTCACACATGAAGTAGGCAGTATGATCTCGGTTCTGGCATACTGAGGAACTTTTGTACCTTTATGATATTCATGCACTAGTGAATGGCTGAGATAAGTGCATTAGTGTAGCAGGGGATTGTATAGAGAGGTTGTACTCTTATAACTGTGTTTGTGCAAATTTACCAAGATGTTACATAAGTCAGGAGTGCAAAATAGGATTGTATAGTTTGTGTAAGCCATACTGAATATTGCATCAAATCAAGCTATGATCTGATTATGGGCTGATGGGCTGTTTACTCCTCTCTGCGTGCATGTGCCTTGGAAGGGCTTTGTTAACGGTTTGTCGAAGGCCTGGCGTATCCTTTTTTTTTACTAGTCGAGCAGTTGACTGGCCCTTTCTTTAGATTTCCAGGTTCAATGTCCATCCATTGATCCACCATCCATCAACCAATTGTCTACGCAACTTGTTCTGTATAGGATTGCAGGGGGCCCAGAGCCTATCCCAGGGATCACAGGGCAGGAGCGTGTACAGTACATCCTAACTCATTAGAGGGCACAGATGCACACACTCACACACCAAATCATACAATGTGAGGAATTTTGGAAACAATAATCAACCTAAACCCTATAGGGTTTACATATATGTATTTGGACTGTAGGTGCAAGGCAACAGTGCTAAATACAAATCCACCATTCGGCGAAACAAATGTCCAGAGTGCCACAAAATCTCATAGCAGTGTGTGGGAGGTTCTCCAGCGGAGCAGGCTAGGGATGGCAATGTGCAACCCGTGACTCTGAAACTGGAAGCCACTCTGCGGCAGTTTTTACTACAATTTCATTTAGTTTTAAAGAACAGCATAAACAGTTGCAGTCTTGTGCACCTCTACACGTCACGCAAATTGATATCAAAATGACCAGCATCCATTAAAGCAACTATAATAATATTTAACAATGACAGTACAGGTTTTAGTAAATCTTTGAGTATTCAGTTCAGAGAATAGTCCTTTGATGGCTTGTGACTGCAGTCAAGTAACTGGAACAGGAATTTCCGACATTTTTGAACCTGAGCCTCCAGTAACAGAAGTGGTCTCCATATACATCTTCTGTTATACTGAACTTCCAGCCTCCTAACACACAGTATGACTGCAGATTAATTCCTGCTATCTGATATCACTAAACCGAGGATGGTTTTCCTGTTGTGTCCGGTTCCTCTCAAGGTTTCTTCCTATTGTCATCTCAGGGAGGTTTTCCTCGCCACCGTCGACATCGACTTGCTCATCAGGGACAATCTGACAGTTCATTGATTTATGAATATTTCCTTACACTTTTCAAACTAATTTCAATAATATTCTTTTCTGATTCTGTAAAACTGCTTTGCGACAAGGCCCACTGTTAAAAAAATGCTATATAAATAAAAGAAAAGAAGACCGAATTGAATTCTAGTTACAAGTAGATATAAATAGTTATGAGAGCAGTTTTGCAGGGTCACGTGGTGGACATCTTGTCTTGTCCTCATTTACAAACAAAACATCACAAAACAGAAGAACAGCGTGTCGGCTGTAAATGCGAGTCGGCTCCCAGTGCTCATGTAAAAGATTCGGTTTAACGAGTCGACTCTTGTTTTTTAATGACAGCCGCGTCGAGATGATCGCGGAGCATGCGCAGTTTGCATAACCAGCTTGAAAGGAGAAAATAAGAGAAGGCTTTATTTATTTATTTGTTTATTTATTTATTTATTTCTAATCAACCAAGTAATAAAAGGACAGAAATAAGCATGAACATGGTTCACGCAGTCCACTAGGGTTATATCTAAAGATATATAAATGTTCCTTATGAAGAACATTGGTTTCATTTAGGAAATAAATCAGGCCATCAGAGCAGAATCACATCGTGTTTGTTTTGTTGTTTTTCCCCAGCATAATGCAGATAATAATTACTTACGTGTTAATCCCGATCTGTGTTTCCTGGTTATATAAGACACAAGAGCTGCAGGTGATCTCTTCGTGTCCAGGTGAAATGCTTGCTTGCTTATTTCATTCACTTTCATCCCTCGAGCTTCAGATGATCAAAGAATCCAGCAGAGCTCCGTGTCTTTCATCTTGTTACCTGTTACATTGTAACATCTCCATTAGCGTTCTGTACCTGTAAGCAGCACCAATCTTCTCAACGCCCTTTTCTCCCTCCACACACACACACACACACACACACGCGCGCGCGCGCACACACACACACAAGCTTGATTTTGAATGAAATATCCTCGCATGTGTCCGAGATCCAACACTACATCGATTGCAGTGGATGTATTTCGGTCTCTCTATATGCTATAAGCGGAGTTCTGGATGAAACCGCACCCCCTTTCTATGTTAACCCTACACACCAAACACAATCCGACACACAAATCTACACTCAACAATATGGGAAGCCACAAGTGCCAAACATTGCCGAAAATACATGGACGTCCAAGAGACAAAACATGACGGTTGAAATGCTGTAGATTAGACCTATATACATAAAATGAGCTTAATTACCATAAGAACTAGACAAAAAAAATTATTAGATATGACTATTTAGCACACATATACATTGAATATTTTCAATATTCAATTAACACAATATACAAGGATTGGTTCGGGGTCTCAAACTCAGTTCCTGGAGGGCCGCAGCCCCACAGAGTTTTGTTCCAACCCTGCCCCAACATACATACCATGTAGTTTTCAAATAAGCCTTAATGACTTGTTTAGTTGGATCAGGTGTTTTTAATTATGGTTGGAACAAAACTCTGTGGGGCTGCGGCCCTCCAGGAACTGAGTTTGAGACCCCTTAAGTTAAACAGAAGTTATATGTTGATTTTAGGAGATCCTTCATCACACTCACTGAATGTTCATGGGGATTACTGCTTTTGGCTCCGAGCCACCTTGTGCCGGATCGTCATTCATGAATGTACGACCTTCCTTAAAATGTTTGCGCTATTCAAATGTTTTACTGGGAATAACAGTTTACAACTAGGCCCCTGTTGTATTTCTTTGTGGCAGTTTAAAAAATATATATTTTAATTGAAACCCTGAATGAATGGTATTCACTCTGCCCAGCTAATGCAAGGTAAAGGCAAGGCCAGGTCCTTTGTTTCGTGTCCTGTAGTTTTGAAAAAACAAAGTTTATTGGAATGTTATTAAGTATTTAATTAATAGTTTTATCACTGTATCCTGAAGGTAATTGTTTTAGACAAATACTTTCAATTTCAATACCTGATAATGATAGCTTGATAAATGTATTTTATGTTTGTTTTTTTTAAACAGGTAAACGACCTATACTAATGATCATTTGCCATCATTGGCCTTCCACATTTCTACCACATCAGAAGTATTCCAGCCTGTAGATGAGGTGTACATTATGTATGCTTACAATACACAATACAAGTCTGTTCAGCTAATAATTCCTGGGATCAGACACAATAGTAGCTTTCGCAAAAGTGAGTAATCCTTTCACATCCATACTGAAGTGACTTCTTAAGAATAATAAATAAATAAATAAATAACATGTTTCTGGGTGGTCTATGATACCTCATGGTTGTTGGGACTGTATAATCATGAGCAGACTTGGTTTTGTTTAATACTTTGCTGTAAGGATGGTTGTGTTTATTGTTCATGCATTATTCTGGTATTATACTTGTGTTGGTTTTAGATTATGAAAGCACAAATGAAGCTTGTGTGTGTAATTACAGCATGGGATGCTGCTGGAAGCCATACCAGAGCATCTTTGCTAAACATGCCAGGCTTTTATTCAAATAAGCAATCCATGACATTATCCATAGGACTATTAGAATTTGTTTAGTTTTCATACATGTGTTAAGTAATGTGTTGTAATTTTACTTGATTGCATGGGATAAATCACAGAAATGAGTGTGTTCTTATGATGCCACACATTTCATTAGTACGAAGTGAAAACTTCATCCTTTTAGTTTAATCATTCGTAAGTCACATGATCATCACAATTAAATGGGGTACAGCATGAACTCAATAGTTTGACTGAAACCAATCCAGTCCGAACAGGGCTTAAGACATATATATATATATATATATATATATATATATATATATATATATATATATATATATATAAAAGCACTAAAGAAGTACAGTGTTACCATGATGATGTTACACCCCACAGCTGTTCCACTCTGTGATACAGTGTAATAAAATTCCAGGGGAAAGCTTGACGACACGCATGCTCGGATCGCTCTGTCTCTGTTGGGACTGACTAATACAGCCGTCAGCTGTTCACACACCGAGGTTCAGAAGTTATTTCTATACAAACACAACAGAATCCCTTGCGCATCTGAACTTGGGGTGAATTATCAGATGTGTTATTTGCCCAGCTTGGACTAGAAGAGTGGGAATGGAAGAGTGTCTTCAACATTTTTTTTCCCCCTGGTACTGTACAGTATATAAACTGGATATATGTTTTGCCCTACAATTAACTCTTGACATGAAAATGTGTTTTTCACATACTTCAGTTTTAAGTAGTACTCCCAAAACAGACTAGACTTTCTACTTCTGTATTTGTTTTCTAATCTAAAGAGTTCTATAGATTACACATAACAAATTTAAGCAGGCAATTAATTTTCTTTTAATTGACTTTTTAGTGAAGAAAATTCTGGGAACATGTTACATTGTAAACATTCTTAAGGGAGCTACTTTACATTTTGCCTTTTGTATATTTTGATAACATTTATTAAAGCAACTTGTATACTTTTTTGCTTATCGCCAGATATGTTACTCATGGCTCTGTGCTCGTCCCTGTTCTAGTGTAGTCTAATAATGAATAATAATAATAATAATAATAATAATAACAATAATCATAGTGTAATTGAGTAGGGATGGGAATTACCAAGCCAGGACGATACCTTAGTACAATTTTGATTTGTATTGCAATTTTTGTAAACATGATGATTTTCCAAATATTTTGATTGAGATGTTGCGCTCGCAGCGGAAAAGAAGGCAAGTCCAGAAAGCAGTTTTTCCAAGCTTTAATTTCAAGGAGGTTCTTTTTTAACATTATGCTGTAGGCAACATCTCGTTCAAACACGTTTGGACAGTTTGGAAGAATAAAATAAAAATCAGAGTTTTCATTTAGATTTTTCATTTCACTGGTGTCAATAAATCTAAACTTATCCTACAAAGAACCTAACAAAGATTAACGTATGAGTAAAAAAAAAGCACACCATTACAACATGCAATTACACATCAGAAGACTTCAGTGCCATCATCACACGTAACGAATATGAAACCCAAACCACAAATTAATGTTTTACCTTCACATTCTCTCTTTTTGGTTTAGTAGAACTCTTTTGGCCCTTTTTGTCATCCACGTTTAAGGTCTCAGTTTCTTTTCAGCCACCTCAAAATCACAAAGAACTACCTCACCGTTCAAATCGATCGGGGATCGAGACTTTTGCACAGTACAATTGGTTTGAGAAACATTTGAATAGAATTGAGTATTGAGTTAGTGATGAGGCCAGATTTGTACAAATAACAAATGCAAAATTTTTCCACTTACAGTAAAAATTTTAATTGTACTCAATTATGTTCTAGGTACTGTTTGATGCACATAAGTGAAACAACCAAAAACAAAACAAAAAAAAACTAATATTATCTTACTGGCTTTGTCTTATTTTGTCATATTATGATACCCATGTCTGACCAATATGACAATACGAGTCTGATATCATGATATTGGTTTTGTATAAAAACTTTGTATAAAAATCTAGTTTTTTTTCCATATTTCGTCATTTGTATTTAGATTTTGTCCGTCATAAATTAATGCTACTGGTCACATTTTTTTTTGGGGGGGGGGGGGGGTACTTTTTTTTCTCACTTTTTTTCATTGTTGTTTAATAAATAAAAATGCTTGTTTTATAATATGAAAAATAAAATGTATACTTATTTAAAGACATTATCCAACAGATTGTATACTTAAAATTTGCAAGACTCCTATATTGCTGGAAGTTTCTGACCAAATATCATGTCAATTATCTTACCAACTAGAATCCTGATATTGTTATAGTAATGTGGGCCACCTTCCATGAGGCGATTATTCCAAGCCAACAGAGACATTAGGATACTAAATAAAGCTTGGAAGAAGGAAGTAGCACAGGTAGTTGGTACCTCTGTGCATTAGCTGATGCAGTTAGCATGCCTTGTTAAACTGATCTGAGAACAAAGCAGAGTATTGAAGTAATTTTCATACTCATTAGCATGTTATTACAGTTTTTAACGTTACCTTTGAAAGTTTCAAAGGCTTAAAAGGCGACGCTCTTAAAAGCAACAAGTCATATGCAAGTCTGAAAGTAATATAACAAATGTCTATTTCTTTTTTATTATTATAATTTTTTATAAAGACGTATGCATGATGGCAAATCACTAAGGAGTGTGCAAATAAAAATCTAAAAACAATGTGTTAAAATATAGGTAAGAAAGTGTCAATGTTAGAAACACATGGCATAGTTATTAAGATATGATAAAAACAACAACATAGATACTGACTTCTTCTTGTAAAACTTACTTTTCCTCCAAACATATTAAATACACGTACATGGGCATAATTTGGCTAAATTAACTTAGTTACATGAAATACTCCAGTAATGTAGAAAGAAACTGTCCATGTTTATTAGGGAATTGGAAATCTGGCCAGCCAGAAATTCCATATGGGCATTCTCTCTTTCTCTTAAAAAGATTAAAATAAAAAATAAAATGTTATCTTTTGAAATTTTACTTTGTTTTGGAATTTCTTTGTAAGATTTTAAAAGTGGGGTTGTTCACTATATCTAATTTAATTTTTTTTGTGATTGATTGATTTAATGCAGAAATCAGTAATTCACCAAAATAATAATAATAATAATAATAATAATAATAATAATAATAATAATACACAGACTGTGCCACAAATCGTTTTTGGTATTTGTGAAAGGCTTCACTGGACCCTGAAATTTTTTGGTAGTGTCATTATATGAATATTACTTCTTATGATTTTAGCAAGATATTCAAATTTTCATTTTTGCATGACACATCACTGTATAATCTTATCATCACCATGTGAACTTGAGAAATGTAAAAACCCAAATATTTCAGGGGCATCTATAAACAGTACGTGAAATGAACAATTTGAAACACAAAAGCAGCTATAGAGGAAAAGAAACCTTGGCGTTAGCAGTGTTACTTCGATTAACACAGGGTTCAGCACTTTACATAACGTAAGACTGAAAGTTCAGTGGTATAAAAGTGACTTAAATTCCCAGGGACATCCGCTTCAAGTAAATTGTTCGTTAAAAGTCCATCCTTTCAGACACCCAGACTGCGAGAACTGCACACATGGGTGTTTATATCGTCCAGTTTAGATTAAACGGCTCATCCTTACATGTTCGTTTCACTTTCTGTACACAAGCACAGAGGAGAGCGACACCTCAGGAAAGCACAGTGAAGGATGCTGATTGCATCAGCCCATGAAATGTCATCATTACCGTCATCCTAAAGAGAAAGGAATAGGAAAAGAAAAGGTTATATGAACCAATTCTGTTTGAGAAGCACTATTTCAAGCTTATCCACTGCAGACAATTAACATCTTATCAAATGAAAATATTTGTAATCTAATCAAATTGATCCAAGACTTCCTGATATAAGATTACAATAAACCAGATGCAACATTATTAAGCCTATTTATAGACACTTACTATTTTTTCTTTAAGTGATAAAGTCTTGCTTTATTGTCAGATCATTTTGCTTATTTCTATAAATATGTATAATTAGCAAAAATATCTGCATTTAACTGTATTTAAAATGATCTGTATTTAAACATTTAAAGCTTAAAAATTACATGCCCTTTGTTATTGCAGTTTTTTAATCTCCAAAATTTTGTTGTACACATTGCGCCCCCCTGGGAATCACTTGCTATTACTTTTCTAAGGAATCGAAACAGGGTTTCCCAAAGTAACCAGATAGCAATATCTCCCTCAATTTTGTATGAAACCCCACACACCTTCTATCAAAAGCCAGGTTCAGTCTGAGCGCTATGACCCGTTTCCAAGTTCCAAGTTGTTTGACATCTGTGCAGAACTAATTTTTGCTCCTAAAAGACCCTGAACCACCAAACTTTATAAGACTAAAGGTAAACAAAAGCCTCCTCTCTCAAACAATCCAAAAAACAAAGCTATAGAATTAAAGTTTCCCGAGATATCTAGCTCAAAATCAGCACAGTCGCCTTCCCATTCAAGTAAACGCAAGAGATACACTCTGATTAGCTTCTGAGTTTCTGATTAGTCCAAGATGCTAAGTTAAAAATTACTTAGAAATTTAACACTGATGCAAATGTCTGTTTAATAAAAATGCACTCTGCTCTTCTTACTTCCTGAAACGTATTACACAAATTAAACTTTTATCCATAGTAGAAATGACAACAACAAACATAAATGGACACAAATGTAAGTTCTAGCACAGCTTCAAAGTCTCCTCATGCACTCTTTACCCGTATCACACGTCAGGCACGGGGATCTGCCACACCATGACCGTGGGCACGTTTTCTTCATGCCGTGCTGCTTTGCTCTTCTTGTTGATCTTTCTATGACCCGAGCCACCAGACAGCACCAGCACTGAGCTCACGTTCGCCCGCTGAGCCCGCTTGGTGTTCTGCGAGTGCACCGGATCACTGATGAGGTCGTAGATGGCGCCGTCCTCTGGGCCGTGCTCCAGGGAGCTACGGGAGGACGAGAGCGAGTCCTGGCGGGTCGGTATAGCCTGGATGTCATCTTCCTCAGGGAGAAAGGAAGCAGTAGAGCCGGGAACGTCATCCTCTTCTGCAGGAGGGACACACTGACTGAGCATGGTGGGTACAGCGTTTCGTACGGGCGTTGCCATGATGAGCAACTTTACAGGGCCGTGGTGAGCATGGAAGGACACCATCCCTCGTCCTGCGGGTTAAACGCGACATTAGTCATTAACAATTATATTCATCACAGTAAGCAAATCGCTAGTTATTTTATTATGTAACTAGCTATTTAACTATTAAGCTATTACCTAGAGAGTATTCTAAATACTGTAAAAAATACAGAAGCAGCTGGCTAAGTGTTCGTACATTGCTCAAGACCTGCAATGTCAATTTCAGTTTGCAATCAAGTGATGTTTGCATACACTATGTCATCACTTCTTGGACTTACAGGATCTCGACAGTATGATGAGCCACTCAGCTAGTAAAGCACAGTGTAATACACAGTGTAATATGAGACACACTTAGGGATGATAAGGAAATAAATACCAATGGGGATTGTGATGCAGCTTGACACTAAGCAGACTTACAGTTAACACTACAAAGTTGGTTATTTTCCAGTAACATCAAGCCCTGAAGTCTTTTATTCTTCTAATATCTCAGCAATCTTTATTAATTTACTTAAAATACTATAAACAGTCTTTCCCTTGCTAGTATCTCTTTTCCTCTCTCTTAAAGTTTGGAATTTGATGACAATCATGGTTACATCTTTACTTCTGAATGTTAAGAAGCACTGACACCGGAGACTACTTACACAAATGCACCTGCATTATTCTCAGAGCTGCTGTTCTGACAATCTGGATTCTGATTGGATAGAAGTTGTTGATTAATTCTCTATGACAGCAGCTCTGACTGTAGCGCTGCTGCAAATCACAGGTTGATTATTAGAACAGTGTGTGCTGTGCAGTGTTTCC
The DNA here is from genome assembly GCA_030347435.1 of Clarias fuscus. Lineage (NCBI taxonomy): Eukaryota > Metazoa > Chordata > Actinopteri > Siluriformes > Clariidae > Clarias > Clarias fuscus. The sequence continues at coordinate 24,831,051 of CM059216.1, forward strand.
CCCAGTGTTCCCCGGCAAAAGGTCATTTGTAACAAATACATAAGTTTTTCATTTTCAATTTTGTTATTAGGTTTACACTGCCCATGCAATATTTCTGATTCTGTTTTTTACTTCAGCTAATAAAACAAAGCCATGTGCTTTAAACAATGTGATATTCCTTATTCGTTGCATGTGTTGAACTGTTTTTACATTTCGGATTGAAAGAATTGTTGTGTAGGGAATGGCTCTGGATCAGAAGTTACATCATTTATAGAATGAGTCTCCAGTTTCAGGGCTTAGTACTTAAGATTTTATTAGACTGAAATCCCTATTTTTGCTTCTTCAGTGGTGGCTAAGTAAAAACACACACATGAAAATATATACACCAGTGTAATTATACCCATATGACTGAACAGAACATGGTCTGGAGTGTAAAAGGAATTTTATCTCTCTTCAAAGAAGACAAATTTCCCGCCTGTTAGATCTACTGAATAGATGAAGCGTATCCATGTCTCCATAACGTGCACGTGTACTGGCGCAAATTATTTAGAGAGCAGACATCCAGACTGACAAAAGCTAGTTTAAAACGAGGGTGTGCTCGATTTCCATCTCAGCGTCCGGAGGCCTAATTAGCGTGTGTGAAATGAAACTCCGTTTCAGCATAAACTGCAGAGACGTCAACATAAGCCTTCAGCCACCCCAACCCACCCTGAAGCATTTAGCGCTATTAACACACAGCATCTGCACCAGGGCAGGAGAGAGGGACTGCTTTTAAAAATAACCAAGCCGGAGAGGGCTGAATAATTACAGGATGTGCTCCGGAGACACATTAACCCCCTGAGTACTGAAGGTCAACTAGTCGCTTACAGTCGTTAACAGCTGCGAGATGGAAATGAAAATGGGTCCTGCGTCGAGCTTTTAGCCTAGCGTCCCCTCGTGAGGATGCTTTAATGATGCAAATAATAAACTAACCACATTGCTAGCTTAAATATTTGTACTTATATAAGGTAGCAACTGAGAATGTGTGATGGACAGAAAAGTTTCTCCAATAATGCAGAACCAAATGAAAAATGACATGTTTATAGTGTTTATAGACTAGTGTTGCAAATTTCACATACATTTTTATCTGACCGTTAAATCAATTAACTAGTTATAATAATGGTAATAAGATGCACATTTATTTTCCTCAGTTTAAGAACTTTAAACCCTTCGAGCAGCACAATCCAAACAAATGAATTATGTAAGAAAAAATGTATGTTTAATGAATTAAAGTTCAACAAACAAACAAAAATACTGCTCTTGTCTCTCTGTCCATATTCATAAACTAGACTGCTGAAGAGATTATGGTATATTTTACAGTATACAGTATATTATGGTAACACATGGCGGCTGAAAAAAAAAAGCTCTTGTACTAAAGATAGCACAGCCGTGCTGATATTCAACACAACAGCATGACCTCGAGTGTGATATTGCCTTTACACAACAGTTCCACAAACCCTTTTCTTATCAACATATTATGTTTTTTTTTTTTTTTTTTTTTTAGTTAACCAGCCTGTGCAGAACGAACTGACTACCACTTAGTATAATTAACGGGTGAAAGAATAAATCAGTACTATATGGCCAGAAGATGAGAAACTTACAAGATATACTTTATTTTTTCATTTATTCCACTTTAGAATATCAGCTGGATTAACTTCCTGGTTCTGGGACAACTTTACAAGTTAAGCTATAGTGCTATGTACAGGAGGAATGCCTCTAGTCCAATCTAATGACTCAGTCAGAACTATTGTACAATGTCCAATATTGCATGTAGCCAATCCTGACCCTTTCTGTCCTGAAAATCTAAAAAAGTGATAATAATAATAATAATAATAATAATAATAATAATATGATTATTATAATGATGTTTATTATTATGGTAACTCATGACTGTCAGTATGGATTTAAGTGAAAGTTATATCAGAAACATGTACCTGTGACCTTGGGGATGCCCTGTAGTCGTGGAACACTCAGAGCTACCGTGACCCCAAGGTTTGTTCCCACCAGCAGCAAACCGTGACACACCAGCAGACTGCTCACAGAGACCCTCTGATGACCTGGACAGAGAATAAAACCAGTTTTTATTACCTTTTATCTGTTTGATTTTATAGTGTCTAGTTATTCTATAGACTGTTTTGAGGTTTCTTCCTCATGTCTTATCAGGGAGTGTTTCTTAGCTATTGTCGCCTCTGGGTTGCTTATTAGGATCTAAATCATATGTGCACCTGCTGTGATCTTGATCCTGCACACTGTTAAAAGCACTACAGGAAGCAAACTAAATCAGACTTCTGATTAAGAGCTCCAAGGACTAAGAATTCCAAACAGTGTCCCTGAACTCTAAATGATTTTTGACCTAGAGGAAGAAGCAGGTCTTGGAAGGATTAAAGGAAAGAAACAATCCTCCAAACAGCATCAGGGATGAAGTTTTAGCTGTGTGGAATAGCGAGGATCACTTGAGCCAGGCTGTGTAGGAGGAACTTGGCTGTTAGAGCATGTGTGGGTAAGTAACTATGGTGATAGATGGTTGGTTTCCAGGGAAACCGTAACCGAGTCTCTCTCTCCTTTTCTCTCTCTGAGTGAACCAAGAGGAGGAATTTTCATTCCTGGCTTTGGTTAAAAAAAAAGGGGGGGGGAGGGGGGGACGGACGGACGAGAGAAGCAAACACAAAATGCTCCCTGCTCTCACCCAGATGCCTTTACTGAACTGAACCAAAGTTTCATTATGAAGCATGACGCAACCTTTTGTAACAACTGCCCTTGCAGTAAGCAAAGGAGAAATTTCGAAACAATTTCGACTGTTTAAAAATTTTATATGGAAGTTTATAGCTTTAGAACAGACATGGATGCTCATTAATTATGATGATTTAAATCAAAAGGGCACGAATAGGCCAATCTGAATACATTGTGTAGCCTAAAAAAAAAAGTTTAATCGTGGGTTAGAACATGCAGGGCATACACTACCGCTCGAAAGTTTAGGATCACTTGCAAATTTCTTTATATTTGTTTAGTTATTCATTTTTTACATTCTGAGGGACTATGAAATAATACATATGGTATTAGGTAATTACGTAACATCAGCAACAACAGTCAGTTATGATAGGACAAGGAGGTCAGCCTTTGCAGCATTGTGCAGCATTGTCAAGTGCATTCTGAAAACCCATCAAGCACCATGATGAAAGACCATCCCAGGAAGGCAAACCGGAAACTTGGACTCTTGGAGCTCTGCTGCTGAGGAAAAGCTCATTTAGAGTTACCAGCCTCAGACATCACTGATCAACAAACAGCACTCGCAGCAAATATTGCATATTTATGGACGCCTTCGAGTGTATATAAAATATAAAAACAAAAGAGACCATGAAATTATAAAGTGATCCCATACCTTTCAGCAGTAGTTTATGTTGTAAATGATAAATACAAAATTAAGTTTTTAAGCAAAGTTGTTTTATGCAATTTGGCACCCCGTACATCAAAAATTTTGTAAAGTTGCTTTGGGTAAGTTTGTGTAGATGTTTTAAACTTTCATACATTATCAGATATCACAGCCACTTTCCTTACTATTACTATGAGGTTAAAATCTACCTACCTATAAATGCACAAAAAGTGATAGAAGGGCGCCAGAACACCCAGTGCACCACAGCATGCTGCGCATAGAGCACAGACTGAGAGCCCAAGGTCGACCACCCGGCCTGCAAACACCCCAGATCCCAAGGCGAGCACGCACCCATGAGATACACCAGACAAACAGGTCTGATCCACTGAGGCCCCCACCCTACAACCCACAGCACCCAAAGGATCCAATGCCAACATCCTGGTACCAGACATGCAAAGAAGGGCCAGAGCTACCCCAGTGGCACTAGGGGAACCCACACAATACTGGACCTCTATATGAGAAAATTGAACAGTAATACAACAAAGTCTCAAAGCTAACACTTTACACTATGAATGATGATATTTAGGAGATTAAACACTAATTCTCAGTTATACTGACATTAAGAACTGGTTTTTAATGACTTTTTGTGTGTGCCACTGCTGGTAAAACTCTTCTCAAATGGTCACAAGTTTAACAAATGGCAAATCATAAGCATGAAAAAAAAAAAATTAACATGGCAAAAAGCCTATGTTGGACCGCAATCGTACTGATGTGGAATAATATGGAAAAGTCATACCGCACATTCTAAACCAACTCGGGAGACAAGATTTATTGTACGGCTGCTCTGTAGAGCTAAAAGTCTGTGTGACTGTCCACCCACTCCATCCTTCCTTAACCACAAATCAGTCACTAAAGCGCCAGTTGGTTGTGCAACACAGGGGACCGTTAGTGGTCAGGATCACAGGACAAACACTTCCACTGTGCTGGCTGGCTCGTTAGGGAGACCTGCCTTGTGTTTTTCACCATCACACCTCGTTAGCTTGACCATGGGAACGACGCTCGAGCAGAAAAAGAAAATGATCAGACAATGATGAATGCAACGACTGACAAAGCTTTCTCTGTGGAAACGTCCAGGCTGGAGGCTGTGCAGTATTATCAGTCGGACGCGTTTAATAATGCTGTGACTTTAAATTAAAGTAGTATATTTCCATTGCCCATTCACGTGGAACATGAGGACCGTCTAAAGCAGCTGGCAAGAGAACGAGATGCCTTAAAAAAAAAGTGTGTGCGCGCAGTGAAAGGGAAAGGCTAAAAGGAGTCTTTCACACACAAGATGATGTGCGTGGACTTGCAGTGCCTTTCACACAAAACACTACACGACTTGTTCAGATGCTCGAGACCAGCAGTATTCTCTCCAGATACATAAAAACGCTTACTAATAACAATCCAGAAAAAATAAAAATCTATTTATAAATTGCAGTGAACAAAAGTTTTGCTTTTCTTTTTGTAAATATTGTATCAAATCACTGGTCAAAAAATAGAAATGGAAAATCTTTGTGAATACCCTCCTGAGGTCTGAGATAATGTCTAGCCCTGTAGCTTGTCTTTGGTCCGATACAGACACACGATTGGATTAAACAGAACAGCAAATCTGCTAAAGAAGACAGAATGATAAAACTCATGAATCATGTCCAGTTTTTATATATATCCATCTAAACATCTAAAAATTACTAAAAAGTAAATTTTGCATTGAGACACCACTAGTCTAGTGCAGTGACATAAATGTAAATTACATCCAAATTTCCAAACTAGAAAATGTAGCATTTCACCAAAGATCATTGCTCGAGGTTAACATTGTAGCAGTTTCATCAAATCTGCTTGCATTTGCTCTTTTTCATGGCAACTAATATAAACAAGGGGAAACTGAACTGAGGCAAAGTCTAATGTTCCATGATGTTCATGTTTGACCAATACAAAGGCATTTGTCATATTAATTCTAGGTTCCCTTTTTCAGTCTTAGTATGGACAGTCGGTAAAAATGTATGCATCCCTACTTATATTTCTATTAATGCATCCCTATTTATTATTCAGCCGAGAACCAAGAACGGCTGAATATAGATCTTGGCTTTTTAGCTTTCTGGTTGCAGATGAATATTTATAACGTGTCTGGCCTGCTCTACATGCTGGTCTTCTTCTTTCAGAGCCAGTCGTGACATCCTCTGAAGGCAAAAAATAGATTCGGCTTTTGCTTGTGTGTTCATTTTGGGAAGCCATGGAAATATACAGTCTGGTGTTTGCAAGGAACGATGGTGCAGAAATGTCTGTAAGTAGACAAGCAGACAACGTTCTTTCCTCATGTCATGCCTCAAAACCCTAACATATAATTGTCGTGCAGGAATTATGGTCAGTGACAGTAGTAGAATCTAGGATTGAGTGTTTCTACATATAAACCTGCTGCTGTTTCACAACGTCGAAGAATTACATTAGACCAAGATTACACGTCCTCAAGGAACACCTTATCCTGAGTAGTATGGCATGCATGTGAAGCGCACAGTAGCGTTTCAAAGCGTTGACACTTCACCGCCTCAACAGTTAAATTCTAACGATTAAGAATGTAATGCTGTGTGCAAAGGCAGCAGCTAATAAAGTTCACTCCATGAGTGGTGAAATATTTGCGCTCTCCTGACTCAGCTAAAAAAGAATTCTCTGTAACAACACAAAGAATCTCAGTATCCCTCTCCATCTTTTTCTTCGCTCCATAATATTTAGATTTCCCAAACTCCAAAGCAAACTCTGACCAATATCAACATGCCCGGAGTCCGTCTCCAACACTGCAGTAAAAGCTTTGATCTCGTTCATGCTCGGAGCTGGATCGGCGCTGGGTCACGTCGTAGGGAGCGGCAGAGTAGAAACAGACCCACATTCTTTATTTAAAAGAAGAACAAAAAACAGCCAGAAAGGGATCAGAGATTGGACGAAGGTTTTGTGCACTGATCTAATCCTCAAAAGAGTTTAAAACGAGAAACTTGCAATGAATAAGTACATAAAGTTCCTTGCTGACTGATAAGAAAGTAACATGAATTATCTCTTTAAAATGCTTTGATATTAATTATCATTTTGAGATTGATAGGTAAGATACATTCAAGTTCACTTAATCAACAGATCAGACAAGAGAAAATGTAGATGAAGAGAAAATATCCTTTTCTGTCCAATTATCTTCAAATATAGCACAAGGGGAAAAGCAGGAATTTTGGTTGTGCAGAATAACAACACAGTTAAAAGAGTAAAAATATCCCTTTATTTACTCTGCACTAATGCACTTATCCCAATGTTTCACTAGTGATTGGATACCATCACAACAGACAGTTTTCTCTGTATGCCGGTGAAATGATCAGACTGCCTGCTCCATGACGTCTGAAACGCTGGCCTCCCAGAAACTCCTTTAATGGTCCAAACATGTGCAAAGGCTTGGAACAAGGTCAGGACTGTACGGGGGATGTGGCAATAACTCCTAGCTGAGTTCTTGTAATGTGCAAATGGTGTTGGTGAATGATTGTGTGTACAGTTCCCACAGACGGATGCGTCTCTTCCGCAAGTTGGTGACAAGGATCAGGCGTTCCATTCACTGAATGTTTACGGGAAAGAATGCCGCGGTTCCTGAGCCACCTCGGCTAGGATCATTATTCACAGATGTACAACCTTCTTTAAAATGTTTACACAATTCAAAGGTTTAAACTGCGACTAAGAGTCTCATCACTGTACTGTGCTTGAAGTCTTCTGTAAATATCAATTGCTCTTACGCCTTCATTCACCAGAAATTTCATCACCTTTCCCGGTTTGACTCGAAAGCTGTCATACATGATATTGTCATCATCAGTTTTTCAAAGTCTCAGATTCACTGAGGGATGAATTAGGTCATTGAGACTTAATTTCATGCAAGCATGACAATATTAATTACTTCCTAATTAGTTTCTAACATCACAGTCCACAATTACTCTGACATTCCCAATAATGATCAGATCATGAGCTTGTGATAACATCTAAGCTTCTGGGTAGTCGACTCCGTCTCTCTCTAGAATCAGAGAACAGGGGAAGAAGTTGTGTATCATCAGCAGGCCGCTGTTTGTTTGCTGCATGGCTGCACACATGGGCGCGTGTTTAGGCCAACGGTGACAAAGCCACTCACTGACAAGAGCCCACACTAGCATAGAGTATGGCTGAGTCAAGCATGAGAAGTGCTGAGTCATTCACAGCACTGCTAATCGACTGTATGAGAGGATTGTTTCAAACAATACCACAGGTCACAGATATGTTTATTCTAGTTTTTTCCAGGAATGTTTTGAGGAAAGTCACAAGAATTCGTCGTGCTTGCGTGGCCTGTGTAGCCGGATTCTCTCACACAGCTCAGATGAATGTGACGTCTTCATGTCCCGGGTCGGTCCGTGGGGTAAACGTCTAAAGCCTTGGAGCCTTCTAAAAAAGCACATCGTTGATGCAGAGCGAATAAAAAGGGCAATTAGAGGCTTTAAAAGGACCATCGTGTTGCATTCGAAGACACTTTAATGGATGTCTAATGGACACAGTTATAGTTTGAGGTCAAGTCAGATGAGCTTCAGGTGGGACATAATGTTTACTTGACTCACTCAAATGCAAATCACTTTGTAGTAAGTTGTACTTTGGATGTTATTCAAATATTTAGTAAAAAGCTCTTGTATTGGAATACAAGCCATGGCAGGTCTGCATGAACATAACCTTCCTTCCTCCCATAACCACTCTGATTATGTTTCTTTGTTCCTTTCTTACCTTCCGCATTCATAGCTATTTCTCCTGCTTTAGCAAACACAAATTAGGACCATAAAACCTGTGAAATGGTCAATGTTTTTAAGACCAAAGGGGGAATAAAAACTTGTGTATATGGGGACTAGTCCTCAGTGCTCAGGCCACAAAATGGAGTTTTGCTTAAACAATCTTTGTTTAAGACATTAGATCCAAAATGTTCAGTGGTACCAGATTTTTAAGGAAAGTAGCTGATTTATTTAAACAAAACAAAACAAAAAAGCCACTGCTGGTATTTAGGATTACTTTACAATTGCTTAGATACTCAAATGTTTACGCAAATGAGCTCTTCTGAAAAGCTGCTTGGAAAACATCAGAGCTACATCGATGATGAAAAATTCCTTCATCGTCGTTCATTAGGATCAGCAGCAGACGAGTCGGATTTATATTATCGAGAGTAAAATGTGGCAGCGATCACAATGCAATGATGATGTTATCTATTTAAGTGCATCTATAATACATGTGAGCTTACCCTCAACAAAAATCAGGAAGTGACGTTATGTGGTTGTGAGCTGTCATTCTGTCATCACTTATACATTCTTATCACACAAATTAGGGTGGGTTCCCTGTTAAGATATCTCAGGGAGTTTTTCCTTGCCACCTCCACCCTCTACTTGCTCATCAGGGACTATTTGATAAGTATATTGTATATAGTATATAGTATGATAGCACACAATAATAAAATAATTAAAAAAACTTAAACGATAATAGCCAGGGCACAAAATCTGCTACGGCTTATTAAACCCCTGAGGGTGAATGAAACTGTTCATTTTCGGGAATTTCTAACAAAACCTCTTTATCACATATAGAATGGGTTGAGCTTAAAATTAAGAACAGAAATTAATCTAAATAAACTGTAATCTGAGGACATAACTACAGCGAATAAGCAGCTCATTACAGAACGTTTAACATTAAATAAGAACAGATAGATAACACAACTAATATTACTGAATTAAGTCACTAATAATTTAATAAAAGGGCATTAAAGCTTTTAATGAAAGTGCCGTTCCTTGTCGCTGGAGTGCCAACCTTATCTTATAGTAATGTGCAAAAGTATTGCCCCCTCATTTCTTCCTATTTTGCTTTCAAAGAGCCAGACCTTCTCGTATTTTCAATGTAGTCTTGAGGAATAGTTCTCCAGGCTTCTTGAAGCACTTTTTTTCTCTCATTTTCAGTCCACTTCCTGTACCTGAGCAATTTCAGAGGAATGTTTTTTTAGCCACTCAATGACCTTTGAATCATTCAAGCATATATATGTATATATTTTTTTACTTAAGACATGAACCAGTGAGAAACAGGTGAAGATGATGACAGATGATCAGGCCGGTGATTAGTACTGGTGATACTAGTGATGCTGAATGCTGAGTGGTTGGAACAGAAGAGAGGGGAAATGAGGTTGCTGCTGAGGTTGTTAAATAAATAACCAATTTTGAAACTATATCTTTAAGCACTTTGCAGTAAAATTTGTTCCCACTTCTTTAATTTAATCTACATCATTTACTTTCATTACTTTCATTAATACAGTATGAAGAAATTAAGGGGGTTAAGATTTTATACAGTGCTGTAGTTTACCCTGCCCACACCAGTACAATAAAAAAACAGTTAAAGGTCACTTGCAAAGCAAAATTCATGTTTGATCATTTTTGGACAATCGAATAGGGTGAAACTAGTGCTTGTAGAGACACAAAATATGAGAAGAAGAAAAAAAACATGAATTTCCTGTTTCCTTTTTCCATGTGTGGAGAAACCTGGGCTTGAACATGACAGTCAACTTTCTGCTTCTCTAATGACATCATAAGGGGGAAAACAAGTCATTTGCATAGTCCCTACTCTGGGTCAGCATGGTCGCTGAGCTATTGTTGGATGTACAACAGAACACAAGTCATGAACTGGCTCTGTTGCAACTCTCTGTGACAAAAAAATTATACCCTGAAGCTGACAATTTTTTGATAACTTAACAGGACCACCTTAATGTCAGATAATAGTACTATATAGGCGAGTGTTCTTCTTTTCTGAAAGTCTAACAACACAAGTGTCACTACAGAACATCCTTAAAAATAGGAAGTGAGAAAGCCTTTTAAGTTTGTAAAAAATGCAACTTTTGAAGTTGATCTTTTTCAGGAAATAACTTCAGGCAATCCTTAGGTTACTTCCTGTCCTTTGAGCTCTTATACGTCTCTGGAGTTGTTCAGTTGGTCCGAGGCAAGCAGGAACACAGCTCAGGGATAAACACACATACCTCACCATCTTTAATGAAGGGGATCAAAACCTGTCCTGACAAATCACTTCATCTCGGCGCTACAGAAAACGCAAACCGTGATTCAATACAAAAAAAAAAGAAAAAGAAAAAAGAGATTCGATTAACAGATTTAAAAAGTGCATTTTCTCACTCTGATCTCTACAGAAGACAGAACCATCTCAACTTCAGCTGACCTCAACACTCCCTTGTTTTGATTTCCTTTTTTTCAAACTCAACCTTCCTAACTTCCTACACCCCCGAGTTGAACACAGAAGATAAGCTCTTTCTTATTGCTCCCATCATCAGTGCACTTTTTATTTCTTTCCAACACAGCCAAGTCTCAAATCTGATTGGTTAGAATATGTTGATTAATTTTCCATGACAGCAGCTCTGACATTCCATCGAATGCATTTGATTAACATAACATGGTATTATTGTTACTATAGTAACCGTTTGCTCACAGGGAAGTGGTGTAGTAGACGTGGCGATCCAGTGCAAACACATAACTTGCACGTGCATGCACCCACACTTTAAATCTAAACCCTGACACACACACACACACACCTCCCACACACAGGCAGCTGTCTCAAATCCTAAACTTATAAAATCATAACACACTCGCTAATGAGTGACTGCTCGTTTAACAAGAGAATCATACTGCATAATGAAAAAGAAGCGTTAGAGCAGAGGGCAGACATGCTAGCGTGCTTGTTTCCATTGTAATACAAGCAAACAACTAAGATCAAACATTTGTTCTAGTTATTGTCAGTTCAATGATATGGCTAGCTAGGATTGCTGGCGCTAGCTGTGTAATGTCTTTAGTTCAAACTCCACCTAATAGCAAAAAGTGTGTTCTGGTTTTAGACATGAGAAGTCTCTGGTTAGCTAGGTTCATTCATAGCAAGAACCAACAAGTCTAATACAGAAGCGGCAAAAGTGCAGCTCCTCAAATGACCACTAGGAGTTAATGGCTCCAAAAGCAGTTAATAACAACACAGGGCCCTGTTAAATGGTGCAACCTTACAACAGAAATAAACATATCTCAGTACTTAGAGTTCCTGTACATGACAACTTACAGGGGTGAATTTTTACAGTATGTCATTATAGTAAGCCATAAAATTATGCATAATCAGAGGTGTGGTCAATTTGAGTGACAGATGCATTGCAGGTGGCTAACTGCCAGCTGTCTAGAATACATCGTTTTAACTAACCTTCTAAATGGAATCGTTGTAGTTTAACTTACCACAAGAAATGTAATGAGTTGACACGGGACAATGTGTAGGGTATGGATGACAGAGTTCAATCAAACACAAAGTAACATTAGCATATAAACTAAGGTTAGCCACCTGATCATTTTAGCTAAGCTAAAGCTAAGCTAGCTAGCTTGTTATAACGGGGGTAAGTAGGCGTGTTCCAACCAAATATTTTCCTAATATTACTTTTGGTTTTATTCATATTTTATTATTTTTATATGGTATTTTTTTATTATTATTATTATTATTATTTTAACCATTAATTTTCAGTTTTTTAAAATGGAGAAACGTATGAGCAGAAACGTCCAGAGATAATACTGTGAGAATTAAAGACCAGAGTTACGGCTTACTCATCAAACACCACACCCAGACCCACAATCACACTCACACACACTATAATACAGCTTAACAAAAAGAAGAGGCCAAGCCTATGATGTAATCTCAAACCCATTTCCTCAAAACACACACACAAAACAGTACACACACAACACACACGCACACACTGTCCCCCAGCTGCTCAAAAATATTCCAGTGTAGTCTCAGTGGCCAAGAAGATGCTATGGGTTCAATCCACTACATTCATAACACTGATGTTCATAAAACAGATTTTCTGGAATCAAATCTAAATCTGAAAGATTTCAACACAACATGAAAACAGTCTGTCACATGAAGTCCTGTAGTGAATCAGGAGCAAATGAGAGGTTTCCCCCAAATAATCACCTAAAAGCACATCACAGGTTTCAGCCAATCACAAATAACACACTGACAAAGTGTATGATGTCAGGATAAAACCCTGTCAGAAAAATTATAGGGTGTGTGTATGTGTGTGTGTGGGGGTTACATACTGTACCTATAGTGTGTAATTTCTGCCATTTGGATTAAGCTGGTGATGGTTAGGTGAGTGTTTGTGTTACACAGTTTACTGTAAATGTGTGCAGGTTTAAGGCGGGCTGCATTTACAAAAGGGGAAGCTCTTTACATGTGTGTGTGTGTGTGTGTGTGTGTGTGTGTGTGTGTGTGTGTGTGTGTGTGTGTGTGTGTTCAGAGAGGGTAATGCTGTCTAGGAAGGAGTTATTACAGCTAAGGTACACTAACATTGAAACAGACATACTGTCTGTGCAGCTGCTGTAAATTAAATTTCAAAGCTTTTAGCTGTCACAAACGTTTTTCCCTTTTTTATGGCGCTGCCTTGTTTTATTCTCGATTGTGATTGGTCAGAAGGTGCTTCACGGAAGTTGCGCATTCACTGATGTGGTGAAGTACTTGAAAAAAAAAAATAATAATTTAACATTGTTTAAGATGTGTGTCTGTGTTTACCAGAGAGGATATTGTGGACAGGTGTAGCGATGTTGATGTCCTGCAGATGCTCCAGTGTCTCAGTGTGAAACAGGCGGAGTGTGGAACCTGAGCTGAAGGCGATCCAGATGCCCACTCCTGCTACCACCATCTGGGACACGACCATCCCCTCCTCCTGATGCGCCTCTAACTGGTGCTGTACAACACACAGGACAAACACAGTTTAAGGCTGTATTCAGTTAATCCTTATTATCTAGCAATGCAATATTTAAGACTTACAGACTGGTAGAAAACACGCCTCTCCTTGAAAAGAATCATTTGCACCTCATGTCACGACATCTAGCATATTACTTATCGGATGCCGGTGTCAAAACCCACATTCAAAATCAGTCCCAGAAGCACTTTCAGTAAGAAAACACATCTGATAACGTTATGTCATCTTAAACAACACTTTGTCTCTTTAGTAACTGCGTAAGTTGTTCTGAATTGCCTCTGAAGCGTCAAATCCCTATCTAGCCCCTGATCAAGGGCACTACTTGGTGGTACAAGGACAACGCCATCAAAACCAGGAGGAATCACTTTTTTGTACACTATATGAGAGTCACATTATGACAACAAATCAAATTTCTGCAAATTAACTTCTTTATTACATTCTTCATCAATTTTCACACACTCATCTCTCATGGATATGACAATAATCAGCAGAATGGCGTGTGTGGCAAAGCATCAGGTAATCCAGTAGGTCAACCTGTAATCATCAGGTAACCTTTCTGTTAGTTCAACAAACATATATAGTAGCCTAACATTGGTTAACGGTACTTTTACCGTTCACTGTTATGACTGCTGTCATGGTAGTCACATGGCTGCAAATAGTATATAGAGGTCACACCTACAGTACCATACTGTGACTGACACAGTCTATGACTCCTTTATTAGGACTGGTGGTCACAAAAGCCACACCGCATTCACAATGACAGAGAGAGAGAGGACATGCCTTCTTTGCTGAGGCTCAAAGAGGTCACACCTCCTTTATTAAGAATGTCAGCTAAACAGGCCACACCTGCTTCATTAGGACTTACAGTCCCATAGGCTTTATTAAGGCCAAACAGTGCATAGGCCATGCTTCCTTCACTATGACCAAAACACAAAACTTCTTCATTAGGACTATCAGGCACATTGGCCACACCTCCTTCTCCTTCTCACTAGAACTGAACAATACAGAAGCCACACCTCCTTCATTAGTACCTACCAGTACAGAAGCCACGCCTCCCTCTTTCATTAGTACTGACTGGTACAGAACTACTAAACTTATCCTTCATTAGCAGTTTCCTGCATATTCTGGATTTCTGGATAAATAACATTCTACTTGTAGAAAGCTGAACACTAACCCCCTCCCCCCTGCATGCATGGCTGATAAATGACACCTGGGTCTGATTCATCATCCCTGCTCTGATTAGTGCAGCGTCAGCATTTGGTCAGTCTGTAACTCTTAGGGAGGACACCATGTTTGAGAAACAGTACATCGCCATGGAGAAACAAATCAGATACTTCCTCTTAAAACTGCAGAAGTGCATGTCTGATCTTGTCAGCAGCTTAATGAAGTCATAGAAACACACTTCTAGATCAGAGAAACCAGACAGTGATCATTCACGCAGGAGAAACCACACTGCACCATATACAGTGTAATACATTTTTAAACCTTGCTTGTTTCACACCACGCCAATAAATTTTCAGCACAATGTGTTAAGCAATGCATTAACGATCAAAGCGATCAATGATTGAGCTCTGCGATGATCAGACAGATGGATTTTCCAGTAGCTTGCTGTCTTGTAAAGTGAGCAGTCTCTCACAAATCGATTTCTTAGTCACAGAAAAAAGAGTGTGCAGCAGAAACAGCTGCATAATCAGCAAAATGGCACAAAAGGAGAATGTTTTAGTAACAAAACCGAGGCTGGACCTGAAGTGTTGGAAAAAAGACGAAAAATGTTGGAAAGAGCTGAGCATGTTGCATATACTGTATAACCCAAGCTTATACAGTGTTTCACTGATCTGTCAGTGTTGACAGAAAAAAATGTGGGTTATCTCCAATGTCAAAGAGTTCGATGGGCGTTACATGGCCTGTCCATATGTATCTCTTATATGATGTTAAGCTACCTTGTCTTACTGGATCTGGCTCAGGAATGAGGGAAACGAATGAATTTCCCTGCTTTGTGCGACTGTGTGCATGTGCCTGTCTTCTTATGTAAATACATCCCTGTATACAGTAGATATCTGTTGATGACCACTTTATCTGGCTTTACAGAATCCAAAAGAAAAGATTGCCCTTGATGAGGAAGCTGAGCACGACGGTAGCAAGGAAAAACTCCTTGAGACGGCAGTAAGAAGAAACCTTGAGAGGAACCAGCCTCTACATGGAACCCATCCTTGTTTGGGTGACATCAGATAGCAGACACATCTTAATATCAACTGTTAACATTTGTCTGGTACTGTATATAAAAGTAAACTGGTGACAGAAACATGGCCACCCAAGGCTCCCACCCACGCCCACAGAGCCACAGGCCAGCCTATTCAATTCTGTGGGTCCAATTTTTAACATAAAGTTAAAGACATAAAGACATAAAGTTTTAATTGTACTGTATCATAAACACCACATATTGTATCAAACCAAACTGAAAATAAATGTGGTCCCATCGCTATTAATATGTCAACTGCAATATTCTAACCCAGTGATGGAGAAAGATTCTGGTCGTTTACCTCCACAGTGTGTGTGCAAGCATTGATTACGAAGACTTGTCCCCCAGATGAGGCCCACACACACTCCCCGACGGCCAGCAGAGCCTTTACTGGCAGCACACCCAGCTTCAGTAACCGCACGCTGGAGGAATCCCATGAACCGTCTGCAGAAAATAAATAATCTGTAAATCATGCAGCACTATAAAGATGGAAAATTGCTTTAAAATATGTTTTAAAGATTAAAGCATAGGAACATTCACAAAACTGTCATACGCCATTAAAACGATCACTAATTTGAGCACAAATCATCAATCAGCTTCAGCTGCACGGAAACAAGTCACCACCAACTCAACTCTAATTCACACGCCATATGCATATCAGATGTGCCAGTTTACCCTCATGTGTGTCTAAGTTGCATAAACCACACCCTAATTTATGGAGAAGTTGCCAAGCAACAAGGACAAGATGATGGAAAAGAAGAAAAACCATGGAAAGAATTACAGAATCCATTAGCATGAATAAAAGGTCCCATATTTTAATATATCTACTATCTCCCAAATTATGTGCGTGTATGTGTGTGTGCGCTAATGCCCCAGCTGAAATGCCCCTCAGACAATGCATTTTTTATACCCCAGACTCTGTTTGACTCCTGCTGCAAACATGCTGTTTCAGTGTCTATGTAAATGAGCTACGGCCATTCATAGAACAGCAGAGCTGAGCAACAAGCTGGGGGATGGGGCTCTTCTTATATGAGGTTATATAGACCCCATATAGCCCCGGCCAACACAACAATGGAAAAAGAATCAAATTTATTTATTTATTGTGCAAGTCCACTGGAGATCCATCTGAATGTCTAAAAATGAATAAAAGTAAATTCAGCATAACAGGTTTCCTTTACAAATATATTTTCATTGTAATATTTTACTGTTTCAGTAGTAAAAGCTCATACTGTGGATGACACTCCACATAATATAAGTCTAATAATAAATGATAATGTGTTGAGAATCAACTATGAAACATTAAAACACAACATGTAGTTCATTAAGAAATATGTAGTAATCAGTGGTTAAAGCACTGGACTACTAGGAAGATTCCAGGTTCAATTCCCAGTACCACCAAGTTGCCACTGCTGGGGCCCATGAGCAAGGCCCTTTACCCTTAACCCTGATAAACTATAGTTGCTAAGATGACTACATTGCTTTGTATAATATTTGCCAAATGCCAATAAATATAAACAGAGCATTATGCTCCAAACTGTGTGGTTATGGGTATATGGCGTGGTTCCATGATGGTTATGTGCAGCTACAGTATGTGGTGGTTATATGGCATTATGTAATGGTTATATGGTGCTATGTGTTGGTTACATGGTGGATATATGATGCTATGTGGTGTTTATATAGTGTTATGCGGTGGTTATATAGTTCTATGTGTTGGTTACATGGTGTTTATGTGGTGGTTATATGGTGTTTATGTGGTGGTTATATGGTGTTGTGTGGTGGTTATCTGGTGCTATGTGTTGGTTATATGGTGCTGTGTGGTGGTTATATGATGCTATGTGGTGGTTATACTGTATGGTGCTGTGTGGAGGTTATATGGAGCTATGTGGTGGTTAAATGGTGCTATGTGGTGGTTATATGGAGCTATGTGGTGGTTATATGGTGCTTTGTGGTGGCAAAAGATAATAAATAAAAAAACTGAGAAAAACTGACGCAGAAATTGCATATTCTTGTTTAACCATCAGATATAACCTTGAATAATGATTATTGTTTTCCTCTGCATATCTGCATGTCCTGACGCTACACTTGCTCCGGTTAAGGTTCCACCCAGAATGAAAACGATTCTGTGTGAATAGTAATTGTAAAGCAGACAAAAGTGACACAATCCATTAGAATATTCATCAGGCATCATGCCCTGTCGCTAGCATGGACTGTCTCAAATACCACGAGTAACAAGGCTGCACTTTAGAAACACAGTTCACCACATACACACACACACGTTCACACAAGCAATAACTGCAAGATTGATGTAAGTGTGTAGGAGGTGTGTGTGTGTGTGTGTGTATGTGTGTATACATAATGGCGTGTTCATAAAGAGGTTTAGATATGAACATATCCTTGTTTTCCAGCAACAGTCTATTTAAAAGGTAGAGGTTGAGGGTGCTTTAAAGTGTTGTTTAAGAGTGCACACACACACACACACACACACACACACACACACACACACACACACACACACACACACACACACACACACACACACACACACACACACACATGCACACACACAGGCTGCTATTGAGGACAGTGCACTACTGAACAGACCAAAACCCGAGTGAGAAACTGTGTGTATGTGAACACAAAAGACACTTCAAAAATAGGCACAGAAACAAATGGAAGAAATAAATCATTGATGAATAAATGTAAACCACAGACCCTATAGAATTCTCACTCTGTACTTGCTTAATAAAATGAGGTTATTCATAACTTCATGTGTGTCTTTTTTCTTTTATAGCCTTTAGTTACCTCTACCTGATCTACATTCTGTTTGTGCAACTCTGGACGTGCTGCTTACATAACGCGATCACCCACCCGCGCATGCATGTACGCAACCACACACACACACACACACACACACACACACACACACACATTACATTAAGTTGTGGAAAGACTTACAACATTACTCTAACCCTTACATTACAGAATGCTTCAGTGTTTTTCGATTTGTGTTTGAGTGTGTGTTTGTGTCCTTGCGCATGTACTTGGTGGGGACCAACTGTCCAAGGAAGGACTGGAATTTCAGACCCTTTCTCCTGGAAATTCAATGTACGTTCCAGAGAGCATTTAATTGGACGAACATGAAATTAGGACAAAGCGGGTCATTAAAATAATTAAATTGTGATATTCCAACAAGGATGGACATATACACACGTGGACAAAATTGTTGGTACCCTTCGGTCAATGAAAGAAAAACTCAGAATGGTCACATAAATAACTTTAACATGACAAAAGTAATAATTTAAAACAATTCTATGAATGTTAACCAATGAAAGTCAGACATTGCTTTTCAACCATGCTTCAACAGAATTATTTAAAAAAACAAACTCATGGAACAGGCCTGGACAAAAATGATGGTACCCCAAGAAAATACTGAAAATAATGTGACCAAAGGGACATGTTAATTCAAGGTGTGTCCACTAATTAGCATCACAGGAGTCTACAATCTTGCAATCAGTCAGTGGGCGTATATATAGGGCTCCAGGTAGTCACTGTGTTGTTTGGTAACATGGTATGTACCACACTCAACATGGACCAGAGGAAGCGAAGGAAAGAGTTGTCTCAGGAGATTCGAAAGAAAATTATAGACAAGCATGTTAAAGGCTATAAGACCATTTCCAAGCAGCTAGATGTTCCTGTGACTACAGTTGCACATATTATTCAGAAATGTAAGATCCATGGGACTGTAGCCAACCTCCCTGGACGTGGCCGCAGGAGGAAAATTGATGGCAAATCAAAGAGACGGATTATCCGAATGGTAACAAAAGAGCCCAGAAAGACTTCTAAAGAGATCCAAGGTGAACTTCATGCTCAAGGAACATCAGTGTCAGATCGCACCATCCGTCGTTGTTTGAGCCAAAGTGGACTACATGGGAGACGACTAAGGAGGACACCATTGTTGAAAACAAATTATAAAAAAGCCAGACTGGAATATGCCAAACTACATGTTGACAAGCCACAAAGCTTCTGGGAGAATGTCCTATGGACAGATGAGACAAAAATTGAACTTTTTGCCAAGGCACATCACCTCTATGTTCACAGACGGAAAAATGAAGCATATCAAGAAAAGAACACTGTCCCTACTGTGAAACATGGAGGAGGCTCTGTTATGTTCTGGGGCTGCTTTGCTGCATCTGGCACAGGGTGTCTTGAATCTGTGCAGGGTACAATGAAATCTCAAGACTATCAAGGGAGACTAGAGAGAAATGTGCTGGCCAGTGCCAGAAAGCTGGGTCTCAGTCACAGGTCATGGGTCTTGCAACAGGACAATGACCCAAAACACACAGCTAAAAACACCCAAGAATGGCTAAGAGGAAAACATTGGACTATTCTAAAGTGGCCTTCTATGAGCCCTGACCTCAATCCTATTGAGCATCTTTGGAAGGAGCTGAAACATGCTGTCTGGAAAAGGCGCCCTTCAAACCGGAAACAACTGGAGCAGCTTGCTCATGAGGAGTGGGCCAAAATACCTGCAGAGAGGTGCAGAAGTCTCATTGACACTTACAGGAATCGTTTGATTGCAGTGATTGCCTCAAAAGGTTATGCAACAAACTATTAAGTTAGGGGTACCATCATTTTTGTCCAGGCCTGTTCCATGAGTTCATTTTTTTTATAATTCTGTTGAAGCATGGTTGAAAAGCAATGTCTGACTTTCATTGGTTAACATTCATAGAATTCTTATTTATTATTACTTTTGTCAGATTAAAGTTATTTCTGTGACCATTGTGAGTTTTTCTTTCATTGACCGAAGGGTACCAACAATTTTGTCCACGTGTGTAGATATATTTGGGCTTTTGGCTTTCCAATTCAAGTTGAATCCATATTAAAATCTTGTCTCTTTAAGTTCTGGATCTTTTATCTTTTTATGAAGATTGGTCCCTATAAGAAGCTTTCGCTCTCTTTCTCTTACACGCACAAACACCTTTTACGCAAACATACCTTTCACACACCCTGAAGAGAAACTGACTAGCTGTGATTAATTATGTTGTGTGTTTGTGCTCCTCATCAATCTCTCTTTCTCTCTCTCTCCCCTAATCCTGCTTTATTCAGGCTGAGCGAGTTCTGTCAGGCTTTAAAAAGTCAAGAGTTATGACTCAGAGCAGCCATTACATCATCTCTCTGCAGGGTTCCCCTGACACTGCTTCTGTGCTTCACACACAGATTTTTAACATATTATATAATAGAGTCCATTCTTTGCATTTTCCAGTGATTTAACTCAAGAACACCAGTCTGCTGACCGACATATCATACTCTTATAATCCCCATTATACACACAGTTCCTTTTCCTTTTTTTTAAACATCCAAATCCATCTTTACCAAATCATTTCTCACATCTCACCGTTAAATTGGTTGACCAGACGACACTTGCTGTTCATTAATGCCAACTTGCTAACAAACTAATAAACAGAAAGCGAATCATTTTCTTAGCTGGCTATAAAAATCATACAAATAATCTGTTAATGCTAGCAAAGAAGCGTGGCTTTTATTTATATCTTGAACTTATACCTAGCACTGTTTGAAGCACTTTTTCAAATGCTAGCTAAAGTAAAGCAATATTAAAGCAATATTATATCAAATCTGTTAGAGGACCTGTTTAATGTACTGTGATCATTGAAGTTTAATCCATTGATTTTCATCCATTTTACTAACATGCTAACATTATAATTTAAATAATCCCTGAGTTTAGGGATTATTAGAATGCTAGATAACAGACCTGTTAAACTAAACTCAGAGATAAATGTTTACTAGAATCCTAGAAAATCAGCTTACCCTAACACTAAGGAGAGGTTTTATTAGCACACGGTACTATCAAATCTTGAGTTAAATAATTCTTTTGATTGTGTAAAACTGCTTTGCGACAATGACAATTGTTAAAAGCACTATACAAATAAAATTGAATTGAACTGAATTGAGTTTGATGTTAACTAGAAAGCTAGCAAAAGCGGTTTAGGTTTTTAGTTTAATTAGCATGCTAGTAAATCTGCTCAACTAAACAATAAATTTAATGTTCACTTGCTAAAAGTTTAATGTAATCATGAGTTTACATTTTATTAGCATGCTAACAGATTTGTTAGACTTAACCCTGAGTTTGATGTTTGTTAGCAGCCTAGCAAATCTGCTTAACTAATCCAAGAGTTTAGGTTTTACTAGCACATTAGATAACCTGTTTTATGTAACCATGATTTTATGTTTTACTATCATGCTAACAAATCAGTTTAGAGTAACACTGATGTACAATGTTACTAGCATGCTAGCAAATGTGCTTGACATTACCCCAAGCCGGTGTTTTATTAGCAAGCTAGCAAATCTGTGCTTCTTAAACCTGGGCTAATGTTCTACTAGCATGCTAGCAAATCTAAGAATGTAAAAAAAAGCCTCATAACTGAGACATCATACAGAGAAATGGAATATTCCAGTCTGTTACAGAAAAAAGAAATAATGGAAAGAGTGGGATAGTGAAAATTATTGGAGAACTGTCCTTCACTGTCTGTCTTTCTCCGTGCCTGTTAGATCAGATGAACTTCGAGTTCGGGAATTTTACCAAAGTCATCCAAAATATTGTTTTTTGAGAAAGAGAATGTATTTTTAATCTAGGTCTCTTTCTTTCCTTTTTAACTAAAAACAGGGAACAGCAAAAACTCCTAGCAAGTCACAACTAATTTGTCAGAGCAATGAGGATAGCAGGAGAGAAAAATATAAGAGAAAATATGAGAAAAAATATGCTTTGACACTCTTTTAAAGGACTTAGCATTGGCTAATCGTCCGCACATCCATTTTTGCAACAGTAAACAAAACTTCACTTAAATGTAAATAGGTGGTATTAGCTTTACAAATGCTAACAAAGAAACATCACTGTTTTTTCTAGCATGCTTTGCCATTGAGTCTGTAAAACTATTAAAAGATTAGCTAGGCTAATTAGCAAAAAAAAAATAAAAATACTGTAAACTAACATCCCTAAAAAGTAATCACGCAACACTAGCATGGTTACAAATGACCCAAGCTATGCTGAGAAGATAGAGTCTGTAAGATGATTAATTAGACATGGATTACCTTTGCTAATTTGTTTAATGCCTAGCTGTGAAGAATAAGTAGACTAAACTATCATCAAACGTATGATAATAGAAGCATTATGGCTGACAACATTAGCATGATTATGCTAACCAAACATCAAGGTGAGTTTTATTAGCAAGCAAGTTAAATCATGTATGCTAATTAGCAGAAAAAACATGGCAGGATTGGCTTATTTAAACAAACCGTTATGGATGTTAAGTTGCAATAAAACTATTGTCAATAAAACATTTTACTTGATTGACGCAACACTTTACATGGACCAAACCACACAGTAAGTCAATTTTACAAGCAAAATAATCAAAGATGGTGAAGGTTTATTGTGAAAGTAAACAGTTAGTAGTTACCTCTACCACTATGTTCACTTATCTCCAACTCCAGCATTTTGAAGCTTATTTATTGTTGAGTGAAAAAGGAACTTTAATGGAAAATTACAACCTTAGGCTGTAGTCTCATAGCTAGCTTTCAAGCTGAAATAAAGGAACTGGCACTGCAAGTTATTGTTTAGCCAACCTATTAGGCATATATATTTTTAGAAACAACATGATAGATTCGCCTTTATTATGTTATAATCTACTGTCTATTTTACTTAAATTTCACATGCTCGGGTATTAGCTAGTCCATATGGCAATCAGTTTGGAGTCTGAATTTAAAAGCGGGGCACTTACCTGGTGTTCGCGAGTACACAGCAAGGGAGCCACTGACCAGGCCGACATACAGAGACGGACTCTTGTACGCTAAACACGTCACGGCAGCTCGATCTGGTGTAAAGAAGTGCTGCAGTCTGACCTTCTTTGATCTCTGACTGCTCTTATAGACGGAGATGCTGCAAAAAGGAGAAACAAACTGCCTTTGGTGCAATTTTACAAAGTTACTGTATATGATTGTTGATTTAATAATATATTGATTTAAACAAAAAATATTGTCCAAAGTATTAGTGTTTCCAAAAGTGTGGGCCATAAAGGTGTCACAAGTATAATTGATTTTTAATTTTCAATTTTTTAATTAGGTATAAAATTCCGATAAAATAATTCTGATTAAGTATTTACATTTAAAAAGTAACAAGATCTAATAAAACAAGGCCATGGCATTGCAATAATGTGAGACTCTTTATTTATTCATCTCATGTGTTGATCAGAGTTGTGATTACAGGTTTGGATTAATTTCTTTTGGGAACGGCTGAGCTAGATTTCAAGTGAAAATGACTGTTTTTGATCATGCAGCAAACTTAGTAGTAGCTATCTGACATTGAGTACCTAGCTAAATTAACTTACTATTGTACTGTACTATATATAATACACTGAATATTATGGATAATGTTCAGTCTACAATCAAAAAAGGACGAGTTGTGAAACTTCCTGTAACTTAAGGTTCACCCATTTATGGACCCATTGACACCAGCATCATGTGGAATCTACTTAATCGGATGTTACCTGCCCTCCTCTGTTCCCACACACACGGTTGGTGTGTTGCAGCCCCGAGGCTCAGGGTTTCCTTCTCCTTCTTCCAGGGGCTCGTCCACAGGTACATAGGTCATGCAGAGGATCCGTGACTCCACGTTGAAGCACTCGGTCACCTTCGGGCTGGAGTTCTGCATAGCAACTATGGCGATCTGAGCCATCTGATTGGTACAGCTGGCCACCTAAACATAAACATGGACATCCTCAACGTTCGTATTTGAACAACCCGGTCAGCTGTAAACTAAAATATACATCTAGAATAATGTAATGCTTGTAAAACATATAAAACATGAGAAGCTCAACATTTTACCGTGAGATTGCAATGTATTACTTCTTCTTTTTTTTTATGCTTGAACATAAGAAACATGCAAAAGACAAAGTTCAGGGAAGTCTGCAGTTTCTAGAACCATACAACCGATGTTCAAGTCAAACTGGGATTTTTGACTGTGCAGAATGACAACACAGTTGTCAGAGAGAGTAAAACCATCTTTTTTGTCTATATGATCCCCTGCTACACTAATGCACTTATCCCAGTCTCAAAGAGATATCAACAGTTGGTTGATATCCCTGTGTTATCAACCACTTAGTTTCTTAGTACTCAAGAGCCCTGATCAGAATGCCTGATTTGCATCTGAAACGCTGGCCTTCCAGGAACTATATAATGGCCCAAATATGTGGAAATGTCTTAGAGCAACTTCGGGACTGTATGTGCAAGTGGTGTTGGTGAATGATTGTGTGTACAGTTCGCTCAGATCCTTGCATTTTACAAGACATCAACACGTTATCTATCGATTTTTAAGAATCAGGCGTTCCATATGTTGAATGTTCATGGAAACGACTGTATTGGGCTCTAAGCCACCTTGACCGGGATCATTATTCACGGACATACTGTATGGCTTTCTTTAAAACGCTTGCACTGTTCAAATGTTTTACTGCATCTAAGCGTCTCATCAGTTTACTGTGCTTGAAGTTGTCTGCTAAATGTCAATTGCTTTTATCCTAGTCCTGGTTTGACTTGAACATCCTTTATATGCAGACGAAAATGTCAAACTTAGACCATGAGAATGGTTTCCTCAGACATCACAGTGTGAGGTGTACTTCACTCACCCAAACACAACCGTGCCCCACCGCCGGCATGTCCGCTGTGCTCTCGCTGTTAACATGTGGCTCTGGGTTATGGACTGCACACTCCACCTGTAACATACACGCACAAAACAAACACACAAACTCACATATGCATGAGTGAATCGGCAGACCATGTTCATTGCCCAGAACACCATTTATGACAAAGTGTTTCAAAAAGTAATATAACTGTTTCATTCATAACGGTTTCATTGATTATTCATGTATTGTTCTCATCAACAGCCTGGTGGATTACTGATACTTTTTTTTTACTACAACATCATGTTTTTTCAGTGTTTTATTTCTCTTACACCACAGCAACAGTTACAATTTACTATTACATAAAGAAAGCATTATACGTTGTTTCCATTTATAGACACTTTTCTTTCACTTCCTGTTCTGAATTGTGTTACAGAACCTTTGAACTTCAAAGCTGTTTCCTCTCCAGCTTTACTTCTGACTGTTGCAAAGAGCTGACCCTGGAGACTCCTTTCATACATGCTACAAAAATCTACATACACGTCTCCGGGAATGAGCTGTTGCTATAGAAACCAGAAAATATTAGAACGAGCGCATTCATGTAAACCCGAGGAGCTTCTGTCGCAGAGAATTAACCAACACCTTCTGACCAATCAGAATCCAGAATTCAGCAGCTCTGTGGGATAAAAAAAAAAGTGAATTCTCACCTTAAATTCCTGTAGCCTGGACATGACTACAGGCATGTGCTTCAGCAACAGTGGATGTTTCTGCTTCTTAATCTGATTCCCATCATCATCAGCGATGAACCAGCCCTGTACATTATGATCCTCTGTCACACACACACACACACACACACAACAGTTATAGCATGAAGGTTAAACTAACGACCAATCACAATAAAATGCTGTTCAGAGTAACTTAAATACCAAATTTCATAGGGAACAAATAAGGAACAGATGTTCCATTTTTTAAATCCCTTTTTTATGTCTTATCTAATTCCCACCATCTTATTAAACCTTATCAGCAACAGCTATGAATCAGGAACTTTAAGAATACAGAAAGGGGAAAATCAACATAGATACATTTCATAATTATTTTGTGTCGCAGTTCATGCGCTGACTTTAAAATAGATTTTTAAAATTCACTTTAAATGTATATATATGTTTTAAAAGGGGAACAAATGTTGCAGTTCCTATATAATCCTACAGGTGGTGTACTCCAGACTATTCAAACACATGCAGGCTGCAGAGTATCCTCTGCGTTACAAGTGAATTAATTGCTTAAGTTTGTTTAGAATTGTAACAAAATCTGGACAAAAATGCCTGGGGATTCGCATCCCTAGTTAACGAGGCTAATGCATGCTTCTTCTGAGGCAGATAAGCCACAAAATTTGTTACTGCCAATCGTCTGGCTCTACACTCTAGTCCAGTAGGTGGCGTTATTTAACCAACTGATCATAAATTCAAAAGAAGAAGTTGCAGCAATAATCTCTCTCAAATAGAGAGTATTTTGTGAATATTTTGCAAGAGATGTCAGTGTGAATCCATTCTGAATGGAAAACTGACTCATCGGTTCAGTGAATCAACCAACAAGAGATAGATTAGAAAAAATCAATTCATAGCTGCTTTAATCGCACAGCATCTAGTTGAAGTTTTAGCTGTCATAACTACACTTGCTCATCTTTAATTAATCATTACACATCACCACTAAACAAGTAAAATGTCATTCTGGCGCTGTCTTTAGACACAGCGGCTTTGGAGATCAGCATGCACAGGATTTTGAAAGCAGCAGTCGTGAGGGAAAACAATGACAGGAAGTGAAGAATGAGAGGCAGAGAAGCAGGAGACTCATACCTAGAGCTAGCTTGGCCATCTGCAGGTTGCTGATCCAGGCCTGCTTAATAGACGGGCTCAGGGTGTTGAAGACGGCCGTGAAGAACGTGGGTCGGCCCGATCTGTGGCGAGAAAGTCGCGCACATGATCAGAAGTCAGAAGGCTTTGATCGAACAAAACGGATCCATTCATGAACCTTAACATGGTCATTAACACCAGAATTATTTCATCTCGTTTTTGCTTGAAGGGGACATTTTCCCCCCATTTCCCCCCCCCCTCAGATTTTTGTCCTTTTTTCCCTTATTGTATTGGTCTGGTATAAACAAGCCAGTTAGGTTCTACCCCTAATGTGACCTCTTATAAGACGAGCTCCTCCTCTGGCTTATTGCTCAGCTCTGCTGTTCTGGAAGGGCGTGGCTCAGCAATAGCTCATTTACATAGACAATGAAATGATGTGTTCACTGGAGCGACACTTGCAATATCTGAGGGGCATTTTAACCGGAGCACTAACACACATATGTGTGCTTTGGAGGAGCTTTAAGACCCATGGTAAAGAAACAGTAAAATTTCAGTAGGACTGAAAAAGGAAACAAAAACTGGCAGATAGAAAAACTTAATCAGCGAAATAATAGACATTTCCTGTTTTTCTGACATCCAGCAGGACATGATGTCGTGCCTTAGAGACCATATATGACACCTGCTCCATATCCTGTTTAACCCAACAATATTAATATGAGGGAGAGAGAGAGAGAGAGAGAGATATGCCTGAAATACAATATGAGCTTGTGTTTTAATTTGGAAAAGAAAAAAGGCATAGTTAGGGTGCTGAAAAGATTGCTGTGTAATCCCAAAACACAAATCGCTTCCAAAATATGCAATGTGGGGGACGGATGAGTGTGTGATGATGTGTATGACAGTGACAGCTGCATACCCTACACACACACACACACACACACACACACACACACACACACACACACAGCACTGATAAGCTGTTTACATATGTCATAAATGATCAGAAAATATTACAGCCCTGTATGAACTACAGATAGGTGTGTGTGTGTGTGTGTGTGTGTGTTTACTTGTCCTGTTTTCCAGGTAACTGCAGTTGGATACGGCAGCGATCGGCAGCTCTAATCTCCTCCTCTTTCTTAAGGATAAGACGCTGAAGACCTGAGATCCAGTCCTGAGCTACTGCCCCGTTCACGTTCTACACACACACACACACATACAGTACACACACACACACACACACACACACACACACAAACTTGTGTAGAAAAGAAACTAATTTCTTTCACAAACATTCCCCAATATTACAGACATTATAACAATCCCTTATCACTGATTATTTTTCCCACACAATCATGTTCCCAGCTGCTTTCTTTACTTAACTAATAAATGATGAACACACACACACACACACACACACAGACAGTGTGACAGATCTCTGACCTGGTAGTTGCCCTTGAGGCTGCTGATCATGGTGGAGATTTGATTGACCAGGCTGAGGTCATGGACCAGGTTCTGCAGGTCCTGATAAAGCTGACCCGGACCCACGTACAACTTATCTGCCAATCAAACACAAAAGAAACAATTATAAGAATATGATCTGGTGTAAAGGATCAATATGTAAGTTTAGCGTAAGCCAAAGTCTGGATTAAAAGCTACACCTGGGATTTTAGACCAAAGATTCAGTGTATTACTGTTTTTAAAGACCCAATTATTTTCCTTTAAAAATAAATGATGCAGATTATTACATTTAAATAATAGTAAATGGGCGTGGCCTTGGTGGCATCATTCTTGATGAAAGAGATGCGGCTTTTTCCTATTAGGCTCAGTGAGGGAATAGTGTCAGTTCGGGTCAGGAAGGCCTCTGTAATAGGCTTTCTGAAGTAGGCGTGGCTTCTGTGTCGGTTGCAGTGAAGTAGGCGTGGCTTCAGTGTCAGTTACAGTGAAGGAGGCGGAGGTCCTGTGTCAGTTCAATCAAAAGAGGCGTGGCCTACGCAGATGTCGGTGTCATTTTCAGTAAAGGGGGCGTGGCTTCTGTATCAGTTCCTGTAAAGGAGGTGTGGCTTCTTTACCAGTTCATATAAAGGAGGCATGCCTTCAGAGTAAATTCCAGTAAAGGAGCTGCAGCCACTGTGTCAGTTCCAGCGATTGAGTGATAGTAAGAGAGGAGGAGTTTCTCTGTGTCTCTCTGTGTCTGACTTGCTGAAGGAGGTGTGGCTTGCGTGTCAGTTACAGTGAAAGAGCCGTGGCTTCTGTGTCTGACTTGCTGAAGGAGGTGTGGCCTTGGTATCAGTCAGTTGTGTAATATATAGGATGTGGACACTAACACTGTGTAATAAAGACGGATCTGTTTTAGTCACATGGATTTTTTTCGCAAGATCTGCACCGATCTGTTATGAGAGATAACAGCTCAATGTGATGTGGGCGTGTCTTCAACAGAAGGACAAACTGTAACAGCGTTTGTTTGTGTTCCAGCGTGCACACGTGTGTTCATTTTGGAGACAAATGGTCTAAACACCCACACGGCTTGGCCACATCTCACTGCACATTAGTGTAAATCTGACTCTGCCACTGTGTGTGTGTGTGTGAGAGAGAGAGAGAGAGAGAGAAAATAAAACGCTGTCGGCTATTTAAGGATGTTTACACAGCATTTGTCCTTGCTTACTAATTCACTAGCTGTCCACTGGACTGGGACAGACACTGATACACTGAGTGCAGTGCTAGCTTAAATAATGTGTGTGAATGTGCGCATCTGTGTGCGTTTCAGTTTGCAGAGAGAATGACATGCTTTTATTTTTATGTTTATTACAGCATCATTCACTATAAATAGAGTGCACAACACTCTCTCTCTCTCTCTCGCTCTCTCTCTCGCTCTCTCTTCCTTCAGTAAGGTATAGAGGAGGAGGAGGGACAGAAGGAAGGCTTTGACAGAGGGATGAAGATGGGATCTCCTTGCAGAGCTGCTCCAGTTTGCGAGTTGCTTCACAGAGCCGGTGTGTTTGGTCGGGAGCGTGGAGACGCTCGGCTGAGCTTCCTTTAAAGCTCCACATGCAGCTCGGGCTTTCAGGGAGGTCTCAGTGCGGGGGTTAAAGACAGTCTCAGCATTTATAACTCTGCTGCACTCGTTCACCCAGCATGCTGAAACCACACACACACACGTCATGGCCTCTCACGACTCCAGCACTGATCAGACTCGCACACTTTACTGACTCAGAGCTGAAGCTGGTGAAGGACAGAACCGTTCTCCAAAAGTCCAACAAAAGCCAAGTACTGAGCCAAGGCATTTTACTGACTTTTCTGTTTCACTCATTAATACAGTGCTCTCTCTCTCTCTCTCTCTATCCATCTCTTTCTCTCTCGCTCACTATCTCTGTTCCTCTCCCTGCCTTTCCCTGCCACTCCGTTTCTTTCCATATCTTCCTGTCTCTCTTCCTTCCTCTTTCTCAGAGTGTCTCTCTCTCTCTTTCCCATCTCTCTCCGTCTCTCCATTCCTCTTGCCCTTCAGTCTCACCAAAATTCAAGATTTAAAGATGTTATATCGACATCTCTCTCTCTCTCTTTCCCTCTCCCCATATCAGTGTCTCGGTCACCCCGTCCTCCAAGACATCATTATCTGACTGGAACGGCATCATCTTCCTGTCTTTCAGTCCACATTTTATTCTGGCCCTTTAACCTGTCTGCTTGTCATTCGTATCCTTCACTCAATCTTCTCGTCCTTCAAGGGAGTTCTCCAGTTTGGAGTTTTGATGAGTCACATACTTCATTAATAAACCTAGACTGAGAACAAAAGCTTCCAGACGTTAGTGGTAAATTGTCTCCACATCACCCTGCTTGTTATTTATTTACAGTACAAACAGCCTCAGGCTCATAGTATAGCACCTCCTCTAACGTCACCTCCACCTTCATACAGTAAAGCAGAACTCCTTTCGTTGTATACTCAGAACCAAGTCTTTAGCCTCATGCGTCTGATGATTCAGTTCCTCAGCTGGAGGATAAATTGTGAAGAGATCATCTCACGTCAGCGAGACCTCAGACGGATCGCAGCGGGACCGGGCCAGCAGACAGTCAAGGAAATTCTCAGACGAAACTGGGTGGAAAAACGCAGACGCCAGGGGCAATAACTTTCATGAAAAAGGCCCGAGAGAGATGATGATGCAAAGATCAGGACAGATGTGTGTGACTTCAGGTGATGTCTGTGTGCTGCTAGAACAGAAAATGCTAAAGCAGGTGTCATGCTATGTCCTTGTTATTCACATTTTTCTTTGATGAGTTTTTCTCTCTCTCTTTCCAATCCTCAATTCTCTCATCCATCTCCTTTTCTTTCCATTACGCCCCATCCCTCTCTTTCTCTCTCTCTCCCCATCACTCCCCTCTCATTCAAAATCTCTCTCTCTCTCTCTCTCTCTGTCATCTCTTTCTTTCCATCTCTCTCTCCCCATCAGCATCTCCTCATGTCTTTGTCTCTCTCTCTCTCCCTCTACATCCCTCTCGTTCTCTTTTCGCATCTCACAAATCCTCCCAAGAGATCTGAGCTACAACTCAAAGCCGTGTTCTTCTTGTTCCTCATCTGTCACAAATAGAGGGGTAATCTGAGCAGGACAGCCAACATTCACGTGGTTTGATTTTATGATTCATAAATAAATAAATAAATAGAAATAGTTCATTTTATAAACCCAGAAACAAGCTCTACTCTTCCTTATCTCCTCCTGCAGTAAAACCTCCTGGATTCCTTCATCAGCTTTCAGCTCCACATCCCTGTTCTCAGACTGTAGCCAGCTGGACACAAGCTTTTTGACCAAAAAAAAAAAATAATAATTTCACATGTGTGGCGGTTAAATACAGAGGACTTGTTCACTTTTTATGAAGCTGGACGATAAGGAAGTAGGAATTATGTTAATTATCTATCTAAACATAGTCCTTTAGAATATTGCCGATATTTATTAACGTAACAAGTCAAACTGACTGGAAAGGACTGATTTTCATTAAACACATTAGTGTAGAAATATCCGCAATAACTTTTTCCCCTCATGTGACCTCATATAAGAAAGCCCCTCCCCCAGTTTGTTGCTCAGGTCTGGTGTTGTCTGTTGGGGCGTGGCTAAGAAGTGGCTTATTTACATAGACACTGAAACAGGGTGTTTGGAGGAGGAGTGAAATAAAGGGGGTTCAAGGTATAAAGTGACCTAAAGTGATGGCTGGATCAACCCTGATTCACAGACAAACTGATATGAAGAGTCTCAGCGGGTAGATCAAACAGTAACCTGGTGTTCACTGCTACTTAGAATGAGGCAGATATAACATTAAAAGTTTGAATAATGGGTCAGTGTGTTAGAAGCAGAAGAGTAGATCAGACCTCAATTCCTTTTGGAGGCTCAAAGGGAACACTTTGTATTATATACACGCCGTATTTGCATAAGCACTGTGGCACAGGCTCCACATACACCACATACATCAGGTATACCACATAACCCCTGGTGCTGCAATCCAACCGCAACCTTTTCAATCAAAGTTTAATCTCACGTATGATCAGAGTGCGCACACACTTAATCAGAGCTCCCAAAGTATCACTGGACATGCAGGAGGAGTCAGATCAGAAGGTTACACTTGTACAGAAATACAAGTCGCAGCACAATGTACATGACAGCACAAATCTAGATTTAGTTTGCAGCTAAAAACGTTACATTCGTAACACTTAAAACTAAATATTGTGTAACACAGTATCACATCTCCCAGAATCCTACACTGGCAAATACTGCGTAGGAGATAAAGCCCCTATTTATAATAGACGGGAATCACCCGGACGCACACATCACTCTGGAACAGGGTTAATCTGGATTCATCAGACCACATGACCTTTTTCCATTACTCCACAGTCCAATCCTTATGCTCCCTAGCAATTCTTTTCTTTCCTTAACAGTCTCACTAACTAATGGTTTTCTTTTGGACACACAGTTGTTTAGTCCAAATCATAATGTGAGTTTTTATCACATTGTGTGTGCATGTGTGCTCTTGCTTTCACTATTAAACGTTGCTCTGATTTCTACTGAATACTGTTTAAAATTTAACTTCACAGAGTGTTTACGTGTTACCTGATCACGCTCATTCCAGATTTTCTACTGATTACATTTCTTCGGTGAGGTTGACGGTTCTTTGAATAACGCTTGGGATTAGGTTGCAGCCACGGTTGCCAGATTAAACTAACAAAAGCCTGCCTGGGCAGTGAACAACCTCTTTTTACATTTTTTTTTTTACTATTTGTAAAAAACATGTCATGAGAAACTAAAATTGGAGTTTAATTACAGTTTTTAAGCCGTCACCTTCTAGATGGTCACCATTGGCGTGATGTTACTAGATCTGCTGAATTGTTTTCTAGAAAAGTGACCTCATTCAGACATGAAATGACACAGAAAAAGGGATGCAAGTCTGTAAGGGGTTTTACTATAACCAAATCATTCTAATTGGACAAATTTGAGATGATCTTCTAAGTATTTATGACGTACTTGGCTTGGCATTGATGACCATCTTCTCCCCGGAGTGAGGGACAGGGAAAGGGGCGGAGTCTCCCATCTCCTCCGAGGAGCCGAACTCCACCGGCTCCACCAGGCTGAGAGGAACGCTCCACTTTAACAGGAAACGCTGGCCTGAAGGAACGACGGCACCTCCGCCGTCCTGAGGTGAGCTGGAGGAGGACGCCAGGGAGACAAGGAAGAGGAGAAGAGAGGAAAAGGAACATAAATACATAAACAGATAAATAAACAAGCAATATAGATTAAATATAGATGTGTGTCAGTAGACACAAAATCTTGGTAGTGAATGTTTCTTCCAGTTCTTCTAGACAGGACTCACCACAGAGGGACTCCAGCCGCATGTGCAGTTTAATAAATAAGGTCCAGGTATTAATAATGTGCGTGTGTATGTGTGTGCGGGTGTGTGTACCGCAGGTTGGGCGTGGCACACATGAGCACGTCATTGAGCAGGAAAAGCCGTCGCTCTTTGGTCTTGATGATCTCTCCTCGCTCGTTGTACACCGTCTCCACCACATCGTCCGAGCGGATCAGATACCTGCTCCCTACACTCAGGAGCTGGGGAAAGGACAACCGGTTATTACAGCCGGACATATGGCCTTCCTACTAGAAGGAAATGACAATTTTAAAATAGACAAATAGGGTTATTGTGTATAAACCAAAACAAAATAAGATATTAGTAACTAATTGACTTGTAAATATGTAAATTGTAAATAATAAATCAAAAATTTAGCTTTTATTTTGTAAAATGAAAATTATTGACTGAAAATCAAAACAGAATGTAAAAATAAATATATTTTGTTTTGCCTACATTAATTAATTGACTACTGGATAATGAAACAATAAATAAATAAAAAATAATAAAAATGTTTTTTTTTTTTTATTAAATGTATTGGCTGCTATTTAAACAATGCAAATTATAAAAAAATGCTAATGTATTTGCTAGAGTTTTAAAACCCAGCATCTAAGTATTTAAGTTAAAAACAAATCTTTTTTGTTTAAATAACTTTTTAAATAATTACTTTTATTATTATTATAAGATGATAATATAGTTAACTTATTTATGATCGTTACCCACAATGCCGTGGGGTTGTGTGTGTATGTGTGTGTGTGTATACCTTGTTGAGGTAGCGCTCGTTCATGGCCTTGGCGATGTGTCGGATCTCACAGCGCTGATCTGCGTCTCTCTTCCTCTCGTTCAGCTTCTCAGACAGAGTCTCCAACTCAGTCAGGGCCATCTGTAGAGGCAAGCGGTCAGCGTGGCCCACTGGTGTGTTCTTCAGCATGTCCTACACCCACACACACATACACACACACACACACACACACACAGTTAGAGGAGGTCCAAAATGTACATTTTAAGTCAGATTTAAGTCAGTGTCACAGTGCAGATTATATCTCATCTTGAGGATATCAAAACAGTAGCTAAAGGCGTGTTTGTGTGCGTGTGTGTGCGTGTATGTGTGTGTGCGCGTGCGTATGCAAGTGCGTCTAAAGTAAGCAGTGTGCTCCATCTGCTGGTTGTTACTAACCGCACAACAGAAATGAAACTTTCCCTAAACCACACCCGTAAGAGCAGCTCTTCTCTTCCCTTCTTTACGGCTCAGTCCCTGTTTCTCTGAATTTTCTCCAGAAAACATTTTAAATGAAACATGGATGAAGAAGACAGAGAGCATGAAAGAACCCGAGAGAGAAACCAACAGAAAGCAGACAGACATGAAGTGACATAGATAGACAAATGAATGCACAGACAGATAGAAGGAGAGATATAAACAGATACAATGCAGACGAGAGAGAGATAAGATAGACGGACAGACATATAGATATGTGGACATAGATAGATGGATAGATAGATAGATAGATAGATAGATAGATAGATAGATAGATAGATAGATAGATAGAGACAGACAGGTGGCCAAACAAATAGATAGACCGATATACAGACAGACAGATAGATGGACAGACATATAGATAAACAGACAGAGAGAGAAACAAATAGACAAACCAACAGACAGATAGATAGAAGACAGATACATAACAGATAAATAATGGCAAACATAGACACAGATTAACAGACGTGACAGTAAACACTACATTTCTATGATTTTGTGTGTGTGTGTGTGTGTGTGTGTGTGTGTGTAGACCTGCAGGAGCAGAATGAACTGAGGGAATCTCTGGATGGGTTTCATCATGAGGCCGTAGAGAGTGACATGATCTCGACTGCACTCCTGACGTTGCTGTAACATATGCAGTGTTACAAAAGCCATCTTTTATTCATCCCCATTTCTATTAACGTGGTTTTTAAATGTTACCTTTAGTTAATATTTCTGTACTATCTATTCCAACTGTTACACTTTTCTTACAGCGTGATGATACAGATGTTGAAGCTAAAGCGTGTCACTGACCTTGAGGAAGTCGAGGAAGCAGGGTTTGGACATGCAAGCCTTCCTCACCACCGCCATGGCCGTACTGAAGTTATTCACATACTCGCTGTATGCGTCCAGAACCATGGATTTAGAGAACTGAGAGATGGAGATATAGCGTGGTGACGTTTTAATCATCTGATATTCAGTGTGTAGTCATAAATCAGTGTAAACGTTAATAACAGTTGATGATATGATGAAGTTTTCTGTAAGGAGATGTTTGTTTAATGTGCGGAAGGAGTTTCCAGTGTCAGTGCTTTGTAGCGGTCAGTGACGTTAAGAGGCGTTTTCGTCTTCAAGGTTATAAAGAGATTATAAAAACTGGGACCTGATGGAAGTTTACACAATTTGTGTAAAAATCATGTGATTTATTGAAATCTTACATCTCTCCTGTGTGCACTCTACTCTGATTAAATAGCGTCCGGTGCCATTTCACATCTCTTCTTTACTCTCTTCTTTCTATTCAGCTCCGTTTTATATTATAATGGGCTCTAGTCACATGTTAAGGAAAAAAATGCATATTCCAAAAAAGTATTATTGTACAAATGGTTTTAACTAAATAAACATTTAAATAGTTGTTTAAGCCACTACTGCGTGGTGTGATCGTCCCTCATAAACACTGCCTCCAGGACTCACAGAGGCGACAAAGACGTCCCCGATGGTCTGGAGCTGGTCCCATTCTGCCACGCGGCAGGCCAGTGCGATCTGGAATATGGCGTGGCACTGCAGGATCTCCCTCACACGGTAAAACACCACCTTACACTTCCTCTCGCTCAGCAGCTGAGGCTCCATCTCCTGCATGGGCTTCTCATAGTGCTGCATAGGAAACAACAACAATAATTTGCAGAAAGAATTACAGCCAAAAACAACTGCCTTTATTTAATTACTCAATAAATTTCATTTAGAATACGCCGAGAATAAAAATGCTTATAGTTAACATTTACAAAATGCTAATATCATTCTTGATAAAAGTGGCCTTAGTGTGTGTCAGTATTAGTGAAAGAGGCGTGGCCCTTAAGTGTGTCAGTGTTAGGAAAAAAGGGTGTGGCCTTTGTGTGTGTCAGTCTTAGTGTAACATGTGTGTCTTGTACGTGTGTGTCAGGCTTAGTCAGGAAGGCGTGGCTTTTGTGTCTGTCAGTGTTAGAGAAAAGGGCGTGGCCATGTTTCTCAGTTTTAGTGGCCTTTTTGTCAGTCTTAGTGAAAGAGGCATGCGTATAAGTCTCACTGAAAGAGGCGGGTCCTTTGTATCTGTCAGCTGCATACACCACACATACTGTACCTCTAATACTCTCTTTAGTGAATCTAGGTAATTCTTCTCACTCTCTAATATTGACTCCAGGATACGTCTCCTCACGACCTGTTGACACACACACACACACACACACACACACACATTTCATTTGTTTGATTAAATAACATTAAATGACATTTTTAAACTAACATCGTGGTGTTTTTCGCTCACCTACCATATTCTTATGATGGAGATGATACTAAAATTCTGTCTTATGTGGATTTAAGTGAAAATACTTATAATGCTGAGTAACACACCAATACGTTTTATGGACTTTCACACTGTACATAAAAACAAAAAAAAAACTTTTAAGCAATATCACAAGGTTGCGCTGTTGTGATGAATATCAGCACGGCTGATCTGATGCGGCTGTGATTTTGCTTTTATACATCAGTTCCACAAGCATCATTTATTATCAACAGACTATGATTTTAAAAATTTTGTTTAACCAGTTATTTTGCTCCACCAACACATTCTTAAATAACTGTGACTGGCGGAGCTGGCAACCGACAGTTAGTTTAATTAACATGGATGAAAGTAGTTTTAAATTCTTACTGCATAGCCAAAAGCTGAGGAGAATAAATAATGGAGATGGTGAACAGTCCTATAAATCTCGTAAGTATCCCTTTATATTTCCACTTACAAATACAGTGGAACCTTGGATTACGAGCATAATTCATTCCGGAATCAGGCTCGTATTCCAAAACACTCGTAAGAATTGTTCCCATAAGAAATAATGAAAACTCAAATAATTCGTTCCACAGCCCAAAAAAATAAATACAGAAAAATAATTAATACAATATATAAAGTAAAAATAAAACAAATTATCCTGCACTTTACCTTTAAAAAAAGTTAAAATAAATCCCAACAGATAAGTGTTTCCGTTTGTGCGCGCAGACGCCGTGTATTTGTGTGTGTGTGTGTGTGTGTGTGTGGAATTAGCCCCTTCCCTCGCCTTGTCGTACATGGTAAAACTCCTCCTCCCTCCCCCCACCTCGCTTTTTAAGTTTCACAACAAACACACACACAACGGAAACACTGTTTTAACAGGAAAAAAAGAAATCTCTCTAATCACACTCATGTGAGCGCAGACTAACGGAGTCAATGCTGTAAAGTAAAAAAAAAAAGAAAAAGAAATGAACCAGCACCTTAGCTCTGAAAAGAATCGCGACAGAGCAGAGTTTCTGTGTAGAGCAGAGTATGTGTGTCTGTGTGAAGCTGGGGAGAGGGGGGGGGGGGTGTAAAGGCGAGAGAGTGTGTGTGTGTGTGTGTGTGTGTGTGTGTGTGTGTGTGTATGTGTGTGTCGGTGTCAAAAAACTTGGCACTCGTAAACCAAGACATGCTCGTTTTTCAAGTCAAAATTGATTAAAAATCTTTGCTCGTCCTGCGGAACACTCGTAAACCGAGTTACTCGCAATCCGAGGTTCCACTGTAGTGTTAAATGGAAAGCAAGTGTGTTATGTAGGATGTACAATCGCTTGCCCGATACACAAAGTACTGGCCTTGATCAGTGGTTTGAGAGAAATTTGGGATTCAGCCTTTTGTTAAAATCTAGGCTGCTGGTCTTCCCTCAGTACTGCTGACCGACAATTAGTGTAATTAACAAGTGTTAGAACACCTGAGATGCAAAGTGATATCGTTAAACGTTGCCATCTGTTATCACCACTCGTGGAATTTACTCTTGTCCAATCAGATTACTAACTAACTGTTGTATAATTCAACTCATAACGTGTAGCATGCATGTAATACTTTAATTCTTTACCAGTGTTGTGCTGATTGTTAAAAAATCATGTTGTAAAGTATAAAATAGTAAATTGAAGTGAAGTGTGTGCGTGTGTGCGTATATATACCTGCTGTTGAGAAAGGTCCTCGGGGGCGGGGCCTAACACAGGCTCCACATTTAAACACTCCACTTCAATGAAGAGCTCAGATGACTCTTCGTCAAAACATGACGGCTTCCTCTCTAACATACAACACACACACGACATGTTAACATGCATTAAAAAAAGTAGATTTAACCCTGTTTATTGTATTTTCTGTTTTCATGTCTTTGAGTCATAGAGTTATCAGTGACGGAGGGTTGTGATGCTGCCCCTACGTTAATATTTAAAGAAATGCAGCTTATCTCGTTATATAAACACATTTAAAGAGGACATGCAGGACTCCTACCTTGCCCAAAAGATTTGGTTCGAATGAAGGACTTTCCCTTCTTCACTGCCGCTTTAGTTTTCTCCAGGCCATCCTTGGTGCCGTGCTTGGCCGCCCTCACCAGCTTTTGCATCTGTTTCCACAACAACAAACATAACTCGGACACAGTCTCATGCAAAAAGACAGAATTTGTTATTAAGTCAAGGAGGTGACCCATTATGACCAGATATTAATCAATCTTGAGTAATATGAGTTAATTAATTTGAATAATATGAGTAAAAAAAAAAGCCAAAAATACAACTCGAGAAGGTTTCTCTAGTTAGAATTATACTGCCACCATATGCAGTGAAGTTGCACGCTAATATTTAGTTCATTAATGCAGCTCAAAATGCCCAAATGCTATTAAGGCTCTCTGAGACTCTCTGTTGTGTTAAATTTTTCTGGGGCTCAGTTAATACATTTACATGAGTGCAGAATGAGACAAGACAGATGTGCAGTATTACTAAGGTGCTCCATGTTGATGTGGTACGAACGACCTTGAAGCAGCTGTTTTTCTTCTACTAACAGCACTCTCGAGAGTGTCATTCTCCTGAAATCACAGTGCCATTGATTATAAGGTTTACTTTATTAAAGAACGACACATTGTGTGTTTTAAGTAGGATTAACATCTGAGAGCGAAGTCAGTTCCTGGTCATACTTACATAATGTATATAACTGCAAATAATTATAAACTACATTACAGCCGCCTGTCTCTCTCCCTCTCTGTAACTCTCTGTCTTTCTCCGTCTGTCTGCCTGTCTATCACCTTCTCTCCATGTCACCCTTTCTGTCTTTCTGTCTCCCTCTCTGTCACTCTCCATCTGTCTGTGACACTCTCTGTCACTCTCTGTCTGTCTGTCTGTGACACTGTTGTCACTCTGTCACTCTCTATCTTTCCCTGTCAATTTCCCTCTCCATCAATCTCCATCTGATTTTCTGTCTGTCTCCCTCTGTTCATCTCTCTCTGCCATTCACCATCTATCTGTGTCACTCTCCCTCTCTGTCACTCTTCATCTGTCTGTGCCACTCTGTGACTCTTTCTGTCTGTGTCATTCTCCCTCTCTGTCACTATTTGTCTGTCCGTATATCACAAATTTTATTATATCAATGATTATTCTTTTTTGAATTTATTTAACAACACAGTTTTAAATCCACTTATTAGTAGTCATAGATTGCACAAAGTATTTGCCATACAAGTTCCTTTAAGCTAGCTGTTTCTAGAGAAACATTAATGTATTGGAACGGACACAGTAATATGGGCATTAGTGGCTCAGGGGTAGGTTTCAAGCCTGCCATGCCAAAGGCCCGAGTTCGATACCCAGTCAATGCCCAAACCCAGCCACTAGACACAGTGCCGGACCCTGTGGCAACCCAGCGACAGGAGCAGCCAAAAGAAATTAACATAAACCTATAGATTACCACCAGGCGTACAGTCTGAGCCGTGTGCTTCTGCAAAAATAATAATCAGATTTAAGAAATCAACTACAATGTGATGTATGAACTTACACTCAGCTCCAAAAAATGTACTTTTAGTCAGCTTAAAACTAGAACGATAATAATTATGAGTATATCCAGACGCCTGATCCCTAACTAATCAATTCCCAAGGGCTCAGCAACAAACTTTTGTGTTTGTGGCTTCAGTCAATTCTTCACAAAAAATCAGTGAATCAGTGGATATATATATATACAGTACAGACCACAAGATTGGACACACCTTCTCATTCAAAGAGTTTTCTTTGTGTTCTTTAGCCCAAACGCGTCTCTTCTGCTTGTTGCCTGTCCTTAGCAGTGGTTTCCTAGCAGATATTCTAGCATGAAGGCCTGATTCACACAGTCTCCTCTTAACAGTTGTTCTAGAGATGTGTCTGCTGCTAGAACTCTGTGTGGCATTGACCTGCTCTCTGATCTGAGCTGCTGTTAACCTGCGATTTCTGAGGCTGGTGACTCGGATGAACTTATCCTCTGCAGCAGAGGTGACTCTTGGTCTTCCTTTCCTGGGGCGGTCCGCATGTGAGCCAGTTTCTTGGTAGCGCTTGATGGTTTTTGTGACTGCACTTGGGGACACTTTCAATGTTTTCCCAATTTTTTGGACTGACTGACCTTCATTTCTTAAAGTAATGATGGCCACTCGTTTTTCTTTACTTAGTTGCTTTTTTCTTGCCATGATACAAATTCAAACTTTCTGAATGAGAAGGTGTGTCCAAACTTTTGGTCTGTACTATATATATATATATATATATATATACACACACACTGTATATATGATTTTTTTTGTGAATATATATACACACTCACAAAGAAGTCCAAAATGTAAAAATGCTGGAGCACTCACTGCACAACATGTGCCTGTAGTAATCAGCAACATTTTCATGACAAGCAAAGCAACACACATTAGAAGGACCAACGAAGACCACAACCACAAAACACACACATAACACACACGAAACACACAAACACAAGAGCAAAGGTTCCATCCTCCTGTTTTTCTTTTGGTATAAATTTGTAATTAAATCATGTTCCAGTTAAATTGGAATTACTACATAACAGTTTAATAAGTTCAAATGTACAAGGCCATGTTTAGCACCAAAGTGAATTCTATGGCAATTCTCTTTCAAAATATGTGCTATATTGTCTTTCTAGCTAATTAGCACAGCTACCTACTTTTTTCATGTTTCGTACCAATTATTTGTTTGGCTAAAGACAAATCCATGCTAACTCTCGATTTCAACTTTTTTTTTTTTTTCAACTTAAAAGAAGGTTAACAACAGTAATTTTTTTTTCAGTTTTGTATAAAATAGCTTAGCTGCTTTGCTAATCATGTGTGCAGGTTGCTAGCACACTGGCGCACCTCAATCAATTAGAATATCATCGAAAAAAATTATTTATTTAAGTAAATAAATTCAGAAAGTGAAAATGATATATTGATTCATTACACAAAGACTATAATCAAATTATGATTATATTTTAAATTATTATTTCTTATCATTTTGATGATCATTGCTTACAGCTAATGAAAATGCCTTTTGGGTAAGATAAGCTAAGTATGTTTCGTCTTACGAAGAAAAACTTTATTCAAGTTAATAAAGCAAAACGGATTTTAAAATAATAGCGATCCTGCCAGGAGGCACCTTGACGTCAGTAGGCTTACATAATTTGATTTTAGTTTTCGTCAAAATTCCAAAACATTCGGATGGAGATGTAGCTACAGAGATGCCAAAGCTAGCATGCTACCATGGTGAGAATGAAAGGGTGTGACACATAAGACGAGAGATCCACCATCGGTAAGTGTTAAACAGTGGAAGGAACAGGTTGAAAGGATTGATGGATGGATGGACAGAAGGATGGATGGACTATTGTTTTTTTTTTTTTTTTTTTTTACCTTCTGCTCATGTTTGTGTCGGAGCTGCTGCAGCTCGACCGCGCCCACTGCGTTCGCCATGAGATCTTTCACCTTTCGCTCATAGTGCTCTTTCAAGCGAGTCAGATCTTGAGAGAGCTGCATAGTAGAAAGCAGCAAAGCATGGCATTACACACACACACACACACACACACACACAAACTTACTATCACAGCAATCAGTTGCCTTTCCTGACTTTCGCTGTAGTCGAAGGACTTCATTAATGAAAACTCCTGTTTTTTTGCCAAGATTACACAACATAAGTAAAACCTTAACACGCACGAGTGTGCATAAGCTGTTTGCTGAATAATACAGTAAGTCATCTAAAATGCAGGTATGTGTTTAAAAAATTACGTACATACGTACATCATAATTACTTTTGCTTTAAAATGTATTATGCCCTAAAATGAATTACGTGGAATTAAGGATCCTTTATAGAACTTTCTGTTTTTGTCCCATATTATTTTTACTGTATGTTTTGTGTGTGTGTATGTGTGTGTGTGTGTGGGAAGACAATGCAGAGTGAGTATGTGTGCGCCTGTTTGTGTGAGAGTGTGTGTGCATACATGAGTTTTGGTGCTGGGGGTGTGTCGGCGGATGAAGGCGTTCGGGAGTAGGCCATTCTCTCCGTGCGCGCTCTCTCCGTCGCTCTCCTCATCGTAGCTCTCGAACTCGCTGGAGCTCCAGCCGTTTTCCACCGAGCTGCTGCCTGCCTCCTCACCCCTCTCCACATCATCATAGATCATCTCATCTACATCTGCGCACACACACACGCACGTTCACTATTAGTGTTACTAACATCACCACCATGTCCATAACTCACTTGACTACAGTTTCTGAGGAAACGAAAGTGAATGGAAAGTCTTTATTGGAATATTTCCCACTGTAAGAACCGCTCTCACACTTACTCACTCTCACACACACAGACTCACCAATTTATGTCACTTCCACATTCAGACATGCTAACTCGACAAATTTCCCACATTGTAAGCTGAAAATGTAGCGTCTCAGAACTTCGAGATGAGCAGTTTTAGTAACTAAATTTAGTGTTTTGAGTTGCACTTTCGAGTTGATTTGTTTAGCGGGGTGGCGATTTGATTAGTTTGAGCAGTATGACAGTTTAAGGTTAAATACTGTATAATGTCTCGCAGCCGGAGGTCTAGAGAGAGCTGATTGGCCGAGCTCTCTCAGAGGGGAGGGATGAGAGGTACTTAGTGCTCCCACATTAATCACGGCTCTACAGCCAATCAGGGGCGTGTGTGAGCTCGCGCAACGGAGGGAGCGGATAGCGCTGTCCTCCGAGTGTGTTACGCCGCCCCCGACGGTGCGCGAGCGAGCAGTTAGAAAAGATGCGGTCGGCTGGCGTCACGTGGTTCGGAGGAAACACGT
This sequence comes from Clarias fuscus, assembly GCA_030347435.1. Classification (NCBI taxonomy): domain Eukaryota; kingdom Metazoa; phylum Chordata; class Actinopteri; order Siluriformes; family Clariidae; genus Clarias; species Clarias fuscus. The sequence goes on from CM059216.1 coordinate 24,875,257, forward strand.
GATAGTCTTCGGCCCTCCCGGCTGAGTGGTAGTAGTAGCCTTAATGTGGGAGCCCCCTAGTGACGGGGAGGAATTGGACACGACTAAATTAGGGAGAAAATCGGGTGAAAATCCAAAAAAAAATAAATAAATAAATAAAAGATACTGTATAATGATTTAATGTTATCAGATTAGTGATTTCATTATCAGTTCAGGAGGTTGAGTTTAGCAGTTTAACGCTCCAAGTTTAATAGAGTGCTGAGTAGTTTGAGTTTAGCAGTCACATTTGGGTTTTAATCAATTTGAGTATAGTGGTTTAAGTTTATCTGCTTATTAATCTGAGTTTCAGCATGTGTTTTGTATCGGCTTAGCAGGTCAATTCTAGCATTTCTGAGTTGAAGTTTATGTAAGTTAATGAGTTTGATTTCAAGGGTGGCGCGGTGGCGTAGTGGTTAGCACTGCCGCCTTGTACCTCCAGGGTCTTTGGGTTTCCTCCCACAGTCCAAAGACATGCAGGTTGATTGGCATTCCCAAATTGCCCATAGTATGTGAACCCTGTCCAGAATGTGCCCTAAGTGTCCAGGGGTAGGCTCCAGGCCCCCCGTGCCTTGTATACAGGATATAATGGTATACACAATGAGTGAGTGAGTTTGAACTACAGTTCAGTAGTTGAGTTTAGCCTCAAGTCTAATACTTAATAATTATAGTTCTCCCTGTTCACAAAACAGGTGATGTCAGTAATTAATTCTTGCTTCTGGCTGAAGACTTGTGCTACCGGATGAGTACCGTATGCATCTTTTTGACTCTACGCCCAGCCAGATCCAGCAGGCTTGGATGAATAGACGACTTAATACAAAATATTGATTGTTGTATAGAAATTCAATCGCATTAAATCACAAAGTCCCCAAAATAGTTCCGTCCCGAGAGCTCGTTCGTATGTCCAATTTTTCCGTATGTCAAACTGACATTGTCCAGGTACTAGGATACTAACACAATTGGATATACACAGTATAAAACTAACATGTTCCATGAACTTGGCTTTGTTCTTTAGAATCGAATCGTGCCGAGGGCTGGACGATTAAGGTTGAAAGAAGGAGAAATGTCTGCCATGTTTTCATCTCGCTCCATTCTCTCAAATATTTTCACTTTTGTCTCCATCATTATTGCTTGGCGCTTCATCGCAGTACCAGCTTCATCGCCTCTGCTTTTACACTTGCTTCTGGGCATTCTGGGATGCACACTGCATGCACATGACAACGTACGGCGGACACGAGATCTCATGTCAGCGAATGAACATGCACAAACACTTACGTATATTTAGGTAAGTTTGTATGTAGGGGACTTACTGTACTCTTATTTTGATTTTTTTTTATTTTTATTTAAGTGAGGATGTCATTAAAACATTGAATTTCACTTTTGTTTTAAGCGGCCACCACTGTGGGTAACACTTCGGAAATGTAAGTTTAGAAGTTTAATATTGTAAGTTAATCCTCATAATGGTTTCGGATTGTGTACTTGTTGCTAGTGTTGTCTGTTATCCATTAAAGTGTAGGATGAATACTGAATGAAAATGAGTCAACGGCACCAAGATTTAGAGAACAACAACAAAAAAAAATTCCTATAATTTTTGACACTATTTTGCAGGTCAAATTCAGCCAGACACAGCACAAGGGTTACGTTTTGCATGTAAGAGGCTTTGCTTTATTAGTTACATTTATCAGTTAAAGTTTAGTCCTGTTGTTCTGTCGTTTCCTAACGCATCACGGTAAATTTACGAACTTCTTCCTTAATTGTGCGGTTTGATAAAATGAGTCGACTTGAACGTTCATCTTGATTTCAAAATGTCCAAAGACGCCACAGTGGCAGAAAACAGCCAGCAGAACGAAATGGAGAAGTAAAAGAAAGGCAGACGGACAGAGGGGGCAGGAAAACGGACACACTGACCTGTAGTGGATCCCGAATTCTCTCTCGGAACGTCGTCATAAATAACTTCATCGGGATCTGAAACGAAGACGCAAAAACAAACACACGCATCCTCAAACCTAAATTCTAATATCGTCACCCAGCAGGACAGAGTCAGCCTGTGTCAGTCTGTGTGTGTATGTGTGTGTGCGTGTGTGTGTGTGTGTGTGCGTGTAAAATCTCAAGCAGCAGTCAGACTCGAGCGGATGCCGCTGCTGTGCTCTGAAGGAAAGGCCTGTTTGAGGACGACTTCCTCTGCAGAAGAGGAAGGAAATCTTCTGGGTTTGGGAATCTACTTCAGACGAACTTGTAAAAAAATAAAAATAAATAAATAAATAAAAAACCAGATGCCTACCATTTTTACTATTATAGGATTCAAAGAAATATCTTAATGATGAAAAGAGGGATCACAAAACACATAATGAGGACAGATCCTTTTTAAAGAAAGGTACAGTTTGGTCCATAAGTATTTGGACAGCAACACAATTTCTGTACTGTTGCCAGTATTATTGTACAAAGCGTTAGAACTAAAGCCATGAAGGTGTGAGTGAAATGCAGGCTTTCAGGTTTCATTCATTGGCTTTAATAAATCATTAACTGTTTAGGAAATACAACAGCTTTTCACTCATTAGTGTTATTTTTAAGACTTTGATTCAAATCTTTTGCAATCAGTGATGTTTGAAGTCTGGACCCCCATGAACATCATCACCACGTGCTGCGTTTACTCCCTTGAGATGCTTTGCTTTTTGAATTACTGCAGCCGCCTTCAGCTGCTGCTTGTTTGTGAGTCTTTTTGCATGCAGTTTAATCTCCAGTGAGTAAAAAGCGGCTCAGTTGGGTCGAGGTAACGTGACTGTCTCGGCTCTTTAAGAACGTTCAATGCCTTTTCTCGGGTTGCTTTCATGGCGAATAATATGAAGCGCTATCAGTCCGCAATGAGCGAAAGGTAGAACTCAGAGAAGACTCTTACACAAAGAATTCATCATATCAGCAGTCACATCATCATCAATAAACACCAGTGGCTCAGGTCTACACACACATGCTTTACCACTGCCTCCACCTGGTTTGATGATGATGATGATGATGTAAATCATGAGCTCCTTCCTTTCCTTCTCCATGCTCTTCTCTTTACAGTTCATCTTGTGTCAGAACTAAACAGATGCTTTTGCATCTTAAACTAAAACCTTTATATTTACACTCATGAAAGCGCCTCTTGACTGTATACTTTGACGCTGACACGCCTACTAACTCCAGAGAGTTTGTGATTTGGCTAGATATTGTGGAGGGCTTTTTCTTGAGCAAGAAAAGGATTCTGTGATCATCCACTTTAGGTGTCTTCTGTGCTCTTCTGGGTCTTTTGGTGTTGCTGAGCTCCTTCTTTATTAGAATGTACGGAGTACAGAATGTCCTATACTGTAGATTCTGCTCTCTCTCTCTCTCTATCTCAGTCTGTTTTGTCTGTACTATATTTATATTACTGTACTATATCTATATTAAGAGTTCCTATGAACAGCTAAGAAATACAAATTCCACACTTATCTCATTCATTTGGTCTAGAAATAAATAAGAAACAGAGTAGCACAGGGGCTTAGTGGTCAGCACTGTCGCATTGCACCTCCAGGCTCTGGGTTCAATTCCCATCTCAAAGCCATGCAGGTTAGGCTAATTAGTGATCCCAAATTGCCCGTTGTCAAAAGAAGCACGTGGGTGTGTGTATATGCAGTATTTGTGTGTGCCCTGTGATGGATTGGCACCCTGAAGCGGTATTGACGATGACTGAGTGAGTAAATGAGAAACAGGTCCATCAAACTGTTTAGCAGTCAGTTCCTTTAAATCCTGTGAAAATGGAGCATTTGTAACATTTGTACAAACAAATCCTACACAGCTAATGAATTTTTTTTTTTTGTTAAACTCCTTAAATTAAAGCTCAAAGTATACACTTTACACATTCACAAATTGTTTTCTACAGCTGTAGGGGTGCACAGAGGCACAAATACAAATCTCTGTCACTGTCATAACACTCATGGACCCTAAATGAATATGACTTATTCACACTAAAATGCAAAATTTCCCATTTCAGCCATAAAGTGTATAAGAAAGGCCTTACTCTCCATCCAGGCTGTGTTAGCCGGGTCCGAAGCCCACTTAGCCAGAGCGTCTTCCTCCCTTATGACTGGATGTTCTTCAGTAAAGACACTGAAGGTGAGACAAGTAAAGTAGGTTTAGATTATTACAGTACTTCGTGCTCTCCATGTGAGATTATACAATTATAAAACATATTTCAGCAACATACCGCTAATTAAATAAAATGATCACGTCCTGCATATGTAATTGATCAGGAATTGAAAAGATTTTTTTGCGCATTTTTTTTTTAATCGTCAACTCGCAGTTTAACAAAGCCTTTAAAGCAGGTTTACAATTCGAGAGAGTTTGAGAAAACTAGATTGTGAAATTTGATCGGGACAATTTGAATTGCAGATGACAAAATAGAGGAACAAGAACAAGGAACGAAAACACTCACCTGTCAGCCATATTATGCCCTGCCCCCACAACGGTCACTGCAATTAAAAATTGTTGGTATAAGGGGGAGAAAACAGGTTAAAGATATTTTATAAGATAACCAAAGAGGACTGTTATGAATAAATACTAAGCACAATATTATTATTATTATTATTATTATTATTATTATTATTATTATTATTATGATACATTATTATTATTACTATTATTATTATTATTATTCACAAGATAAGCAATCCAATAAATAGTTTTCCCACTCAAGCTTTAGAAACAAGTTGCTTAACATTAGAGATTATGATAAGATGATGTTAACCACCAGGGGGCAGCATCACACTTGCATTAAGCTGGTGAAAGTGTTTGAGGAGATCTAAGTGTGTTTCTGTGGCCTGGTTAGACACTGGTTAAACTCTGTATAGCTAACATACACTACTTTTTTCAGCATATCATTTCTGTTTATTTTTTTTTTCTTCCAAAGATAAAACATGAATGCACTTTGTGGAGTGAGATCAAGTGTCCGTCTTCCATACCGCAGCCTTACATTCCAAGCATTCCAGAAGGAAGTTATAAAAAATTCTGTCCCAAACCACATCAGACATCTTTGGACAAAGGAAGCATCCAAACTACATAGTCTGCGTTAACGGACGCGGATCTGACAAGAGGCATGAGACTTGACAAAGGCATGGTCTCTAGACTCATTAGGAAAAGGAGGTGTGTCCTCTGGACTAATCAGTCTCATTGAATGGGGTGTCATCTTTTTATTTTATAAGGCCATGTCCACACGTAGCTGAGTATTTTTAAAAACTGAGATTTTTCTACTTCGTTTTTTAAAATAATTCTGTTCACACGACCTGAATTTTAAAATGTTCACATGAAAACACAAAATGCCCTGTTAAGCGCTGTCAGGAGCGTCCCTAATCAACAGGGAGCCAATCAGAAGCCTAGACAAAAAATTTGCCTGACATTTGTAGAAGACAGACAGGTCTCGTCCAAAACCACTCTGTATGTAGTAGCAGTGAGATTCAGAGTACATTCAGGCACCTTTGTTCGTTAATGTAATGTGTGAGTAACTGCGAATCCATGTGCACGCATGTAAAAAGTCCAGTAAGCAGCATTAACACAGTCACTAGATTACTGTACATACAGTAAGTCCACTATTGCACAAAATATCCTCATAAACAAAGCTGACGTCAAATCAAGGAGACTAGATCACACAGACACTGACATCATCGGCACACAAGGTGATGTTACATCTCCTTTACAAAATTACAAAAATCTCCGTTTTTTAAAAAATACCCAGCTACGTGTGGACATGGCCGAAGTGTCAGTTAAAATAGGTGTCATCACGTGGTCTCTGTTATGAAGGAGGTGTGGCCCCTGTAATTGTCAGTCTTAGTAAAGGAGGCGTGGCCTCTGTAATTGTCAGTCTTAGTGAAGGAGGCGTGGCCTCTGTAATTGTCAGTCTTAGAGAAGGAGGCGGGGCCTCTGTAATTGTCAGTTTTAGTGAAGTAGGCGTGGCCTCTATAATTGTCAGTCTTGGTGAAGGAGGCGTGGCCTCTGTAATTGTCAGTCTTGATGAAGGAGGCGTGGCCTCTGTAATTGTCAGTCTTAGTGAAGGAGGCGTGGCCTCTGTAATTGTCAGTCTTAGTGAAGGAGGCGTGGCCTCTGTAATTGTCAGTTATAGTGAAGTGGGTGTGGCCTCTGTAATTGTCAGTCTTAGTGAAGGAGGCGTGGCCTCTGTAATTGTCAGTCTTAGTGAAGGAGGCGTGGCCTCTGTAATTGTCAGTCTTAGTGAAGGAGGTGTGGCCTCTGTAATTGTCAGTTATAGTGAAGTGGGTGTGGCCTCTGTAATTGTCAGTCTTAGTGAAGGAGGCGTGGCCTCTGTAATTGTCAGTTATAGTGAAGTGGGTGTGGCCTCTGTAATTGTCAGTCTTAATGCAGGAGGTGTGGCCTCAGTAATTATCAGACTTTGTGAAGTAGCCGTGGCCTCAATAAGTAATCTTACAGAAGCATGGGCTCCATATCTGTTAGTCTCATTGAAGTAAGCATGGTCTCTGTCATTGTCAGTCTTAGAGAAGGAGGTGTGGCCTCTATGCCTAATCAGACTTAAATTGATGGAAGTGTGGCCTCTGTGGCAGCCTATTAGTTGTGACTTCTACTTCCTTAAAGCACTAAATTTCTTAAACTTATTGCCAGTTCTGTTTCAGAGAGAACGGCTTGTGTAGTCCACATGTGATTTTATGATCAGATCTGTCCAATATTTTATTTTTTGGACAAATCTGATGAGTGTTGTACAAGTGGAAAATATTTAAAGGTAATTTGCATAAAGTATAATAATACATTAAAAAGCTGCATACAATCTGCCTGTAAGGTATGTGTGTTAGAAACAGAGCTACAGCAACACTTTTGGAGAAAACAGGAAACCATGTTCACTGAGAACATTCCGCTAAATAAAGACTTGTGGCAAAACACAAAGAGAGACGAAAAAGGGAAAAACAAGTTTCCATCTGGATGTTGGAATTTATTGGCCAAAAAAAAGTTGGCAAAAGAAAAGACAAAATACGATCAGATGATCGTATCCATGGGGTGACGATGTTTCCAAGAGGGTGCCATTTTTATTATTTCTATCCAAAAATGATTTCATCAACAGATCAGTAAAACACAAATGGAATGTGAACACAATGAAAAAGAGGAAATCTGTTTTCTTTACCTTCTTCATCCACTGAAAAGTGTCTGATGATGACAGGCGTGGTGTAGGTGGGGGTGATGATTGGGACGTTGGAGGGCGTGGCATAGCCACAAGGCACTGGCACTAAGTATCCAGAAGGCACAACGGGGCTGCTGCATACATCATGGGCATCACCATCATTCCCATTGGCTGGTGAAACCAACAGGGGTGGGCTCTCAGGAGAAATGTCAATCACGGAGTATGGATTGACTTTGGGTCGAGACCCAGGATTCCCTATTGGTCAGAAAAACACATAAATCATATACAATTCACACCCACTATTCAGCAACACGAGATCCTTGTGCATCTTACCTTGTGCACCCTCTGGAGGCAGGGGGAGCTCCTTATTTACTCCATCCTGAATAAGTCCCTCTTCAGCATGTGGAGCAGGAGGTGGTGGTGGTGGTGGTGGCAAGAGATCTTCCTCGGCATTCTCCAAAACCGGGCAGCCTGAAGAGCCGTAACCCAAAGCAGGAGGGAACGAGGGAGGACGCTCGGCCTCGGGGGCTTCATCGTCGAATTCAAAAGGCTCACCTTCTTCTTCCTCATCTAGCACTGAAGGCAGAGACAAGGACAGATAATGAGGGAAAAATGTTGGAAAAGTTGTTTTAAACCACGCTACTGTATGAAGGAACCATCAGTGGTACACTTATTTCAATTTGGAGATTTTTTAGCTTCCGTCTTAGAGCGAACAAGAACACAAAGCACAATCTGATCAATTAAAAAACTCTCCAGTTTCTGAGTTTTACTACAAATCCTCCAGTGTATATCTGATGTCATGCCTCCATTTTATTACGCTTCCAATCCCCAAGATACAGATTGAACAGAACAGAAGTTGATCTGTTACTAGAAACAGAACAGATCGACCCCTAGCTAAACTAGCTAAATCTAAACTGTTCATCCCCATCTAATCTAGGTAAACCAGAACAAATTAACCCTTAATTTAACTCGTTAAACCAGAGCAGGTCAATCCCCACCTAATTAATCGAAAGTGGAGCAGATCAAGTCCTAGCTAAACAAGCTACAGTGCACCACAAATCAGTTCCTAGCTAACTTCTTCTTTTAATATAAGGCTAACTTTGTATCGCAGAATATTTTTTTCTTATTTTTAACACAACTGCTTTAAAGATAGAATTATCTAGTTAAATCTGATTAACTCCTAGCTAAGCTAGTTAAATTCATACTGTTCAACTCTTAGCTAGGCTAAAGGTTTGTTCAAGCTTGTAGTTCAGTTCTCTTGGTTTGAACTAAGGCATAAAATTATACAATAGTTTTGGTTTGCTAGTTTAAAGCCCATTAAAAAAAAAAAAAAAATTTTTTTTTTTTTTTTTAAATCTGCACAAATCATGGGGTCAGGGGTAGCTCAGTGGTTATGGTTCAGAAGGTCCCAGGTTCAAACCCCAATCACCACCATGTTGCCACCGTTGGGCCCTTCAGCAAGACCCTTAACCCTCAACTACTGAGATGTATATTGAGATAAAAATTCACTCTGTCTGGATAAAAGGGCGTCTGCCAAATTCCTAAATGTAAATCTTAGCAGGTTTTGAAATTTGTCCAATGCTGTGATAACTAATACGCGAAACGAGGCACTGTTATATCTGTTAAGACTTCATTATTAAGTCAGAAAAAAAAAAAATCTGATTTCGAAACATTGCAAAGAAAAACTAGTTATAGATATTGTGAGATAGATAGATAGATAGATAGAGTGGTTTATTGTTTAAGCTTTAAATCGATGATTCACTGTCATTTCATCTGAAAGCGACAAACTGCATAAGAAATACTCAGAACCTAAAGCGGTGTTTTCACTCCAAGTGCAGTGACGAATGTGCATATCCACAAGTTCCTTATTCTTAGAAACACTTGGCATGAAGTTATGGTTAAGCCTCACTCCGTCCTCATCGCTTCCCGGCCTGGGACTATTCTTAAAACCATTTTCCCACACCGGTGTTTTGAAGAGGCGGATGGTCCTCGGAAAGACCCTGTATACCCTGTAACGTATATAATTTACAGGGTGGATCTACTGTTCGTTGCTGAAGAAAAAATGTCCTTAGTAGGTAAACCAGATGTGGGATCTGAACCAAGCACTCCTGCATTACAAACAGATCACAAACTATTAAAACCAGAAACAAAGGACTGTGTGTGGTTCTGTGATAGGGAAAAAAAAAATCAACAATGAAGTGTTTTCTCGTATCCATGTTAATGTCTAGCATTTTTATAAAAATGGTAATGATCTAGTGTAAACCTGTCATATGCATGTTAGCGCTGCTGTTATGGAAAATTAATCAACACCTTCTGACCAACCAGAATCAAGAGTTCTACAGCGCTGTGTAGTGACTGGGATTACTCAGGAAGAGAGAGATTTACTGGATGGAGTGAAGAGGAATATTGAGGTGTGTGAAGACAGGAAACAGAAATGCCCTAACAGGAAACGGATTTGTACAGGAACTGGGATGGGTTTCCCCAGGACAGTCCTCCTGCTAAAGGGGATTCCCAGACTACAGAAATCTGACAGAGATTTTTATTAATTGTCATTTCAAACGGCACATCGCAGCCTGCATCCAAATAACACATACTGTACAGTCGTGGCCAAAAGTTTTGAGAATGACACAAATATTAGTTTTCACAAAGTTTGCTGCTAAACTGCTTTTAGATCTTTGTTTCAGTTGTTTCTGTACTATAATGAAATATACTGAAATGTACTGAAATATAATTACAAGCACTTCAAACGTTTCAAAGGCTTTTATCGACAATTACATGACATTTATGCAAAGAGTCAGTATTTGCAGTGTTGGCGCTTCTTCTTCAGGACCTCTGCAATTCGACTGGGCTGCTCTCAATCAACTTCTGGGCCAAATCCTGACTGATAGCAACCCATTCTTTCATAATCACTTCTTGGAGTTTGTCAGAATTAGAGGGTTTTTGTTTGTCCACCCGCCTCTTGAGGATTGACCACAAGTTCTCAATGGGATTAAGATCTGGGGAGTTTCCAGGCCATGGACCCAAAATTTAAACGTTTTGGTCCCCGAGCCACTTAGTTCTCACTTTTGCCTTATGGCACGGTGCTCCATCGTGCTGGAAAATGCATTGTTCTTCACCAAACTGTTGTTGAATTGTTGGAAGAAGTTGCTGTTGGAGGGTGTTTTGGTACCATTCTTTATTCATGGCTGTGTTTTTGGGTAAAATTGTGAGTGAGCCCCACTCCCTTGGATGAGAAGCAACCCCACACATGAATGGTCTCAGGATGCTTTACTGTTGGCATGACACAGGACTGATGGTAACGACTGGTTAAAAGGGGGAGAGAGAGAATGACAAACGATGAAAATCTTTTGATTTTCTGCACCAGTGACTCTAAAGACGAAACATCTTCGGCTCAGCAATACACTCAACACACACTCACACACACATACATACATATTCTGTAGTTACCAATGAAACCATGGCAACGTTCACTAAATAAAAAATAGAAACCTTGCAAATTTAAAAACTTATCCGAGGTTAAAGGTCACGTCCTAATTCCTGTAGCACAGAAAGAGAAAAGTGTGTGATTCACATTAGTGCTGGAAATTTCCTCTAATGAATATTCAGTTTCCGACCTGTGTGTGTTTGTGTGTGTGTGTGTGTGTGTGTGTGTTATCACTCTACTCCACTCTAATGACCAAAGATGGAAACTTGTCAAACCCCTTAGAGGTTGTTTACAATCTCAACTCCCATCTCTCTTTCTCTCTCTCTCTCTGTCCATTTCTTTGTCTCTCATTCTGTCTTTCCTTACTGGTCTTCCCCAATCTAGCTGTCTCATTCTGCATGTCTCTCTTTTTGCATCTGTCTTTTCCTGCCTGTCTCTCTTTTTAATGTCTACTTTTTTCTTTAAGTTTCACTTTCTTTCTCTTGTTCAGTCTTTGGCCCATTCATTTTTTCTTGTTCTGTCCCTCTTTCTCCGTCTCTCCATCTCTTTGTCTGTCTCTCGTCTCTCTTTCTATCTTTTTCCCCATTGGTCTCGCTTTCTCCGTCTCACCTACTCTGTCGAAAAATTCTCAGTTTTATCAATTCTCCGCTGGTTTAAAGCCCCATGCACAGTAAGAGGAGCGTTCCCTGTATGACTCAGTGAGGACGACTCTCTCAATAGTGAGTGTACTGTTACTACAGCATTATAGCATTAATCTAAATCAATTAATCAACCAATTAGAACACAGAATTCGACCGCACTGTGCTCTGAGGCAGGAAAGTGATTTGTGTTCGGTGTGACTCTCACCATCAGGAGGAGGGGGAGGAAAGTCGTCCTGCTCCATGTGGAATTATTTCTTCGCACACTCGACTGGATCCAGAGCGTGCTCACACACACACCTGGAAAAGAGGAAACATAAATTAGATACTGGTAAAGATGCGAGCACACGCGCGCGTGCACACACAATTTACCATGTATCCTTACTTGGATTTTTTTGTTTTTGCTTTTTCATCATCGACTTTTATATATATATATATTGTAGATGTTGTTTACTTTCTTCTTCTTATTATTATTATTATTATTATTAATAATAATACCAATAATAGTTAAAAAGGTATACAAGGTGATAATATAGTATGGGCTACAGTATAACATGAACCTCGACTGATCAATCTTCAATTGTATAAAACCAAACAATTAACAATACCCGAACAATTAAGACTAGTCTTTAGATCAGAACGAAAATAATGGCACCCTTTGTGTGCATCTGTGGTAGTTGAGGCACTGCACTGAGCTGCATTACTGGAATATTTCAATGTTTTCAGAGGAAATCGCGTCACCTTTAAGTCACCCCAATTTTGTCATTTTCAGATCGCAGGGAGCTTTAGTGGGCGTGGCTAAACATAAATGTGCAATGTATTCACTTATTTAATTTAAAACTTCATCATGAAAATAACACACAGAAGCAAAATAAAATAAAACGTGGGAATTCTTAGTTCGTTTTTGGACTACAGAAACATTTATGAAAAGAGCGATGAATGAGGATCATTGTTGAGGAAAGAACTCAAGACTTTTGGGCTGTACTGTAACAGAGAGAGAGAGAGAGAGAGAGAGAGAGAGAGAGAGAGAGAGAGGAGAATGAATAATGCTCTACATCGATCTTGCCCTTGCCCCCTTAGAGACAGTCAGACAGAGAGAAAAGCATTCACACACACACACACACACACACACACACACACACAGTAGTAGGTGAGCGGAACTGTGATGTCATTCTACAGAACAGAAGCCTTCTTGTTGGAGCAGCTCCACCACACAAGGTCATGGGGTCAATAGGAGACAGCGTCACACTCGTCCCCACAGTCCTCACACAAGTCAATACACTCCTAATACATGCAGCGTATATACACACACTGTAATAAATTAACTACACGCAGAGAACAGAACTCTGTGTTGTGTTGTAATGGCAATGGCTCTGAAATGAAACAACAAACTTTGTTATATAGTAACAGTGAAGTGAAAAAATATTGTAAAAATTAAAACAATAAGACTTTCATTTCTACAATAATACACACAAAATAAGAACTAAAGCCCGCATGTTATGCTACTAAAAGGACAAAAGCATACTTCACAGTGGGAACAGTGGCACTGCTTCATCTCACTATCTTGTCACTGATTACTTTACTGTCAAGCAGTGTCGGGGGACGGTACTTTTTAAAGTAACTAATTACATTACAAGATGACTGTCATTAAAAAGTATTCAGTTACATTACAGCGTTACCTTCTGATAAAAGTAACTAGTTAGAGTATTTTTCCATTGCAGAAAATGCAAACTCTCTTGTGATTCCTCATGCATGTTGTTTTAGTCAAGACCTTTCTCGGGGGCAAGGCTTGACTGCTGCCACATAAAATATGTTGAAGTGCCCTCTAGGCTGCCCCCACAGTGTATAATATATGATAAAGTGGGTCAAATTCAGAACCCTCCAGCTTGCAATACATCTAGGAGATATGACTGAAATATGATGTCCTGTAAACTCCCCTATATGTAAGAAAAACAAGATGCAATGCCCCATAGGCACCTCTTTATACAGGAAAATAAGACACGTTATCAGGGTAATAAGAAATGTTTCCCTTTAAGTTGCCCAAAATGCAGGAAAATCAGGTGAATGCCCCACAGGCACCACTACATGCAGGAAGAAGTAGGTACAGTGCCCTAAAGGCTTACCAAAATGAGAGTACTTAAAGAAATATACCATATAATTCTGTCCTACATGCATAAAATGACAGCCATAGGCAGTTGCACAAAAACAGGGTACAATGCCCTATACGCTCTCCCACATACAGAAAAATAAGATGCAGTGCCTTATATGCTCATCTACATTAAGCAAAACGAGATGCAGTGCCCTATAGGCTTCCCACATACAGAAAAATAAGATACAGTGCCATAAATGTTCCTCTACATATAGGAAAACAAAATGCAGTGCCCTATAGGCTCCTCGACATACATAAAAAAAAGCAATGCAGTTCCTTTAGGCTTCCATTTATAAATGATAAACAAGAGGCTCCTCTACATACAGGAACAGTTTTTAGTTGCAATACCTGTTAGGGTTCTGTACATAGAGGAAAAGGAGGTGCAGTATAAGCTCCTGTATGAACAGCTAATGGAGATGCAGTGCCCCCCTAGGCTCCTCTATATACAGCAGAATTAAATGCAGTGCCTTGTAGACTGTCCTTTACGATGCACTGTCCTATATGCTCTGCAACATAGTGGAAAATAAGATACAGCGTCATATAGGCTTCTTTTTAAGCAGCATAAATAAAATTCTGTGCCATAAAGGCTTCTATACATATAGGAAAATTATTTGTAGAGCTCTATAGACTCTTCTACATGTTCATATATATCCAACCCATGCATGAAGAAGGTACAGGTTAGTTTTCTACCCCTGCCCTGACACATCCTGTGTCTGTCCACAAATTCCCTTCATTCCTAACTAAGCTCAGGTGCAACCAATCACTCATTACCCACTCGTTCTTCGCAAGGCCTCACCTTCTTTCACAGCCGCACCGACCCCACAACGTCATAACACACACACAGGAGAACAAGTAACACTCATCCTGCCATAGCACTCCTGCATTCAGCTGAAAACGGACACTATTCAATATTTTGTTAGAAAATCCAGATGTAACTTGTGCGATGTGTGGACTGAACTGATGGTCACTATGCAATGCTCAGGTGTCGAAATACAGTGTATATTATGTATTATTTCTTTTTTTACCCGCGCAAGACTCCACAGGCAAGACGAAATAAGGCAGGAGGTCTCGAGATGGTAAACACCTGGGATACAAATACAAATACCTGGGATACAGCTATTTTTGCTCACTCCACTGTAAAGTATATACTGGGAGGGGTAAAGGGAAAAAAAATCCCAAATGTCCTGCGATGGAGACCAGCAGGAAAGGAGAAATTGAGAAAATGAAAAGGGAAGAAGAAAAAGTAAGAGAGAAAAACAGCTGGTTATTTAGTCTACAGCCTCTTTAAAGTCTCTCCACTCTGCCGCGGTGGGTCAAACCGCACTGAGCACCAGAGAGATTTGGGACGCGACCGGCAGAACAAAGTGGCTTAGTGAAGAAATAAAAATAAAACTAATGCACGATTCACGTGAGTGTGAGGAGAATGTGAAAATTAGCGTGTAAATCCATTTAACATTTATACATTGTATGTATGTATGCGTGTGTGTGTGTGTGTGTGTGTGTGTGTGTGTGTACATTCCTGTACAGAGCGGTGTAGAATTCAGCATGCTATTTTTAGCACTGCAGTACATATGCACTACATGTGTAGTGGTGTCTCTCACTCAAGGGGAGACAACCTCCGGTTTTGAGGGATGAAGCCAAAATGTACAGTTCCTCAAATGTCCACTAGGGTATCTAAAAGCGAGGGAATAATCATTGGCACCCATGTTAAAATAGAAATGAACATCTTTGCAGCCTGTTAAAAAAAAAAAAAGGGTTTTGTTCTAGATAGTTAGATTTCCCTTCAACTGTACAGGGGAAGGTTTTATGTAACTCATCGGTTAAAATAATATTACGGCATAAAATTATGCATAATTATGGGCGTGACCAATTTGAGTGCCAGCTGCATTGCAGGTGTCAAACTGCTAGCTGTCTGCTATATTCATCACTTTAGCTAACAAGCCTACTGAAATCTTTGTAGTTTAATTTACCGCAGGAAATGTGGGAGTTGATACAGGACGATGTGTAGCCTGAGGATGACGGAGTTCAATCAAGTGCATTAGCATATAAATTTCTATTAGCCACCATGGCATTTATAGCTAAGGTAAAGCTAAACTCGCTAGCTTGTGGTACCTGAGGTAAGTAGCTAAACAACAGCCAGGCTCTGTTCATTCCACCCATTTGCCCATTTATTGATTAACTCGGATTTAGGCGGAGTCAGCTCCTGCCAGGATGGTGATGACCAGAGCTCCCACAGTTAAGCTCTCAAGCCGCTCTTTAGAAAACCTAGTCTTCACAGAGGGTTTGTCCAGCTCTTATACAGGCTCTATGCTCTCATGCCAGCAGCCCTTGTTTTAACCGCATCAGTTCATGACCACGATTCTAACCATCACTTAACCAATGCTATTCACCAAAAGTGACTTTATTTCTTTGTATTCATTTATATTTACAGAACATACGCAGTACAGGTTCCTGTCAGGAGCTCAATTACAGCAGCTATAAAACCTCATCATTTCTCTCTCAATAATAAAAGCAGCTTGTGACACCAAAGCGTAAAACCACTTCCAAAAACATCTGAAAGCTTTGCCCCTGACACTGGAGACTCCTTCATACACTTTATGTCACTGTTTAACAAATGGACAAAGTAATTGTTGCTATGTTCCTTGTTGTGTAAGAGGCAAGACTTGTTGAAGCACTGATCAGACAGACAGACAGACAGATATAAGAGAAAACCCAAACCAATCCAAACCAAAGGAGATTGATTCATTTCCTGTTCTATCTTCATCACTTCCTGTTTTTCACACTAGTGCATCCCTCAGTGCGCCTATCAAACACGGAGGTCTTCTTCCACACGCTTCAGATGTCCTCAAACCGTGCTGTTTTGTCTCCTGCTTTACAGATCCTCAGAGACACGGGAGGAGAACCACCATGACGCACACACCCACACCTCATACACACACACGCAATCTAGAAAGAAACTGACTGATGACAGACAGAGCTGTGTGGCGTGTCATAACAAGTTACTGAAGAGGACAGAAGTGTAACAGCAGAGAGAAGGAAACACTTATTTATGGATCGGTGCTAATGCCTGGGATTTGTTCAGGTGTGTGTAAAACACAGAGCGATTCAGCGACTTGTGAATAAACACTACTTTCAATTTTCCAACACACACCAGTTCTCCCGGCCCTGATTTTAAATGTCTGTAGAACTCCAGAGAGCAGAAATGTGGGATATAAGACAACTGTCTCTCTGCTCAAGTTATTTTATCTCTCCTCTCTCTCTGCTCGAGCTGTCTGTCCGCTCTCTCTGCTCGAGCTGTCTGTCCGCTCTCTCTGCTCGAGCTGTCTGTCCTCTCTCTCTGCTCGAGCTGTCTGTCCTCTCTCTGCTCGAGCTGTGTGTCCTCTCTCTCTCTCTGCTCGAGCTATCTGTCCTCTCTCTCTGCTCGAGCTGTCTCTCTCCTCTCTCTGCTCGAGCTGTCTGTCCTCTCTCTCTCTCTGCTCGAGCTATCTGTCCTCTCTCTCTGCTCGAGCTGTCTCTCTCCTCTCTCTGCTCGAGCTGTCTGTCCTCTCTCTCTGCTCGAGCTGTCTGTCCGCTCTCTCTGCTCGAGCTGTCTCTCTCCTCTCTCTGCTCGAGCTGTCTGTCCTCTCTCTCTGCTCGAGCTGTCTGTCCTCTCTCTCTGCTCGAGCTGTCTGTCCGCTCTCTCTGCTCGAGCTGTCTGTCCGCTCTCTCTGCTCGAGCTGTCTGTCCTCTCCCTGCTCGAGCTGTCTGTCCTCTCTCTGCTCGAGCTGTCTTTCTCCTGTCTCTGCTCAAGCTGTCTTTCACCTGTCTCTGCTCAAGCTGTCTGTCCTCTCTCTCTGCTCAAGCTGTCTGTCCTCTCCCTGCTCGAGCTGTCTGTCCTCTCTCTGCTCGAGCTCTCTGTCCTCTCCCTGCTCGAGTTGTCTGTCCGCTCTCTGCTCGAGCTGTCTCTCCTCTCTCTGCTTGAACTGTCTCTCTCCTCTCTCTCTCTCTACTCAAGCTGTCTCACTCTGCTCAAGCTGTCTCTCTCCCCTCTCTGCTCAAACTGTCTCTCTCTCTTCTGTCTCTCTACCTGAGCTGTCTCTTTCTCTCATCTCTGCTTACGCTGTCTCCTTCTGTCTCTCTGCTTAAGCTATCTCTCTCCTGTCGCTCTGCTGTCTCTCTCCTTTTGTCTGTGCTCATGCAGTCTCTTTCTCCCCTCTCTCTGCTCAAGCTGTGTGTGTCTCTCTCTCTCTCTCTCGTGTCTCTCTGATCTACTGTACTTGCTGTGCCATGACGCCAGAGTCAATAAGAGCTCAAAAAGAGTGAATAGGATGACAAAGTGCTTTGGAAGAGACAAATGGCTTACACAAATGTCTTTCTTTCTCCTTCACGAAGACTTTTTTCTTCTGGGTCTTTTTTCCCTACAGTGTACAGATATTAGGAGTTCTGTGGAGCTTCTGTATTTCTAGTCTCTAGTCTATATTTACAGTGACACTTCTGTCTTTCTTCTGTCCCATCGGTTTTCTGTCTCACTGGCCCGTCTGTCTTCTGTCAAGCTGTCCCGTCTGTCTTCTGTCACGCTGTCCTGTCTGTCTTCTGACACATTGTCCCATCTATCTTCAGTCTTGCTGTTCTTTGTGTCTTCTGCCTCCCTGTCTAATCTGTCTTCTGTCTCCCGACCAATCTGTCTTGTGTCCCACTGTCTCACTTGGCTCACTGTCCCCATTGTCTGTCATCTGTCTTCTGTTCTGTTTGTCTTCTTAGGCTGATAGGCAGACAGACAGGCAGACAGACAGAGATTGATTGATTGAAGACAGACATCCAGAAAGATAGACAGGAAGAACAAACCAACAAACAGACAGTCAAAGACAGGCAAGTAGACAGACAGACAGGCAAAGAAAAACAGAGTGGGGAGAAAGAGAGACAGATTTAGAGAAACAGTCAGATCTCTGGTCAGGCTCTCTCTTGTTCCAAGAACAATCGATGTTGGTCCTGACCTGGCAGTAAGAACTGTAATTAGACAGGGTGTGGAAAATCAAATAATATTCTCTCCTTAAAAACTGAAGCCTGAGGCATGAGGGAGTGCCGCAGTGTACTGAGATTAATAATCGCTCTGCACTGTACATAGTGTGTGTGTGTGTGTGTGTATGTGTGTGTGTGTGTGTGTGCACAACCGTGCAACTTCACCACTTATTGTTTCATGGACGTTATTGGCATTAAATGTAAATTACAAATGGAGAAAAAGCCAGAGACACTATGGACGTGTCCCAAATCACACCCTGTAGTCACTATAAAACATCAGTTCACATCTTCAGGTCACTGTGGATGTGTCTCAAACTACACACTTTATTCACATAGGAGGTGACCCAAATCTCTCTCATATATACACACACGTTAACTGATTCTGCTAACAGCTGGACAATAGCTATAATGTTCATGTTAAAAAGGCTGCACCGTCTACAGTATATAGGGGAATTAAGTTGTGAGTTTGGAGTGGTTTAGGATGCGGCCCTCCACACCTAGCTGATTGGATTACGCATGAAGTCAGATCACACAGGTGTGTGTATGGTTGTGTGTTTGTCTGAGGGAAAGAAAGAGGGAAGTGTGTATGTGTGAGAGACAGAGAGAAATTAGTGTATTTGAGGAGTATATATATATATGTGTGTGTGTGTGTCTGTGTGTGTAGGAGTTGAGTGTGTGTGTGTGTCTGTGTGTGTGAGTGTGTGTTTGTGTGAGAGAAAACCTGAAAAGTTTAATTATGTGAAGGGTATGTGAGGAGTGTGTGTATGCACATGTGTAGGAGTCGAGTGTGTGTGTGTGTGTGTGTGAGCATTGTGCGTGAGGTGTGTGTGCGCATGTGTGAGAAAGCTTGAGAAGTTTAAATATGTGAGGTGTGTGTGTGTGTGTGTGTGTGTGTCACAGCAGTGAAGGAGTTTGCTGCATGTCTGTGGAACAGAGCCGTGTGTATGGAGATGTGGCGTGTTGTGGGCGGAGTCACGCCAGCCAGATCAGATATTTGTTAAACAAATAAGCAGCAGTGTGAGCCGAGATCTCTGTAGTGATGTAAAGCCAGACACACACACACACACACACACAAACACACACACACACACACACACACACACACACACACACACACACACACACACACACACACACACACACACACTTCTCCTCATCTTCCTGGTCTGCCCGAGCTCCTCCCCTGAGTCCTGAGACACCAGAGAGTGGACACTGGACAGCAGCGTCATGTAGGAAGCACGAGGGCTGAGACAAGCATTCCTGACATTCCTCATAACACTCCATGACCGAGGGAATTTATCCTCCACTGAATGACTGTCCAAAAGAGAAGAAAGAAAAAAAACAAAGAGGGGCAGAAACACACACACACACACACACACACACACACACACACACACAACATTGTGCCTTATATCATGAGAGCTGTTCATTCGGCTGCTGCTGTTTCTGTTTTCAGGACAACAAAAACAGTGTCACAGTGTCATGTGGCACTGTAACCATGACAACACTCTTAATACTCTGATTCAATGGTATCAGCAGACTAGCTTACCTTCATACCAACAGCTTACCAACATCCCAAAAAATACAAAATGATTTACACTTTATATGACCCAATGAATATTGGTTCTGCTCATATGAATTCACCAGCATGATTGATTTTGCCTTGTTTCCCAACAAAGGAATCTGATTAAATAAATAAATAAGTAAATCTATGAATGCTGGGTACAAGGATGAATGATCTTACATCTGTTACGCCACACAAACCAATTTTATATTAAATTTTAAAATCTTCAGTGTAAAGTATGACCTAACCATAACGTCATTATTTATCTTCAAATGTCTCAGCAGTCAAGCATCCAATCCTATTATTATTTTCTTTTTATACACACATTGTTCGACCAAAAAAAAAAAAAAAGTCACACACTCTAAGATTTCATTCAGTCCTCTTTAGCCTGGACCTGAGCGACGGAAGCAACCCCAGATCATAACCCTGCCTCCAGAGGCTTGTACAGCGGCCACTATGCATGATGCGCGCCTTCTTACACTGACACACACCTCACTCTGGAGTAGGGTCAATCTGCACTCATCAGACCACAAAACCTTTTTCTAGTCTTTATGTTCTCTAGCAAACTGAGGCATTTTTCTCTGATGAGTCTCACTATCTAGTGGTTTTCTTATGGACACACAGCTGTTTAGTGCCAGTCCTGTCAGCTCTCATCACATTGTATGTGTGTATGGAAATGTGCTTACCTTTACTTTTATACATAGTTCTGTTTTTTACTGTTGATTTTTTATCATGCAACTTCAAGTGCTTGGGTCATCTCAGATCATGATAATGCATTGAAGGGTTCCT
Source organism: Clarias fuscus (assembly GCA_030347435.1). Classification (NCBI taxonomy): domain Eukaryota; kingdom Metazoa; phylum Chordata; class Actinopteri; order Siluriformes; family Clariidae; genus Clarias; species Clarias fuscus. The sequence goes on from CM059216.1 coordinate 24,895,984, forward strand.
AATCCAGTTCCAGTAATTTAACATCTTCTTGGTTGTTTTCTTCGCTTTGATGCAGCCCAATAATTTGACCCTCCTGAAGTGGTAATTTAATAAGAACCTAAAATATTTTGTTCCTAGGAGTTTTGACTGCCTAATGTTTAGTCTTGTTTTGTTTTTTTTACGCAATTAATTAACAGTGATAAATGTCTTTTATTATTGTTTTTCCTTTTTTGCCATTAAATTTTAGCCAATATAAAAGGACATCTGGACAATGTTATGAGCAATTAAATTATTAGAAAATTATATTCTAAAACAAATATTATTATTATTCACAAACGCAGTATCAGCAGTACTAATATTAGTAAAACATGCTTGATAAACACTGAACGGAGGTCGTTATGGGATAATATTTCACACTCAAGTCCACAAGTGTGATAAAGAGAAGTATAATGTCTGAAACAGTAAAAGTTTCAAGTTATATGGTTACAAATGTAAAAAATTGTAATTCTCATGCACTTTGTTTACATTGATCCTAAAAATCCATCATTATTATTCCCTTATTAACAGGAATAATCTGTAATAAACCCAACTGGAATTAAACTACATCATGTGACCACCTCAGTCGGATCAGTCGGACCCGATTCGGACCAATAGGAATGAGAAGGAGGTTTAAACTTGTATTTAATCTTTCTCCCACTGTGGAGGAAGAGACAATGACTGGCATACAATTCACATGTAGTAAAGCATCTAACCAATCATAGACGTGACTGAATTCTTGCACCAATCATAATATAGAAGGCGGGATTTATCAGAAAAGATGGGATAACTTCTAATTTTACAGAAAAACATGTTTTATATTTCTGTAAAGTTAAACTCTTGACAGCGAGCAGAACCGGACTGTGCACAGCAAGAAGTTATATTCTGATCAAATGCTTTGAGCATGCAAGCACACATCTTGTTAAGTTGGAATCTCTAATCGGAATCATTCCAATCAGGATGAAGAAATATTGTCTGTCTCTCTCTCTCTCACACACACACACACACACACATGTATGTTCGCTCACAGTTACGCATCAACAATTTCCGAGTGTTTCATAACATCACGCCCAAACTAATATTACAGTATTATCACATTGTGTGTGTGTGTGTGTGTGTGTGTGTGTGTGTGTGTGTGTGTGTGTTGTATTTCTAAAAGATAAGATGTGTGTCCTTGCAACTGGCTGCTCTACACAGCTGCTTGTATTAAAGATGATCAGTATGATATGAAACAGGAGTGATAATAAAGGTCAGTGAGGTCATGTGAGTTCATTTTAGCAGATTGTTTTAACATTTAATTATGCTGTCAATCACATTACATTAGACTATTACATCAAATTAATAAATCAACTTATTGTTTACATTATTAGTAGCAGTAGTAGTACAAATACCATTGTAACAATCAATGTCGTTCCTGTGGATAGTCTGGATTTTTTTCATACATAAGTTGGTAAATAAATAATCAACAGAAGGTTATAGAGTTTATTTTTTTTTAAATAATAAGTGTTTCATGTATTACAACAGTTACTAATGAGAGACATTTTTTCACTAATAAATAAGTCAAATGCATTGATGGCTCACTCTCACTCATCATCTATACCGCTTAAGCCTGTATTCAGGGTAACCGGGGCCTGGAGCCTATCCCAGGAGACTTAGGGCACATGGCAGGGTAGACCCTGGACAGGGTGCCAATCCATCACAGGGCACACAGACATACACACATACACTCATTCACTCAATTTGGGAACTCCAATTAGCCTAACCTACATGTCTTTGGACTGTGGGAGGAAACCCACCAAGCACAGGGAGAACATGCAAACTCCATGCACACAGAGACGGGACTCGAGCCTGGCCGGGGATCGAACCCGGACCCTGGCGGTGCAAGACGACAGTGCTAACCACTACACCACCGTGCCGCCGCATTGATGGCTAATTAACTATTTTTGTTCAGGCAGTCCATTCAAGTTTATAGTTATATAATATTTATATGAATTGTTTTAGGAACAGAGTCACTTTGATTTGTTGATATGAATTTATAAAGTAGTCAGAATATTAGAAACGCTGCTACAGTGAGGACAAATGGCTCATCCCTCTAAAATAAAGCCCTTGCCAAGTTACAAAACAACAAAAAAACAACAACAACAACAACAACAACAAAATCTTGCTAGTCATTTCCAATCCAAATGTGGCGCTATTAACGAGTGACTTAACAGATCAGTGTTTTCTTCTTGTTTATGTGTTTGTTTGTTTGTTTACACAGGTGTATTTACTATGTTACTTAACATTAAATAGTAAGAAGATGACTTTATTACTCCGTCCAGTAAATTTTTCAGGGTAAAGGGTTACCTAGTAGCATTAAATAATACTTAAGCTGAAATGTTTGAACCACAAGTTTGATTCTTTTTAACATTCTACTCACTGCACGTATAACTTAGGATGACTTAATATAAAAGTTTGTCATTATTATAACTACATGGCACCATTAATAAGCATTAATGCCACTATATAAATATCCACTTTGCCACGTCTAAGAGCTTCCCAGTCTGTGGCCCAAGAGCAAAATATGATTACATTAGAGCAGAGCAGATCATCTCTTATAATAAAGGTTTATTTCGAAGTGCATGTCAATATGCAGATTTCCTAACCAGTAAACAGTAAACCTGTTCGTCTTGCTCATGCAGTAAGCAGAAACCCACCAGGACTGGATCTGCACCAGTTTCCACCCACTCTCCCATCCTGATCCCAACTCCTCCACCAGCTTTGGGAAGTTTTTTTTAAAGGAATTTCAGGAAAACAACATGAATTTCTTACGAGTTACTCACCATGATCTGAGCTTTTTTCAGCTGAACAGGGTGTTTAAATAGTTCCTCGAGTGATTCTGAGCAGCAGGAACACAACCACGGCCGCGCGGGATCAGCTGCTCGGATTCCTACTTTTCCCCATTTTCTACAACGCTTCGACTTTTCCGCAGCTTTTCCTCCCAGACTCCGGGCCCCGCCCAGTGCCGCGCGCCTATTGGGCGGGATATCATACGGCGCGGCTTGTGATTGGTCCACTCGCACCTTCATCACATTCCTCCGGCGCCTCGGGGCGGATGAAAACGCGTGCGTTCCACCAAAAACCACGTGACCTGTTCTGTGAGGTGGCGCTCCCAAAATCTGAGCTCGAGCCCAGTGGCTTCCTCGTGCACCCTTATTAGTGCCCTAAATACCCCAGGGGGGGTTAAACAGCTCCTACGTAGTGGACTTTATTTACAACACGACACCATCTGAGAAAACGTTTAGTGAAATCTGGGCCTGAAATAAAAAAAAAAAGCCCGAAATATCTCACTCCATCTTATTGTGTGGGTCGTGCACAGTACATAGTGCACATTACAAGTATATGTACTGGGCAGCTGTTTGAACTAGTGCACAATCTAATGAATGCACATTTAAATTATTGTAGTGCACTTATCAGATCACTGCACAGGATATGCAATTAAGGATGCACCCTAAGCAAAAGAAAGCCCTTTACTAACCTTCTGCTGACCTTCCACAACTGGAGGGCTTTGTCATGATCTGATATTAGGAGTTTTTAAGTCACTTAACAATTATTAATGTCAACAGGTTTTCAGCTATAATAACATGATTGTAGTTAAAGGATGTAATGTTTATACTTTCTGTAAATGAAATTCGATCCAGAAAACAAGAAAGAAAAAACAACTGTTTTGAGCACATTAAATTGTGGATCAGAGCCTTGGCTATGCAAAAACATTTATTACACATTCGTTATACAAATATTCTTTAAAAAAAATTTTTAGTGTTACTTTTTGAAAATGCCTCTTTTCTTGCAGGCGAAACACTGAGAGATTTGCATTGACTCATTGATATGCAAGACTATTCACACCTCTACTGTAATTAGATAAGGTAAAATAAATCCTAGATAAATAACAGCATGCAAACTTATAATGTCTTCTTGCACATCAAGTATGAATCTTCATAGCATTGTGCCCTCACACCTCCAGGGTTCCGGCCTCAAGTCTGTGTGTGTGTGTGTGCATGTGTGCGTGGTTTACATGTTCTCCCCATGCTTGGTGTGTTTCCTCCCACAGTCCAAAGACAAGCATTAGGCTAACTGGTGTTTCCAGCTTGTTTCAATATATTTATAAAGCACTTTCTGCTTTTACATTTAAAAATAATTCAGTGTTTGTACAACAACCAAAAAATGCAAAAATCCGTTAAATAAATAAATAAATAAATAAATAAGAAAAAGAAAAAAGAAATAGTTAAAAAATATATTTAAAAAACATTTTAAACACAAGTGAATAAATAATGAAGATAAAATAGTCATAACTGTTGAGGAAATGTATGAAATTGTAGCTTACAATAAAAGAAAAACAATATGTAATGCAAATTACAACGATACAAAATGAAATATTTAATTGCATGTAAACCAGTTAGATAGATAAATAGATCTTACTTTATTGATCATATGTAAGGGAAATTATATATTAAAAAAAATAATTGCACAACTAGAAACACAAAACTAAACAAAAGCTGAAGCATTACTTATAAAATGCTGCAATCCCATGTGTAAGTGCCCTGTATAATGTACATGAAATAAACTATGTGAAATTAACTGGCTTTATTTTATTATTAAATAATTGATATGATAAAATATTGATCTATATGGATCTACACCTACCAAAGCACATCTGGAGACAGAGAGATTTGGTATACAAGAAATGAAACTTTATTTCTTAAGAGTAATAAAACCGAATCTTTCAATGAGTCGACTCAGCGATAGGAATCAATTCTTTCATGTCTCAAAATATTAATTTCTCTATAATATTATTTCTCTCAATAACCCGGAATAAACAATACAAGGTTTATTTAGAATAATTTGTTGTTCTCTGTGCGATGATCGAGACAGTATTCATCTCTGTATTGCGATTTATAATTTGGTAATTGACATAAATAAATAAATAAATAAATAAATAAAGGTGCAAGAGTAGTAGTTAACGGAAAAGTAGTAGAAAAAATCTGACACTTTTAAACACTTAACCCACCACAGATGCATTATTATTATTATTATTTTTAATTTATTTATTAATTTCTATGTCTACTATCTATTACTTATCGCTTACGCAAGCAGAGAGAAAGACATTTAATCTTAGTTCAGTACTCTGCTACCATCTAGTGGACAGAACAAAACACAGCAGTTTAACATTTCGTTTGCTTGTTTGGTCAGTTATTCACAGCTGGCAAACAGAGCTGATTAGGAAATGAAATATGATCATTCTTCTCTCTAGCGCACTATAAATACCATGCACCCTACTTAGTACACTACATGCCCACGTGTAATGATCCAACTGAACATGAGAAATAAACTGAAATCCAAATATGCTTCCATTTCAACGAGCATCACAGAGTATGATGCCTCATTATGTGGCTCATGTAGGGTGACCTGTCTAGTTTCTGTCAAATGCACTACGAAGGGTACATCACAAGCCCTAGGGGATCTGATATTGAGACAGACTGCCTGAAATGAACACTGCATAGAGAATGAAATGCCGACACACACCTTAGATTCTCTCTCTCTCTCTGCACTGTGTTACGTCTCACACCCAGTGTTCCTAGGGTACTGGAGATGGGGGAAATGTACAGTAATGTAATGAAGGAAATATGTCTGCATACTCTTTTGCACAGTCTAAGAAAAAAAGTTGTGTAAATAAACTACTTTTGTTCTGAAAGCATGAAATAATGGCACAGGTTCCACTGTATTTCATTAACTGTCCACTAGAGGGCCATGTAAGTGTAGGGTTCATTTTATGTGCTGTGTTAAAAGAAATTGGGGTGCCCCAAAATGCATACACACTTCAACAGTTGTTATCTATGGCCTCTTTTAACTCAAATTGAAGTATGGTAGCAGTGTGTAGTGTTATGTTTCCTCATTATTCGGCCCATTGTTAATGCAATCATGTTACCGCTAGAAGAGAAGCAGACATTTCTCACTAGCGTTAGCAGCCATCGTTGACAGGAAAAAGGTTTTAGAAATAGTTAAAAGGTTAAATCATAAAGAAATGTAATCTGTGATATTATTATTTCAGGTTGAAGCCCACGTACAGAATATGTCTCTGTCCGCGTTACAATTCACTTATACCACTTTAGCGCTGTTATTACATCAATGACGATACTCAGTAATCTCAGTAGAAATATTCAGTTTAGCTTTTGTAATTAATCTCTATTGGTGCAGGTGTTTGTTTACATTGAACAAGTAGCTTATTAGTATCTTTCATTTTAAAGTAAATTATTTAATCCGGCACATAACATCGCTTCTACTCAACATTTTGATTTTAGCACATAGTGCGCTCTCAGTTCGGGTATTTTACACGCCATCAGCTCACATTACTGCTTGTTAGCAGGACCACAGTTTAGGGAACATATGAGACAAACTGGTTTTAAATTTCCCACAAGAAAAATAAAAACCTTTTTTTGGATGAAGCCCTCATTTCTGTCTGGTGAGAATTTGAGTGCATTCCCATAATTTCTGTGTCTTCCTCATACGTGTATTACACATATCATGTATTACACAGTAAAGTATAGCATTGATTGGCTCTGTTGAGCGACGCGTATAGACACGCCCACCTAGAGGGAAAAAGCAGGGTATTCATCCGAAAAAGTGCCAGACGCTGTAAAAACTGCTCATAACTTAAAAATTTCCCCTAAACATGTTGATATCATTTATTGCGCAGGTTAAACTTCAGGCAAATATAAAACTACTACCTAAATGTAATTACATTCTGTACAGCCAGTTTTGCATATTGCTGCAACAGAATCTGTTTGGACAGACATAAAACCTTCTAGACTGGTTTTAGGTTCTCCAATGTATAAAATGTAAAAAATTCATTTAAAAAAGTGAGTTCTGACCAACGTACATTCAAAACCTTTCTTTTATTTACATAGATGATGAAGTTTTTTGGGCTCCTCTGTATATAGTTTATTATGTTTGTGTATGGTAAGTGTTCTTTGGAGATTTCTATTTCTCTGTACACATCTTAGCTCATGTGATTCATGTGATTGTGTAAAGCTGCTTTGCAACAGTCAATTGTTAAAAGCGCTATATAAATAAAATTGAATTGAATTTTACTGTCAAATGTATATTGAAATGAATCAAATTCCATCACAAATATGTTTAAGAAGTAAAGTTTCCACAGTTAAGTCAGGGGAAAAACAAAACACAGACATGTACAGTAGTTCCATCCATGGCAGCAGCAGGCGAGCCGGCAGGCAGAATAACATCACAATCAACAAACAACCAACCACTTATTTTAGTTGATAAAATAATAAAGATAAAATGTAAAAACAATACTGTGATAGTTTGGACTGGATGGGATTTGAGGTGTCAGTCCGAATAAAAGTTTAACTGGTAATATTTTTATTAGTTTTTAAAAAAAAGACAATTATTACATCACAGATCTGCAGTGGTGCAAATGAAACTCCATATGGAGAAGTCAAAAATTACAACAACAAAAAAAGTATTCCCAGTTCATGAATAATTATAAACAACAACAACAATAATAAATGTTTATCAATAATAATAACAACACTATTATTATAATTATTTTTTCCAGTCTTACCTGCTTATGATTATTGTTATATCAAAATAATACTGGTCAACACAATATTAATATTATTCTGTGGACAAAAAAAAAAAAAAAGTAGTGGCTATTTACTATAAATGAAATAAAGCTTAAACACAGTGAATGGCAATTATGTGAGTTGAGTTGAAATGTTAAGAAGACCGAGATTTAGTCTGTGGTGAAGGGCCTGAGAGTGAGGTACTGTATGTGGAAAAAGGACACACACCTGAGGAGAACATGGCTAATTGGAACACACACATGCAGCACTGGAAAGCCAGCATGGTGTGTGTGCGTGTGAAACTTCACTTAAAAAGTTTCATTGAGGAGAACTGGAAATAAAAACTCGACTCACAGAAACACACAGTCAGTAATTATCCACATTCTCTTAAGGTGTGAATCCTCTCCCATGACTCTCATGTCCTTCACAGTGGCGCTTGGCCACGCCCCCACCAGCACTAAGTCTTATCAATTTTAGTCATTAACGTTTATTAATTATTGCACTCCTGATATCCTGTCCTGTCATGATGTGGAGTGTAAAGACGTGGAACTGCACACCATTTTCTTTGTAAGGAACAGGAAGTGCAAAAGCATCCCGTGAAACCCGTGACAGGAGGAAGGAGACAAACAGCTGCGTCAGTTTCAGCCTGAAACCTCAGGAGGAACAAACCAGTGAGACACTGAGAGGTCTGAATATTTAACCTTTTAGCTAGTCAGCTACCATAACACCTGTGTGTGTGTGTGGGTGTCAGCTGGATATACAAAAACAAAATAAATTAAAAACATTGAGGATGAGAATCATTTATTTCCCATCTTTCTAGTGCTTATTTATTTATTTTAATAAAACAATAACTCAACCTTAAAGCTACACTTTGACCTTAAATATTTAAATAAATGTGGAAATGTTTGGCATTTTTCCTACCAAAATGTTGTAAATTAAAGGAGACAAATACCGAGCTGTTCATGCAGTAACCAAACCGAGACGACTCTGTGATGGAATTTTTTTTTAAATAGCTGTGCTTAATAACACCTAAAAATAATAAAAACTAAAGGAAGCTGTGTAAAACTGTTCAGTGATATTGCTGTGTTTGTCCCCTATGGTGTCCCTCACGGTGTCGGCGCTCAGCTCCTGTGGGCTTTGTCCCCCGCAGGGCCATTCTCAGACGCTGTCTCTTTAGTGAAATTCCAGTCGACGGGGTTGAGTAGCTGCATGGTCTTCTTGTGCGTCCATATGGGGTTGATGATGAGCGTGAGGAGCGCCAGGCCAGTGAGGAAGATGAGGAGCTGAAGCAGAGGAGTGTGTGTGAGTAGCTCGGGCCAGTTACACCAACACACCCACCACATGTAGTACATCAGCACCATGCGACAGTGGAACATGTGGATCATCATCCACTGATTTAATCTCCAGAACACAGTATGGGACCAACCGGCCTGTGCAGAGAGAGAGAGAGAGAGAGAGAGAGAGAGAGAGAGAGAGAGAGAGGTTAAGAGACAGAGGGAATGAGAGGGAGAGAGCAAGAGAGTGAGCAGGAAAGAGAAAAAGTACATTTTTGTTATAGAAACAAATAACAGAGGAGAGCTAAAACTAAAATCTACTGTAAAACTCTATTCAACACTTTCTGACCAATCAGAATCACAGTGTACAATAGAACTACTAATAAACCTAAAAAGTAAATAGAATAAATATATTTGACAAAACTTCACTAAAAAATGCTCTTTAATCTTATCATATGACGCGCCATGAAGTTAAAAGAAAGACTTTAGAAAAGAGGAACGAAACAAGTAAAAGGATTTTTCACTATCGTGTGTTACAGTAGAATGACTTTCTGGTAGTTCCTCTTTCTAAAACACATTTTTTATAAGCTCTTAAACAAAACATCAGATGAACTTCCTCTTAGTTTTACTCGCTGAACACTATGAAGGGAGGTAATACAGGGCACAAAATCTGGCATGTAAGGAAACAACAAAATACACATCATGATCCTCAAACTACAGACATAAACCAAACCACAAACCCTATTTCCTATATAAAGTCAGACCACATAAACCTCGCCAGTTAAATATGGATGTATCCCAAACCACACCATAAACCCTACTTCACTGTATATAGACCACATACATACCTGGTAGTTAGATATGGGTGTGTTCCAAACCACAACACAAACCCTACTTCACTATATAGATCACATAAATACCATTAGTTAAATATGGGTGTGTCCCAAACCACACCATAAACCCTACTGTACAATATAGACCACTGTGTCGACGGGCTCATAGCCAGTGTGCTCCGTAATAAACCAGCTTTAACCTCATCCAACGGAAGAGACAGGAGATACCGGTTCAATACCGGTTCAATACCTCGGACAGCACAAAAGGCGTAAATAAGTGGGCGGGGAGCTGCCACTGACCAGCATTAACGGCAGCAAATCCCCCACCGTCTACCTGTCGACCGCTGCATAAATATTATCACATAAATATTTAAGAAACAGATAGGTCTTTAGTTATATAGCCCATACACCATCATACATGCCATGTCATAGGGTCCACAGTGGAAATGTCCCAAACCATAAAATCCTAATCACAATAAAAGCCACCTTAAACATTAATTCCATAGTGATGTGTCCCAAACCACACTATATTTACTAGACAAGTACCCCATTTACACACATTATGTAAAATCATCATAACCATAACTGCTACACCATCGATCAACTGCAGGTGTGTCCCAAACCACAATGCGTTTTTTGCTACATAGGCCACAAACTTCAAACTCAACACCATCCTTTACTGTAAACGTGTTTCAAAGCACAATCCCTATACCATAAAAATCCATGTACTGCAGACATGTTCTTAAATCCTGAACTATACAAGTAACATACAACACTAGAACCAATAGCATCCCTTGTTTAAATGTGGATCCTCCCACCTTGAGCAGCATCCAGGAGATGCAGGTGAAGGGCGTGCTCATCTCCAGAAGCAGTGTTATGATGGCCAGGAAGTGTCCCATGTCCCGACACAGCACGGTGCCGCTGAAGCCGGCCAGAGCGAAGGCGTGATGTGCCGCGAGTGGGATGTCGAAGGAACGGAACACAAGATTGGAGCCATGCAGCGCCACGTTCTCGAACACGAAGAACCCGCATGCCGTCAGCACGGTGAACCAGGACCAGCTCGTCTGTCCGCGCACCTTATCATTGAAGACTGGGCCATCCTCCATCAGTGCCCGCAGCCCTGCCCCCGAGCCCTGCACGCCAAACATCGCCCGTGTGGCTGCCAAACACCAGAACACCTACACAAAGACGCGTCATACTGCATGTGGGTTTTTTGTGTGTGGTTATCGCAAGTACTCCTTGATGCAGAACCAAAAGTCCAGAGGGTGGAATCAGACCTGATCCAGCACCTCCAATCTATGTGGGCAGAGTCTAACAGAGATTAATAGAAATCAGGATCAGGTACACCTCCAGGCCTGTTAACTTTTGATTCTGTAGCAAGAACACTATTAATACCATATACCTTTTCTTTAGCTGACAGACACACATATGTTTGAGACAGCAGGACAGACAGGAAGTGAGACAGGAAGAAGATGAGGGCGTAGAAGCCGAAGCCAAGGCAGATGAGCTGCAGCTGTACTGATGTGGAGCTGTAGTCCAGGTCAAAGACGCTGCTGGGGTGAAGAGGTTCCTCCTCGTTCCCCATCGCAGCCATTTTCCCCTTAGAGACAAGGGCTTGCTTTACACGAACGCTGGTCCGTCAGCTTACTGATCAGAAAGCTGCAGGAGGAAAACGGGATAAAATACATAAAAAGATACAGCTGCTTGTGGAGAAAAAGAACAAATTTATTCATGAGTGAAGCGAGTGTGTGTGTGCCATCTCGCCCGAAACCCATGAAAGCTGCAGTAACTCTGTTATAAAAAGAAAACAGGAACTAACCTGTTCTTCTGATGCTTCACAGCATTAAACATAAATATAACTATAAACACCTACAAGCACAAATGAAAATAAAACATTTTCTCTTCTAAACTACCAAATACGTGGTTTGTCATAAAATTACAAACGTTTTCACCTAAATGTAACTACCTATTATTTTCTTTTTATAGTAAATAATTACACTACACTGGGGTGATGTCACTAAAATATAAATAGTGTACTTGTATAGGAAGTAAGGGGTAGAGTTGGGATTCAACTCTCATGCTTATTTTTATTATTTAATAGCTCAAAATGACAGTTCTACACAAATCAAGCACGGCAAAAATGTGTACAAAATGTATAACGGGTTAAAACCAGACATTTCACTCCTATCTAGGCCACTAGTTAAGGGTGTAACGAGTCATTACGAACACAGCCTTGTTATCCTATTCGAGCTAGCTAGCAGGCTAAGCCTTAGGTTGATTTTAGCTCCCTGTATCTACATTAAAGTTTATAACAAAAGGCTAAATTGCCATTAAGGACGTATTAAGGTGTTGAAAGCAGTAAAATACGAAAATTGTTCATCTTACGTATGTTTAAAGCGGAAGACGTAAGCTCCATTCAAATACGGAGGCTCCTCTCCTCCAACCCGAATTACTGCTCTCACATGACAACTATAAAGTCACGTGACTCAAAACAACAAATCCCGCCCCTCCCGGGCTTCGTCTGTCGATTGGCTGAAAGAAGTGTCAGAAAAATGGGGACGACCAACAAAATGCGAATCGAAGCGACACGAATCGTTTTAACATTTTTGGAGGTATTTATGCTAAATGTGATACTTTTATCTTCATTAACATTTATTTAATTTGAAACAAAAATAAGATCGTTTTAAATGTAAATTTTAATCATTCACAATCTGAACAAAGAGTGTGGAATTGACTCCCAAGTTTCAGAGTCGAATCCCAAGCGACAGAGTCGACTCCCAAGAGTCAAAGTCGACTCTCAAGCTTCACAACCGACTCCAGCGCAAGAAACGGTTAGAATCGACTCCTTTTTTACATTCGATTCTCAATCCCGACTTGAACTTAACCCTGTTTGTGACGGAACAGAAAGTCCACTCAAATAGTACAAATGGTTTCTTCCAAAAAATTTAATGGCAGAAATATTTACATTTGATGACTGATAAATAAACATCTCGTTGAAAAGATAACGCAAAGATTCAAAATTGACCATCAAGGTCTTCAAACTATATGTTAAACATAATTCAAAGAGGCTGAATTAATTAATTAATCAATTAATTAAAATCCATTAGTGCAATAAAATGTCAACAAATGAATCAAATCATATGACATTCAACAATGCGGTTACAAAAAGCAATGAAGCTAATAATAAATCAGACATTCAGTAATATCAGTTACCTTGCATGCCATCATAACAGTGTATCAAAACAACCCAGGCAAAGAAAGATTAAAGAAACAAAACCATGAGGAAGAGCAGAAAATAGTTCTGCTTCAATGAAGCGTCATTTATATATTTATATATCTATATCTATATATATATATATATATATATATATATATATTTCTGTACAAATCATGAATATTTGGTATTATAATTCCTCCTTCGTATTGATATGATAGCCTATACAGTATAATAAATGAAAATATTCTTAGCTAAACAACTACCACTTTTTAAAGTATATCAATCTTTGTTTTCTTTTGTATTTTTTCTTTTTAGATGTCTTTTCACATTTTGGAGAACCAAAGCGACCTCTCTCAACTGCAACTCCACTGAAAGGTGAAAAAAAACATACAGCAGTTTCAGGTGAGATGGGTTTTGGATAGAAATTCAGCAATGCATGGTACATGTGGATGATTTCAAGTAAGAGGAAATCTAAAGATGGAGATCATTGAAACAGCTGGATAACGATCACTGCACATTCTTCTAATCAAGATATCCACCCTGTACGCTTTGATATAAAGAAATAGAGCATCGCTTGATCACGGCCAAGGTGGTGATTTCTGATAACGATAAGACTTTATTGGGGAACAACTGGCAATAATTTACCTAATTATTGTAATGATTTCTGCAAAAACATAGCTTCAAAACTCTCAATGCAGTCTCAACTGATTTCTTGACTTAAAAAAGAAAAGAGAAAAAAAAAATCACAAAAAACTTTACGGAAAGTGTTGAAATGAGTATAATTAGCAGAATTGTAGATTTTTTTTCATTATACAAAGTCTTTCCTGCTGATCAGATTTCATAAGTTTAAAAAGATTGTGTGTTCACTTCTTGATGGAATTACGTACATTTGTTATTATTATTATTTTAAAAACTCTCACACCTTAATTTATAAAGTACTGTGCAAAAGTCTTAGGCACCCTGTGTGTGTTTTTCTTTTATTTATTTATTTTTTTACAAAGTTTCTATACCTGTATCATTATTAATTAATTAATTATTAAATAATAATAATCATAATAATAATAATAATAATAATAATAATAATAAAGATTTCCAAACATTAGTAGACAAAATATCTTATGGGAAAATATCTGTAGGCAAGAAAAAGCAGCAAAATTATGCAAAAGGTGACTTTTCAGACAAAATACAAAAAGGAAAGCTTCCGGGTTTTGCATGAATGAAAAAAGAAGCAGGCGCAACAAATTCTTCAGAAGCACTGTGGCTAGTTCTGCAGGATGTTCAGTAAATCTAAGCAGTTCATTTTCTTATAAAACTGCACAAATTGTACCTGAGACTATATTTTAAACAAGAGCTCATCACATCAATCACTGACTTTGTTTCATTAATTACTCTTTAGAGCATTTGATGTTTTTGAATTTTTTAAGACGTCATTGCTCTACAGAGCTATTTGCACGTGCCTAAGACTTTTGTACTATACTTCATGTCATAAACAAATACGCCCAAATTGGCAAAAGGTTTCTAAAGCTTATCAGACTCTGAGAGGAATCAATCAGTCGTTATCTCAAGTAGAAAGATGTGGGGTAAAATGATTTCCAAGAGGTTTTACAGACATATGGACATTGTTATCATCTTGGACGTGCTGCTAAGACTTGGGCTTGAGATTAAGCACTAAACTGTCTGTCTAAGAATTGAGCCCTAAAGTATTCTACACTCAATACAAAATATGCATTATTGCTGGGATTTAGCTAGCTTGTTTTGCTAAGCTAAAAGTTTAGTTATCATGAAGCCAAACACACACAGAAACTTGTTGCTTGCTGGTGAAAATGTTGTGTTACTCATTAAACTGGCTTCTGCTGTTGTTATTATAGTGAAAGTAATAATACTCTGCTTCTTGGAAAACCTGCAAATGGGAAAGGGGTCATTTATGCAATTCGAGCATGAGGTGAAGACACAATTAGCATAAGTTTTACAATATTTTGGAAGTGTGCATAATTGAAAACTCTGAAGTCGGATAACGTTCTGGGAGTGTAAAGCATTTAAGATTGAAGATTTTTGTGTTGAAGTCTAAGACTTACTTAAATAAATAAATAGATAGGTCTTTCATTTCATTAATTTATCTTCAGAAAGCGCTTTGTGCAGTTTAGGATTGGGGTACCTCTGGAGTCTACCCCAGGAATACACACGTGAGAAGGGAATACACCCTGAATTGTATGCCAGTCCATCACATGGACAAAACTCCCAACATATATATTTATACAGACACATTCAGACACTTGTTCACACCTAATATGATTTATCTTAGCCAATCCATCTACAGGTTTCTTTTTGCAATGTGTGAAGGACAACCTGGATTAAAGCCACTTTGGAGATGGGGAGAACAGACAAAACTCTGTATAGAATAGAATGTAAACAAAATTTAGGATTGAATCAGGAATAAAAATAAATAAGCAGCAATAAATAAAAACTAAACATTTTCAAAAAAAAAAGAAAAAAAAAAACCCCACAAATCTTACCCACTGTAAATAAAGCCATAGAATAAAACCAGTCCTGAGTCTTTTACATCTAGAATGATCATTAAATACTCCAGTTTTTCCAGTTTTGCAGATTATTACATATTATTTATACACTCAGATTTAATTCACATATTGTTTGTCAAACATGATACCATAAATTAGGTACCACATAATCTAGGTTTGTTGTGCGCATGGTTGTTTTTCAGTGTAAAGGTTAAAATGATGTTCTAAGCATATATTTTTTTTAATGCGAAATCCAAAATACAATGTAAGGTGCAACCAAGGAAATAATAATGTTTGGAAGTGTCACCCTGCATCTCGCACCTACTGAAAGAACTGTACGCTTTTGAACGTGGAAACCAATTAAGGGGCCTGAGAGAAATCCCACAATGCACTGCACACTTATCTCCACTAATAAACACCCCACATATCCACAACAATACATAGGCCACATCTGCAAAAGCATTACTTTTTAAATAATTAACTAATTTTAAGATGAAAGCATGAAAGATTCCAAATTTAGCACAACACATTCATAAGCAAGGATGAGAGTAAATTATAACCCCTGTTCGTTTCTAGAAAAGTAAAGAAAGTAGAAAAGAATTATAAGCTTTGAGAATATCTATCGAGTCGCTTAGCACATAACTGATTGTTTTGTGTTTGCGTTGTGTTGCGTCACGTCACCGCTAAAACTCATCTCTGCTGTACATGTTGCACGGATCCCAACAAGTGACCATCCCATCCTCAAGTACTGCAATTCAACACAGTTTAAGGCATCAGGATCAAAGATCATTGATAATAACTTAAGTATTATTCGGAAACTATTCATTTCAGAAACGTCTGTAAACCACATTAGCCGTCATTCCAGTGAAAATTCTGCAACCCAGGAATTTAGACTCAGGAATGAACGCAGAACATTTATCATCTGGCAGTTTGCCAAGAAACATAAGTCTAGCAAGTTTAATCCAAGCACTTTGGGAATTTTATCCTGAAACTTCGAACCAAAAACATTAATCAATGAAATTGAAGCAAAGATCTCAAGGAGAGCAATTTAAATAAAAAACCTTTAAACCCCGAGCTTAAGAGGAGTCATTTAAAGCCATATTTTGTCCAGTCCAGGAGCTTTAGCTCAGCAATTTCAGGCCATAAACCTAATAGCTGAAAAAATTTGAATCCAGGATACCTTAAGGCCCAGGAACTTTAACGCCCAGGAACTTTAACGCCCAGGAACTTTATTCTGTAGACCTAAGCTTTAAAGTTTTAGTGCAGGTACTTTATGCCAGACCAAAACAGTAGCCCCAAACATAAGATTGGTAACTTTAGCCAAGGAACCAAAGGCCAGGAAATAAAGAAGAGAGAAAAAAAAAAGCTGGGGGGGGGGGGGGGGGAAACCTCATAAATGTTATTAAAGAAATTCACGGGCCAAGACCCAGTGTCTGGGAACTACTGTATAGTGCAAAAACTTTAGTTTAGTCAATTTAGACCAGGAACTTAAAGATGGATATTTAAGGTCTAGAAAAGAGACGAGACATTTAAAAATGAATAGCATTATCTAAAAATGAAAAGCAAACAACCTTATCAAAATATTTTTGGTCCAAAAAAATCTAAATAACCTTCAGTCCAAGAATGTAAGCACAAAGGCTGGTTGCCTGTGAAAAACTAGATAGAAAACTAGATCAAATACTAATACAAGGGATTTTAGCCCAGTCATGAACGATACTGAAGTAAAGCCAAGGACTCTAGGTCAGCAGATGAATTTAGGTATGGGGATTTATAGCAAAGAAACTTGGGACAATACTTTTAACTCAGGATCAAAGTCCAAAAGTTTAAGCTAGGGAAATAATGCCTATTAATTATAGTTCAAGAACTATAATCTAGTGTTTGTAGGATGGGTGGGAACTTAAGATTCAGCAAATAAAGCCCATGGGTTTTAACCCACAAACTTCAATTTTTTGAATTAAGCAGGTAGCTTTAGTCTAGCAACTTCAGTAGTGGAATTTAATCCAGGAGCTTTAGCAAAAAAAAAAAAAAAAAAAAAAAAAAGCTAAGCTGTTTTAGCCCTGGAACTAATGCCTGTGAACAATAGTTTTACATTTTATGCATTTGTCAGACAACCTTATCCAGAGTGACTTACATTTTTTTATCTCATTATACATCTGAGCAGTTGAGAGTTAAGGGCCTTGCTCAAGGGCCCAACAGGGACAACTTGGCAGTCATGGGATTGGAACATGGGACCTTCCGGACCAATGCCTTAACCACTGAGCCAGCCCTGACTTTTAGTCTGCCACTTTAGCTTAGGAATCAGAGTAAGTAGAAGAATTTATGTAAAGTAAATTTAGCAATGCTAAAAAAGAGCCCACTTTCTTTCCAGCAATTTTAGCTAAATGTAAAAACCATGGAACTTAAGACCGTTCTCTAATGTCAGTGATTTGCTATTTTGCCTGGGTGCAAGTCAATTGTTTCAGGTTATTGCACACTGTAAACTACTGTACCAGTCAAAAGTTTGAATAAACCTTCTAACTCCATGGTGTTTCCTGATTTTTCTTTCTTTCCACACTGTAAAACAATGCTGAAGGCGTCCAAAATATCCAATAATCGCCTTTGAACAGTTGATGTTGAGACGTGTCTGCTACTTACGCTCTGTAAAAAACTACATAACTGCTCTAATCTGAGGTGCTGTTCATTAATTGGTGACTTTTGAGGTGAGTAACTCTAAATGAACTTCTCGTCTGCAGCAGAGGTCAGTCAGTTTCATCTTGGTGCTTGATGGGTTTTGAAAATGCACTCGACAATACTGTTCTTGCAAGAACTGTTCCAGAACAGCTCACCTTCATGTCTTAAAATAACAACTCACTATTGTTGTTACTTAATTCCATATGTGATTTTTCATAGTTTTAGAATGTAATAAATATGTCAGAAAACAAAAATGATTGAATAGGAAGGTGTGTCCAAACTTTTAACTGGTACTTTATATCACAGTGATTAATTAAAGGGCTGATGAAGGAGGCAGCTTTAATGTTTGTCCTAAAAGGTAAGATGGAAAAAAGAAAACTGAGCAATAATGGAATTTTGATCAATCAATCAATCAATCAATCAATGATCTAAATAAATTCTATTATTTTAATGTAATTCTGTTATTTTAAATCCACACTAAATATGGCATTTAAAAGAGCTGTCAGTTGGCACAAGAAGAATTCAAGTTAAGTATTACTGTATAAATAGTTCGGATTTCAAGCCAGATTGGTAAAGTTGTAAATCTTTCACCTTGCCATATCATTAGTGATGCCTTGGTAGAAATCCGGGCAGAATCACATGTACTGCAGCATCTAAAGTGACAGCCAGATCTAAAATTACTAGTAAAGGTCAAAAATAAAAGAACCCAAAATATGCTGTGTGCTAGCGCCTGCCAAAAGCGAGGCGTCCATGCGAGTAGCATTTCTGCATATCTTATCGCAATCTTGTGACAGGCCTTGCTGTGCGTCTGTGCGGAAAGACAAGACGAGCCAAATGTCATCAAAGAAAGGTGTGTGTTGCACACAGGCCTGCACTGTTACAGCTTCCTCTCTGCTTCTGAGTAAAACAGGATATGTGATGATCTCTCAGGCGTGACCCTTTCTCTTTTTTTCCCCCCCCGAATCCAGATCTCATCTCTTACTGAAATGTAAGCCAAATAGCTTAACGCAGCGCACGGTCATATAAGGTCATCAGGACAAAATCAGGTGGCTGAACTGGAACGAAGTTCTGAAGTTAGCAGCACCATAAGTGAGAGGATTTACAAAATCATTTCTCAGCATGATCGCACAATGTGCTTTCTAGCTGGATTAATCATGCACAACAACAAAGCCAGATGAACTATCTACACCTATCTTTATTTCTGGTCTACCTGCTCGAACGGAAAAAAAAAAAAAAAAAAAAAGGATTTGCGCCTTTGAGATGTAAAACACAGACGATGGCTGGTGTTTTCTGTTCCTCTCCTGGTCAGAATAATGGTGAAATGAAGTTATTTGAGCGCATGTTCAATCCCGGGAAGAAATAGCTTATATCTATATAATAACACACCTGATGAGTAGCCATCATTTCCTGACCATGTGAAATCAGAGAAAACGCTTTTGTGTGACTGAAGCGAGGACAAGCCGAATATTTACCTTGAGGCTGTCTGATGTAAGGTAGTACAGGTTATTATGAGAATAAATGAGAAAACTGGGTCTGGGTTTAAAGCCCATGAGCATCATTTGGTGGCACAAACTGTCGGTAATCGAGACAGTCATTTTGTTTCTGTGTCAGTAAAATAAATCGATATAAAAATAAATCATGGACCACTCTTTGATTGTGGTTTTAAATCCAGGCAGGAGAGCTGAATATATATCCTGTATATAGCCTATATAAGAGATTAAGGGTTTGACAAGTTTTAAAAATGTGCTTGTCGCTTATAGAATAAAATATTGTATAACTTATGTTTTAGCTCTTTTTGGGCGTAGCTTCCAAACTGTATTACGGTTAGATTGTTAAACATGCAAGAAGAAAATAAGATAAGAATATGTTCTCAATTGATGGTACTGTGTTACTTTGCACAATCACAATAAATTTAATATATAATAATCTTTAATGTAATGTAATCTAATCTAATAGAGTCATGTTCAGTGCAAAATCCCTAAACAGGGATTCTTTGAGAAAGCGGATTTTGTTTTGTACATTTTTTTCTTACGTAGTTCTGTCGCCTTGCACCTCCAGAGTTGAAGGCTCGATTCCCGCCATGGGACTGTGTGCATGGAGTTTGCATGTTCTCCCTGTGCTTGGTGGGTTTCCTTCGGGTACTCCGGTTTCCTCCCACAGTCCAAAGACATACAGATTAGGCTAACTGCCGTTCCCAAATTGCCCGTAGTGTGTAAATGAGCGTGTAAGCGCGCGTTTGTGAGTGCCCTGCGATTGACTTGTACCTGTCCATGGTGTACCCCGTCTCATGCCCCAACTCTCCTGGGAGAGGCTCCAGCCCCCTGTATACGGGATAAAAGGGTATAGTCGATGAGTGAGTGAGTGTTTTGTGACGTTGACTATTGCAAAAAATGCTATACTGTACAACTAAAAATCAAATTGAAACAATCTCATTTCTAATCATAATAGTCTAAAATCATTTTGTTATCCAGATCCAAAGCCCCACCTGGCTAAAACTAGAGTCATGGAAATATCACGAATGGCATGATTTACACTTTTATCACAAGGTTTAGTAAAACGGATCGCTTTTTGCCCCATTTTAAATTTATTTAACGATTTCAAAGTTTTATTCATTAATAGAAAAAGAAACAGATTTTTTTTTTAACCAGCTGTTGTTCTCTGTTTGTGCCTGGATTATAAAGCCACAATCAAAGAACCACTTTTCTTAATTGACACAAAAACTATGCAAGAATAAAATAAAATAAATAAAATAAATAAATAAATAAAAAAAACCTAAGCGTGTAGACCGGAGCCTGGGTCACTTGGTGACATTTGAAATCATTCCTTGTTCACTCATACACAACCTTGCAATTCAACTGCAACAATACCTCTGCGAACAGCAATAAATACATTTCCCTTGGAAATACATACATGAGTAGTATATTTAGAAGAAAAGTGCAAAAATGCTTTTTTTTGTCTTTCAAACTATACATCATCGATTAAGAAGAGCTAAGCAAATCCATCCAGGGAAAATAAATAAATAAATAAATAAATAAAACATAAAATGTCAAATGATTTCCTATAGAATGATGATAAAATATAAAGCAGTTTGATGGAGTGGAATGTGGAACGTGAAAACACGAATGGGATATTTCCGTGGTGCTCGATGCTGAGATGGTGATATTGTTCGCCTCGGGATGATAATTATTTCCGCGATAGACTTTTGTCTACCTGAGTGAATTAATATTCAATTTTAGAATTTGAACCTTTTGACCTGTCGTGCATGCTTGAGGTATTTGAATCGTTGGCACTTTTATTATTATTATTATCATTATTATTATTTTACGAAGGTTAGAAAGATGTTAATCTCAACTCTGAGAAATGGGGTGTTGAAAAATCATTTCCAGACCCCCTGTCCCCATATCAACAACGACAAGAAGAAGAAGAAGAAGAAGAAGAAGAACAAGGACAACGACAAACAAAGCTGTGAGCTAGTGCTGGTTTCAGAGCGCAGTGTCAGTAATAGCACTTTGATAATGTGAAAAATCGAAAAAAGCACCAAGGCTTTTAGCCACTTCTCACACACCTTTCATGAACAGTATAGCCAATGTTGGATATTTTTTTTATAACGATACTTATGTAACTTACTAAATAACACTAGTTTAGTGATACATCGTAAGGCTGATAGCATTTAAATGCCTAAAGTTTGCTTTTGCGATACTACAGCGTAAGTTTCTCTTCACACATCTAACACAACAGTCTTAGGAACCTTTCTTAATACTCATAAATTCAGGGGCGCCACTAGAGATTTTGGGCCCCTAACATCCTGGGCCCCCATCCTTGTCAAAGCAAAAACCTTTCAATTGCCATAGTGTGTTTATGGGCCCTTGGAATTGTCCTTACATACCCTCCAATTAATTGCACCCGACTCGTAAAAAATTTGATTCTTCAGCAGTCATGGTTGATTATGTCATGTCTAGATAACTTTTTTTTTCTTCAAAAGATGGGATATCTGATTTTGATATTCTGTATCGATAGTGGCTCGCTGGATGACAGTGATGATGATGATGATGATGATGATGATGATGGAGCTGTGATGAAGCTGTGGAGAGTCTCTCAGAGTCTTGTCTGGGCCTCAGGGATGTAAATCTCGATGCTGTCGGCTCGCTCGGTTGCTGAGTTCTGCCGGAATGACGCCGCTCTCTTGGCGGCCATGAGGCGCCTTCGTGCTTCCTGTCTCTGCCGGTCGGGAAGATCCAGCGACTTCTCCCGTGTCATGCTCTTCTTCAGCATCTTCTTTGGTACAGGTGGCGGGAGCTGAAATAAAATATACATATCTATTGTTAGATATCAGTTAAGGTCAAACAGACATGAGAGTATGTGCAAACGTCTGCTGTAGACACCCCATTAATATAAACCTGTGATTTTTAGCTGCAGTGTTATTGTAGAAAATGAATGAATACTTTGTGACCCATTAAAATCTGCAACTGAACCGAATTGACGCATTGTGGCATACAATTAAATTACTAATTATTACAGTTGTTGCTAATAAATCCTGCCAACTGTTGATCAAAGTCCTTGCTTTGTTAACAATTTCAGGAAAACTGTGGAAGTACAAATATATATATATATATATATATATATATATATATATATATATATTTTATTTTTTTTATTTTTTTTATTTTTACGTCAACCCCCTTGAGGCCTAAAGCATTTTCTGCATTAGCAGCTTCATACAATGTAAATTAACCTGTTTCTGTAAATAAAATATGTTTTGTTCTGGCTATAATATCCTATTATTGCACTAAGTTCAGTTAAATTGAAAACTTGATTAAAATGGATTGATTGAATTAAAATATTAAATTCAGAGCAGAAGTTACAGATATACTTTTAAACCAAAGGACGTGTTTAATGTCTTTCAGAAGCAGTCTAGTATCCAATCAGAGTGCACCTTCTTTACAGGACTTTCTATAATCCTCCAATCATTGCTCTTGATCTTCTGTAGCTCGTCGAACTTGGAGGTGACGTCATCGATGGAGAGCTGCAGCAGGTCCCAGAATCCAGCCAGGTCCTGAGAGGTGGGCCGCGGCATTGCACTTGGGTCCTGCAACAGTCACAAATTTCAACATTTACACTCATACAGTCTGGTACATATAAAATACACTCATATAACATTTTAGTTTTTTTAGTTCTAACTATCTACTCTATCTATCTATCTATCTATCTATCTATCTATCTATCTATCTATCTGATTACATAATTAATCCTCTTTACATGAATATCTTTTTAAATTATGTTTTAAAACCTGAACCCCCACAGTATTATGAAATGTGCCAGTGTTTATTACTATAACTGTACTGTAACATTATATCACATGTAATATATACTCTATATATGCGCGCGCACACACACACACACACAAACACACACACTAGATTCCATCATCCATGAAGATGCTCATAGACATGCAGCGCACACACTTCTCCACTAGATGTCCTCATGTGCAGTCAGCGTCTCAAGTGGACGTGAATACAAACCGGACCCTTCAACAAACTCTCGGAGTAGACAAGGTCATTTTGTCAGTTAGTTTCCGAATTTCCGCTCACAGCTTCGACACTTTCGCAGACAGACCCTTAATAACTTTTGTGCTTCATCAAACTCCAAACAGCAACTAATTGAGGAGACTTGGGGGATAGCAACTTAATCAACAATGTGATTACTCTGCTACAATTCAGTTAGTTAAAGATTAATTTGATTACACAAAATAATTGCCTTTCAAAGATCGAATAGATTCTTGTCAATGCTGATGCGTTACACAACCAATAGTGAAACTTGTCTAATGTTGTAGCTGTCTCAAATGTCGCTAATCGAACAGGAATTGTCTGGTGTACAAAGTTTGCTTCTTAAATTCTGCATGGGCTAAAACAGCTAACAAGCTAATTATCATAACGCATAAAGATTCCCTGCACAATGATTAATTACTGCATTAACGTGTCTGTGTTGCAAAGGTGAAAGTTGTTCGTACACAGGATCAGTTTATGCAGTTGTTTAAGACGATTCTTGGTTTACGCGAATTAATTCACGTTTCAAATACACTCACATTTAATCCACCACCCGACCGCCCCTTAAAAGACAAGGAGGAAAACTTAAATAAAAATAAAAAAATTACAGTAAAATAAACTTTTTTCTTTTCTTCTAAAATGAAATAATTGGTATTTATTTGATCAGTCTGCATTTTATATCTGTATTTTTATTAAAAACACTGATCACCACTGTTCCCAATAACCAAATCACTGATCACCACTGTTCCCAATAACCAAATCACCGATCACCACTCTTCCCATTAACCAATCACCAATCACCACTGTTCCCATTAACCAATCACCAATCACCACTGTTCCCAATAACCAAATCACCAATCACCACTGTTCCCAATAACCAAATCACCAATCACCACTGTTCCCAATAACCAAATCACCGATCACCACTGTTCCCAATAACCAAATCACTGATCACCACTGTTCCCAATAACCAAATCACTGATCACCACTGTTCCCAATAACCAATCACCCCTGTTCCCAATAACCAAATCACCGATCACCACTGTTCCCAATAACCAAATCACCGATCACCATTGTTCCCAATAACCAAATCACCGATCACCACTGTTCCCAATAACCAAATCACTGATCACCACTGTTCCCAATAACCAATCACCGATCACCACTGTTCCCACTAACCAATCACCGATCACCACTGTTCCCACTAACCAATCACCGATCACCACTGTTCCCAATAACCAATCACCGATCACCACTGTTCCCACTAACCAATCAACGATCACCACTGTTCCCAATAACCAAATCACTGATCACCACTGTTCCCAATAACCAAATCACTGATCACCACTGTTCCCAATAACCAATCACCGATCACCACTGTTCCCAATAACCAATCACCAATCACCCCTGTTCCCAATAACCAATCACCGATCACCCCTGTTCCCAATAACCAAATCACCGATCACCACTGTTCCCAATAACCAAATCACCGATCACCATTGTTCCCAATAACCAAATCACCGATCACCACTGTTCCCAATAACCAAATCACTGATCACCACTGTTCCCAATAACCAATCACCAATCACCCCTGTTCCCAATAACCAATCACCGATCACCCCTGTTCCCAATAACCAAATCACCGATCACCACTGTTCCCAATAACCAAATCACCGATCACCACTGTTCCGATTAACCAAATCACCGATCACCACTGTTCCCAATAACCAAATCACTGATCACCACTGTTCCCAATAACCAAATCACTGATCACCACTGTTCCCAATAACCAAATCACTGATCACCACTGTTCCCAATAACCAATCACCGATCACCACAGTTCCCAATAACCAATCACTGATCACCACTGTTCCCAATAACCAATCACCGATCACCACAGTTCCCAATCACCGATCACCACTGTTCCCAATAACCAATCACCACTGTTCCCAATAACCAATCACCGATCACCACTGTTCCCACTAACCAATCACGATCACCACTGTTCCCAATAACCAATCACTAATCACTACTGTTCCCAATAACCAATCACCGATCACCACTGTTCCCAATAACCAATCACCGATCACCACTGTTCCCAATAACCAATCACCGATCACCACTGTTCCCAATAACCAATCACCGAGCACCACTGTTCCCAATAACCAATCACCGATCACCACTGTTCCCAATAACCAATCACCGATCACCACTGTTCCCAATAACCAATCACTAATCACCACTGTTCCCAATAACCAATCACCGATCACCACTGTTCCCAATAACCAATCACCGATCACCACTGTTCCCAATAACCAATCACCACTGTTCCCAATAACCAATCACCGATCACCACTGTTCCCACTAACCAATCAACGATCACCACTGTTCCCACTAACCAATCACCGATCACCACTGTTCCCAATAACCAATCACCGATCACCACTGTTCCCACTAACCAATCAACGATCACCACTGTTCCCACTAACCAATCACCGATCACCACTGTTCCCAATAACCAATCACCGATCACCACTGTTCCCAATAGCCAATCACTGATCACCACTGTTCCCAATAACCAATCACTAATCACCACAGTCCCCAATAACCAATCACTGATCACTACTGTTCCCAATAACCAATCACTGATCACCACTGTTCCCAATAACCAATCACTAATCACCACAGTCCCCAATAACCAATCACTAATCACCACTGTTCCCAATAACCAATCACTGATCACCACTGTTATACTTAATTTATTTCCATTGCTGTGAGCAGCCAGCTGTGTTGATTTGATGTCATTCTGTAAACGGGGGACTACTTGGATTCGCCAATAAAACCCAGAGGTAACTTCTGGGGCAGTGGTGTTTTATATCATGAAAGACATGCTGCACATTTATTCGGGCGTGAAAGATGGGTGCACCGAGTTATGCAAAAGTAGTAATGGCGCCATCACCAGGAGCAAGATAGAAAGGTCCAGGTCTGCAACACTTTACAAGTTTGTATACATTTTATATTTACAATTTAAATTCATAATGTTACGGTGGTGCGGTATGGAGAGCCGCACCACGCGATGTTTTTTAATTATAAGAGCCCTTATGCTGGGCATTAGAGTGGGTCAATGAAATAGGAGTTAGTGAGAGTGCTTGTGATACACACGGGAAGACCTTCCCGTTTGGAGATAGCGTGGGATTAATAATTAAGGAACTTAAAAGGAAACCAATGAAAACTGTAAACACAAAATAAACAGAGCTCCGCCGTCTACGCAAGAACGGACGGGGCTCTGGAAAATAAAACAAAACTTGTCCTCTCGGGGTGTTCACCCTTACCGAGGACTTTTGGGAGAGAGAGAGAGAGAGTTTGTGCTTCGTGCACTAATACACCGTACTGAGCGCGCACGCTGAACTGCTGCGTGCCGCACTCTCTATCTCTCTCGCCGGCGTCTTAAATAGACAGAGGCTGGGGCTTTGCCTCTGTCCCTAAACAGCTGTCTGTCTGTCTGTCTGTCTGTCTGTCTATCTATCTTTTAGTTTCTTTATTTCTTTTCTTTTCTTTGGCCCTGATACCTTACCGGCGCTACCTAAATGATCGCACGAAGTGCGCCAGGATCAGGACCCTTAAATAAACACGCCGTCAGGTGCGGCTCGTTCAGGCTGATTGCCTGACGGCGGCGTTGCCTAGCAACCGTGTGTATAAATGGCCGTGCTTTTGCCTGTTCAGAACTCTGCCCCTCGCGCGACCCGCGTCGTTACACATAATAAATGAAAAATAAATATAATGGCATTTTTATTTAAATTCACTATACCGAAAACAGACCGAACCATGACTGCTATACGTACTGAACCGTGATGTTTTTCTTAATCATGGAATCTTAATGCCAAGTATAACACAGGCTTATTCTGGTGTTTTTGTTTGTTCGTTTTAGCATTCGTATCTTTCAGAGATGATGATCTGTCTTCTCCTCCTCTCCTTTCGTCTCTCCAACTTTATCTCATCTCCTTTCTCCTTTCTTCCTCACCTCTCACCTCACCTCCTGCCTCCTCCTCTCTTCTTGCCACATCTCCTCTCTCATCTCACCACCTCTCCTTTCCTCTCGTCTCCTCACTGATCCTCTCCTCTTATCTAATCTCCTTTATCCTCCTCTCCTCTCTTGTCTGCTCTCCTCTGATCATCATCTTCTCTCTCCTTCTCCCTTCATTTCTCTCCTCTCCTCTTGTCTCTTCTACTGTATGTGTGTGTTGATATATAGAGTGTGCTGGTTTTAGGAAAATACTGTTACCCCTGCAAAGTACGTTTTCCGCTATAAATACGCACAAACATGCAAACACAAAGAGAGAGAGAGAGACGAAAAGCACACAAAGATGCACAAATCAAGACAAATACGCATACAGATGCAGATACACAAACACACAGATAAACAGACACACAAATATATGCAAAGACAAACACAAAGAGAGCCGAGGACACATACACACATACATACACACAGCGTAACCTACCAGATTTTGCTGACACAGCCAATAAAACTGCTGGAATTTCTGGGACATGAGGAGCTGAGCGCTGCCCACAGCACTCCGGATCTTTCCTAAAACTGAAACACACACACACACACACACACACACACACACACACACACACACACACACACACACACACACACACACAGATTTACCTGGAGTCTTCCCCAGTACACCGTGTCAGATCCTATAAACAAATTATGGTCAGTATTTTGGACTCACTCTCCTCAGACAGGTCGTTCTCCTCCGCCTCTCCCTCCATCTCTTTACACCACCCCTCCATCCTCTTGGTCTCACCGTGCAGCAGCTGCATGAACCAAGTGCCGTCCCTCCTGGCCGAAGGCGATGCCCGGCCCGAGTCGGAGGCCTGGGGAGGGGTCACTGTTACGGCCACGGTGGGCACGGTGGGCACCGAGGGCTCGCGCCAGGGTTCAGCACTGCGCTGCGGACTGGACGGCTCATTGGCTGAGCGGTAGTCGTCACGGTAACTGAACAGGCCCTGTGTGCGCACGGTTCTCACTGCGCCGTACTGCGTGGGCGTGCTCGGCTCGCTGTGCCTCTGTAGGCCGCCGCCCCCAAACTGCAGACTCTTATCCTCCATTGCGGGGAAACCCTCCAGCTCCAGGTCAGCCTGTACACCCGCCGTCACGCTGTTAGAGCGCTTAAACCGGCCCACGCTGGGGAGAGAGAGAGACAATGAGTGAGAAGCAAAAATACAACCAGGTTGAGAAAGAGTGAGGGGGTAAATGAAGAGAAAGAAGAGAGTGAAAAATAAAACAAAAAGACAGAACTAGTAACAAGAGAGGCAAACAAAGAGGCGGACAGAGAGCATAAGAGAGAGAGAAATAAAGAGAAAGAGGTAACAGAAAGATAAGACAAAAAAAGTGAGCGACAAAGACAGAGAGGCAACAGACAAAGAATGAGAGAGGCAATGATAAAACTCCAAGAGGCGTTTACAAGAGTACAACAAAATTGACTTAAATTACAATTGATATTGAATTCTAATAAAACCAAATACATGTTGTACAATTCAAATTCAAATTACAAAACAAGAATACAAATTCTTACACTCAGTCGCTTCCTCAAATTAGCACTTTACAGGGACAAGAAATAGAGAGGGTGCGAAGTTACAAATATTTAGGTTTTTTATTAGATGAAGAGCTCTCTTAATTCCCATGTTGTTAGCTTCGTGCAAAAACTTAAAGTAAAATTGTGTTTTTATTATAGAAATAAGGCTGGTTTTAATCTTAAAGCAAGAAAAGAACTGGTTGCAACCACATTTTTATCTGTGCTTGACTATGGTGATATTCTTTATATGCATGCTTCAAAATCTGTGCTGTGTTCACTGGACTCTGTTTATCCCTCAGCACTACGTTTCATAACTGGTGCTAAATACTCTACACACCATTGTAACCTGTATAGCTTATCTGGTTGGCACTCATTGATTGTACGCAGACAGCTTCATTGGTTCATTTTCATTTACAAAGCAGTTGTTGGTTTGTTACCATCATACTTATCTGTTTTTTCATTGTCTATAAATAATACAGTGGAACCTCGGATTGCGAGTGACTCAGTTTCCGAGTGTTCCGCAAGACGAGCACAGATTTTTAATAAATTTTGACTTGAAAAACAAGCATGTCTTGGTTTATAAGTGCCGAGTTTTTTGACACTGACACACACACACACTGACACACACACACACACACACACACACACACACACACACACACACACACACACACACCCACACACATATACACACACACACTCTCTCGCCTTTAAACCCCACCTCCCCGGCTTCACACAGACACACACACTCTGCTCTACACAGAAACTCTGCTCTGTCACGATTCTTTTCAAAGGTAAGATTCTGGTTCATTTGTTTGTTTTTTTTTTTGTTTTTTTTTTACTTTACAGCAGTGATCCCAGTTAGTCTGCGCTCACGCGAGTGTCATTAGAGAGATTTCTTTATTCCCGTTAAGATAGTGTTTCAGTAGTGTGTGTGTTTGTTGTGAAACTTAAAAAGCGAGGTGTGGGGGGGGGGGGCGAGTTTTACTGTGTAAGACGAGGCGAGGAAAGGGGCTAATTCCAAACACACACACACACGCACACACACACACACACACACACACACACACACACACACACACACACATACACATACACATACACACACACACAAATACACGGCGCCTGCGTGCACAAACGGAAACACTCATCTGTTAGGATTTATTTTAACTTTGTTTAAAGGTAAAGTGCAAGTTAATTTGTTTTATTTTTACTTTATATATTGTATTAATTATTTTTCTGTATTTATTTTTTTGGGCTGTGGAACGAATTATTTGTGTTTTCATTATTTCTTATGGGAAGATTTGATTTTGGAATACGAGTCTGCTTCCGGAACGAATTATGCTCGTAATCCAAGGTTCCACTGTAGACATAATCTTAGGTGAAATAGTGTCATTCTTTGTGCTTATGGTTAGAACCAAATTTGGTAAAATAGCTTTTCATTATAATGCACCTTCAACTTGGAATGAACTTCAGAAACAGTTAAAACTTAATATGTTCATTCCACTTTTTGATCAATGTGAGTGTTTTTAGGTTATTTTATAATTTGTCTATTTTTGTGATTGTTTTTGTATTTTTATATTTATTGTATGTATGTTTTTATGTTATATGTTGTTTATTTAATTTTTTTGTTTAAAGTCCATTTTTGTGATTGTTTTGTATTTTGTTGTTATGTTGTTTTAGTGTATATTGTTAGTTATGTGCTGCTTTTTCTTGGCCAGGACTCACTTGCAAAAGAGACTACTGTCTCAATGTGACTACCCTGGAAAAATAAAGGAAAATAAACAAATAAACAAATAAATAAATAAATGAATAAAGGGAATAAATAAATAAATAAATAAATAAACAGAGAGAGAAAGAGTGACAAAATGATTTAGAGAGCGACAGAAAGAGATAGAAAAATGTAAGAGTGAGAAAAAGAGAGACAAATCGAAAGACAAAGAAAGAGAAAACGAGACAACAACAGAGATCAATGATTGTTTTCTTGCATGTCTGTCTTTCTGTCTGTCTATAAAATATTAACGTTCAATAATAAATTATTTGGAATAGTAATTCATTAAAAAATAGTCATCACTTCTTTACAGTTTTTTATTAGCAAAATATTTATTACAAAGAAAGCTTTACCCTGTGTTTTTCTGCAGCTTCTCTTCTGCCCCCACGCGTGACCACGCCCCCTGGTCCCACCCCCAATTTTTCTCAAATACAAGTCTTAGCAGTTAAATCCAGACCTCTGATAGATGGCTAAGTAAAACAGGTTTTAACGGACAAACACGTTTACACAGACAAAGACAGAATAAAGCAGGAGCGATAACAGAAGCTCTGTATCTCGGGCAGATTCACATAAATCCCCCTTCTCACCTGAGACAACAGACGCAGTAATGAAAAACTACGCACTTACCGTTTGTCATCTTCCACCTGTATCCCTACAGAATGATATTCCCGTAATCCTCTGCTCTCTGACTCCGAATCTGTAGCCGCCTCCACCTGGGGTGAACAAAACATACCGCCGCTCTCATTTAAGCTGATCTGAGCTCAGTGTCTCAAGCTTAAGGAGCTTTAAACACACATGCCGGAGCTACAACACTAGACTCAGATACACCTGAGTATACGACTGATCCAAGATCAATGACTGTCACAATATTAAAATACATTTCCATAAACTAAATGTATAAGAAAGGATTAAGCAGAAAAATGAAAAATTGTTTTCAATCATGTTCACGAGTTTGGTTTGTTCACTGAAACCTGATCTGAGATCAGTGAATGTATTAACTAGCATGAACAATAATGAGCATCACAATTGTTCTAATAACTGGCCCCAGATCAGTCACAGTGTCTAATTAGCATGTGATCAGTGGCTAACTGACATAGGGTGATAAATAACAAGAGTGATAAATAGCATTGCTGTCTTCATTAGAACTGATCCTAGAACAGATCTGGTATATAAACAGAACAGAGAGCACAAGTACATTAATTACACTATGATCAGTGATTCCTGTCGCAGAACCAGAGACATGTCTTATATCACATCAGTAAACACAACTAACTAGCATGGACCCAATCCCAGTTTAACCTCATCACTATAGGGCTCATCAATGCTAATCTAAGATTAAATTATCCTCATTATAGCTGATCCAGGAACAGGCTCTACTCCTTATTACCTGAACAGAGATCAGCTTAGTGAGAAAAGCCCCCAGGCTTAAACCGAGCCCAGGCAGAGGAAGTTATTGGCTCAGAGACCACACACCTGAACACACACACACACACCTTTGCAAATCACTGTTGGATGATTAATGGGAGTCATTGAGGCAACAGAGCTCCTGAAAGCACACTTTGATTTACTATGAAAACAGAAGAAGAGATTCAGCGAGAGAAAATGATGAAACAGACACATACACACACACACACACACTGGTGTGCACTCTATCCTTGAGACACTGTATCATGAGAAGATGTACAAAAGCACAGCAATGTGTGTTTTAACATTTTTAATCATTTCACAACCCTGTTGAATTCTGGGTTCTGGCGGTTCAGAAGGTGTTGATTCATTTTCTAGATTAGCAGCTCGGACAGCGGAGCAGACTTTAATGAGCTCGACGTGTAGATAAAAAAAATGGTTTCCAATAAGGATAAGGTGAAGCTTTAACTTTGCGTTTTCCCGACATCTTTAAACAATGTTTAATATAACTATAAGCGTGCAATTATAGCGGTTAGCACTGTCACCTTGCACCTCCGGGGGAGGATTCGAATCTCATTTATAAGAAACAAATATAGTGGAACCTCGGTTCACAACCGTAATTAGTGATAGAATTAATCCGTTCTCCATCACTATGAACTACTGTATATATAACTTTTGATTTATTTGGTTTATATCATAAAATATAACGCACTCACTCACTCACCATCTATACCGCTTAATCCTGTATTCAGGGTCACGGGGGGCCTGGAGCCTATCCCAGGAGACTTAGGGCACATGGCAGGGTACACCCTGTACAGGGTGCCAATCCATCGCAGGGCACAGACACACACACATACACTCACTCATTCACACACTACAGGCAATTTGGAAACGCCAAGTAGCCTAACCTACATGTTTTTGGAGGAAACCCACCAAGCACGGGGAGAACATGCAAAAGGGATCGAACCCGGACCCTGGCGGTGCAAGGCGACAGTGCTAACCACTACACCACCGTGCCGCCAAAAAAAAAACACACAGGAGAGACCAAAGATATGTAGGTTAGGTTAATTGTTGTTCCCAAATTGCTTGTAGTGTGTGAACGAGCGTGTGAGTGTGTTTATACGTGTGTGTGCCCTGCGATGGAATGTTTTCACCAAATATGTATCCATGTGCGCTGCACAATTGTCCTCAAGTAAGACACCACGTTATCCATCATAAAGTGTAGCATTTGCCTCTGTGTCGCCACAGTTTTGTTCGCAGGATAAAAGGCTTTTCGGCAAAGGCTTGGGCGGCACTCTACTTTGCACAAACTTCTTTTATCATGTGACGATGATCCGCAACCAGAGACTGAGTTAAAACTGATGCCGGGTGGCGCACTCATGCCTTTGTTCAGCTGATAGCGGCAGCTTAGGATGGTGGTTCCAAATTTTTTGGTCGTGAATTTTTTGCTTGTTCACACTCGGTGGCGTTCATGAACTGAGGTTCCAATGTAAAATGTTTTTCATTTTCAATTTTGTAATTAGGTTTAAGATTCCCATAAAATATTTCTGATCAAGTATTTACATAAAATAAAATAAGCAGAACTAATAAAACAAAGCCATGCAATTTAAACAACGCTATACTCTTCATTTACTCTTCTTTGTCTCGTGTGCTGTGATTTAACATTTCCACATTTTTTTGAGTTTAGGAATGGCTAAGCTAATAAAAGATATCTTTTATGTGTGTAAGTTGGTGGAAGGTCTAACAAACAGCCTGTTTAATAAAATGAAAGCTCATTTGATTAAAAGACTGCAGATCTTATTAAACTGGAATCGCATTATCTTAGTGTTAATTGTTTTTTGCTGATTATTGTTGATATGTAGCATGGTTGTGAATTAGGGAACAAAAAGCAGCGTATGTCTTGAAAGAAAAGAAAGATGAAAAGATAAAATGGAAAATGGACCAGGCCTATTTAAAACCTGTTTATGACAGTCTGATAAATATTTATCTTTTTATTAATGACTGACGTGATGTCTCGTCTTCTTATTAATAAAGCGAGCGAGTTTATTACTTCTCCTTTGTTTAGCGTGAAGAATGATAATTTCTCTTTTTTTTTTCTTTCTCTCAGGTCTTATTTACAGTATGTATGTGTTATGTGGTGTGCCACGAGATGTTATAATATTAATAAGAGCCCTAACGCAGGGCTTTAGAGGGGGAGTTTGTGAGAGTGCTTGTGATACACACAGGAAGACATTTAGCGTGGAGACAGCATGAGATTATTCATTTTGAACTTCAAAGGAAATAAAAGAAAACAGAAAACACAACATAAACAGAGCGCCGCCGTCAACGCGAGAACGGATTGGGCTCTGGAAACTAAAACAAAAACTATATACTCTCGGGGCGTTCGCCCTTACCGAGGATTTATTAGAGAGAGTGTTGGCTGGCCTTTGCCTATTCAGAACTCCGCGGGGTAGCAGCCTGTGGATCTGCCCATTCTGAACAATTTACTGTATGCATGGTTTTGCCCCTTGTGAGACCCGCGTTGGTACATGTATGTATGCATTTATTTATTTATTTAGGCATGTGCGATTTGACAATTTTAGACATTGGAAGCAAATTAAAAACAAAGTGTGTTCAAGTCAAAGCAGGACTTTTGATTGTGCTGAATAACAGAACACAGTTACAGTATGAGAGTAAAAACTCACTTTATTTCTCTATACAATCCCTCAGCTACACTAATGCACTCATTCCAGAGTTTCACTGGGGCTTGGACACCATCAAGGTAAAACGTTTTCTCAATATCTCAAAACTGCTGATCAGATCTGAAACGCTGGCCTCCCAGGAACTCCATTAATGACACAAGAATTAGGTCAGGACTGTACAGGGGATGTGGTAGTAACTCCCAGCTGAGTTCCTGTAATGTGCAAGTGGTGTTGGTGAAAGATGTTGTGTACACTTCCTACAGACAGGCGCGTCTCTTCCGCAAGTGGATTTTCAAAAAATGCTTTAAAAAGCATTTTACTTTAGCCTCCGAGTGGCGCAGTGGTTAAAGCGCTCGCCCTATCATCCGGAGATCGCTAGTTCGAATCCCGGGTGATGCTGTAACCTCTCGCAGCCGGAGGTCTAGAGAGAGCTGATTGGCCGAGCTCTCTCAGAGGGGAGGGATGAGAGGTACTTAGTGCTCCCACATTAATCACGGCTCTACAGCCAGTCAGGGGCGTGTGTGATATCGCGCAACGGAGGGAGCGGATAGCGCTGTCCTCCGAGTGTGTTACGCCGCCCCCAACGGTGTGCGAGCGAGCAGTTCGAAAAGATGAGGTCGGCTGGCGTCACGTGGTTCGGAGGAAACACGTGATAGTCTTCGGCCCTCCCGGCTGAGTGGTGGTAGTAGCCTTAATGTGGGAGCCCCCTAGTGACGGGGAGGAATTGGACACGACTAAATTAGAAAGAAAATCGGGGAAAAATCAAAGGCATTTTACTCGTTGAATGATCCGAGCCACCTCGGCCGGGATCGTCATTCACGGACGTGCGATATTCTTTAAAAAGTTTGAACCACGTAAATGTTTTACTGCGGCTATGAGCCTCATCACCATAATGTGCTTGAAGTCTTCAGTAAATGTCAATTGGTTTTATGGAACAAAGTTCATCACAAGTCCCAGTTTTAGTTGAATGCTATATAAAAAAAAAAACGACAAGGGAAATTCTTCTTCCTTAACATTTTAGCACTGATTTTCACTTTTACAAAAACTCAGTTTCAGCATTTGGCCTGAACGTCCACGTGACTTGACCCTTCCACCTCACTCATTTATAATCCTCAGGATTTCTCCAGCTTCTAATATTGGTTCATCTGAACATTTAAGTCCCTTGGGATCGTGACATCTATCACCGCTGCTGTTTGTTTTCAGTGTTTTTTTTTTTTCTCTTTCTTATCTGCTCTAACTGACGGCTATGTGGTTGGCTTGCTGCTTGTTTATCTGCACAGATCGGGAGTCGGGGAGTCCCACAGGACAGCAGCTTTGTTCTTTTCTGGCCTATTGTACGTTTAAGAAGCGACATCGAAGGGTTATTTTACCCATCAGATAATTTTCTTCCTTCCGAAAACCCCTTTAAAACCTTAGACCCATTACAGTCGTCTACTGACATCAGGAATAAGCACTCAGAGGTGTTCCATTATGGGAAAATAATCAATAGCACCAGGAAGGTGTGATGAAGCAGCTTTACTGTTACTGATGTGTGATTTATTCCTCGTACAACAGAGGAATAAATGCTGATTATTTCTCCTCGTACAGCAAGACACAGTGTGGTTTATTTAAAGTCCAAAGTGATCTTTTACTGTTTACCTTTAAGAGGTGATGAGGTTACTGAGAATCGAATACTTTTATGCAAAACTACCGTAAATGTCATTCTAAGTGTGTGTGTGTATGTGTGTGTGTGTGTGTGTCACTGCCGAGGAACAGAGACGTCACAGAGAGCGATGAATAAACAGAACTGATAATCCAGTGCATGCTAAATCATATCATATTAGCGTTATCATATAAAGCATGAAGGATAAAAGATATTAAAGTGATGATGCAAGCATGTTGCATTTCAGCAATGTGAAAGCATCAGGGACCAAAGATATGTCAACGAACCAAGTCTAGCTTTGCTAGGATTATCTAATAATGATGACTGTACCTGAGAATCTTCATTGGTCCACTATAACATCCGATGGAGAGGAGGCAGCGATTGTATGGGCAGGGAGTGAGGAAACGTCCTACAGTAGCTACTGTACATAACATGCGTTAGTGTTAATAAATTTCACACTACTAAATGAAATGTTAAATTTAATGGACATTCATTATGGACACGAGAGCATGTGTTCCATCACAAATATTCGCAACTGTACGGCATTTGAACGGTGTAATAAAATGTAATGTTTTTGAGCACTCTCGTTATTGAACACAGCTCTGCTGGAGTTTCACACGTGGTCACGTGATCTCGCGCCAGGCAGCCAGACGAAAAGGAGTTGAGTCCAACAAAGGATTAAAGATCCTAACGCACCTAGTCTTTCATTTTTTTATTCGAGGGTAACTGTGACACACCTGTGACGGAACTACAACAAATACAAAAACAAATATATATATACTGTGTATATATAGTAAATATGTGATAGTAAATATTTGTACTGTATGTATTATATGAATTCATAATTTATTTTTATTATAATACATTAAATTCTCATTTATTGTGTTGAATATTCACATGTATATGATATCCATGTTTTTCCACTAATATAATTTGTTTTATGTTGCCTAGGCAACACAACTGTCAATCATGCAGGACAGTAACGCGGAGGTTCATGAATTGTAAACTTTTTTCCTAAATGGAAACAAAGTCTTTTTTTCTTTCATCTTTCAGTCCCATGAAGAAGAGTGGGAGTCGGAGAAAAGTTGCATCTGAAGTGAAGCATGCTGGTTCCATGGTGATGTGACACACACACACACACACACACACACACACGCACGCACGCACGCACGCACACACACACACACACACACACAGTTCTATAATTGTATGAGTCCTGCTTTCTTCCAGTACTGGTCTGACATTTCAGATGGCACTGAGAAATGGCATGGCTCTTGCCAGACTCGCTCGAGCCAAAAACACAGAGATGGAGAGACGAAAAGTGTGTGTGTGAGAGAGAGAACCAACAGGAAGACAGGTGGAGAGGAGTGAGGGAAGCGAGGATGAGTGCACTGCACACTAAATCATACGGACGGAGAGAGCGAGCCAAAGAGTGGGTCGAAGCTGAGAATATAAAACTGAGGAAGAAAGTATCAACAAGAACAGAGAGAGAGAGAGAGAGAGAGAGAGAGAGAGAGAGAGAGAGAGAGAGAAGTCTGAGCTGAATCTTAATTAATAGATAGCACTATGGTGACTCACTGAAAGCTATTTTTAGTACAACAACAAAACACACACATATGACACACTCACATTCGGCACTACATACGTTCATTGACACTACGACCCTTATACCATTATATATGTAGTGAATATCTACAAGACAGTGGATAAAAAGTGTAAACTTGACTTCTAATTTTAAAGTATAAATTACATTTGAAAGAATTTTTAATAAACGATCCCGTGCTGAAACATATGTTCATGTTGAGATTGTCTATGTAAATGAGATATTCATGAGCCATGCCATCAGGAAACGGCAGAGCTGAGCAACAAACTGGGGGAGGAGCTCTTCATTTATCAGGTCACAAATTTCTTCATGCTTTTTGTTTTTTTGTGCATGCATACTGGTGACCCATCTGAATGTCTAAATAAGACTAAAAAAAAAAATTTTTTTTGCATATTAAGTTCCGTTTAATGAAGTGTGAAAGTGGAGAAAACCTTGATGCAAGCTGAAAAAAAAAAAACTTGACTGAAAATCCCAGAATGCATTGCAGATGTATGATGCATGGATGATGATATAGTGTGAAAGATGAAGCTTTGGATGATGAAAACTTTGTGTTGAGGTGAAAAGGCTGGACAGGCTTTTAAAGGCTAACGCATCGCTGCATCACTCTCTAGGTAGAGAGGAAGCAAGGACAGATCCCAATCCAATTAAACTAAACTAAACTAAATGTGAATGTTTATTATAAATATTGATATGCAAATTTTTCAAGGTGGATTTTTTTCCCCTTTAAGAGGTTCAGGCTTTTAACATATTTTCCACATTCACTCAAATGGCTAGTACTTAAATAAGTAAAGATTGTTTCAATAGGATAAAATGCATAAAACGCGTTTGCAACGGATTTAGACAAAATAAGTGTATGAATAAAAAAATTAATCTAAGTAATAATTGTGAATGATGGAGCAGAGACGTGGAGAAAAGACAAAAAATATGAGCTTAGGTTGGCTTGTTGTCATGGCAACCATGGCCCAAAAGATAGAGTCTATGACAGGTTCTCACACATGCACACTATCCATTTTTTAAAATGTATTTATATAATATAAAGATTTTTGGTTGGAATGTTTCTAAAGGATTTACTCCCCCTGTTGGCCAGCTTCAGCACAGAGCAGGCATTTTGCAGTATGCTTCTAAAAATATGTGTGTTTTCAAATTTTATACTCAAGTTCCTCGTTTTGTGTTGGCATAAATGTTTATCGCTAATCATGCTTGGCTGTGACTAAAAAAGAAAAATAGGTCAT
The DNA here is from genome assembly GCA_030347435.1 of Clarias fuscus. Lineage (NCBI taxonomy): Eukaryota > Metazoa > Chordata > Actinopteri > Siluriformes > Clariidae > Clarias > Clarias fuscus. Next base: position 24,935,592 of record CM059216.1, read on the forward strand.
GTAAAGGGAAAATGGCAAAGTGACAAAATGTACTTCTACACCATCACCACTTCACTGTGGACGTATCTCACTGTAAACCAGTCCAGTGCATTACTAGTACTATGTATGGTGCGATTTGAAGATGTGTGTGTGTGTGTGTGTCTGTAAGCGTCTATCGAACCTGTATGCCTATAGATGATCGGGGTGTTTTTAGATATTCCTCGGCTTTGGATACGAGTATGGCTTTATCGCAGGTCAGCACCGAGCTGTGGGAGTCAGTTGACGGGTGTCTTTTTCCCGCCATGGCCATGGCCGCCGCTTCCATGGCGATAGTGACGGCTTTGGCGCTGTCCAAGCTGTCTGTGGAATTGTAGAGGGTGCGACCCAAACCGAGCCCGAGTCCTTCTGAACCCCACAGGCCTGAATGACGAACAAACAAGACACAACTCGTTTTATAACTTAATAGTACAACAAACTAAATACAAGTTTATTAAACTCATTTCAGAAATATTTTACTTCTGGTTCTATTGGTAGATTATATAAAAATAAATGAATGCTTAAAAAAGCAATGTCTAGAAATAGGCCTAAGAATTATAATACTTAATAAAGAAATACTAATTGCATTTGACTAGATTTACAATGCTAAGATGTCATTTTGCCCCAAAAAAATGATAGCTTTGCAAATTCAAGTGCTCTTGGATTCAATAATAATAATAATAATCATCATCATCATCATTATATATCACTATTACTTATTTCAAGCGTAAAATAGTCTGACCATAAAAACAGCAGTTAGTTTTTGTTTCCGTTTTCTGCATGAAATTAACAAATTTCTCTGGCTATTAAAAGCTTGAAATGTACGTATATTAATATCAGACAAATGGGCTTAAGGGTTCTATATCGATTTAAAAGAAAGTTTAAAAGAAATATTCATTGAATTTGCGCATACTTAGTAGATTTTTTGCTTGCTAAGATATAATCTTTGAGAGTAGAAAAAGAGTAGAGTAGGAAACCCTCTCTCTCACTCACTCATCGTCTATACCACTTTATCCTGTATTCAGTGTGGTGGGCGGGCCTGGAGCCTATTCCAGCAGACTTAGGGCATGAGGCAGGGTACACCCCGGACAGGGTGTCAATACATCGCAGGCCACACACTCACACACTCATTCACACACTACGGGCAATTTGGGAAGACCAATTAGCCTAATCTGCATGTCTTTGGACAGTGGGAGGAAACCGGAGTACCCGGAGGAAACCCACCAAGCACAGGGAGAACATGCAAACTCCGTGCACACAGACCCGAGGCGAGAATCGAACCCGGAACCTGGAGGTGCAGGGCAACAGTGCTAACCACTAAGCCACCGTGCCGTCTAGAGTAGAACAGTGAGGATTAATTTAGACCTACAGAAATCTTTACTTCCCTTCTATTCATCCAGTGTTATTTATCTCCGGTCATTTATACAACCCAACCCTGTGTTTAGGATTTTTTTTGTTATTTTATACTCTGTTACATCTTTGTCTTAATCTCTTCATTCTTGTAAGTTTGTGTTTTTGAGCTTTACTTTCTGTTCCTGTCGCTCTCTCTCTCTCTCGATCTCTTCCAGTCTCTCCCTGTCTGTTTCTCTCGATCTCCTTTTGCCTCTTTCTGTCTTTATATCTTTTCCTGTTTCTTTTTTCTCTTTCTGTAACTTCCTGTCTGTTTTTATTTCCTTCTTCCTATCTACCTCTGCCTCTTCCTGACTCTTTTTGTCTTTTTTGGTTTTCCGACTTATGCCCGCTTTACTGCTTTAGTGATGGATCACCTAGAGTCTTCATGTGTGCCTGTTTTTTTACTTTTGCTTATTCCTTAATCCTCCTTAATAAAACACACTGAGTTTATGCACATGTAGCTTACCAACAAATAACCATATATAGTAATTATATTGGAAATAATAGTAATTACATTGAAAACATTTTTCTGGAGACTGAAAACACAAGAAATATACAGTTGAGACTTGTATTTTTTAAATTTTTTGTTTGCTTGATTAGTTATATTTTATTTATACTTTGTTATATTTATGTTTATTTTATGATTGCAATATTGGTGCAATATAAGTATTACAGTCTAGCAGTGTAATTTTTGCTCAGTGTTCTCGTATTGGTGCTGAACAAGAAAAAGTGATTTTGCGAGATCTCTAGATTAAACCATATGGAGCAATAATACTTGATACTGTTAAGGTGGTGAAGATGAAGGAAAATACTAGCTAGGAAAACCCATACCACCATTTGTATTTTAAATAACCAGGCTAATGATTATCGTGCCTAGAAAGCCAGTAACCCTGGCTTGGCATGTACCTGCTCGGGCCAGGCGTCCCTCATGGTAGGCGTCCTGCGTGGACTCGGTGCTGCTTTGTGCTGTGATGGAGATGAGGGGTTTGGAGGCACTGCGAGGGGGCACTGGAGGGGGTGTGCACTTATAGGTGGGAGTACTGGGGGTGTAGGTGACCGCTGAGGGGAGAGAGAGAGAGACAAAGAGTGTGTGTGTGAGAGAGAGAGAGAGAGAGAGAGAGAGAGAGAGAGAGAGAGAGAGAGAGAGAGAGAGAGAGACGTAGTGACACCTGGGCGTTTATGCAGTTATCCAATCAGCCAATCAGGTGGCAGCTGCACGATGTATAAACTCATGCAAGTCCTGATCAAGATCTCCAATTCATGTCTTTTGGTCTTATTCCAAACTTCAGCTGCCCAGTTAGCCTCAGATTCCTATTCTTGGCTGACCCTTCTGTTTCTGCTCACTATGGTTGTTAAGTATGTGTTATGTCCTTCTTGTCAGCTCAAACCAGTCTCTCCACTCTACTCTCACCTATTTCATTAATAACTTAGAACTTAGAAAGTAGAACATTTTTATTTTTCCCCACCGTTCCGATCTACAGTTTTTAAAATATTGAAACTGACACCAATCATTCAGGTCACTTCCATTCTGATGTTTGATGTAAATAAGGTCTGAAGATCCTGACCCATATCAGCGTGATATGAAGCTGTGCACTGCTGAAATCTGATTGGCTAATAGCACGAAGTAGCAGGTGTACAGATTTTCCTATTAGATGCTACTTGCTACTCTTACTCTGCTTTAAGGATGTTGTTTCAAAATAAAATATATGACCTTGTCTTTCTGGTGTAAGTCAGAATTTGTGTGTGTGTGTGTGTGTGTGTGTGAGACAGAAAGAGAGCAACGGAGACGGCTGACAGCTATATCCTCTCGTCCTGCTCTGATGTTGATTGAGGGATTAGACTTAAAACTCTTTCATGTTCAGACGAAAGTGGGCCTCTAATCCACCCATGATAGACCCCTAAATGACTTTTCAGGCTCGTTGTTGTGTCTCTCCTTCAAAACAGCTTTGAAAATTCCACACTCAAGAAAGTCTGAAAGGTGCTGGCAGGAAAAATGTCTTATCCTTCAGCTCAGCTGCTGTCTGTGTGCCTGGTATGAGATTGTGTGTCTATCTGCGTTTGCATGTGTGTAGATTTATTTGCATGTCCACCGGTCTGAGTCAGACAGGGTTAAAGGGGAAAAACACCTCTAAAGAGTTGTTCTCTGTACAAAATATTGCGTAACTCCAGACCTTTAAGAGAATAACAACAGTTTAATACTCCCACTGGGGCATGAATGACAACAGTGTCATTCTGAGAAGCATTTGTTTCACAGCATGATTAGCTCGCTAAGCCATTGCCACCCAAGCGCCTCATCAAATCACTGAAATTCACCACGAGTTCTGGCACCAGAGGAAAGCACGGCAAATGTGTTATTGTTACTTGGAAGCAAATATGAGTATTATTACTTGAAAAAACTTGCATATAACACAGTTCAGAATGGCACGGTGGCTTAGTGGTAAGCAATGTCACCTTGCACCTTTAGGGTCTGGGTTCGATTCCCCCCTCGGGTCTGTGTGCATGGAGATTCCATGTTCTCCCTGTGCTTGGTCGATTTGCTCCGGGTACTCCAGTTTCCCCCCACAGTCCAAAGACATGCAGATTAGGCTAATTGGCTTTCCCAAATTGCCCGTAGTTTGTAAAAGAGTGTTTGAGTGTGTGTGTGCCGTTCTCTGCCTTGTGCCCTAAGTCTCCTGGGATAGGCTAAAGGCCCCCTGCGACCCTGTATACAGGAGATAACGGTGTAGCCGATCAGTGAGTGAGTGATAATACAATTCCAATTTTAGCAAGTAACGTCAAATCAACATGACCACCCAGAGCATCAACAAGAAACACAGCAGAAATAAGGGTTAAAAAAATATGGATTTCCATGATCCCACTGCCAACATCCAGGGTTTAATCTTAAAACATAAACCTAATTAGACAATATTTCTCCATGGTAAGTTTAAGTTTTATTTTACCGAACTTGTGGTATTGTTATAACTCTACAGTCGTCTTATTTGGCGCATGCAGCAAAATGTTTTCAGGCAAACTTGGAATTTCCCATCTACACCTACAACTAATAAAAAAATAAATAAAAAAAAAACACAAATCATCCAACTCGAAATTTTAACTTTACCTTCCTTGCTACTTACAAAGTGAACCGATCTTAAGGCAAAATCATTTACAAGGGAACCTTGTTCGCGGTGCGAGCGGCCATGTTGGTTTTACAAAGTGTTGTCCAGTTCTTCAGGAACAGTTCTTGGTTAAAACCTATTCATACACTGACTAAACTACTCAATGTTTTGGGAAGCCTCTCAGTGCACTTAAAGACACATTTGTGGAGGCGTCCATGTATTTTTGTTTAATAATTTTGCGCTTCAAACATGGATTTTTCCAAGGCTTGGAAATGATGTTATTACCGCTTACAAGGTGTCAGGAATTCAGCATTAGTGTGTGTCCTGCTACGTAGTTAAAAAAAATTAAAAAATCAACAAAATCAACAAATAAATGGAGCCACACCAAACACATGGCACGCCGGATTCACCGAGTCGATTCAGAGTCGAATCGCTTTCTCACTGCGATTGAGTTTTGATCTGTGTGATGCTGGCACCGAGGGGGAGGAAACACCAGTGTTCCATTTATACAGACTGAACACTTCACGCGACAAAGCACCCATAGGAAACTAAGGGAAGGAAAGAGATCAAGAAAAAAAAATCTGTGCTAATGTCAACCTGCCAGCCCTAAATAAATTGCACAGCTTCTAGGATTCGCCAAAGGGACACGAGGATGGTCTCCATCGATTGTCTGAGCTTTAAGGCAGACTTAAAGGTGAAATGAGGACATCATTGTTGATGCATAACACTGATAGAGGTGTTTAGGGGAAATGCCAGGAACTAACAGACGTCTGGAAAAACAAGCCAAGAGGACGCAATCACCGCGGCCGTCTTGCCCGAGGCGGTCAGGCTCCTTGACGTCCCGCTGCTAAACAACACATGTCTAAATGAATGTATGAACCAGACCCACAGTCTAATAATAATAAGACCATCATCATCACACAGTTCCCTGCAAAATCTCCGTGATTTTAGGCCTTTGTTTTCTTACATGTAGGTACAATCTTACACTATACTAATGTACATCACGTACAGTGTAAGACTCAACTGTAAAATCGCACCCTGTCTCATGGAGTGTGCAAGTCTGCATCTGCACAGTGTTACATGTATTCAAGCTGAAGCTTGAGACCGCCTCGATATCCCACTCTCTGGGTTCAAAACAATGCAGAGGGATCAATATGTGAAAGAGATGAGGTCCTGAAAGAATGAGGAGTCATTTTCAGACAGGAATTTGTCACCACCAAGAGTACTGACTTTAACCCCCATGAAAGTTTTTTTTATATTTGGGATGTTCTGGAGGAGACTTTACAGCTTAACTCAGCTCTCCTGTCAGATCCTTGCCAAAAATTCACGCAACTTGGAACAGAAATAAATGTTCTGATGTTCCAAAAGCAGAAGAATCAATGCCATGGCAAATATGCAGACCATAATCGAAGCTAAAAGCCCAATGAAATATTAGTGTGTGCGACCTTCTTTTTGGCCAGGCAGTATATTTACAGAACAGCTAGCAGTTAGTGTGTCCTCCAAAAATGTTTGGTCATCTTATGATGTGCATGAGCAGAAATAGAAACGGAAGGGAGAAAGAAAACTTTAGTTTTAAGCCGTCATAGGGCAGTCATTGAAATATTTTGGAAAAAAAATTCCAAGACTTTTTTTTTTTTTTTTAATATTTTGGGATTTTTGTTTTAATTTTCTATTGTTGTCATTTTATATGCAAATCAAGTTCAGTGAAGTTAACATTTATCCCTTAATTGAGCGAAGAACCACATTTGGCAGCTTCTATGGGATTTGCATATTTTTTAAAATAATCAATTGTATTATTTTTTGTATATTTGTATTTTTGCATATTTTATGGTGAAATAAATGTGTCTTTAGCTTTTACCTGTGTGTATATACAGTATCTATTTACTAGAGTAAGCACCCAGTTACAGAGTTTGTAGAAATAGTTTAAAAGGTTAAAGATAAAAATAAGTTGATTAACCTTAATGTAATCAGTGATATTATTATTTCAAGTTGAAGCCCACGTACAGTACATGTCTGCCTGCCTTTCTGTACAGCAGAACTCTCTGCCCAACTTATTAATACAAAGAAATATTATTTTGTAAGGTTGAGTATCTTACACCATGTTAACATGTTGTACTTCTTTCATCATCAGCCAAATGGGCAGTGGTGGCTCAATTGGTTAAGGCTGTGGGTTACTGGTTACTGGGTTAAGGTTGGGGGTTCGAGCCAAGTTGCCATTGTTGAGCCCTTGAGCAAGGCCCTTAACCCTATTTGCTCCAGGGGCACAGTAAGCCGGCTGACCCTGTGCTCTGACCAGTTTCCTAAGCCATGATGAGTTGCGCTGTCATGTTTGAGCATTGCGTCAGCCCACGTTGAGGCAAAAGCGCAGAACTGGTGGGCTCTGTTCAGTGACGCATATAGACACACCCTGAGAGAGTGGATCAGCAGTAAACAGAGAGAGTGTAATAGAGAGGTACTTCGTTACCAAACACTAGGGTTACGAGAGCTTGAAACCTGCTTTAACTTAAATAAAGAAATACTACTACAATATATGGGACCTTTAACTCTCTGTAAAACAAATGGTTGGTAAGTGGAGATCAAGAAGGGAACCTGACCACTAAATCACTTTCAGTCTGAATTACTGTAATTGTTTTATTTTTTCTGAATATAATTGAATATAATGAAAATGACTAATATGATTAAAACAGATTTAATACGTTTCAAAGCACTTCTGAAAGTCTTTCTGGATGCGGACATCTGCCTAATACCACAAATGTAAATGTAAGTACAAATTATTGGACGGCAGAATTGGTTTTATACTGTAATTGGGACATTGGACGAGAACATGTAAGAACTGTGCTGCAAGGAAACAAATAAAACAAGAAAAAGTGTCGTAGTAAAAATCTGCAAGGTAAGATATTTCTTATGTAAAAATTTGTATTGATTTGATTTCCTTCGAATGAACTGTTTCACTATCTAGGCAAATAATAAAACACCAACGTGGTGTGATGAGTGAGGTGTTTGTGTTAAAAACAATAGTGTATTAAAATGAGGTAACATAAACCTGTGATGTTGAGTTTACAGAGAATCTACGGGTGACTATAAAGAGGAAGAAGAGCCATGTCTGATCCAACAATACAGATGAGCTGAAGACCTGGTTTTCAGAATCGCCTCAGCAGTGCCACAGGCTGATCGCCTCCATGCCATGCTGCATGGCGGCGATCAGGCTCAATTCAAGTAAGTATTGAGTGTATACACACGTGGACAAAATTGTTGGTACCCTTCGGTCAATGAAAGAAAAACTCACAATGGTCACAGAAATAACTTTAATCTGACAAAAGTAATAATAAATAAGAATTCTATGAATGTTAACCAATGAAAATCAGACATTGCTTTTCAACCATGCTTCAACGGAATTATAAAAAAAATGAACTCATGGAACAGGCCTGGACAAAAATGATGGTACCCCTAACTTAATAGTTTGTTGCACAACCTTTTGTGGCAATCACTGCAATCAAACGATTCCTGTAACTGTCAATGAGACTTCTGCACCTCTCTGCAGGTATTTTGGCCCACTCCTCATGAGCAAGCTGCTCCAGTTGTTTCCGGTTTGAAGGGCGCCTTTTCCAGACAGCATGTTTCAGCTCCTTCCAAAGATGCTCAATAGGATTGAGGTCAGGGCTCATAGAAGGCCACTTTAGAATAGTCCAATATTTTCCTCTTAGCCATTCTTGGGTGTTTTTAGCTGTGTTTTGGGTCATTGTCCTGTTGCAAGACCCATGACCTGCGACTGAGACCCAGCTTTCTGACACTGGCCAGCACATTTCTCTCTAGAATCCCTTGATAGTCTTGAGATTTCATTGTACCCTGCACAGATTCAAGACACCCTGTGCCAGATGCAGCAAAGCAGCCCCAGAACATAACAGAGCCTCCTCCATGTTTCACAGTAGGGACAGTGTTCTTTTCTTGATATGCTTCATTTTTCCGTCTGTGAACATAGAGCTGATGTGCCTTGGCAAAAAGTTCCATTTTTGTCTCATCTGTCCATAGGACATTCTCCCAGAAGCTTTGTGGCTTGTCAACATGTAGTTTGGCATATTCCAGTCTGGCTTTTTTATGATTTGTTTTCAACAATGGTGTCCTCCTTGGTCGTCTCCCATGTAGTCCACTTTGGCTCAAACAACGACGGATGGTGCGATCTGACACTGATGTTCCTTGAGCATAAAGTTCACCTTGGATCTCTTTAGAAGTCTTTCTGGGCTCTTTTGTTACCATTCGGATTATCCGTCTCTTTGATTTGTCATCAATTTTCCTCCTGCGGCCACGTCCAGGGAGGTTGGCTACAGTCCCATGGATCTTAAATTTCTGAATAATATGTGCAACAGTAGTCACAGGAACATCTAGCTGCTTGGAAATGGTCTTATAGCCTTTACCTTTAACATGCTTGTCTATAATTTTCTTTCGAATCTCCTGAGACAACTCTTTCCTTCGCTTCCTCTGGTCCATGTTGAGTGTGGTACATACCATGTCACCAAACAACACAGTGACTGCCTGGAGCCCTATATATAGGGCCACTGACTGATTACAAGATTGTAGACACCTGTGGTGCTAATTAGTGGACACACCTTGAATTAACATGTCCCTTTGGTCACATTATTTTCAGTATTTTCTAAGGGTACCATCATTTTTGTCCAGGCCTGTTCCATGAAGCATGGTTGAAGCATGGTTGAAAAGCAATGTCTGACTTTCATTGGTTAACATTCATAGAATCTTTTAAAATTATTACTTTTGTCAGATTAAAGTTATTTCTGTGACCATTGTGAGTTTTTCTTTCATTGACCGAAGGGTACCAACAATTTTGTCCACGTGTGTAAATTAACATATTTTTCAAATTTGGACAATTCTGCATTGTAAATATTCTAATATTTTAAGATACTGTTTTTTTGCCTCTTGATTTTGTTGATTTTCATCATGAGCTATAAGCCTCAATCATTGAAATTAAAATATGAGACGTGAAATATTTCACTTTTCATGTAATCAATCTAGAATATTGATTGAATATTGATAGATGTATAGAATATTGATAATCTTAGTTTATGCTAATCACAACAGAGAATTCAACAGTGCTGTTGAATAAAATAAATAATACTGTAATACAGTATAATTATTATATATTTTACAACATTGAAAATGTTCTTCTGTTTATAGAGTATTTCTGGTCTAAGGATAAATGAAAAGTGGAAACTGTAGTAAAATAAAATAAAATAAAAAGAAATCCAATGTTTGTTTACGGTGCATCTTAAATTATTATTATTTTTTTATTAACACTATTACAATATTTAATCAATATTCTAGATTGATTACATGAAAAGTGAAATATTTCCTGGCTTTTTTATTTTCATTTCAATGATTGAGGCTTATAGCTCATGATGAAAATCAGCATAATCAACAGCAAAAATCTTAAAATGTTAGAATATTTACAAAGCAGAATTGTCCAAATAAAAAAAAAATAGATTTTAATTCTTGGTTAATTTATACACTCAATACTTACTTGAATTGAGCATGATCGCCTCCATGCAGCATGGCATGGAGGCGATCAGCCTGTGGCACTGCTGAGGCGATTCTGAAAACCAGGTCTTCAGCTCATCTGTATTGTTGGATCAGGCATGTCTCATCTTCCTCTTTATAGTCACCCGTAGATTCTCTATGGGTTCAGGTCAAACAAGTTGGCTCGCCAGTCAAGCACAGTAATATCATGGCCAGCAAACCAATTTGTGGTATTTCACTCTTCACTCTTCCTCAAGACTCTGGGACCTTGATTTCCGAATAAAATGCAAAGATTTAATTAGACTTTGGATCAGGTCTTTTTCTCCTTAGCCCTGATGTTGTGCCTTAATATGAGGAACGCAACATTTGTAGCCCAGTTCCTGAAGTCTATGCATGGTGGCTCTTGATGCACTGACTCCAGGCTCACTCCACTCCTTGTGAAGCTCTCCCACGTTCTTGAATCTGCTTTGCTTGACAATCTTCTTAAGTCTACGGTCATCGCTGTTGCTTGTGCACCTTTTCCTATCATACATTTCCCTGTAAGTCAACATTCCGTGAATATCATTCTATACAGCACTCTGTGAACAGACAGCTCTTTCATCCTTGACTTTCTGTGGCTTACCCTCCTTGTTGAGGAGGTCACTAATCATCTTCTGGACAACTGTATTGTTAGCAGTCTTCCCCATGATTTTGGCTGTGTGTACTGATCAACACCAAGAGATAAACTCGAAATATTCTAATATTTTAAGATACTGCATCTTTGGAGTTTCTCTTTTTGAATTACATAGTTTAAAAAACAACCTTTCATGAGCTGCACTATACTTTTTTTTTTAAACCTTTTTATCATCCACTTTGGTTAATGCTTAATATAAACCTTTAATAATAAAACAGCTTCATATAAACTATTTAATTTAATATAAACCATTTATAAATAATTTAACATTTATTTAAACTTCGTGCACAAAGATGTTTCTGATTTTTTTTTTCTTCAACAGTGTATCATATCAAACCAACAAGGTACATCTTAGGATAAACCCAGCGTTTTATTATAATTGTTTGACCCTTTAGATTGACTGCAATGTTCTGATTTAGTTCTTTCTCTATGCGAGGTGCATTATTTGCACTTCATGTAACCCTGTCCACATTAGCACTGTACAGTGTTTCTCCTCATTTGATTTAGCACAGATGCCCCTGTGGACCGATTAAACGGACAATTAAATCATTAAAGGGTCAACGTGAAAGGTTTTACAGCTAAATCAAATAACATGTCTCGAGCTCTACCTTATCAAATGTATCTACTCCAGTGAAACGGGACTCCTTTAAAGGACTTGCACTCAAAGGTCAGTCCTCAGTGAAGGTCGTTTATTTCTGTTATGTCATGTACACAAGATTGCTTCATAAATTTGTAGTTTTCAGGGAACAACCTCAGAAACCATATATGCACCTTTGAGCCATAAAATTGCAAGGCAAAATATTAAGCCCGGTATTGAGCAGGTTCCTTTTGCCATTGGGGTCCTTCAGGCACAAGACTAACAACAAGATGTTAGTGACAGATCCTTTGGGTGTTGAGGCCAGACTTGTGAATTTGATGATGACTAATCTTTAAGCAGATTGGCCAGAGAGATGAACTGACTCAAAAGCACAGCTTTTCATGGATGAAAATTACGAATGACTATTGTGAGGTGGCAGGACTATAACGGACCCAACGTGCTCATTGTTGTAGAAAATGTGCCTCTGAAAGCATTTTCTTTGAAAGCTGAAAGCTACGTTTTGTAATCTTTTTCAGCTTTGTGGGTGCTTGAACGGATTGTGATCTGGGAACTTTGAATGCCAGATTAGATTAGATTGCCTTAGAGGTTTTTTGCCTGCCATGCACTGTCTTGTTTTGTGCACTGCCTTTCTGTCATAGCTAGCTTTGACTCTTTTGGTGGGCAAGTTTTGTTGCATTGGCTTTTTCTCTGAGATGTGAGCCTTGAGTTGCACTGTAATGTGCAAGTGAGCCATTAGATTCTGATATGCAATTAATGGTTCCCTTTTGGCATTGGTAATGGTTATAGTGGTATTGTTATTCCTGTTATGGCTGATCAGTGCATACGACCTACAAAATACATCATTTCATACTTTTGATAGACGGCTAGTGAATTTGCCTTCAATCCAGGACAGTCTAGAGTGCGTTTGTGTTACTCGACTTTTAATGCAGATACATAATCAGGCTGTCACAAACTAGTGATGGCTAATTACACTTCAGTATTTCACGAGCTACATTTTATTCTTATTTACATCCTTTGCTGACGTAGCATGAAGGTAAGTAATACACATAGATGATGACTAATTTTTTAGCAGATTGGCCAGAGAGATTTACCGACTCAAAAGCACAGCTTTTCATGGATGAAAATTACAAATGACTATTGTGAGGTGGCAGGATTATAATGGACCCAACGTGCTCAGTGTTTTAGAAAATGTGCCTCTAAAAGCATTTTGTTTGAAAGCTGAAAGCTACGTTTAGTCATTTTTTTTCTTCAAAAGAGCATTAACTGACATTAAAAAATAGCCCAAAAGAAAATGTTTTCTTTGATCATGTGGTCTGCTATGTGACGTTCCTACATTACTGTACTACTATAGTAATTCACAGGAATTTATGTTTTTGGTGGACACACAACCAGAGCTCTTTATCCACAGGACCTTACAAGTACTGTACTCCCAACACTGCCAGTTCATTTTCATAGATTATATCCAGAGCCTTTTAGTTGCACTTGGTATTGTGCACTTGGTATTGGTGAATGATTGTTTATATAGTTCCCACAGACAGCTGTGTCTCCTCCGCAAGTTGGTGACAAGTTATCCATCGACTTTCATGGTTCGGGTCAATTTATTCATTCCAGAACAGTTTGTTTAATTGGTTGAAAATGTTCATGATGCTAATTTCATCCAATCGAACACGGACGATTTATATCAGACTTGACACGTTCCATTTATGTTAGCAACATTCAGCCTGTATAAAGAGTGAAACTAATGAGAACACACTCACAAATAAGACTACACAAATTATACACTTTAAAAAAAATTTTTTTTTAGCAAAATGCAATAAACACCATTTATGGACTTTCACTCATTTTGGCAAATTATTCTCTGACACAAAAGGTTGTCTATAACTAAATGTTCAATTTAAAAAGCCTTCTATGTCCTTATTTTTAGAAGTTTTGAACTTCCACGATTTGAGCAAAGTACAGTACAGTATGTCAGACAGCCGTCAGTGAAGCGAAAATACACAGTCCCTGCTGCAAGTGGTTTGAATGTGTTTAAATGTTTTTTGAAGGACTGTAAAGGAAATAAAAGGATGTTTAAACTCTGTTACTGCCATCACAATCATTCCAGCAGTAATAAATGATAGGTATGCATTACTTAACATCCCTAATACGTTCTGTGAAACAGGACATTATGTGATTTGAATGTTATTCGAATACCATGTTATATACCTAATAAAACTATGCAGGATATAGTAGTGTAAGGGCTGTCGTGAAGCAGAAGTGAAACTGAAACTGGTAGAGGATGCTGTAAACTGAAGTTTCTGTATTGTTTTTTTTTGTAATTAAAAAGGTTTTGTGTGCCACAAAACGACGTTTCTCCTTAATCCAATTCAATTAAAATTTATACCGCATTTTTAACAATGGTCATTGTCACAAAGCAACTTTACAAATATCTACTGAACTAAAACTACTGAACTCAAATTATGGAATGAGTTCAAAACGTGTGAGGAGATGTGTATAAATTAGAAATATGTTTGTCCCAGATGAGAAAGCCGAGGGTGACTGTGGCACTGAGACGACAAAAGGACGAAATCTTGTGAGGGGAACCAGACTCCACAAGGAAACCCATCCTCGTTTGGTGATATCAGATAGCAGGAATTGATCTGCAGTGTGTGTTAGGAAGCTGGAAGTTCAGTATTGCAGGAGAGGTGTTACAGTTAATATGGAGGCCACTTAAATTATTGGTGGCTCAGGTACAAAACTGTGAGAATTTCAGTCCTAAGCTATTGAGCGACTGCAGTCACAAGTCATTAGAGAAATCTAATCTAATGTCCTTGTTGCCAGAGACTCACAATCAAGGCATGAGTTTGAATTTTTTTGTTTTTAATTAAATCCCAATCAACATGTTATTGAAACTAAGTTCCATACTTAAATAATAGCAGCCTGATTTATCTATTGTGACGAAATTGTGGGAGATGGCGCTCACCCTATCATCCGGAGATCGCTAGTTCGAATCCCGGGTGGTGCTGTAACCTCTCGCAGCCGGAGCTCTAGAGAGAGCTGATTGGCCGAGCTCTCTCAGAGGGGAGGGATGAGAGGTACTTAGTGCTCCCGCATTAATCACGGCTCTACAGCCAGTCAGGGGCGTCTGTGAGCTCCGCCAACGGAGGGAGCGGATAGCGCTGTCCTCCGAGTGTGTTACGCCGCCCCCAACGGTGCGCGAGCGAGCAGTTCGAAAAGATGCGGTCGGCTGGCGTCACGTGGTTCGGAGGAAACACGTGATAGTCTTCGGCCCTCCCGGCTGAGTGGTAGTAGTAGCCTTAATGTGGGAGCCCCCTAGTGACGGGGAGGAATTGGACACGACTAAATTAGGGAGAAAATCGGGGAAAAAAATAAAATAAAATAAAAAATATTGTGGGAGATGGAGTTATAGTGTTTTGAAAAACGACACAAACTTCACATTATTATAACGTAAACAATTTTGACTTCTTTCATTTTTTAAAATCTTTTTACCATGCTTGTGACTTGAAGAAAACATGTATAAAACATTCTCGATCAGTTCTTGCTTCAGTTGAATTTTTTTCCCCTCAGGAGTTATCTCATTCTGCTGTCAGACTGTTAACTGTCAGAATGATAACTGGATGTGATTTTGATTCCATTCAAGTGATTTATTTTTTTTTTTTTTTATTTACACATGGGATGAATCCTGAATTTAGCTCTGTTTCTTCATCTACTTAGATGTAGATCAGTGCTTAAAGCAGAACACTTAATATGCTAGCAGTTTAAAGAGATAATCTGAGAGTGAGAACTTATGGGAAATCACGTAGCAGGTTAACAGTACACAAGGGTGTTTTCTTCATAAACTACTTCAAATCCAATGAAAGCTGATCTGCATACGTTATCCCGACACTGCGATCTTTCTATTTTATCAGCAAACACAATTTGGTGCATGAGCTCCCATGTCTGTGTGTTTTGTGATGTTATGTGTAATGATTGCACTCAGAGCAGATTGAGTTTACAGTCCTCACAAAGCAGCAGGCTTTCGAAGGCATGCAAATGCAGAGCAACCGGAGTTAACGGAGACGCTCCATTATCGTGACCGTTACTCCTCAATGTGAGCCCGTCTCATCGGTCTTTTACCAGCGCACTCTCCTGTGTAGCTAAACATCTCTCCATTATGACCACACAGATTTGATCAGATCAAAAGGAAACACTGAAGAGAAACTACATTTCGTGCATTGTAGGGTTGAAGTGATATGAACGATTCATAAAAAAATGTATATTCAGACCTCAAATCAGAAGGGCTGGATGGACTTTCTGACCGCAGGTCCAGTTGTAACAAATTGACACTTATATTAATGCACTTGTTTTAGTATGCTACCGTTTCTATAGTTACAGCTAATTGACAATATATAAAAAAAACAACAACCTTAAGATAAAGTAATTACAGCAGATATAACATAAGTGATAACAGGATCTTATCTCATGGATGTTTCACAACATGAAATCTAACCATTAGTGAATAAAACATATGTGTTGAATTTAAAATAAGAGAAACATTACAAGCATTGGCAGATTTGCTGCAGGATAAAAGGAACATATATAATATAACATATCTAAATAAAAGAAAGTTTTTTTTCTGTACGTCGGTCAGAACTCACTCTGTCAGTGATATGTTTACATTTCATACATTGGAGGACCCGAACCCAGTCCTAGAATTTAAATGTAAATTTATACGTCAAACGGTCGGTCCTAAATCAACCACTTAAGAGAACTTAATTAAACTTTTGCAGTACAGTACTTAGATATCTGCCTAAAGTTTAACCTGCATCCATAAGTTTAACCAAAATGTTGAGTAAAATATGTACTGGATTTAATAATCTACTTAATAAGCTACTTGCTCAATGTAAACAAACACCTGTATCAATAGACATTTGTTAGAAAATCTAAACCGAATTATTTTCACCGCTAAAATAACAGAGCTAATGTAGTATAAGTGAAGTTTAACATCCTAGAGCTGTTTTACTACTTTTTCGATTTCTTACCTGTGATTCGCTCTCTGATTACTGTAGGATTACTAATTTATAAAATGTTAAATCTAGGTTCCAACAGAATAGTATATAAACTGAAAAGTTATGTACATTGGGTTTTACATTTTGAGGTAAAGATTATGACATTCTAAGGACATCAAGGTCTGGTAACCCAGGTGTCTGAGACATTAACCTTTTTGTCTTCATGTACTTCCTGACTACTGGGTCGGGTCCCAAGGTAAATGTGAATGCCAATCTCAAGGCCAGGCTGCGCCTTTGTCTCTGTGATAATGTGAAGGTCTGGGCGATACTGTCAGGCTGATTAGATTAGCACCTATGCATTTGAAAGGCACTGTTATGCTGATGAGATCAGGGCTGGGGAACTTCTGGTACCAGGCTGATTCCTGTACTACACTATGCTTTGTTTAGATTGTCTCCACCTCTTTGTATCCCTCCCCCTTGTAAAGTATAAACTCTCCAGAACGGAGTCATAATTTTTAGACTTGGATGACTGCAGCGACATGCGGCGAGTTCTCAATAAAGAGTAACTTCTGCTGGAAAGATATCCCAACGTCTCCTGGTCTCTGATTCAACAAAGGGGAAAAAGTTCACAACATTACCAAACAGGGAGTGTATTTGGCTGACGATGAAAGAAGTACAACTTATATAAACAAGGCGTAAAATAATTAACCTTACAAAAAAAAATTTCTTTGTATTAATTAAGTTATTAAATGAATTATGTACAGGCAAACAGGCAGACATGTACGTGGGCTTTAATGTGGGATTACATTAAAGCTCAACAACTTATTTTTAGCTTTAACCTTTTAACTATTTCTACAAACAAGTATTTTTATCCTTAGTGTAAAAAACAAAAAGGCTAGAGTTAATAGTATTTGTATTATATGCCCATTTTAAATATGTCATAATTCATGATAATTCTTAAGTGCACTGATTTGTTAACTTGGTAGTCCTTTCTAGACACTACACTTTTTATTTAAATTAACCATGATTTAGGGTTAACCAATTTTTAGATTGGTATTTTTAGATTTAGATAATCATGATATATTGAATAAATATTATTGTACAGTGATTAAGAAATGAAGGGGCTTGTCCGCATTCCCAAATCTAATCCTGAACCAATATGATCACTAGATACTGTAGTAGACAATCACAAGGAGATTTTAATGTCATGAAATCCTGCAAATCGTGGTTTGGAGGAAATCGTAGCCATCAAAAAGAAAACAAGCCAGTAAAAATATAAACAATCTTTTCCGACAAGAAAGGTAAATGTTTTATTTGCAGCTACATAGTGTACTTGGCACCCCGGTGGCTTAGGGGTTAGCATAGTCGCCTTGCACCTCCAGGATCCGGGTTTGATTCCCGGCCAAGTTTTTTTCCCGCCTCTGTGTGCATGGGGTTTGCACGGTCTGTGCTTGGTGGGCTTCCTCCGTGTACTCCGGTTTACTCACCGTCTAAAGATATGCAGATTAAGCTAATTGGCGTGCCCCAAATTGCCCAGCAAAAGGGCACAACGGATGGAGCCTGGCTGTTCACGCCTATTTACGTTACCACAAGCTTTAGCTTAGCTAAAATGGCTAACATTCATTTATATGCTAACATTACTTTGCATTTGATTGCACTCCCTCATCTGTACCACACACATCGTCCTATGTCTACCCCTACATTTCTTGTGGTAAAGTGATGAATAACAGACCCTTATCTGGTTGAGACATGCAATGCAGATGGCAGTAAGATCAGTCACAAATATGTCCAAAATATGCATGACTTTATTGTTTAATATACTTTTAACTGATGAGTTATATAAAACCTCACCCCCAGTAGAGTTATAGGAAATCTAGCTTTTTTTTTTTTTTTTTGTAGCAGGCTGCAAACATGTTACTTGTGGTCATTAGTATTCTGATATCCATTATTCTTCACTCAAAACGAATCCCCTGACTGCCAGAGAGTCAATGTTAATCCCTTGACAAAAACTCTCAAATACTTAGCTTTGTGATTATAGATAAAAATACCCACAAGATAAACAAATATAAAGTGCCTTATTCGTGTACTGATCCAGTTAAAGCACTTCTATGGACACAAAACCTTTTATGTTCAGCACCATTGAGAGAGACTGAAGGGGGAAAAAAAAATCAAGTGAGCAAAAGCAGAGACGAGTCAGAGAGAAAAATCGTCCTGATAAAGCGTCTCCCCTGCCGTGACCTCGGTGCCGACAGCTCTAAAACACGCAGCGCTGCTTTTTATGGCAACGTAAGTCATGTGATAAAGGCAGGCAGTGGCAGTGTTGGCATGGTGTTGACCGAGGACAGAGTTGCTGTGAGTGACAGGAGACTGGATAGCCAAAATACCAGGGACAAAGACAAAATAGCCTGCCTGGATGGATGGCATGACCCAAGAGATAAAAATAGAGCTGCGTCAGGTTAAAGAGTGAGCTACTGTAGAGGGAAGAGCCGGAGTTGATGGAAGTGTGTGTGTGTGTGTGTGTGTGTGTGTGCGCGCGCGTGGGTGTGTGTGTGTGAAAGAGAGAGAGAGAGAGAGAGAGAGAGAGAGAGAGAGAGACTGATGTTCATAAATCTGAAAGAAAAAGGTGATTCTTTTTATCGGTCCCATTCCTTTCATTTTTTTATTTCCACTCCAACAATGTTTCATGAGAAAGCCTTCAAATAGGAAAAAGGTTACCAGCTTTTTCTATGTGCTTTTCTATATTCTTACTTACACAAGTGATTTGGACGGGATTTCAACAGGGATCTTTAAATATTACTTTAACATTTTCATAACATTAGCTGGCTAAGCTAACACCCCTATCTCACCTAGGGAGAGTCAGCGTGGTTTTAGCGGGAGTCAGTGGCCGTAACTACAGTACAGTACAGTAAGTAAGGTTCGGCGTAGTGATTTCGTTTCCGGACCCTGCGGAACCTCGCGGAACATCGCTCGAGCACTCGCGATGGCTCGGGCGCACTTATGGTTTGTTTTTCTCATGTGCTTATGCCTGCTAACTCAAGCTAACCTGACAGGAACCTCAAGTTTTTTTTTTTTCATAATTGACCATAATATACGCCACTTATCTGTACTTTCTACTTCACTACAATTCTGCATGCTGTTGCTTTACATAATGATACTGGTGTGTAGCATTTGAAACAGCAATACAGCTACTGTACCTGCTGACTATTATACATAAGTGCACGATTACCTTCTTTCTATTTACACTTGCAGCAATGGGTAGATGCCCTTATCCAGAATGACCTACATTTTAATTTCATTATACTGTACACCCAAGCAGTTGAGGGTTCTGGGTCTTGCTCAAGGACCCAACAGTGGTGACTTGGTGATGGTTGGGTTTAAAACCTGCGCTCTTCCTATCAGGAGGCCAATGCCTTATCCACTAAGCAAGTTTTTGCCTCGAGGAAACAAAAATCAGAAGCGGTGATAGCAATAAAACAGCACCTTCACAGTCATGACTTCTCCTTTTGCTTTAGTAAACTTTTATCTAGAGACTATCTACATTTATTCAAATTCAGCATTTATGTACTTTATCCACTGCTGCATAGGTTGTATATGCAACAACATCAGGAGCAACCTCATCTCCCCTCTCGTCCGTTCCAGCCCCTCAGGCTTCAGTATCACCAGTACCTCGCTGGTTCTCATCGGTTCACGTCTTAGGTTAGATCCTTTTTTTATGCTTAAATGATTCATAGGTCACTGTGTGACTTAACAAAATGCCCAAAAAGCATTCCTCTGACACGGTTCAGATACAGAGACTTTACTGAATCTGAGAGTCGAGAAAGTCATTCAGGAAGCCTGTAGAACTATTCCTCAAGACTACGTTAAAATACAAGAAAGTCTGCGAAGAAATCCGCCTGACAGTACTCCCTAGTCATTTTTATAAATGTTTAAAATCTCTGATGCTAACGCTAGCAAGGCAAGTCCTTTGTGAACAGACAGATTAACTTTAAATTAATCTACTGTCTTAATTTAAGACAGTAGATTATTATTTCTACTGTCTGGATGCTACTAATAAAATTATCCTGAAAAAGCTCAGAATGTTCCGAACGCAGAAGAGCAGAATGAGGAGGAGGAGGAGGAGGAGGAGGAGGAAAAGAAACAGAGAGACATTTCACATTCTACTGCTGCTTTCCAATCTCACAGAGCTGTAAGCACTGGCACCGATGGAATCAATAAATTGTCACCTCTGTCGAGGGGGGTGGGGGGTGGGGGGGATTGGTGGTGACAGAGTTATCAGATCTGCCCCCTCCACAAGTTAATAATGCTAACTCATCAGGTCTGATTGTCAGTTAATTCATTAAAAAGGAAGCAACACTATTTTTATCATAATGAGCTTGGTTTATAGAGGGCAGCACTGGTAAAATCATTAATCTTAAATTACTTCTGAGACGGTGCGGTGATGCGGCTGGCTTTTCTGAATGTGACCAGAGGTGACACTGAGTAAATTGGTTGAAGCGTGTGTCCTTCTCTGCAATAATGAAGTTGTCTTGAAGAGTTGCGGAATGAGACGACCTGCTGAAGGCTTTTTTTTTCTTCTTCTTCTTTTTAAGGGGCCTAAAAATGCTGGGAGTAAAAAGTTCTGATTTTATCTGATTTTCTGCAGTTTTTCTTCCAAGAAAAACTAATTGTTTAAGCAGTCAGCATTCTAAGCTCTTGGGGAATTTGATGTACCGTGGCAGCTTTTTCCCCTCTCTTTTTGCTGTATTTGTATAAATTACACGATGTGTCTGCAGTGTACTTTAAATAGTAAGTGAAGAAGGAGTCGAAATTGGTGCGCAAGACCTTCATTAACTGTGCAAGCAAAATGTGCCTGTTCCTATAGAGATTTTCCCTGTGATGTCAAAACGTTTGTCCGCCATGGTCCCTGGATGAAACTCACATTCAAAACCAGTTATCACATCTGATAACATTATGTCATCTTAAACAACACTTTGTCTCCTTAGTAACTGATTCGAAATCGTTCTGAATCGCGTTCAAACAAGCTGTGAACAGAACAGAGGGTTCAGAGGCAATTCGGAGCTGTCTGAATCCTAACCATGCTGAATCCTAAATCCCACTCTAATCCCTGATCACGGGCACTACTTGGTGTGTGGAACAAGTGATTGTACACCCTACATTGTGCCAGAGGAGGAAGGTACTGTAACTAAGTGAATTTACCTTGTTACTGTATTAAAGTACAGTTTTATTACTGTTTTTCTTTGGACATTGTATAGTTACTCCACTACATTCTACAACAAAGATCTATATCGTCTACTTCACTACATTGCTGCCTGGTGTTGTGTTACATAATGGCAGTAGTACGTAGCATTTGAAGCAGTAATTTCGCCACCTGCTCACGATTATATACAATTGCATGCTTTGCCTTCTCTCCATGAAATACTATTCTGTATAATGAAGACAGTGACTAAACAGCACATTTTTTTTAAAAACAATTAGTTATCTATTAATTAGAAAGCTTGAAATGTCAGATTAGTTAACGCTACCTGCACATTATTTTATGAAGTGTAAGGCACAGCATATTCCATACCGTCATCTCATTTGCAACAGAAGCATTAAATGAGCTAATGCTAGCAAATGCCACCGAATCCAGGAGGAATCACATATTCTTATACCATCTGAGGCAATCATGTTATAACAAATCAAACTTCAGCAATTTAATATCCTTATTTTTGAATAAGTTACAAAGTCCACAACTATATATCGGGTATGAAAATAATCAGCAGAACAGAAGCGGTGATAATAATAATAAAGGGGTGTGGCCTTACCTGGCGGCTGCTGGGAGGGTCTGTCCACACTGCCTGATGACGGAAGGCGGAACTGGATTCCTGCGAGCAAAGGACACATCTCATGCTTATACAACGTCTCAGATTTTACAAAACAATCTAAACGTTTTAGAATTATTTACAGGAGGTATCAAATCTAAACAGGAAAACGCTGAAAAGTGAGCATCCACCTGGCCTCAAACAGTAATCACTTAAAACTACTAAATCATATATATATATACTGTACAATACACATAGCATAATAAGCATGGAAACATTTTGTTGTTAATTGAATAGCATTTGCTTGCACACATGTGGCTTGTTTAACATAAAATGCAAAATAAGAAGATGTGCTGGATCAGGTGCTAAAAGCTACACTATACCCTGCTATTATAAGTTATTATAAGTTATATAGTGTATAAGTTATTTGACATGATTTAATGCAGAACTGTTTGTGGTGCAATATACTGATATATAGGACTCCTTAAAAGATTTATTTAAATGCTAGCCATTTTCATATTTTCATACATCATATAAAATAAAGGAATTTCAACTAGAATTTCATATCCCTGTTTTTTTTTTTTTTTTTTTTTACAGGTTTAAAGGCAAAAGCTTGGACTCGAAAGTGCCATCGAAAATAGAGGTAGCTCAATGGCTAAGCCTTCTGATCATAAGGTCACAGGTTCAAACCCTAGTAGTACCAAGCTGTTGCCTTTAAGCAAGGCCCTCAACCTCATCTGGTCAGATGTATAATGAGATAAAAGTAAGTCGAGATAATGAGATAAGGGGGTCTGCCAAATGGTGCAAATGTAGGCCAGAACGCTTACTTGAGCAGGTGAACAACTTTTCTCTAGTCTCTTCTGAATTGAGACGTGACTCAAAATGCACATCCTGATCTCTGGGGAACTGAAGGTTTTTCTGAACTCTTCAGGAAAGTCATGAAGAATTTTAAATTTCAACAGCCCAAAAAAGGAGTCCAAAGCCAGAAACTAGAAGACCCTACCTGGACAAAGTGAATTCTTAGTGCAAACAAGCTTGCATTAGGGAGGAGATTCATTTACTTGGAAAATCAAATGTTAATAACTACATTACACTTTAAGTATATAAATAATTTTCTTTCTTTTTTTTTTTTTTTTTAAATAAAGTTTTAGAGTTTCTCGGAAGTACACCAACAGTCCATGAGTGAATCCTGTTCTACTCTCTGTGGGGTGCCATAACAAATCAATTAACGCCCTGGACAGAAAATGTGACTGCTCAGCGGGAGACTTCACTTACCATTTCAGCTTGCTGTACAGATCTCAGCTTAATAAAGTCCCTGCAAAAATATTCCATTCCCATATCACACAAAGCCACAAGTATGCTCCAGCACAACGGAAGTGCTTTTTTATTATGCATTTAGATTTGTAGCATTCAGAGCATTTAGAATGTAATACATTTAGAATGATGTGCGAGAATTGAAGGAACGAATGGAAAGTGCGAGCAATGACGATACAAATAAATAGAATAAAATTATAAGGAGCGTTTGGCCGATTAGCCGCTGTGTTTAAGCGATGCGTCTGCAAATAGGAAATTTAGAGAGGCAGATTTTTGTGAGCACACTCTCACACACACACACACACACAAAATAAATAAATGGTAAGATATTTTTTAAGAGTGATGCTGAAATCATTCCAAAGCTCACAGTGATTGGACAGCATTGACAGTATAAAACGAATAATCCATAAATAAAAATAAAAAGACAGCATTCACGAGGAGTAGTATCAGAGAAATGTCTAATGGCAAGCCTAAAGTATACCTTACTTTCCAGATGATAAGACACCTTTTTTTGCGCCTATAGCACATTTTGAAAAATGGCTTGCATTTAAAAAATTTTATAATAGCCAAAGTAGTATTTATTTTTTTATTTTTTTTATGGTAAGCATGCTACTTTCAGAGAGTTTGTAGTGTTGCTACATTCAGATGAGATCATGTGTTCACTGAGACGTTTGCCATTCGTGATTTGAAATTTTGAAATTCACACACTGTGATGAAAAATTAACAGTTAATACAGGCGGCACTGTGGCCTCACACCTCCAGGGTTGAGGGTTTGAGTCCCAGCTCAGGTCTGTGTCTGAAGAGTTTGCATGTGTTCCCCATGCTTGGTGGCTTTTCTCTGGGTACTCCGGGTTGGTGGTTTTCTCCCACAGTCCAAAGACATGCAGGTAAGGCTAAAGAGCATCTCCAAATTGCCCGCCGTGAGCGTGCATGCTTATGTGCCCTGCGATGGACTGGCACCCTGTCAAAGTCTTGTGCCGCAAGCCACCTGGGATAGGCTCTCGGCCTCCCATGACCCTGTACAGGTTAAGTACTATAGAGAATGATTGATAGAGTAAATACTATTTTTGTTTTAGGGAATCACAAATCTACCGCAAATAGTAATATTTATGGCAATTTTGCTTTATGACCATATAAACTAATTACAGGCTACATAAACTGGCTGCTTAAATTGTTTGGCTTATTTCAAATAACATACTGTAACAACAAGGCATCTGTCATCACTCACTCTGCCCAGATGACTAAAATCCACATGTATATTGAACAAACCCACTGGACTAGGTGTTATATAATGCTGCTGACGTGAATGTGTAACGAAGCCAAATTCTTTTCATAGTTCAGAAACTTGCGGCCTCCAGGATTCAGATTTGATTCCTGCCTCGGGGTCTGTGCGAGTAGAGTTAGCATGTTCTCTTCATGCTTGGTGGGTCTCCTTCGGGTAGTCTGGTTTCTTCCCACAGTCCAAAGATATGGAGATTAGGTTAACTGGCATTTCCAAATTGCCCATAATGTATAAATGCAAGTGTATATGTATATTTGTGTGTGCCTTGCGATGGATTGGCACCGCATATCAGAGTGTACCCCACCTCGTGCCCCAAGTCTCTTGGGATAGGCTCCAGGCCCAGCATGACCCTGTATACAGGAGAAAGCAATATAAACGTTGCGTGAGTGAGTGAGTGAGTGAGAAACGAGCACTACAAAAGAATTTTATTGATATTTGCCTCAATGCTTTAGCACGTTTCCTCAGATCTTCTAAGCACTGCTTAACTAGTCCCACCATCTTTCAGGGATTGAGAAGACAGGCATCTAGACTATTTTCTGGTCTGGCACCTAGTTGGTGAAATGAAGGTGTAGGTACTTACAGTATGCAAGTTGCTATAGAGCGATAAGAGTGTCAGTCAAATGTTTAAATGTAACTGTAAGTGCTACTCAATAGATTAAGTACTTTATGCAATCTGCGTAGCAGTGGATCTTGACCATATCTGGATAATAATGAAACCTTCATTGTAAATCTGTATCATTCTGGTCTCTTGTGTTGTATAACAAAATTTGCGTTTGTGCTCTTTTTAGGAGACTGTGAACCATTCATGGCTGGTAAAATATACAGTATGATCGGTTGGCCTGCTGGCAGTCGTTTTTGACTGGAGGAAGCATGAGTTACGCTTTACCCCCCCTCTAATGACTGTTGTATGGGGGATGAGATAACAGCTAGGTGGGATTTGCTTGGGAGAAACTGGGGAAAAATCTATAATATCCAAAATTTTACTAAGAATGTGATATACTGATACTTGTGTATGCCCTGTCCTAAAGAGGTTATTGAACCAGGATACGTTGCTGAGAGGTCAGGATGGCTATAACACTGAAAGTGCCGCAACATCATTGGCCATCATCGGCGGCCAGGAATCATATACTGTAGCATCCTGGTCAATGTTGAGCCCACTAGTGAGTTGATGCAGGTTTTTTTTTTTTCCCCCGATTTTCTCCCTAATTTAGTCGTGTCCAATTCCTCCCCGTCACTAGGGGGCTCCCACATTAAGGCTACTACTACCACTCAGCCGGGAGGGCCGAAGACTATCACGTGTTTTCCTCCGAACCACGTGACGCCAGCCGACCGCATCTTTTCGAACTGCTCGCTCACGCGGCGTAACACACTCCTTCCGTTGCGTGAGCTCACAGACGCCCCTGTAGAGCGTGATTAATGTGGGAGCACTAAGTACCTCTCATCCCTCCCACTGAGAGAGCTCGGCCAATCAGCTCTCTCTAGACCTCCAGCTGCGAGAGGTTACAGCACCACCCGGGATTCGAACTAGCGATCTCCGGATGATAGGGCGAGCGCTTTAACCACTGCGCCACTCGGAGGCCCGATGCAGGTTTAAAGTTTAACAGGTTACTGCCTCAAGTCTATGTTGAAACTATGCTACCTTGTACAACTGTTACAGTATGTTGAATGTAAAGCCAGTTTTGTTCAAATTAGGCTACAATAGAGCTTGCAAACTGTTGGCGAAACTGGCTACAGTGCTACAGGAGTCTAACAGAATTGGCCTTGCACGCTGGGTAGGAAGAATGGCTTTCGTCTTTTTGCCGTAGATCAGCTCAGTTATCAGTCAGTGCTGAGTAATGCTTGGTGGTTAAGTGGTTAAGACACCAAGTTACTGATTGGAAAGTGGAGAATTGAAATCCGGCCTCATGAAGCTGTTGCTGCTGTTTGACCCTTAGAGTCTTGAGACAAAAACTCAAATGCTGAGCTAAACTGTACAGTAGATCTGGTACTGCATATTTATGTAACATAATGTAAATTAGTGATTCCACTAACATGCATAACCATTCATGCTACTTAAGTTGTATAAAACATTTAGAAACTTTGGATTAAGAATTTCTTACAGCTTCAATTACTGTACATAAAATCGAATGAAACCCAACCACAATTTTCTCCCAATGCATCTTACTGTATACTTCAAAGTGTCTTAAAGTCTGGAAAATATGGTATAACATCTGAATATGCAACTACAACAAAAAGAAAGTCTTTCAGATTTTTAAAAATATACACTTTCTAAATTTCCATGCAATAAATTACCCGTACATCTCAGTCCAATACTTCTCAAGATTCTTTATGATGTTATGGAGCAATGAGCAAGCAATAATATTGTTCTCTTTGTGTTCTTTTTTTTTCTTTTTCTTTTTATGCTACTGTACAGTGTTGTACTGTACTTCACAGCACCGGTGGGTTTAGTCTAAATGTGTGCGTTTAACCCACTTTTTATTTATTACTTGCCAAAAAAAATCAAGAGTCGCAGCAAAGGGAAAACATTAAGTTCTATCAAAAGAGGACAGGACTGGGGTTCTGTCCACATCTGATTTTGCAAATATTTTTTACTTGATATATTATTTACTTTTTTTTATTTTATTTGGGTAATTCAATCTCAATAAACTGAACTGATTAAAGCGGACACTACATCAAAAGTGCAATTAACTGTACTATAGCTGTATCTGCTGTGCAAAAAGTTTTATTCCTTAAATCATTATGGGATAATTATTTTAATTTAGGTGGGAAAACTTTTTTTTTGTACAACACTTTCAACGCAGAGCCATATTTTTAATGTTAGTTAGGTGGCTGGCTAACTAACAAAAAGTGTATAAGCATTCTTTATGCATAACAAAGCATTCATGAGAAACTGGAGAATTTTAAGATAATTGAACACCACTTGTCCTTTTACAATATAAAACGATTTATCAATAATAATCGACCCTTTAATGAATTTCATCATTATACTTCTCCTAACTAGTTTTGAAGTTGAGCAGACAAATACACAACAGGTTATTTAAAATATCCCATAAGCAACATTAGCAATTTTTTACATTACTTATGGTTATCAACTGTACTTTTCTTCTTTTTTTTATCCGAGTACAGTTTAGAACTTTGCCCACGGGACTTTTAAGATTTGACCTCAATGCCTCTATTTTACATTCCAGCATGAATAAGACAAATTAATGCCCATATTTTGATGTAAAACTGAATGTTTCCTCTTTGCATATCGAGTGACAGTCATATATTACTTCGGTCATCGCAGGAAAAAAAAAAAAAGGTATACATTCACCTGTATAGTCACAATAAATAAGGAATATCTATATAAAAACGATAATCTATGGAGCAGGATTCAACCACCTTTTTAGTATTATTAACCCCATGTATGTACAGTATATGTACGTTTGATTGTATATATGTCTGTATGGAACAGTAAAGTACAGAATTCATTCAAAACGTCACATTTAAGTGTGCAAACTGCGGCCGTTCAACCCAACGTGTCTTCAAAAGTTTCACAGTACTAAATCCACTGGTTTGTTTTACAGCAAGACTTTGGCTTTGAAGACTTGTAATTGAATTACCTGGAACATCATTTTATACATTTCTTAATATATATTTATAAACGAGGGGGCGTTCAAGTCAATCCTGGTGAATGAAGGCGTAAAAGCAATTGACATTTACAGAAGACTTTAAGCACAGTACGGTGATGAGTCTCTTAGCCGCGGTAAAACATTTGAATGATGCAAACGTTTTAAAGAAGGCCGTACAGTACGTCTGTGAATGACGATCCCAGCCGCAGTGGCTCGCAGCCCACTGCAGTTGTTCCACTGGACATTCAGCAAGTGGAACACCTGATCCTTGAACACTGATGGATAACACACTTGCGGAAGAGACGCATCTGTCTGTCTGTGGGAAATTTACACGCAATCATTCACCAACACCACTTGCGCGTTACAGGAACTCGGGCTAGAAGTTATTGCCACATCCCCTGTAAAGTCCTGACCTTGCTCCAAGTCATTTCCACGTTTGGGCCATTGTGTGAGGCCAGCATTTCAGATGTGAATGAAGCAGGCAGTCCAATCATAGCTCTGGTGCACTGATGGTATCCAAGCACTAGTTAAACGCTTGGCTAAGTGAATTAATGTAGCAGGGGATTATATAGAGAGATAAAGGGGTTTTTTACTCTCATAACTGTGTTCTGTTTTTCTGCACAATCAAAAGTCTCTGTTTGACTTGAACGCCCGCCATATTTTTTTTTTAATCAGTGATCACCGATTTCTGTTGAATCTCAAAGTAACCACCATAAGTCCACATTCAGGGGAAAGGTTGATCAAAACCCACAAAATATATCAAACAGATCCCTTGAGCAGTCTTTGGTCAATGTTCAGTTCTCATCCTTTTTTAAAACCCATCTGGATGAGAGGCGATTTTTTATTTTATTTTTTTTACATTCCATCTCTGCAGCATGAGTCAATATTTCAACACCAAAAACGTCTCTAAAAGTCTTAGGTTATCAAAGAAAGAGGCTCTCTCTCTCTCTCAAAAAAAAAAAAAGAAAAAGAAAACGCCCTAGAAATTTTTCTTTACCAAGAACTTCCTCTTCACAGCCAATGCAATCACAGTATCTACCAAAATACATTTGTTTCAGAATGAATGCCAGACCAAGCAGACTTTAAAATAAGGTAGAGAAGTAGTTTTATAGTGGAATCAAGAATTTGGTTCATGGATGAGTCATTGCTGCTCGGTGTTAAATAAGAGCTGAGTGTCCCAGGGACACTAATGCAATGTGGGTGAGAGCATCAAGCTGCTTTTAGCTACAACCTCTCATTGGGACTCATCAGCTCTGAATAAAGGATCACTTATAGCCTAAAACCTCTCTAATGGTTTCTTGGCTAACTCACTCTCTCCTCTTTTCATTCTGCCTTTTATTCACCCACTTGCACTCTCACAAAAAAACTTAACAAAGCTTGTAAACATTTTACTTCATTACCACACACACACCTTTTTCCATCCTCTGATTTATTTAAGAAAGCCTGTGATGCACTGTGTGTGGCTTTAAGTTACTTAAATAGACAGAGACATATAAGACATCTCTGAGTTATTGGAGTATGTCTTGTGATAGATCTCCATACTGGCACTCCTGGACATGGGAATTCGTCCTCGTAGCCTCCGTTGCCATCTAATCCAAAGGAAATCTCTGCAAGACGGAGATGGACTGCAGGCCACGGTTCCTCTCGGCGATCCGTTATCAGTGGTTTCTCTCTTAGATACCTCTAAGGCAGCCTGGAGTTCTAGAAGGGACAAGTTAAATGGGTGCACAGTCGCTGGGTCTATAGTTGCAGGGGAACTGTTACCTGGATCCACTATTTCCAGCGCCTCTTCCATAGTCAGAGTCTCAAATTCAGGATCATCTGGTTCCACCGAACACAGGATGGCTGAAAAGATTGCCTCTGACTCTAGGAGGTCAATTGTTTCCGAGTCCAAGGCATCTGGCTTGAGTGGGTACTCTGTAACTTGGTCACCTGAATCCTCAGCATACTGGTCATCTAGTTGTTGAGAAAAATGTTCAGGAAATGTCATTGAAACACTCTCAAGAGGGGACAGTTGAGTTAAGTAGGCAACACTTGATTCCATGTAGGTAGGTTCTGACGGGCTAATAATTTCAGGATCCATTTCTGACCAGCTGGGAGTTCTTATATGTAGAGGTTCCTTACTTGGGGATCCTGACTGATCAAGATCCTTAGTTTCTTTCTTAGACCACAAAACAACAGAATGAGCCTCTGTGTCAAATGCTGAACTCTGAAGTGATGGGTACATAGGTTCTGGACTCAGAGGGTTTGATGCATCTAAATCTACTGGTTCTGGAGTTGCTGGCTGTAAGAAAATGGTGTCCAGTAGCTCTGGGAAAGGAGGCTCTTCAGATGAATGGTCAGCAGGTTCATAATCAGTTGCTTCAGGAGTTGGAGGGTCGGGAAGCTCCGCAAACCCTGGACTAGGCAACCCGGCGTCCAAGGATTCTAAACTAGGCCACTTCAAATCATTAAGATCCATTGATTCAGGTGTCAGTGGACTCAACACAAGACAGTCACCTGGATCCACCACTGTATAATGTTCAATGTTGTAATCTGAAATTTCTTCAGTTGACTCTATCAACACAATCGGGCTTACAGATTCTCGAGTTGGACGTTGCTGTTGCTCAGTTGCGACATGAAGACCCGAGGATAATGGATATAACTCAGCTTCTTCTAAAGGCTCTTGAATGAAGCAATGTAATACGGATGGATCAAGAGTCCCTTGAGGTGGTGATGAATCTGGTGGACTAATATTGTCTGGATCCAATTTTGGCCAGTGCAAGTTTGCCAGGTTTACCGGTTCTATGTTTGTAATATCCACTATAATTGAATCCACCCTTTGAGAAGTTGAAACTTTTGAAAAATATCTCGCGTCTAAGCGTAGTTCTGATTCTGGAGGATCAGGAGGGGACATTGGATCAGGATCCAGTTCAGGCCAGCTTAGCAATGAGAGATCCACAGGTTCTGGAGGAGTCAAATTGGCATAAGATGAATCATCAAGCTCTGCTAACTGTGAATTTGGATCTGTTTGGAATAATGGTCTGCTGGTTGAGACATACAGGACGTTTTTATCCAAAGGCTCTGGATCTGGGGATTGCATGGATAAAACATTTGGATCAATGGGAGAAGGACAGTTCACTGCTGCATCTGCTGTGTTCTGTCGCACCAAAGTCTTGCTCCCAGCCTGCGTACTGACAGATACATGATCAGAACGGGTTCCCTTTGCCCAGTTTGGAGACCAGGTGTTGTAGCGTTGTGCAAAAGTGGAAAAATTGCTGTTAAAGGCTCGAAGCTCTGTGCACAGATCCCGTCTGAGCTCAGCTAGTTCCTTCCGCATGGCTGACACATCTTCCCTCCACTGCTGGCTAATGGCAAGAGCCAGGTCAGCTGTCTCCTGTACACTTGATGGAACAGGTCGCGGCCTGACAGGGATGCTTGTCTTGTGCGGGGACAATGAGGGAACCGTGGTAGAAGAACGATTACTGTATAGGCTCCGTGATTCACTTTCTCTTCTAGGATGGCTGAGATCCCTCTGGGCCATGGAGGTCATGTCTGCCTCCCTGTTGTAAAAATTGTCCTCATTAAGTAAACCAGTGCCCTCGAGCACTTCATTGCCCTCTGGAACACAAACATAAACAAGCGGGAGAGTGTATAACATACCTACAGGTTCGGGACAGCTAGAGACACTGTGCTGCTCACTGCAGGCTCTTTTAGAAAGCCTGAAACAAACTAATGTGAGCCGAATTACATGAAATGAGCTATTGTAAAGGAAGGTTTTGCAACATGGTTTACTTGTGTACAAATTGCACAAAATTATATAATTATTCAATACATCAATATGACACTGGCTACCTTAGTCAGTTCTAGGAACTGTCAAATAATGCAAATTGAATCCATTTCGTGAGGTGTGCAACAAAATGGCATTATGGTTGCTACTGCTTTAGCTCTGGGTGATGGCAGATGCTAATGTTAAGTTATTATAGACAATGAGCTTATTTTGACTCACATTATTGTGGGTTTGTTTCATGCTGTTACTCTGCCTTCTCACTCAAACATTTATTTGCATGTACTTTCCCCTGTCTCAAAGCACAAAACAGAGAGCTCTACCTCAGGGGAAACCTGAAGAGAATAATAACAACCACATCTTTGTAAGCATAATCAAATCCCTCATCCCTCATCCAACTAGTAGAAGCCCTATGTTTTGTGCATTGAAAAGAGACAAATGCGAGCAAAGTTGTCCACCTATTCTCTCTGTGTGTCTCAGCAGAGCAGGTATGAACCCTATTGAATATGAAAGGCCCATATAGACCCTTACGAAATATCTGACCAGGAATAATCAAGTGGAACCATGGAGGGTTCTCTTGACACACAAATTCAAGTTTTTCTTTTATGGGAGATACATTTCAATTCCGAAGATAATTGCAAATATATTTCAGTGAGAAGGCAGTGTACACATACTGACAGTCTCTCCAGCTGTCCCTAGCCCTGTTTCCTAACCGGCCAAAAAGTCAGAAGCCGGCCTGTATCCGTGTGTCTCATAATGATGCTGGTATTTTTTTCCCCCTCAGGATCATTTGCAACTTGTTACACCGTTCATTGTTAACAACCTCTGTAAACTCAAGACATTCAAGAGCTGAACCAGCCACAGGCCCTGTGGGAGAGAGAACTCAACACTGAAATGGGTTTTGCACATCACAAAGAAAAAAGAATAATAATGAAAGAGAAAAAAGTAGATAAAAGGGATGGAAACAAACTACAGGATCCTGAAGAATCAGAGAATACGGAGCCCACTGAGTGAGAAGCATTGAACCGGGCAGTATTTTGAGATCGCATCATATTCCAGCTCATCGCTTCTCATCCCCTCCCTGCCTGCTCTGTGAGCTAGCCAGAAAACAGGGCAGATCCAAAATTTGATATCTTTACAAGAATGTACACAGTGGAATAATGCAAGGACACTGATTGGGAAAGGAAATTGTTACTGGATGTTTCACTTTTCAGCCTTTTTCTGCTTTATTTTTTCGATCCCCTGAGAGTCTGAATTCAATAGGGTTCATTGCCTAACTCTCTAAGGCACACGAGAACTTACCTGTTCTTCTTGTTTGGGTTTTTGTGTTTGCTTGCTTGCTTGTTTGTTTTGTCAGACAGAACAGTAACTTTGCTCAAAAGCAGATTCCATGCATGCATGCCATGCCGAACACAGTACATAATACATGCATGCGCCACTCCATACGATACGAATATCAGTAGAATTAAAAAAGGCACACTTGTGTCCTTTCCACTAGGAAAAAAAAATCCAAACATGCGCTTTAACAGTGAAGAACACTAAACAGGGGTGGACAAATCATGAACTCACTTAACAAGTGAAAGCTCCCAGTCCCATGGTTTGGTTTAGTCACAGCCAATGTTACAGTCAGTAATTTTACATGCACAATTAAAGGGAGCTAAGGTTATAGCTTGACTAGGCCATTTAATTGGACTCCTCTCCCACAAGGGTGTTAAAAACTTTTGGACAACTTTACAGTACTGTGCATTTCATATTTGCTGTATGCTTTACTTTGAGTACAAATGAGGTGCACACTATCCCTTGTGGTTATGGTGTTATTCGAAGGCGACTTTCAGGTCAAAGCTTGTGGCGGGAACCTCGGAGCCTTCTCAGAGGACCTAGACCGATTACTGCATCCGATTGAGTTATACGTGCAGGAGTAGCTTGACTCCCAACCGCATTATCTGGGCGTGGTAGTCCGACTTTAATGCAGTTACAGTAACATGTTTACAGTTACGTTAAAAATTTGGTTTTAGTCAGGCCTACGCCATTATTCAGAGAAACACAATGTCATGTAAACGTACTGCCTGTGTGCTGAGCTAGTTAGTTAGCTGAATGAATGTAGTCACTTTGATTAAAAGAAACGATATTGTAGATCCTCTTCCAGTTTTTCAACTGAAAGTGTGCAAGTCACTGGCCACCATTTCAACTATAAGCTCCATAGGTAGGAAAACTCATGCATGAGTAGAATGTTTAACCACAAATTGTCTATGTGTAGTAAGCAGTGGCAGGGCAGTGGTGGCTCAGTGTATTAAGGCTCTGAGTTACTGATCAGAAGGTTGGCGGTTCGAACCCCACCTCAGCCAGGCTGCCGCTGTAGGGCCCTTGAGCAAGGCCTTTAACCCTGTCTGCTGCAGGGGCACTATATCAAGGCTGACCCTGCGCTCTGACCCCAGTTACGCTGGGATATGTGAAGAAAGAATTTCACTGATTGCGCAGTAGTGTATATGTGAAAAATAAAGGCTTAACTTAAGAAGGAGAGTTATGTGATAGGTTTGTCTGGCTTGGTTTATATGGAATGTGCTAACTGATCTACCAAGACAAACAAGGTGCCTTGTGTGTAGTGCAGCAGGTGGTGAAATTCACAAGCAGTCAATATAGTTACAGCATAGCAAAAGTGTTTTTTTTTTTGTTGTTGTTTTGAGAAACTTGTCCACCAGGCAACTACTGTACAAGCCTAGACTATTTATTTGTCCACCCTTGCCTAAAGAATATTTTTTGTGATTTTGCTCTGTCTGGTGCTCTGGAGTTAAATGTCATGTTTCCTATAAAGCTGAGTTCGTCTGATATGGCATTCCAAGCTACATAAATCTATTATTAGTTTCAAATAATGAATAAAATAACTACAGCAAGAGCATGCAAAATTTTCCAAAGTGACTGAACTATAACAGCTTGAGGATAAAGTTCAGGACTTGCATACAGCATGTACCCATTATGTAAGGAATAAAACACTTTGTGTTGTGCTATTATGGAATAATAGTTAGCAACGTTAGCAACGAGCACATGCACATGGGGTGGTGTGTTGGTAGTGGAGTTACAGTATGGTCATCTCCCTGAAGTTGACTGTTTTTCTATTACAGCACACCCGGAAGTGTTTTATTCCTCTTATACCACAGCAGTTATGCCAATAATTATTTTGATGCATTAACGAACAAAACTTTATTAGTTTTTATTTTTTGGATTTTCTCTCTAATTTAGTCATGTCCAATTCATCCCTGTCACTAGGGGGCGCCCACATTAAAGCTACTACTACCACTCAGTCGGGAAGGCTATCACATGTTTCCTCCGAACCACGTGACGCCAGCCGACCGCATCTTTTCGAACTGCTCGCTCACACACCATTGGGGGAGGGCCGTAACCTTCGGAGGACAGCGCTATCCGCTCCTTCTGCTTGCGTGAGCGCACAGACGCTCCTGATTGGCTGTAGAGCACTAAGTACCTCTCATCCCTCCTCTCTGAGAGGGCTCGGCCAATCCTCCGGCTGTGAGAGGTTACAGCATCACCCGGGAATCGAACTCGCGATCTCCGGATCATAGGTCGAGCACTTTACCACTGCGCCACTCGAAGGCCCATTTAAACATTAAAAAGACAAAAACACACAGCTTAACACGTTAAGCATTCTATAATAGTTAAATAAATTATATCAATGATTATATGTTTTTCCTCATTAAATGCCTTATTTACAGGATTTGATTAAGTCCCTGCATTAAAAAGTTGTTACTACGTAGGTGATGTGTTAGAATGATCTATTTATACAAAGCTGTGATTTGCAGATGCACTACTGTTAGTGCTGTTATAGAAGAGTAATCACTTTTGGCCAATCAGAATTGAGAACTCATCAGTGCTGTGGTATGAATAATATATTCCTCATAAGAGTTGAGTGTTTTTTTAATTCCCTGTTAGTCAGACTGAACTGGAGGCTCCAAGGCATTCCGTGATGAATCAGACACTCTGCCAGGTGACTCACCAGCTGTGGACCTGATGGTGGAGGTGACGGTGGACGAGCTCATGGAAGGCACACACTCGTCATCCTGCGAGTAGCCAGCCTGGATGGCACGCAGATAGCTATGGCTGCGTGTCCGGAAGCAGCCGGGCAAATCCAGCGCCTCCATGGCCTGCGACTCCACTTCGCTGAACACGGACTCGCACACTGACTCGAACTGGCCGTTCATCTCAGCCTCGCTCACCTGAAATGATCAGAATGCAACCAGGAAGGTCAAAAACACTGCTTTAGTTCTAACAGAATATATCCTTCTTTTAGCCTCTTTACGTTTATAACTTATGCATTTAATATGATCTTTTCCCCCCTCTTATTTTACTCCATTTTCTGACACTTTAGGAAGAAAATGTTTCTAATACGTTCACGAGAAATTAAATGTACATAAGGTTTCCTTTATACTTAATTACAGTCAATTAGCCAAGGCATGTTTGGTTAATGAAAGATGGGAGATGAAAGGCTTATCCAGCTAAGAATAATGAAAGTCCATCCCACCATCCAATTTCAGTAAGAACTTTATCCTAGTCATCGCAGGAATGTAGGGTGTGCAGCAGGTTTACACGCTGGACAGAATGCATTGTCTTGGAAGGAGAAATGCACATTCATGACAAGGACAAGGTCACTCCATGAAATTTACTTCATTTAATTCACATCACTGCTGAATTTGATGATTTGTAAGAATCGGCTTGTTTTTAGTACAATTGATTATGGCATTCCTTTTGCATTCATGACCATTACCTGCTGAGCTAATCACTCACTGATAAGCATCTCCAAAATCCTGAAAGACTTGCCAATCTCTAAGATCTCAGAAATCCATTGTGTTCTAGCACAAAACATATTGTCCTTTAACTACCTTCCAAGACGGCAAGCACAGAATCATACACTGGGAGAAAAACCTTATCCGCAATCAATAAAATCTATTTAGAAGGTGGGCTTTAGATCTTAAAGACAGATAATGATTCAGAACGTAGGAACCAGCGGCGCAGCAGTGAGGTAACTTTACAGAAGAATTTTAAGTCCTTGCTGTTTGAAGCTACTAAAACTCTACAGCTCACAATAAAACACATGATCAGAGGTTCAGCACCATGATACATGTTTGAACCTGAGGATAAGACCAACAGGCAGCCCTGATGGTGAGTTTTAAATACACATAATCAACTACAAAAGATTTTAATGGGAAAGCTGGAGGGCACGAGGACTTAATTAGTTTAAATACTTACTGTAGTGAAGGTAAGTTTGTATATTTAATTACCGAGATAGGTCATAATAATATTCAGGCCTCATAAAAACTCATAACCTCTATAAAAATATGAAATATTTTTCCATGCTGAAATCTAGGAGATGGTACCAATGGCATGTACAGGTAAGATGGCAAGAGCTTTGTCGCAAATTGTTTTGCAGGTGACGTGGAAGGAGAAATGTGCCCTCACCTGGCTCACTTGGCTGACGCAGCTGGCTTGACTCAGAGTGCTAACTGCCCTCATGTAGCTCTGGTTCCTTGAGCGAAATTTGGGTGAGTTGTAATTGGGTGATGGGTCCAGCGTAATGCTGGGATGGATGTCCCTTGAAGCTTGCAGATGGTAGCTCTGACTGAACAGAAACACATAAAAGAATGGGAGTTTATGGTAAATAATTATATAAAAAAAAGTTAAAATTTGGTTTAGAGAGACAAGTTGTTTCCTTCCATTCAGACATTGTCTAATGCTTATCCTGTGCAATCAGGGCAATCTGGAAAGACCAATCAGCCTACACCACGTGTCCCTGGACTCTGGGAGGAAACCGGAGAACCTAGAGGCAACCCACCAAGTATGGATGGGTTACACAAACCAATCAAATGATTCAACCAGATTACAATTCCATACAAATGAGGCTAAAGCTAAAAAATTATGTTTTTTTTTTTTAAATATACCTTGAGAAACAAGTATTAGCTGAGTTAAGCATCTGCATTGTTTTGATAAATTAAGAAGCAAAGACAGTTTACTATGAACTTTTGGACCCTATGTACTATTTTTAAATAAAGCCTGGTAGACTGTAAAACCGTCTAGACCTGAAGCTAAAAGACAAAACACTTTGCATTGACCTGCATCAGCATGACACAGAGAAAAAAAAAATCACAGCAGGACACTAGGCATAAGAGGTCGATAAGAACAAACTCCATCTCACTCGACAGAGCCTGCCAAATCACTGATGTGTTTAACATATAAAAATGGCTCCTTCGATTGGCCGTTGTCCTGAAGCATCTGATCGATAGTAGGAAATGAAGGGAAATGCAAATCAGTGGCTTGTTAGTGAGACTAAGTTGGAGACGAAGATGAGAGTTTGGATGGCAAATGTGCTCCAAGGGATACACACATGGACAAAATTGTTGGTACCCTTCAGTCAATGAAAGAAAAACTCACAATGGTCACAGAAATTAATCTGACAAAAGTAATAATAAATAAGAATTCTATGAATGTTAACCAATGAAAAGTCAGACATTGCTTTTCAACCATGCTTCAACAGAATTATTTTAAAAAAATGAACTCATGGAACAGGCCTGGACAAAAATGATGGTACCCCTAACTTAATAGTTTGTTGCACAACCTTTTGAGGCAATCAATGCAATCAAACGATTCCTGTAACTGTCAATGAGACTTCTGCACCTCTCTGCAGGTATTTTGGCCCACTCCTCATGAGCAAGCTGCTCCAGTTGTTTCCGGTTTGAAGGGTGCCTTTTCCAGACAGCATGTTTCAGCTCCTTCCAAAGATGCTCAATAGGATTGAGGTCAGGGCTCATAGAAGGCCACTTTAGAATAGTCCAATGTTTTCCCTCTTAGCCATTCTTGGGTGTTTTTAGCTGTGTGTTTTGGGTCATTGTCCTGTTGCAAGACCCATGACCTGCGACTGAGACCCAGCATTCTGACACTGGTCAGCACATTTCTCTTTAGAATCCCTTGATAGTCTTGAGATTTCATTGTACCCTGCACAGATTCAAGACACCCTGTGCCAGATGCAGCAAAGCAGCCCCAGAACATAACAGAGCCTCCTCCATGTTTCACAGTAGGGACATTGTTCTTTTCTTGATATGCTTCATTTTTCCGTCTGTGAACATAGAGCTGATGTGCCTTGGCAAAAAGTTCCATTTTTGTCTCATCTGTCCATAGGACATTCTTCCAGAAGCTTTGTGGCTTTTCAACATGTAGTTTGGCATATTCCAGTCTGGCTTTTTTATGATTTGTTTTCAACAATGGTGTCCTCCTTGGTCGTCTCCCATGTAGTCCACTTTGGCTCAAACAACGACGGATGGTGCGATCTGACACTGATGTTCCTTGAGCATGAAGTTCACCTTGGATCTCTTTAGAAGTCTTTCTGGGCTCTTTTGTTACCATTCGGATTATCCGTCCCTTTGATTTGTCATCAATTTTCCTCCTGTGGCCACGTCCAGGGAGGTTGGCTACAGTCCCATGGATCTTAAATTTCTGAATAATATGTGCAACTGTAGTCACAGGAACATCTAGCTGCTTGGAAATGGTCTTATAGCCGTTACCTTTAACATGCTTGTCTATAATTTTCTTTCGAATCTCCTGAGACAACTCTTTCCTTCGCTTCCTCTGGTCCATGTTGAGTGTGGTACACACCATGTCACCAAACAACACAGTGACTACCTGGAGCCCTATATATAGGGCCCACTGACTGATTACAAGATTGTAGACACCTGTGATGCTAATTAGTGGACACACCTTGAATTAACATGTCCCTTGGGTCACATAATTTTCAGTATTTTCTAGGGGTACCATCATTTTTGTCCAGGCCTGTTCCATGAGTTTATTTTTTTTAATAATTCTGTTGAAGCATGGTTGAAAAGCAATGTCTGACTTTCATTGGTTAACATTCATATAATTTTTTAAAATTATTACTTTTGTCAGATTAAAGTTATTTCTGTGACCATTGTGAGATTTTCTTTCATTGACCGAAGGGTACCAACAATTTTGTTCACGTGTGTAAGTCCTCATGGAGCAAGGTTTTTTGTTCCCTGCTGTGAATATTATGTTTTCCAAAGCATTTTCCAAAGCAGACAAAATTGCCATCTTGGGTTCTATTGATTACTAGTTCTTTATGTTTTCATTCACTGTAAGATTGTCCATCATAAAGTTTTAGTGACTGTTTTTGGTAGTCGAAATTCATTAACAGGTTTTTGATACTCCCGTTTTATTAACAGGTTCTTGGTACTGTAGTCCAGATTCATTGACTGGTTCCTAGTAGTCCAGATTCATTAACATGTTCTTGGCAGTCCATGTTCATAAACAGGTTCTTAGTGGTCCAGATTCAATTATTGGTTCCTGGTAGTCCAGATTCATTAACAGGTTCTTGCTATCCGGGGTTTATTAACAGTTTCTTAGTAGGCCAGATTCAATGAATGATACCTGGTAGTAAAGACTCATTAACAGCTTCTTGGCAGTCTGGGTCCTTTGTCTGTTTTTTGGTAGTCTGGTCCATTGTCTGGTTCTTGATAGTAAAGTTGAATTGACTCTTTCTGGATAGTCTGTGTTCCTTGACTGATTTTCAGTAATCTTTAGTGACCGACTGGTTCTTGTTAGTTACTTTTTTCACTAATCAGTGTTTGGTAGGCCACACTGATTATCTAGTGTTTGGTAGGTGATGGGCTCTTCTTGGGCAAGTTTTTAGAAGACTATCTTTATTAATGGTTAGCTGGGGAGGCTTACTTGCTTTGTCCTCTGTAGGACAGGCTTCATGATAACTTTATGGTTTAATCATAGATTTTTAGTACGTTAGGTTTTAATTCTCAGCTGCTTTTGAGCCAGGTTAATTAACAGAATCATGCAGGACCGAGATCACTGTATTTTTGGTAGGCCAGGATTGTTTATAGTTCCCAGTAGACCGTCAAAGTTCTTCGATGTGCTCTTGGGAATTGAATGGTTTTCGGTAGAGAAAAGTTCATCCTCAGAATTGTATCGACCGGGTTAGCTTAAACTTGTAGGTTTCTTCATTAATACAGACTAATTGGTGCAGTGTAGACCATGTTCATCATAAACCATAAAACTGGTGTGTGTGAGTGTGTGTATGTGTGTTCACCTTAAATCTGCAGCAAAATTGGTGAGGTACTTCACCATGTCACTGCTCGATTTATCCAAACGGTATGAGCTGCAGATGGAGAGAAGAAACACAACAGGTTTAGAAGAGAAAAAAGAGTTGCTGTATGAACAGGTATACAACTCTACCAATCTGTCTTATGAGTGTCTGTTCTCCTACAAATCCAACACGATCCACACAGCAGTGCAAAAAAAAAAAAAAAAAAAAAAAAAACAGCCTTAATGATGATAAAGCATGTATTAAATGGGTCTAGTGATGACCCTAAATGACCTCCCAGCCTTTAATTTGCTCTCTCTTTCACTGACACTTCAGCGACTCATTATCACAGGGTGAGAGTGTACTTGATTTATCAAAGGACATAGGTGCATGAGGGAAAAAAGAGACAATGAGAGAAAGAGAGAGAGAGAGAGAGAGAGAGAGAGAGAGAGAGAGAGGAGGTAAACACTTGAAGTGAAAATGAAAGAACAAGAAAAAGAAATTGACAGAAAAGTACTGAGAGAGGATAAAGCAGAGTAGAGGGGGGCAATGAAAAAGTAACTGAAATGAACAAATAAGGAATCAACGGGTTGTAGATGAAAATAGAAAGGAAAGGAACATGTAAAAAGAAGAGAGAGAAACGAGTGAGAGAGGTAATGGGAGAAATTAGGGGAATATAGGGGAGGACTGGGGAAAGAGACACGTAGAACTGGAGGAGGAGGAAATGAAATCAAGTGAGTGATAACGAGTGGGAGATAATGAAGGAGGTAGATTGGGGTAAGAAAAACGAGTGATCAAGTAAATGCATAACAGAAGCAACAAAACATTTGAGAGAGCATTTAAATGAATTGAACAATGAGAAATTGAAAAAAATAAAAGAATGAGAGAGCAGAGCGTTAGCAGGAAAATCAGGGAGGACATAAGAAAAGAAGAAGGGTTGGAGGAAAAAAAATAAAACTAAGATAACGGGAGAGAATGAATAATTTGAAGAGAACAATGGAAAGTCAGGACCTAAAAGAGACAGAAAGAATAGACAAGAGGACGGCATGAAGAAAAAGTAAGAAAAAGAAGGGGAAAGGGAAAAAATGGTACTGAATGTGTTCTATTACTCATCTTAGTATTCTTTCCTTTTTATTTTTTATTATCTTTTTTTATTATCTACTCCTGTTTTTTTTCTTGTGACTTATTTCTGAGCTTTGGAAATATGAATGTAAATATGTGCCATGCCAATAAAGCACCTTGGAATCTTGAATCTTGAGAAAGAAAGAGAGAGAGAGAGAGAAACAGATAGAGAAAGTCAGATGGACAGACAGAGAGAAAGAAACAGACTGACATAATGAAAGATAGAGAGAGAAAAATGTGAGAGAAACAGACAGAGACAGAAAGAGAGAGAGAGAGAGAGAGAGAGAGAGAGAGAGAGAGAGAGAAAGCCAGATGGACAGAAAGACAGAGAGAAAGAAACAGACTGACAGAATGAGAGCCAGAGAGAAACAGACAGAGAGAAAGAAAGAGAGACAGATAGACAGACAGAGAAAACCAGAGGGACAGACTGAAAGAGAGACAGTGGGACGGCGAAACACAACCTAAACCGTACGGCTTTTTTGTTACTAAGTGCTGACACTGGAGACTCCATCCTTACAGAAAATTTACAGTGTATTTACTTCACCACAAACGCCCCGAGAACGTGCTGTTACCATGGAACCCATAATAAAGAATCTAAGTGCAGCATCTTATGACCAATCATACCTTAAACTATGTGCATCACAGTTTTCAGGATCACACACACTGAACAAACACCATAAAAACAGTCGTAGTGTCT
The DNA here is from genome assembly GCA_030347435.1 of Clarias fuscus. NCBI lineage: Eukaryota > Metazoa > Chordata > Actinopteri > Siluriformes > Clariidae > Clarias > Clarias fuscus. The sequence continues at coordinate 24,978,575 of CM059216.1, forward strand.
CTCTGTCTTTTTGTCCTCCTTTTCTTCACCTCTTAAACATTTCAGGAAAAGAATAATACTTTTATAATAATAATAATAATAATAATAATAATAATACAGAGCTAACAACTGAGATGCACTGCATAATAAAAACGACATTTTGTTATTACTGTACTGCAATAAAATCTAAACAGATGACCTGCTTGATGAAGCAGAGCAGCAGGATTCAAATAAGTGCACGTTTATCTGGAGAAAAGCGAGCAGGCGGCGTCGGAGAACCCCGGAGGCGGATATAGCGCATACAACGATTGGAGATCCTGTGGAGATGCCACGTGGCACAATCGATCCTGCTAAAGCTCTTTTCCAAGTTTGTTGTAAGTGTGTGTGTGTGCCGTGAGAGTGTATTTGTGAGTGCTCTGAGTGTGTGTGTGTGTGTGTGTGGCATGCTATCATTTTTCACACAATCCTTTACAATACACCCTTGAACTTTCCAGGGAAAGAGCTTGTCTGAAACCAACAGTCTGTTTTTCTTCGTGGGGATGTTTATCGGAAGGAGTCTCCGGAGTCAGCGTCAGAGCTAAAGCTGTACGTTTTTGGACGTTTTCTGACATCTTCAGGATGGAGGAGTTGCTGTAATGTTCCATAGATGTGATATTCTACAACCCTAGTGACTATTGCACTGTAACTATAATTCTGATGTGTTGTTCTTTAATGAAGGTAGGCAGCTTACCGTGGTGCAGTAACTCTGCTTTATCATACCACTACAGGTAGGTTCATCCAGAATTTTCTAGAAGGTTCCACAGAGATTTATGCATGCACTAGCTGTGGCCTTGACTTAATTTGAGTGGAATTTAACTGCACACTCATAAGGGCATTAAAAAAAAATACATACAACGGCATCTATTGAATTTTGGAATGAACTACAATTTTTACGTGTTTACTGTGAAGTGCGTGGAATGAAGGTGTGAGAAGGTGGTGTGTTTATTTAGTAGAGTTCAATTGCACAATCATGAGCGCATATTAAAAAATGTATAGCGCCATCTGTTGAATTTTGAGATTAGGTGATTTTTTCAAGGTAGATTTTTGTTATGATATAAGCTGTTTTCCATTTAAATTTCATATTTGCATATCTTCTTTTCCCATGGGCCGATTGCGATGAAACAAAGCCTATATGTTACCTCAAGCTTGGCCAAAACCCCATTAAAATTTGTTTAGTAGTTTTTACGTGATGCGTGCACAAACAAACAGACAAATTTCCAAAACATTCTTAAAATGTTCTAATACTCATCTTACGTCTCCCCAAATTATTTTTTCACAAATATCTTCAATGTATAGACACGCCAGCTTTACAGTTTTATTATACAGTATACTTTAACAAGAATAGATAGAAGAAAAAGATTACAGCCGTATAATCAACTGAATATAAGCTATATAAAAGCTCTGGTCACTAGGGGGCAAGCCAGAGCTGAAAAATATCTCAGATGTGCATGGGGATCTTCTTGACCGCCTTTCCTAACATTCTATAACAAGGTACGCGGTAAAGATGATGGTACAGTAGTTGAGGAGGACAACACCTTACGAAAATGTCTGAATGACATTTAAACAATCTAGTCATGCTGCTTTACATATTGTCATAACGTGATATTTGCAGCAGCATATTTTGTGCACATGGACATCTGTAAATACAGGTGACTTTTCACAGAAATTACTCAGTGTCAATTCCTAATCGCTGTAGCTAGCTAGCTACAGTAGTATTGACATTGAAAGAAAGAATGCCTGTCATCAGAGCATTTGAGCTACATATCCATTGTACATCCTGCTAGCAAAGAAAAAAAAAAACACAGTCATTATTTACTTATTATTTTACTGAAGCCTTTTCATAATTATCTTTATAGCTATACAGGCTATAACTCAAATACAGCCTATAACTTAAATGCAGTCATTTATTAGATTCAAAAACCTGGTGCTAAAAACCTAGCTAGCCTGGGCGGTCATTGATGTATACTAGCTAAACATAACTAGCAAGCTGTATTTTATATATATATATAGAATACAGTATTATATATTTTTTTCTTCCTTTTAACATTTGCTTACTATTAAATTAGCTACTGGAGCCAATTTACTAGAAAAGAAAATAATAAAAATAAAATAGGTATTTACCTGATTTTTTTTTGTAGAATACTTTTTAATTTTATTTTGAGCATAAAAGGTTACACAGCTAGCTAGACAATCAATAAAATGTATGTATTTTTATTGTTATAAAAGTATTATTTTTTAAAATATATATATATATATATATATTATTATTTATATAATTAATTACTTACTTTGTATAATTAATTACTTACTTTGTGATAATAAATGTTTCTGCAAAATTATTAAAACAAAACAAGAACAAAAAGAGAAGAAGAAGAAAAGAAAGAAAGAAAAAAATCATGTTTGGCTCTATCATTATTTGCTCTGAGAACATTTTTCAAATTTGGTTTTCTTAAAATTCATTTTGGTTTTTGTCATGGACAAAATTGTTGGTACCCTTCGGTCAATGAAAGAAAAACTCACAATGGTCACAGAAATAACTTTAATCTGACAAAAGTAATAATAAATAAGAATTCTATGAATGTTAACCAATGAAAGTCAGACACTGCTTTTCAACCATGCTTCAACAGAATTATAAAAAAAAAAAAATGAACTCATGGAACAGGCCTGGACAAAAATGATGGTACCCCTAACTTAATAGTTTGTTGCACAACCTTTTGAGGCAATCACTGCAATCAAACGATTTCTGTAACTGTCAATGAGACTTCTGCACCTCTCTGCAGGTATTTTGGCCCACTCCTCATGAGCAAGCTGCTCCAGTTGTTTCAGGTTTGAAGGGTGCCTTTTCCAGACAGCATCTTTCAGCTCCTTCCAAAGATGCTCAATAGCATTGAGGTCAGGGCTCACTTAGAGAAGGCCACTTTAGAATAGTCCAATGTTTCCCTCTTAGCCATTCTTGGGTGTTTTTAGCTGTGTGTTTTGGGTCATTGTCCTGTTGCAAGACCCATGACCTGCGACTGAGACCCAGCTTTCTGACACTGGCCAGCACATTTCTCTCTAGAATCCCTTGATAGTCTTTCATTGACTTTCATTGAGATTTCATTGTACCCTGCACAGATTCAAGACACCCTGTGCCAGATGCAGCAAAGCAGCCCCAGAACATAACAGAGCCTCCTCCATGTTTCACAGTAGGGACAGTGTTCTTTTCTTGATATGCTTCATTTTTCCGTCTGTGAACATAGAGGTGATGTGCCTTGGCAAAAAGTTCAATTTTTGTCTCATCTGTCCATAGGAACATTCTCCCAGAAGCTTTGTGGCTTGTCAACATGTAGTTTGGCATATTCCAGTCTGGCTTTTTTATAATTTGTTTTCAACAATGGTGTCCTCCTTAGTCGTCTCCCATGTAGTCCACTTTGGCTCAAACAACGACGGATGGTGCGATCTGACACTGATGTTCCTTGAGCATGAAGTTCACCTTGGATCTCTTTAGAAGTCTTTCTGGGCTCTTTTGTTACCATTCGGATAATCCGTCTCTTTGATTTGTCATCAATTTTCCTCCTGCGGCCACGTCCAGGGAGGTTGGCTACAGTCCCATGGATCTTAAATTTCTGAATAATATGTGCAACTGTAGTCACAGGAACATCTAGCTGCTTGGAAATGGTCTTATAGCCGTTACCTTTAACATGCTTGTCTATAATTTTCTTTCGAATCTCCTGAGACAACTCTTTCCTTCGCTTCCTCTGGTCCATGTTGAGTGTGGTACATACCATGTCACCAAACAACACAGTGACTACTTGGAGCCCTATATATAGGCCCACTGACTGATTACAAGATTGTAGACACCTGTGATGCTAATTAGTGGACACACCTTGAATTAACATGTCCCTTTGGTCACATTATTTTCAGTATTTTCTAGGGGTACCATCATTTTTGTCCAGGCCTGTTCCATGAGTTTTTTTTTTTTTATAATTCTGTTGAAGCATAGTTGAAAAGCAATGTCTGACTTTCATTGGTTAACATTCATAGAATTTTTAAAAAATAATTACTTTTGTCAGATTAAAGTTATTTATGTGACCATTGTGAGTTTTTCTTTCATTGACCGAAGGGTACCAACAATTTTGTCCACGTGTGTATATGGATAAACCTTAATAAAATGGGAATGGTTGGTGATATTAACGTCCTGTTTGTGGCACATTAGTATATGTGAGGGGGCAAACTTTTCAAGATGGGTGGTGACCATGGTGGCCATTTGGAAGTCAGCCATCTTGGATCCAACTTTTGTTTTTTCAATAGGAAGAGGGATATGTGACACATCGAAATTATTGGGAATTTCACAAGAAAAACAATGGTGTGCTTGATTTTAACGTAACTTTATTCTTTCATGAGTTATTTACAAGTTGCTCTTTGTTTGTTATAAACATGTTATAAATACCGCTTTAACTATAAGTATAACATTTGAAAACCTTGCTGCGAATCACAGTCAAACAAGCCACATTATATGAAAAGTGAACATGAAATTTTTGAATTGATATTTCAAATATAAAACTTCCAAATCTGAACTAAAAAGTGGTTCAGACACCCTCCAGTGTTTTTCAAGTCTGTGTTAAATCGACAATGAGCTGCATATGCTTGTATCACTATAGGTCTTGGTTGTTATAAATTTTCCACATGGATGGTAAAGTTTGAGAATTTTGATGGCCTTTTTGGGTTGTGTTTCCAAATTGAACTACCTACGCCTGCTTTTGATACTCATGTTTTGGTTTGTTTGCTTGTACCACGTCCTAATTAAAAATATATTCTTATATTCTATAACCATCTGCTCCTATATCCAGTTTGTAAGGGGAGGGTCTCTAGGTATATGAAGTCACAAAAAGGGTCAAATCTGATTGGTTCGTTTAAGCCAAAGCCAAATACAGAAATGGTAAAAAAAAAAAAAAAAAAGAAAAGAAAAGGAAAAAAAAGGGAGGGGGGGTAAACAGCAAGAAATCAGACTGGAGACTCAACTGAATGTGTGAGAATGATTAAAAAGTGAATTTTGCATAACATTTACCCTTTGTGAAAGCTCCCTTTTCTGCAGCCAGTCATTTTGCTCTGTCATAAAGCAATTTGCATATAAAGTCAAATGGTCATGTAACGTATTTTAGTGCGATTACAAAGTTTCAGTATCTGGTTGTTTTACATTTATCATTATTTCCTGCACTTTGACTCCTGGTTATAAATTATGACTACAGTTTGAAAAAAAAAAAAAAAAAAGTCTCAGCGCTTCCATCGCAGCGCTTCAGAAACCCGAGTGTCACACACTGGCGCCGGCACCAAACTCTGGGCAGGCTGTAAAGATCCGTTGTTATTATTGATTACCCAAGCAAACACCAGAGCTGATCTATGATGTTGAGAATTTTTTTTATTTTATAATAATAATAATAATAATAATAATAATAATAATGACTGAAGTGAAAGTGTGTCCCTATAATTACTATCCCGTTTCTCTCTCTTCGCTTATGTTTATGTAAAAATCACAGGCTTTCGTCTGGGTGTGAAACAGGAAAATTATTACCTCTAAGTGAGCCAACCAGATGAAATGGAACATGGATCTTCATTTGGCATCGGATGAGGCACTGCTAAATTTGGAAAGCTTTTTTCCCCCACTATGAATTAATTCTGTCGAATGCACGGTGCAGCGTGCTGACTCTGGGAAAAAAAATAGGCCTGCAGTGAAATATATATTGATGTGTGGAATTCCTCCTGGATATACGTCAGCTCATACTGCAGAACCAACGCCTTAATAACTAGCTGCACTCATTCTCCTTCTGAAATAATTAGAAAAACGGTCCTTTCCACGAAACGTCCTCTGAGGAAAATTATTACAATTACAACAGCTGTATCTGAATGTCTTTTCTGTCCAACTGTTACAACAACTTACTTATTAAGTATCTTGTTCTTGAATAGTGAGTGTTCCACATAAAGAATTTGTGAAAAAAAGCATGTACTGTAATTGTGCAGCACGGTGGTGTAGTGGTTAGCACTGTGACCTCACACCTCCATAAACAAGCCTCGATTCTCCACTCTGGGACGTGTGGAGTTTGCATGTTCTCCCTGTGCTTGGTACTCCACAGTTTCCTCGCACAGTCTAAAGACTTCCCAATTTGCCTATACTATGTGCTTGTGTGACCAGCGATGGACTGGTACCCAATAAGGGTGTACCCTGCCTTATGTCCCGAGTGCCCTGGGATAGGCTCCAGGGCCTCGCCATGACCGCGTACAGGATAACCGTTATAGAGGATGAGTGAGAATGATGAATTGTTGAGGTTTTCTGTAAGGAAACATTTACTTAACTTCACGCAATTGTGAATGTTCTCTGACATCTTCAGGATGAATGAGTGCAGCCAATTTTTTCTCTGTAACATGACACTTTTTTGCCTGAGTTATTTAAAGCAAAAGATATAAAAGGGAGGCTGGTAAATAAAGTGTTTTTTTTTTTTAACCTTTACTGGATGTGAGAGCAGGATCTAACTAGATTCAAGGACGTTCCACAAAATTAATTGTTCTGTACCCACCGGTATAAATTGATAAAAAGTATGATCGGTTGTTCTTTCTTAAATGAACAGTTATTTCCATTGTTACTGTTGAAATACTGTTTACAGTTTCATAAGAGTTCAGTCACCTATGATAAGTGTACTTAAACACATTTTCTGGCTTGTGTTGTTTGACACGGGAAAATATACTTTACGTTTTTTTTTTTTTTTTTTTTTTTACTAGGACTACTTCTATTAGGACAATTCAATGGTTCTGCTCGCTGTGAAGTGTTTAATCTGATATATAACAGAAGAAGACAAATATAACAGAAATAGAACTTTTATATAACAGAAGAAGACATTGTTTTTTTTCTCCAACTTGGAGGTTAGTTTAGGCTTCCTGTCTGTCATGATAAATCCTGCCTTTTCATCTGTGATTGGTTGGATGTTTTATAACATGTGAAATGCGAGCCAATCAGAGCTCCTCCCTTAGCCAGAACCCGAGTGTGTAAAAGTCTGAAGTTAAGGCAAGATGATAGAGCAGTGTTTGTGCTCACTGAATTTACCCTCCCTGAAACTCATCACGTCGCCTGATGTTACATCCACACGGCACAGAAAGTGTTCACATGGCTAATATTCAGAATACCTACTGAACGGATTTTATACCCCTCACTCATTCCTATCAGGCCAGATCGGGACCAACTGAGGTGGTCACATCATGTAGTTTTATTCCAAAAGGGTTGATTATTCCCATTATTATATATAAATAAATTGACTAACTAGCTAACTACCTAAACAAACAAACAAACCTAGTCATTATATAAAGGTGCCTTAGGTAATATTCGACATAAAAATAATTACAAACAAATATGAAAATGCAAAATGCAAATATGAAAAATTTGCAATGTTCTTTGCTTAGGAAGGAAAACAATATGTGGTAGCAGACACTCTCTTCTCTACAAGTAATTTCTCATTTTATTATCTCAATTTGCTGCACTCGTACATGACCAGGATGCAAAAAAACAACCTAAGGTATTTTGTGACATTGAGCTGGAAAAACACCTACAACACAGAAGTCTGTGATGTGTTTTCAGACCTGTAGGGGGCACTGTAGTGTGCACCGTGTTTGAATCCCACCTCTGGTCCGATAGCTGCCTCTGCAAGACATTCTTGATGAGGCCGCCGGGCCGAGCGCTCTTCTGCGGCGAGTTTTTGGGGCTGCCGTCCGAGTCACCGCTCTCTTCGTCTCCCATCGCCTTCACATAGCTGCTGCTTCTCATCCGCCGACACGGGATCTCATCATCCTTCACCCCAGGGTATCCACCCCACTCATCCTGCGGGACCTTCACACAAACACACACACACACACGCGCACGCACACGCACGCACGCACACGCACGCACACACACACACACACACACATACACACATACACACACACACACACACACACACACACACACACACACACACACACACACACACACACACACACACACACACACACACAGGGATAATGCTTGTGCATATTACCAGGAAAACCACAGTAGTAAAAATAAACAGTTTCCTGAAACCTTTCAATTACTTGATTCAGATTAAGGAACCTCAGTAGTGTATCCAGTGTACACAACTTCTATTTAATCTGCTCTAAGGTTATGTCTATACACGGAATGGATATGGATGACGCTGGCATCATTGTGATTCCAACTTTCCGGATCTCTGACCAGAAATTATTATTTTTGTAATTACTACCATCTCATCAAAGCATCATGAAAGTGTGATGTGATTTGGCAAATAGACTGTGATGTGTATAGTTTAAAGAAGAGCGAGCTGTAAAGATGCTCAAGGTTTCATATTTGATATTCAGTCACAAGGCTATTGAAAAAAAATCTAAAATGCAATTACAAAGTGGGTTCAAAGCGGGACTTTTGATTGTGCAGAAAAACAGAACACAGTTCTGAGAGTAAAAACTCCCTTTATTTCTCTATATAATCCTCTGATACACTAATACACTTATCCCAGTGTTTCACTAGTGCCTGGATACCATCAAGGTAGAACGTTTTCTGAACTTCTTGCTTTACATCTGAAATACTGGCCTCCCAGGAACTCCTTTAATGGCCCAAACATGTGGAAATGGCTTGTAGCGAGGTCAGTACTGTACAGGGAATGTGGCAATAACCCCCAGCCGAGTTCCTGTAATGTGCAAGTGGTGTTGGTGAAGGATTGTGTGTACAGTTCTCACAGACAGATGCGTTTCTTCCACAAGTTGGCGACAAGTTATCTGTTGATAAAAATCAGGTGTTCCGTTCGCTGAATGTTCACGGGAACGACTGCAGTGGGCTCTGAGCCACCTTGGCCGGGATCGTCATCCACAGACCATGCAACTGTTTTACTGCAGCTAAGTGTCTCATCACCATACTGTGGTTGAAGTCTTTTATGAGTCATTCTAGACGAGTTCTATTTTGACATAAGTGGGACTTTCAAGAAATTAAAGCTTTATAAAAGTTCTCTACATGATCGCTTAAGCACAAAGCAGTCCATGACTTAAACATTAAAGTAATCAGATATTTAAACACACAAAGCTACTATTCCTTTACTTAGTGAGTAATTAAAACGTTGAGACGTTGCCACCTGATCAGGATATGTGTCGTGTTTAAACTTCAGATCCTTGAATCTTTCTTATTTTAGATCCCGAGATGGAGCGGCAGTTATGTTTGCAGGCAGGTGAACTCGCAGGCTACGTAAGGTCGTCCAAAGCCGAAACTATCAACATGTCTGACAGCCTGGAGAGAAACACGACGCCAACCGTGCTCCTCACACATCAAATCAAGTATGCAACTCACCGACTCATCTACACAGAAGGGGAAAAAAACATCCTTTTATTAGGTACGGAGATGACGGAACGGCCTGCTCCGGCTCTGCAGGAAGGACAGAGATGGAATTTTCTCTTTCATGATCTAGCAGAGCAGCTCCCTGTCTGTCTGTCTGTCTGTCTGCGTTCACCCGATCTCCTGATGAAATCACACAGGATATCTCTCTTTATTTTAGTAACAGAACTGTAAAATACACTTAATATTCTTTTCAGCTCACAGTGTTAACAGTACAAACAATATTAACAGAAAAAACATGAAAGCTCTCTTTGCGGTTACTCTGTAAGCGGGTAAGCAGTGGGGTTTTATTTGTATTATGAGAGAGAAAAGAGAATAGGGAGAAGGAAAGACTGCTAAATGTAAGCTAAGACATGAAATGTGGTGAAAGACAGAGCATGAGTGCATAAACTCAGAGCAATGCGTATTTCAGGAAAATAAACAAATCATCGTCAGAGTCTATAGCCCGGGCCAAAGCACAGACAGGCAGCATCTAATAGGGCAAGTCCATAATCATAAATCACACAGATAGGAGGGGATAAAAAACGCAAAAGTAAAACATAATAAAGTCAAACTAGGAACACAAGATGCACGTGAAGTGGGAATAACACAGAAGATAGGAAGTGAAGAATAACGAAGAACACAGGAACTAGGAAATAATAGAGAATACAGGAAGCAGGGAATTAAATAAAAACAGTGTAGGAAGTAGGAACAACATAGAACACGGGAAGTACAAAGTTAAAGACAACACAGGAAGTAGGGAATAACAGAAAACAAGGGCTGCATTCACAGTGTACTTCACAGTGGTCTCTACTCCCTATGCAGGGAATGTCGGTTTAGGGAACTTCCCTCCCAAAATTCTACCATTCAACACAGCCCTGCAACGTGAGCAGCGCAGATATCACTTCCCCAGTTACCCCGGTAACATAAGCTCCTCGGATACCCGTTTGTAAGTCGGTTTCCAACTTAGTCCAACAAAATGAGGTTTGGTGTTTGGTCCCGGATTATACTCTCACACGACTGTGCCTTTAAATCACGAGGGGAATCCAATCGGGGGATCGAGGATAATGCTACATGGTGTTGACTGTGCGCTTGAACGGTTGCCACTTTCTCAGAGCTGTTGTGGACTGTGAATTTTCCGAAATTAGGATTATTCACCATCGCGGCATCTATTTTCTATCATCGTGCTCCCGGACTGTTTAACTGAAACTGGTGAGGCCGACTCACTTCTCCTACCCCCTCTCCTACCCCTCTACCTCCACATGCACACATATGCAATATACAGAACTTTGTACATTTTATACATTCACTTATACACTGAAAATATTGTATATAATTGTAAATGTTGAAATTTGGTGCACTACACTGTTTATTATTTGTATAAGGCAGGTGAGCTACGTCCGCATCTATGAATGTTCCTAGATCCACGGTCCGTCCGTATCTCCAGAAATTCGTAACTCAAATGTTCATACATCAGGGACTTACTGTGTGTGTGTGTGTGTGTGTGTGTGTGTGTGTATATATATTTTATATATTTATCCAATTTTCATGTCTGATTCCGGTGGATCCGAATGAGTGATGATCCATTGTGCACTTGTTCCCTACACTATTCACAGGGTACTTTAAGCTGATCAGAATGCACTCACAAAGTAGGAGAAGGACAGGGACCAACAGAGAACATAGGAAGTAGGGAGTTAAAGACAAAACAGGAAGTGGGGGATAACAAATAATACAGAAAACAGATGCACTAAACAGAGGGTATTAAAAACACTACCTCATTAAAAGTGAACTAAAACGAGTTGAGAACAATTAGGATTTAACCCCATTACAGGATGGGTGAGGAGACATGAGACAGTACAGTGGAACCTCGGATTGCGAGTAACGTGGTTTACGAGCGTTCCACATATCGAGCAAAGATTTTTAATAATTTTTTATTCGGAAACCGAGCAAGTATTAGTTTACGAGCGCCGAGTATCATGCTTCACACATGCGACTCTTATTTTGACACCGAGCGTCACTCTCTCACCTTCCCAGTCTCGTTTTTTTCCATTAAAACGGTGTTTCCGCTGTGTGTGTGTGTTTGTTGTGAATCTTAAAAAGCGAGGTGGGGAGAGGGAGGAGGAGTGTTACTGTGTAAAACGAGGCGAGGGAAGGGGCTAATTCCACACAGACACACACACACACACATACACGGCGCCTGCGCGCACCAACGGAAACACTTATCTATCAGGATTTATTTGTACTTTTTTTAAAGGTAAAGTGCAGATTAATTTGTTTTATTTTCATTTTATAGATTGTATTAATTATTTTTATGTATTTATTTTTGGGGGCTGTGGAACGAATAATTTGAGTTTTAATTATTTCTTATGGGAAATGATGATTTGGTTTAAGAGTGTTTTGGAATACGAGCCCACTTCCGGAACGAATTATGCTCGTAATTTAAGGTTCCACTGTACACATCTTCAGACAGAATCTGCTGACGTACAACAAAACCTCATGACCACACAAACAAAATGTAAAACACATAGGCAGCAACGAGAGCAACTGGTGACAGTTAGGGTACCACTCACAGATCTTCCCAAACAATAAATACATACATTTGCACTGTATACAGTAACTAATACAAAGCTAGAACTACGAACAAACATGGCTGTCTCAGAATGCAACCCTCAACACAACACTAGAAGGAAAAATATTTAAGCCACCATGCACAAACACTAAGCCACCGCGCCATCATGATAATATTATTAACATATAAAACATTATTTTAATATAACATATATCATAAGATTTTTCTTGTCCTGAAATAAATGTACATTTTTTTGGTTGACACTGTGTATTTATGTATGTATTCATAGTATACAGCAGAACCTTGGATTGCGAGCATAATTCGCTCAGGAAGTGGGCTTGTATAACAAAGCAAATCTTCCCATTATAAATAATGTAAACTCAAATTATTCGTTCCACAAGCCAAAATAAATAATACATGAACATAATTAATACAGAATATAAAGTAAAAATAAAACAAATTAACATGCACTTTACCTTTAAAAAAAGTAAAAATAAATCCCAACAGATAAGTGTTTCCATTTGTGCGCGGAGGGGCTATGTGTGTGTGTGTGTGTGTGTGTGTGTGTGTGTTTGCGTGTGAAGCTAAAGTAAGAGGAGATGAGGAATGAGCCCCTCCCCTCTCCCTCTTCTTGTCTTACACAGTAAATCTTCCTCCTCTCTTATTTGAGTTTCTCACACACACACACACACACACACACACACACACACACACACACACACACACACACACACACACACATGTAAACACTGTTTTATCGGGAAGATAAATAAGAAATCTCTCTAATGACACTGAATTCAAATAGGCGCACACTAACGGAATCACTGCTGAAAAGTAAAAATAAAACAAATTAACCTGCACTTTACCTATGAAAAGAATTGCGACTGAGCAGTGTTTCCATTAGAGAGGGTTGTGTGTGAAGAGGCACGGTGCCCAATGATGCTCATGCACACAAAGTGCAGACTGACACAGAGAGATAAAATGGATCTTTAACCTCTCTAATGAGACTTGCTGTTGCTTTACACGCATGCACACGTGTGTTATAGTAAACAGAACACGCGCACACGGATGTTGATTATACCAGTAACAGACATGCACTAAGACCCAGCAGGGGAGACGATTACCCACAATTCCGCAGCGCAAGAAAGAGAAAAACCGTTGGCTCAGTTGTGATCACGTGATGCTCGGCGCCAAAACAGGAGGCGCATGCGTGCTACATGATACTCTGTATTCATAAACCAAGACTTGCTTGTTTTTCAAGTCAAAATTTATTAAAAAACTTTGCACGTCTTGCAGAACGCTTGCAAACCGCGTTACTCGCAATCCGAGGTTCCACTGTATATGCTTAGAACACTATATATATTAATATTGGGCTTATGTTAAGCTTGTTTATGAAGCTGTGGTTGCTTATTTGTGTTGCTAGAGTCGACAACCTTTGTAATGATTTACTATAAGAATGTGGTCTTATCTAAGATTGATTAGAAATCTAGAGGATGAACGTGGCATGTTTTTAGGACATTGCGATTTAAAGTATGAGTCATTCAAGGTTTTGCAAGATGTCACAATAGAGTGAATATTTTCTAGGTTAATTATTAAGGAGATTTTTTTTCTTTCATGTACCATTTGGTGCTCAGTAGAGTAGAAGCACCTGTCTATACTTACCAAACCTTATCCTGTCTATCTGGTGTAACTCAGTTTTGATTACCTGGTTCTGTGATTTGCATGTTACTGCATTTGGTCAAATTCTGAACTTCCAAACTTTGTGACTGATTCTATTTATTTATTGGATTTGCTCACACATACTGTCCATCAGCAACTAATGCATTTAATATCAGAGATGTTTTATGTTTATTTATTTTTAACACCTACACCACTATTAGATGAAGTGTTTTGTTATGTTTTTGGCTTTTTTATCTGCACATTATACGTGATTCCCGTTCGCATGTTATCTCAAGCACAAGATCCTGGATGTTTGAGGGATTAACATGAAGCTATAATTTTAACCAACAACTGATTAGATTTTAAAATGAATCCGACCAGCGTCAAGTTCACAGCAAGGTCAACTGCTTGAAATAGTTTTTCGTGAACATCCTTTATGTTTCCCTGCAAAAATATTCTGTATCATTTCTACAGAACTTTATAGCATCTCTACAGGACTCTATAGAACTTATGAATTGAGATACACATTTCATGGAATTTATAGACCATAGAGACCTGAAATTGGACTCCATAGAACTTTTGCTTCAAGATGCACTTTCTATAGAATTTTTCTCAGTTCTTTAGAACTCAACAGTTCTACAGTTGGACACTATAGAACCTCTGCTTTGACTCTGAAGCTCTGTGAAGCTCTGTGCACTTCTATAGAACTAAGGAACTTTTACTTTGCTTAAAATAGATTTTCTATAAAATATTACTTTTACAGTCAGTGAAACGCACAAAGTTACAAACAAACAGAATTTCGGTTTTATTGAGACAAATAGATGATTTGTCCTTTAGAAATTCTATAGAATATTTTTTTAGGGTTGAAGGATATAAAAAAAATGTTTTAAGAGTACAAATTAGTAAGAGGACAGACAACATGAAATGATTTGGGTGATCTGGGTGTGTTTTTTTAAACACTTGTTATTCTTAAACTTAGCTAGTGTGTATTTCTGCTGTGTTTTATTACATGGTGGCTCAGAGATAATTTTTCTCAGCTAGTGTTTATAATAATAATGACCCTCGAGGAACATCCGTGATCTCCAACTGTACAGCTTGATTAGATAGAAATGTCTGCATAAATTCATAAAATTAAATTAAGGCAAGTGTTTCAGAAAGGTTTATTTCATGCTATTATTGTTTGAACATGCTATTCTAGGAAAATAATCACGGACAGGGTGATGTGATAAAGTACTGCTACACTGAAGTTAATTGTTTTTTTATAACAGCACTTTGTCGGGGTATTTTTATGTTGGCTATGGTTTCCATTATTACATTTCCATTTTATTTTCTGTTTGTTAATTCAGTTTGTTTTCTATTACCACGTACGCTGATGCTAATAGTTTGGTTGCTAATATTTATAGCCACAGGCCAGATAAAGCATCTGTACCCTCAACTCTCTCATCACATAATAGAACACACGTTAAGCATCATACATAATAGAACACATACTCTATTTCATACATTGCATACATCATACGCTTTCCTTCCGACATCATACCCTGCCCTGCCTGAATTGTGACATGCTCTACTTGATTTAGCCATGCTCTACCCAAGATATGCCTTGTTCTGCTTGAGTCATGATCTTCAACGTCCCTTGCTACAAAGAATGTCATGTAAGTACATTCTTCTCCAACCATGTTTGAGAACTCTGTGATGGCACCACCACCTGGCTTCAAGGGCATCCTGCTGGTGCCAATGCATGGCTTTGAGAATGACATGCTTGCACTGACCTTCCCTTTGCTCTGCACCTAGTTTCATTATGTCATATTTGCTTTCATACCCTGAAGGCAATTGAGAATGTTGTGTCTGCGGTGCAGCTCAGCTTCAATGATTTCATACTTGCTGTGCACCATAGCCTTGAGAACAACACTGCCCAGTGTGAAATGTCTGCTCCAGACTTAAGCTTTGAGGACTTTATTCTTGGACTTAAGCTTTGAGTGAGTCATGCATGTTCCGCGTCCAAGCTTAGAGGACTTCATGCTTGATATGTGCCCTAACTTTGAGCCCTATATGTGCCCTAACATGCTCTCTGATTACAGCTTAGCCTCAAGAACGCAGTGTTTGCTTCAATCCCAAACTTTGAAGACATCATGATTGCAAAACACCCAAACTTCAAGGACTCCATGCTTGCTCTGTAACCTAGCTTCAAAGACTTCAAAGATGCTTGTGCCACCACCTAACTTTGAGGACATTATACAGGTGCCAGACTATCCCCAAAGCCCCATGAAACAGCTGCCCAAGTCCTGGCTCAATACACTTGCTAAATCCCAGCCCAGTCATTGTGCCAACTTCCATCACAGCTCTTGGGAGATTCACAGGCTGGCCATTGTCATACCTGTCCAGACATGTTGGAGTGGCTGTCCTAGAGAGATACGTCAGGATTCCCCCAATGATGCACAGCAGGGCCTGCTTAAACAGACTTTTATTTTGATATTCGTGTTGCTTCTGTTACCAGAGTTTCTCTAGTTCATGTGTGTATACACTGTCATGATACTGTAATCATTTCTAGAAACTCTCTGTGTAAATACATATATTAAAATGTAAAGACCTAGCTGTATCACCACACGACACAAATAAACATAGCTAAATAAGATTACAATGTGTAACCACAAGCCCTTAACAGATTTACACATGGATTCGTTTCGGTTGAAGATATATATAATTGGTCAGTGAATAACTTACACAATTAATAGAAAGAGAGAGAGAGGGAGAGAGAGAGAGAGATTTACATGAGTTAAGAGTTGGTGCTAAGAATATGACAGCATGACAGGTTTAGCGCTGTAGATTTATCACAGACACTTCAAGCCCTCCAGGCGTCTCTCTGAACATCAGTGAGAGGTGTGTGTGTATATGTGTGAGACAATCTACCCATCTGTCCAGTAGCCAGATCCTTTCATAGTCCAATCTTTGCTGCTACTGTTTGTTAATGCTTATCTCAGGTAGCAAGGTCACGATGACTGACGTCAAGGTAAGCATGCCATGTGCTAACAGTTCTATATTTAAGCAAGATCACACGAGAGGGAATGCTGTTGTCCTGGATATCAGCATGGCTGTGATGTGGTCATAGGCATCACATCTGTACTGATAACCAACACAACAGTATGACCTCGAGTGTGATATTGATTCTATACAACAATTCCACAAACACAATTTATTAGCAACAGATTATGTGATAATCTGAGGTGCTGTTTGTTAAGTGGTGATTTCTGAGGCTGGAAAATGAATTACTCCTCTGCAGCAGAGGTAAGTTTTGTTCTTGCTTTCCTGGGAAGGACTTCTTGCAAGAACTGTTTCGGAACAGCCGACCTTCCTGCCTTGAAAGAACAACAGTTTTCATTGTTAACTGTTTCAGTTATTTCTTTTTAAAAAATCCAGCATTGTTCTAAAATGGAGAAAATAAATCCGAAACTGTGTACAAACTGTTTATACTTTTGGTACTAACCGGTGATTGGTGGAGCTGGCGAATCCTTCCTACAATACCATTCACCATCACACTGTACAACTCTATGTAACAGATGATAATAATGACAATACTCACTGTCACTTTGCACACACATACACACACTGACAATTTGCACATTTCATCTCTTTTTCTTATTTTGAATTGCCATTTTTAAATTCAATTTATTATAAAAACATTTTTTCTTCCCTCATTGCTGCTTGTGTAACCTGCTGCTGCTCTTATATACAATAATTTCCCTCATGGGATCAACAAAGTATATCTATCTATCTATCTATCTAAAATGGGTGAAAGCAGCTTTAAATTCGTATCGGTACTATGTAGCCAAAAGCTGAGGAGAATAAACCATGGAGATGATGGACAGAAATCTGATGATGGACAGACATCTCAAATTTACGGGATTTACTTTATATGTAGCGTAGCCACATAAAGGGCTCTTTATAGAGGGGAAAAAACGAATCAGCTGCTAAAGGAATGGCATCTGTGCCCCTTAAAGCGGTCCTTTTGGGTTTGTTTTGCCCCATACCAGGGGTTTCGGTCCCGAAAGTTGCTCTCGCCAATCCACTCTCGCATATATTTCTCTCACTTATGTTTGTATATATTTTGTAAATATTGTTTTATTGTTTTTGTTTATCACTTAATACACTTAATACTTGGTGTTGTTGTTTGTCATTTCCCGTTCCGCTAAGCCTACGACAGACCGGAAGTTAGATTCTAGACCCCGTTATAGTGTAACTAGGTTTTCTAATCAATCCCATCGTTACAGTACATCTATTTCCACTGTTTCCCCTTATACCAGCACCTCCATTTACTTCTGGGCTCCTGGTTGAATCCCAAACTGCATTAAATAAAAAGCTAGCGCACTATCAAGGGTGAATTATCACTTGTTCCACACACCCAGTTGTGGATCACACGTTACAGAGGGATTTAAAATTCAGCCTTAGAGTTAACTGCTCCAAAACATATATATATATATTTTTTTTTGCTCCTCGCTCACTACGACCACAAGTTCATTTGACACGTGGCCTTCTGGTCTTTACTGCGAACATGTTGCTGAGGAGCCTGTGAGAGCCATCTCCATTTTACGCCCATCTCATCTATCTACCACTGCCGCCATACACCAGCTTAGTGTCGTCGTGCCCACTGGTCACTGCTTCTGACGCATACAGTACATGCACATTCCTTTTCCTTCTTAATCACCTTTTATTTTCTCTACCCTAATTCCCCGTCACCCCTGTGTTAAGTAACTAAAAAACCCCTTTTTTACATAAGACATCACCGTGTTTCTGTTTGTCTGTGGTGCTCCTTAAGTCAAGATCTTACAACACACGCACACAGACGCACACACGTATGCAGAGCTTACAGAGGCCCTACAAACCACAAAGCGTTGACACTGGAGACTCATTGTATGCAAGTTACTTCAACGGCTTAGAAACACGTTTTTGCGCTGTTACTTTAGAAATGATAGCGTATAAGAACGAGCACATTTTTATAAACCTGCACTACTGTCAGAGATGCTGAAATAGAGAATTTATCAACATCTTCTGTCCAATCAGGATCCAGAATTCAGTCTAGTGTAAAGTTATATAATGAAATTATAATGATAATTATGTTTCTAATTAAATATCAACACACTGTGAATGTAAGTGTAAGTGATATATTTAGCGGTGTGTTTGGAGTTGTAACGCACTCACACATCTTATGGCCAGGTCTCTCTGTTTTTTTTTTGTTTTTTTTTAAGTTAATCACTAATTTCACATTAGGCTAATCTCCACACAGCTTGGCCCCGTCCCCTGGCTTTCAGACGTAATTAAGGCTCTAAAAATATCTAATTCCTTTCAGACCTAATTAACCCACAGGCTTCAGTCTGTGTGTGTACGTGTGTGTATGTAGGAGTGTATGGATGACTCTGACATTTGGAGTTCCATTCACCCCTGGATCATCTTTTTTTTTTCCCCTCCACAATCAAATGCTGCAAAGCCAAGAGAGGCGAAATGAGCCTACGTGACCCTTCTGTAGAGTGTGTAAAGTTTAACAATGATCCAAAAAAAAAAAAAGAGAAACAATCTGTAACAAACTCAGCTTCACCTGACACTGGAGAGTCTTTTCATTCATCCATAAATGTTCAATAAATCTAATTTCACAGAAAACATCACCATATTAAACATGCAACCCTTCTGTCTTTATTAAATCCAATTTCTCATGTGATTAGTGTGCTGTACGAGTACAAGGTGGACGTCCTCGTGATATGGTTTATAGCCGACAGCAAGTCTCCGTGTGTCCAGAATCTCATCAGTGCAGCACTCAGGAACAGGACATGGTTTCATAGCCACATTCACTGTAAAGGTTTTGGGTAAATCTAAAAAGCAACTCATTTTTGCGCTACAATTTCACATTCTGCTTTCTGCTCTCCCTCTCTCACTCAAGAAGGTTGAACGAGGGATTACTGTGAGCTACACTTGCTGACAGGCTGTCACTGGCAGGTTTAATACTCCAGTGAATAAGTCTTTTGATGATGGACTGATCTCAGAGAGAGAGAGAGAGAGAGAGAGAGAATATTCCCGAAATCCAGAGAAATAAAGAGACAGAAGAAGACAGAGTGGGAGAAATGAAGAGTCAGCAAAAGATATATAATGACACAGAGAAAATGAAAGAGAGACTGTAAGCCAGAGAAGCAGAGGAAGAGGCAAAGAGGGAGACAAAAAAGGAAAAGAGAGAAAGGGGAAGGGTACAAAGAGATTAAACTAGAGGAAAAGAAAGGAAGAAAGACATGGACGCAGTGAGACAGAGAGAGACACAAAAAAGTGGGAAAGACAAATAAATAAAGAAACTCACTCACTCATCGTCTATACTGCTTTATCCTGCATTCAGGGTCGCAGGGGCCTTTAGCCTATCCATCAGGGTGCCAATCCATCACAGGGCACACACACACACACACACACACACACACACACACACACACACACACACACACACACACACACACACACACACACACACACACTCAATATGGGCACTTTGGAAATGCCAATTAGCTTTATCTGCAGGTCATGGACCGTGGGAGGAAACAGGATTACTCTGAGGAAACCCACCAAGCACGGGGAGAACATGCAAACCCCATGCACACAGATGGGAATCGAGCCTGGCCGGGAATCAACCCCGGACCCTGGAGGTACAAGGCGACAGTGCTAACCACTACACCACCGTGCCGCCTAAATAAAAAAAACATGTGGTATAAAACAAGGGATTATTCTTTGAAAAAGATAACTTTTTTTAAAAAAAAAGAAAGAAAAAGAGCTGTGAGGGTGGCAGAATAAAGAGATACTAAAGGTAATGCAGACTTGAAGGAAATTAAACTGAATTAGAGGGAGGCAGCGAACGGAAAAAAACGAGTGGAAGGAAATAGAGATGATGTGACAGAGAGCTTTAGAAAGATGACAGCATGAGAGTGAAAATGGGAAAAGGAGAGCTGAAAAAAGAGAAAGTAACATGAGTGGAGTTAATAAGGCTGGGAATGTTGGTGTGAGTTCATGTTGCGCTTGTTAAAAATACTGAAGTGTAAGGTGTGTAATCATCTGCCTAATTACACCTACACACACAAAGTCTCACACACGCGCACACACACACACACACACACACACACACACACACACACTCAGTATACATGATATAACACAGTGAGAGAAGTTTCTTGATCCATCACACTGACAAAGATCTCCTGATGATCCCAGTTTCACACCCTAGATCACAGTTCCACTCTTAACACCATTTCCACCATTTACATCGCCTTCCCGCCCTCTACATTGCAGTTCCACTCAACATCGCAGTTCCACCCTTAACATCACAGTTCCACTCCCAACATCGCAGTTCCACCCTCAACATCACAGATCCACCCTCTACATCACAGTTCCACTCCCAACATTGCAGTTTCACCCACAACATCACACCATCTACATCACTGTTCCACTCTCAACATCACAGTTCCACTCCCAACATTGCAGTTTCACCCACAACATCGCAGTACCTCCATCTACATCGCAGTTCCACCGTCTACATCACAAGTACACTATTTACATCACCATTCCACCCTCAACATCGCAGTTTCACTCTCATCATTGCAGTTCCACTCTAAAATGCAATTCCACCCTACATCGCTGTCTCACCCTCTACATCGCAGTTCCACCCTAAACATTGCAGTTTTACCCTCTACAGTTTTAAAGTATTACGTATAGAAGGGGAATATTTTGGTTTCCTTAAGTCGCAAGGGTGTTACAAGGCCCAAATGGTGAAATCTACATATTTTTTAAATATGGTTTTGTTTAAATCAATTTGAATTTTGCACAACACTATAACTCTACCTCACACAGTTTTGCCTCAATGTTAATATGCAAATTGGTATCAGGAATAGTGTAGTTTAAAGATCAGGGAAACAAATCGACAATAAAGATAGCCGAGTTCAGAATCCATTATCAGTATCATCCGCATCGGCATGGCATTATCAGCAGCTCTACCACTTCATGGCTTTTCCTTTTCATGGCTCGCCAAAAATCTACAAAACACATTTAATGTTTACATGGTGTTTGTTGTGTTTTGCCGGTAAAACCATCATATTTCCAGAGTTTTATATTCCAAGGATCCCATATTTTCAGAACGTTTTTTTCACAGGTCCGTATGGTTATTTTTCACAGTCAAACTGAGACTCTCAGGCATTGATAAATTACTTTGGTTTCCACTTTTGCTACCAGTACTGTTCTGGCCCCTCTGGGCGTGGCTCCACCAGGGCCTCTGGGGGTGTGGGATGTCTGGCACCAGAACTTGCTGTGGGTTGTGAAGTGTCTCCTCTGGGAATCGGGGTTGTTTGTCCAGTATTCCACAGTATATGGATTGGGATCTGAGGAATTTGGAGGCCACATCAACGACTTTGGACTCTTTGCCTGCTGGGCCTCCTGCAGCAGTCTGTGGTGCACTGGGTGTTCTGGTGCCTTTCTATTGTAGTGCAGCGTTGAGCATTTTCAGTGGTTTGTGCTGTATTGCAGACAGGTTGACCTCTGCTCCTTGTGTGTGAGCCTTGGGTGCCCACAGTATGATCCAGTTATCGTTTACTGGTATATAATTGATAATCAACACCTGGCGATGGTGTCAATGTTATGGATAATCAGTGTATTTCTAGGGTGATGTGTTTCTTGAACACAAGATCATATACTATACTTTCAGGGTTCAAAGGTTCTAGAACTCTGTAGTTCCAGAAGCCTATGTTTCCAGGATGCTTTTTTTTCCCCCACATGAGTTTGTTTTGAAGTCTCCATAGTTCCATGACCTATGGCAACTTCTGTATGTTTGTAGATTCCACGTCATTGCTAGTACCAATTTACTTCTAGGACCTACATATTCCTACATTTCTTCTAGGACTGTGCTATGTTTCTAGAACCTTATCTTTCTATTTCACAAACATTTGTTTACAGGGCCTGTTGTTCTAAGGGCCCTTTGTTTCCTACCCCAGTGTTCCAAGGGTCCTGTTGCCCCAAAAATGAGACCCAACTGGGCAGTAATCATTACAGTATTTTTCAAATTATTCTTTAAAGGCTCAGTGTTCATTCTTCTATATTTCTGCCTGATGTTTCTGTGTAGGGATGCTCCAGCCTCAATCTTTGTTTCATTAAATATGCAAATTGAGATGGGAATGTATATATAGTTTTATATAGCGCAGTCTGAAGGTCACTTCAGGTTTAATTAGTGCAAGTATTACGTTTTAAATTGAACCGAAATCTATTTCTGGGAAATAAAACTAGAAAAGCTGTTGTACTTTAGAAATCCTTCTCCCACATCTTTTACGAATCATTTTCTATGAAATATTTTGATGTAATATTATATTACATAGCAAAATGTCCAAGTGTTCAAAG
The DNA here is from genome assembly GCA_030347435.1 of Clarias fuscus. Taxonomy (NCBI): domain Eukaryota; kingdom Metazoa; phylum Chordata; class Actinopteri; order Siluriformes; family Clariidae; genus Clarias; species Clarias fuscus. Next base: position 25,001,599 of record CM059216.1, read on the forward strand.
ACTTTAGACACAGGTCGTGTTTAAATGACCTAAGGGAAGTCTTTGTCCCGTTCTTTCATCAACGCTAATTCACTAGTGCTCTCCTTTCTTCTGTCTATTGTAATCCAAAATTTCCCACTGCCTGGGATTCTGACGTTTTTTTTTTTTTTTTTTTACTTTTTTCATACAAAGGCTCTGATCTGTCTCTGGACTCATGTGAAACGGCAGGGGATTGAGAACGAGGGAATGAAACAAGAAGAATAAAAAAAAGAAAAAAGAGGTAAAGAGGACATTAAAGCAAATATAGAAATAAACAAAAGATGTAAGATGATAAAATCCTGTGTATGAAGATTAACATTTGATTAGTAGAGATCGAAACTTTTCACAAAGCCTTCGTTGTTGTAATGTGAGAGAGAGAGATGTCAGAGACACTGAGAGGCACCACTTGAGAAAGATGTCTCGCGGGGATTATACAAAGGCAAGGATAAAAAGAGAGAGAGAAATGTGTGTGTGTGTGTGTGTGTGTGTGTGTGTGTGTGTGTGTGTGTGTGTACACAGAAGGGAGCTTGTCTTCGAGTGTGAACTGGTGCAGAATGTCTTTCCCAACCAGTTTAACACCTTTACACCTTGACTTCATCGTTACACGATTGTAGCGGTGAAGTCTCACCACTTGTGCCAACTACACACACACACACAAACACATACATATACCAAAAGTTGTAGCATTACCATCATAACCCTTATGTTTTCCTATATTTCTCAGAAGTTCCTGTTTATTAGAGATGGGGTTTCACATATTGCCACACTGACTCCAATCTATTTTTTTTTAATGTTTTTTTTTTTTTTTGTTTAACGTTATAATAGAGATGAAATGTTCGATCAGCCAGTGACCAGAACTGGCTTGTTTTCAGTTTGGTTGGCCGTGACCAGTGCTCAGCCTCAGAAATTTCTGTACGTTTCTGTACAGAACGCAGAAGCTTCCGAGTGGCGCAACAGAAACGCATTTCATGGTGTTACATTATCAAAAATTGTTCGTGTTCGCTTTCATTATAGCAACTATACTGTAAATGACAATTGTTCCCTGACTAGCTGTTTTATTTTCAGAAGCACTGAAACAATATCAGTAAATCTAAGAAAAGGTAATACCATTAATATGGTTATGTTTTCCGTAAGGAGAAATTTATTTGACATCAGAAGAAGGAGTCTCCAGTGCCAGGGGTTTGATAAATCTGTAAGATCTTCAGGACTTTGTAATTTCTCATTAATGAAATGATGTGATCAATTAATGCACTTATAAACGGATAAAAACTATGTCATTTGTAATGAATAAAACAAATATTTGCATGTGAAATTAGAAAACTTTTCTTCGTGGCTTTATAAGGGTTTACTGTTACTTAACTGAAGTAAAACATCTTCAACAAAGGCTGTGAAGGGAGTGAAGGATAAGGTGTCCCTTATCCTCGAAACAAAGTCTTGCCAAGCGAGAGGGTAGTGAACTGATCTCTAGCGATATCTGACATTTCGTATGAGTCGCAGTTTCATAAGTATTAGCGCTGTCCAACTGAGGATGCTAAAAGAAGAGCGCACAAAATCGACCATCTGGCCATCCGAGGAGTTTGACAACCCACATGGTCTGAGTGAGACAAACAGTAGGAGCCGCACCAATAAAGCAAACAAGCCGAAAACTTTTTAGCATCGATTCTGCTTCGAGCCGTGCTCTCGACAAACAGTTCTGTCTCCCTCGCTTGACTGACCTTTCTGATAAAGACACCAACCAAAAATAGCTTCTTTATTTCCTCCCTGCCGAAGCCAGCACACGTGGCTCGGTGTGGATGTTGCAGCCTTTTAGTCGGTTTGCTTCACAGCGAAGGGACATAAATCTCCCTGAGCGCGTGCGTCACAGAGGTCCGCATTGATAACGGCTGCCAAAAACACTAGCCGGATGGATGGGTCCGCTATTCTCGGCGCTGTGTGTTTATCACGGACGGAGGAGCCCGTTAAGTGGCGTGAAACGCAGATGCATCAGAATCACCGACTCACTTTACCCCGGCCCGGGTCATGCCGGTATATGCCGGGTAGTTAATCCTATCTGACACATTCGATGAACGCAAACCTAAACTAATTGGCGCTGTAACGATGACGGACCATCTGACACAGAGTGCCTGAGATCTTTTCATTCTATGCGCGCAGCTCCAAACGAGTGGATAAATGAGTAATGTGGGTTTAGCTTCGTCCAGCCTGCAATTAAAGTCAATTAAGTAAGTGATCGATTTATAAAAACCTCTCACTTAACTTGAAATGTTTATCCGAGCAATTATAACCTGATGTCTCTCGACCCTGACTGAACTGTCAACACCGTTTCATGAACCTGTAATTATTATTAATAATAATTAGCATAAGTGCGTTGATCGCCGTCACTCATTTGCATAGGAAAAATATGGACTGCATGGTCACAGTTACTGCGAGGACTAGCACAGCTAACATGCAGAAAATGATTCAGTATATCATTCTGGCTAATCTGACATCGCACCTAGCGTTTGTTTAGGGGTCAAAGCATCCTTTCGGCTTCCTAAAAAGAACTGTTCATCTTTCCAACCCTGTTCTGATCATTTCTAATAAACAGAACACACCTGACCTCGAATTCGCCCTCGTAGTGACTCTTCAAGGCTTTACGACAAATCCCACTAATTAACAGTTACCCTCAAGTGCCCCTATCCATCCTACTGCTGCACTCAAGATTGATGGAGCATATCTAATCCTCTACTCCTACCCAAGCTGGACGCTAAATAAATGCAGGTCATGAGCAGTGGAGCTTTTTTTCTGACTCAGCAGGACCGAGCGACATTAATCTTGGCTCGTTCCGCTTTCCCTGATGTGTCACCCTGATACCGCCAATGATAGCGGCAGTGATTCCCGAATGCCACCCAAACCTCTGAGCTATTTACAGTACGAAGACCACAATGCGCCAACGTCGCTGGTCTATAATAAAATCGATGGCTTTCAAGATGGCGGGTTTTGTCTTCCGTATCGATGCTGTCGTTGTTAAGCCTTCGCTAGCGGTTTGTAATCTCGCCCTATTGCTCGTGGCTTCAGGCTTCACATCAATTCTCTCACTGAAGCTCTCGATAAACATTTCTCAGCTCTGCAGCTAAACACTGAAACAAATCATGCTAAATCATGTTGCATCGTAGATCGTACTACATATCATTAGCGTCTAAAAAGATTTACTCTTCATTGGTCTTCCAAATAATACTATGCTTGGTACAAGTCTTTGGGGTGTATAAAAGTTAGACTGCATTTAGGCATTCTTATTTAAAAAAAATCACTAACTAGATAGCTAGATTCAGCTAATTAACTTGCCTAGCTTGTGTAGAGATGGTTGGTTAAACCCTGGCCATGTATGCAGCTACAAACAATAATAATAATAATGTTATTTCTTTTATGATAAAGGTTGCTATTTCGTTTGTTACTTACGTTGAAATATTTGCAACGTACCGACCCCCTTAAACACAAATGCGACGTAGCAGGAAACAAAAATACTTAAGAAAAATAAAACCTTTTTCCCGGCATGGGTGATGGTATAACCCGGTCAGTGTAAGAAGAGTAATTGCTAGATGAGTATTTTTGCTTTTGGTTATTTTTATGTACATTAAACTACGAAAAAAGAAGAAAAAAAAGATTGAAAAACTTCTTGTCAACAAGGACGCGCTCTGGTCTGTGATCGGTTGAAAACCTAGAGCACAAAGGCAGGACTTAAATAAAGTTATTCATTTATTTGTTACATATACATTACTGCACAGTGAAACTCTTTCTTAGCTGGGGTCGGAGCACAGATACCAGCAGCATATAGGTTTAAGGGCCTTGCTCAAGGGCCCAATCTGGTGGAGCTGGGGCTTGAACCGCCAACATTCCAATGCGGAACTTAGTGCCTTAACCCTGTGAGCTACGACTAGTCATGTCAAGGTAAGTCAAGCAGGCTTTTATTGTCATTTCAACCAGATACAGTTCAGCACACAGTGTAAACGAAACAACGTTCCTCCAGGACCAAGGTGCTACATACAACAAACCTAATTGTCTGAATAGCTGAGACAAAACACATTAACATTATAAATTGACAGAAAACTATCAAAGTCCTATACAAAAACAGACAACATAAAGTGCAGACAAGAAGTGACAATACAAGACAACATGACACATTCAAATACTCTGTGGTAATGAGGTAATGAGTCGAGGTAGTGGGATGAGAAACAGTACACATTTCTTGTAAAGAGCAGAGTGGATATAGGAAATCACCAATGGTTGTGTTTTTAGCACAGTTTAGCGTACAACTTACAAGGTATTGTTAAATCCCACTGTCTAAAACATGTTTTAGTATTTTTAGATATTTTAAAATAAGATTGCTGTTAATGATGATAAATTATTTTGCTTCTGTTGTTACCCATTGTCTAGGTAATTGAAGAATGACCCAGAAGAGGATGAGTCACTCAGGTTTTTGATAGATTTTAAAAATTTTTTTCTTCTACATATTTTTCTTTTCAAAGTGATTTTTTTTCTTTAATGTTTTTTTCTTCTTCTATGTCTCCACAACAATGGGATATTTTTGATTCAACGTGTTTTAAATCTCTTCACATTCACCCACTAATGAGTCAATTTTTATTCATTAATGCCTTGTTCATCATTTTTTCCCTAACCCCCACCGTCAAACGAGATTGGTTGTAGGGTAAACAGGGCAAGTAAGGTTGCATGTGGGAGTGCTTTTTAAAAGCACCTGTATTCCACCCACCTTCCAGCCATTGGATTAAATGTGAAAACATGCGCTGGCGCTCGAGCTCCATAAATTCTCTCTTTCTATGCTTTCTATGGTCTCGTCCTCCCTTTTATACAACTCCTCCACTGGTACAAGCCCTTGTGCATCCTCAAGTCAGAGTTGAACCTCTTTGAAAATGCTATAGCAAGAGTATTTGAAACAGCTATTTCTAAATTTCAGATCCTTTTGTTCAGTATAGTCTCTTGCAACAACCTTGTGCTATCCACCATGTTAAAGTTCCTTTCAGACTTTTGGTAGCTTTCTGTCCACAATCTAACATGTTCACTATGTAAATATGTTGCTGCTGAGAAGAGAAATAACCTCATAGCTCTACAGATCTACAGTATGAACAAACCTGGTACAGTGTCAGAAAACCAACATTTCAGTGTTTAATCTCAAGTTGTTTATCTCAAGAACTAAAAATGAAGGGGCACTTAACTAATTAAAAGTGGTAACACTGATGTATTGTGGCATTTTTGTACCATGCAATCAATGCTAATCAATAAGGCCAATGGTTTGCAATATTTCTAAATCCTAGCAAAGCTCCTTAGTCTTTCAAATCCCCTTGTACTGTTAATAAATGTGTCCCCAAATATGGCACTACATTATCATTTCACACTCTATCATCAAAAATCAGAAAGCACTTGAGTAACAGCAGGCCTGTTAAATTGTTACAAAAAAATAATTATACAGTAAGTGCACTACTATGTTTCTCTGCCAAAATGATGCTGGTATACTGATCATATATTACAAAAAAGAATTACTTACATATAAACCTTAAAGCTTTACTGACCTGGAGATAATGACAAGGCCTCATGGGGGACTTGAGATCTTGAGGCATCATGGGTTTCTCGAGGTTGAGCGAGGACTTACGGTAGGCCTCTTTGGCCTGGCTAACAGTCAAAGTGGACCAAGAGCTCCGCTTCATGTACTTGCCCTCAGGAGCTAAGCCCATGCCCTCGCAAGCTGAGCACTTCACGTCGTTGTTGCTCTTGGAGGTCTTAAGTGAAAGATCTCCAAAGTGACTTGGTACCGATTCCGGGTAACAGTGAGTTATGTGGTCCACATGGTGCCGACTCATGACACTGGGAGTCCGGTAGGTACTGTCGCTGTCTAGGTTATCATCAGAGCTCCACCACCCGGCAATCCCTGAGCGGTGCTTGGAGTCAGATTTGCGCTCCTTGCTCTTGCTCCTCTTGCTGTGTTTGTGGTGGCCATGGTGGTGGCCATGATGGTGGTGGCCGCTTTCTGAGCGTGAGTCTCCTTTGGTGCCGTTCATCTTGGAGGAGCCTTCCAGCGAGTGAGACTTGGTGAAGAGCTTCTGCACAGAGTGCACCAGGTGGCGGATCCTACCTGGACTCTCGTTCCGCTGCTCGCTGCTGGTGGTAGCCGTGGACGTGCGCTGGTACTGCAGCGTGTGGAATCCATCTCGGTGGATGGGCAGCTGCTTCTCAAATTGGTCCAGGAGGTTGGCAGGTATTCGGTTCATTTTTCCCGAACCGGAACCACTACCTGAACCACCTCCTCCTACTACACCCCCTCCAACAATACCAGGACCACCACCACTGCCGCCATGCCCAGTGGTGCCATCCTCCCGCGAACTCTCATGATGTGAACTGTAATGCATCCTGGGAAATGTGCTGCTGGAAACGTGGTCAGAGGCCATGGAGACGGGCATCACCATGCACTCTGAATGGATGGAGCTCCGCGGCGAGCAGCGGTGGTGGTCCATGGGGCAACTCTCCGTAGGGCTAAGCAAGTAAGACGAACGGGAGTCGGGAATTCCATGCTGTAGGTGGTCGAGGGAGTGGTCGCAGTCTGTCAGGCCACAGGAGTGTCCAGGTGTGATGTTTAGCTGGGGACGACCACCTGATAGACCTTTCATATTCCTGGGAGGGGAGGGGTAGCTGTCTTCATCGAAGTACTGGATGGGAGACCATGAATATGGCTGGTCTGCAAATAACAAGGAGAGACAAACAGATTATGTGTCAGAACTGTCCAGACTAAACTTTATTTTCAGCAAGACGTCTTGATTCAAGTAACAGAGAACGATTCTTGGTTCAGCAGCAACTTATGGTGTGTCAGGGGACAAAGATGCAAGGACACAGTCTTATAATATTTCACCACAAATTGAAGCACAAGGTGTGAAGTTCAATGGAAACTTCTTGAAAAGCAGAATACAATTGATAATAAATAATCACACCAATTATTATGTGCAGTTCACTTTTGAATGTTGTTTGGTTGCATCCTATAAAGAAAGAATTTTATAATTTTTTTTAAATACTACAACTTGACAGGAGTGAGAGGTGGGCCCTTGTGAAGCTTCCCTGTAAGTCAAATGGGGAACATGGTAAGCATTTCCATTTATCCAATGCAATGTAAAATAATAGCCTATCATTTTAGCATGGTGGTGCCATCAGTCAAAGCCAGCTCTGGTTCAAGAGTGCTTTGAGGAGTGCCAGCAGTCGACCTTGGGCGACAACGCTCTGAGATTAAAGCTACAGTTGCTGGAATCTTTCATCAAGGACAGACAAAGGACCATTTTATTGAAGGCAAACAGTATCACATATCAAGTCGTGATCATTTTGATCACTTTCCCTGTGTGACATTGCCAGTTCATGCTTGTTCATGCCTGTTTTAGCGGACAAGATAGATAGATAACTAACCCAGTTCTGGTCAAACAAAAAGGAACACTAATTATGATGCTACTTTAAATTGCATTTAAGAATCAGCAGTAACATTCCAGCATCATTTAAGCGCAGTGAAGTCTACCAAGATGCCAAGAATTATAAGTAGACTCATTTCTACCCCTACTTAGCCACATCTGTGTCCTTTAATTAACTTTAAATTGTAATCCTTCATTACGTGCCTTTATGCTTTGTCACATCTCATCTTATTGGAGGTGTATCCTGACACTGTGTTTGCTTAAGAAACTTTTAAAGGAATCAGAAACAATTAACATACTTATTGGAGCATGGCATCTTGCGTCTTATGCTAATCACCAAATGTCTGACCTTCATAAGTCAATGCAAGCAAACGTAAATCAGAACTACCGAAACCAAAAAAAAAAAAAAACTGAGGTCGCACCTGGTGTTAGCTATTTAAAGTTGCTTATGCTAATCTGTATACCTTGCAAACACAGCATGGCTCTCAGACAAGGGTCAAAGCAAAGAGTGCATTGTTAAATCCATGAGCAATCATGTCACGGTGCATCCTAAAACCCTGGCCGCAGTGTCCGGTTTAAGACTAACAGTCAAATCCCTACGGATATATTTGCTCTTTTGTTGTTTGCACTCTCCAAACACAGACTAAGTATAAAGGACATTTTGCCCTCCTTATCGTATTAGCATTTAAATGCCAACACATCCACCGCAAACGAGCCTGACAGATACAAACTCGCGTCCTCGTTTGGCTCCGGTAACAGGACTTGAAAAACAAAGTTAATGGATAATCAAGGCAGGAACTGCTTTCGAAGCGAAATAATGTGTAACCTTCAGTGCTGGCAAAGCCTCAACTTGAGAGAGGAATATGATATTGCAAGATTTCTGTGCGTCTGTTGTTTGGCATTGATAAGATGCCGCAAGTGGGGCGGTGTGGGAAATCACGAAAGACACGGCGCTCTGCTAACAATAGAAGATTTAAATCATGCTGACACGTGAGACGCTTCCTTATCTGCACCCGTCCTCTTATCCACCCTGACATCTACAACAATTTGATTACTTCTTGCAAGTGGTTGGGCTCATTTAATTACGGTTATAATTGTGATGCTTACATTTGTAAGACTTATGAAAAAAGTTGAACTTTAGGAGTTTGTAGAGCATGCTTTCTAGTTAAGTAGCCACTTTGTTCTTGTCAGGATTGTTTTTGATTTCAAATATACACCATAGCTAAGACATTGAGGAAAAGGTTGGATCATGCTCTGGATGGGATACCAGTCCATTTCAAAGCATCATGCATGCATATACTATATGAGTAAAAATATGTGCACTCCATATGTACTTGTTGAACACCCCATTCCAAAGTAGATCTCCCATATGCAAACATAACAGCGTCTTCTCTTCTAAAAAGGGTTTGCACTAGATTTTGGAGCATGGTTGTGGACAGACACTGATGTGGGATGCCAAGGAGGCTACAGGTATAGCTTATCCCAAATGTGTTGAGCTCAATATCTCCAGCGGCTATGAGAAACTGAATGAAGTTTGGTGTACAAAGCAGCAAAAACATAACACTGTGATCTGTATGTTTAGTCAGCGGAATTTACCCAGCATTAACTGATACTGATTAAAATTAGTGAACTGATTTGGTTTTTAATTAGACAGTAATAGAAAATGTGGAACAAGAATAGTCAGAAAGCTAGCACAGGAAGGGGGAAGTGGTGTAAGGGCAGATAATAGGTAGTGAGGAGGTGCAGGATTTTCAGTACAGTGGTGTGCTCTGTGATGAAAAAGACCTGGTCTGGCAGTGTTGCAGAGAAAGCATTCACACACATTCACACTGAAGGGGACATTTATTGGTTTTGGAAAGTGGGAGGAAAAGAAGAATCTATAGACCTTATACAGACACGCGTGCACTGCGACGTGAGTCACAGCAGCGAATGGCAGAAGCACCGTAAATCGACATGAGGTTACTACAGTATGTGTTTTCAGAACCAAAAAACAGACAAGTTACCTGATGATTAACCATCGACCTACTGGATTACCTAATGCTTTGTGACACAGACAAAAGAGTATCCTAGCAACTGATAGCTTCTGTTCTCCTTAATATTTTCATACACAATATATTGTAGCAGGCTTTGTTACTTATTCAAAAGATAAACAAGCTTGTGAAAATGGATCAAGAAGGTACAGTAATAAGGATGTTAATTTGCAGCAGTTTGATTTATCATAAAATGATTACCTTAGACGCTCTACAAATATGTGATTCCTCGTGGATTTGGTGTAATTTGGTAGCATTATCATTAGCGTTAGCTAATTCAGTCCTTCTGTTGCAAATGAGACTATGCTATGCAATATACTGTGCTTTATGCGTCATGAAATGATGTGCAGGTAACGTTAACTAGTACGTACATTCCATGCTTTCTAACTATTACCTAACGAATGGAATCCCAAATAGCAGTGAACGTAAAGAGCGCTTTGTGGGGTCAACAAGCCCCTGTTCCACACACAATTCTGAACGACTACCAAGCAACTCCTAAGGAGACAAAGTGTTGTTAAGAATGACATAATGTTATCAGATTTGATTTCTTGCTGAAAGTGTTACCATGATTGTTTAGTATGTGAGTTTTGGCACTATCATCCAATAAGTAACCTTCCTTTTACCATCCAGGAGTCGGCAAGACCATGGCAGACAGACATCATGTAATTAGGTGCAAAAGGAGAACCCTTCATGGTTCATGCTGGTATGTTCTGTTGTAATCATTTTCTTTTATTTGCATGTCACTAAAAAAAATTGTTACTATTGATCTTGATGCATCCAGACTCCAGGTCTAGATGCCAAATTCTACAAACTGGTGACAATGTTTGTTTAAATTGTTTTCAAATGATAGCCTTAGTATTTCAGCTTCCTTTCATCACTTGAAATCCTTTCCTTTCATCTTACTGAATATTAAGATTAAAGTCCTGAAAGCTTCTGGAAAGGTAGTGGAATCTATCATATTAGCAAACACAAACTCCCTGGTGGTTAAACCGGTTAAATTCTGAAGAACTACTAACATGTACAGTAACGAAGACTTTAGCTTGGGACTGCTTCAACATAAATAATACAAGAATCATTGTGGGTAGGGGGAAGGGGAAGGGTCCATCCACATGCAACAAATACCACACTTCAGTGGCAGTTTCTTACAGGTTCGGCTTGCCATCTCAACACCCAGTTGTATCTGAGCAGTTCAGGGTTGAAGGACTTTGCACAGGGGCTCAACAGTGGCGGCGTTGGTGCCAGGGCTTGAACTGGTGACCACCTGATCAGACAGTCTAGAGCCATCCAGAACCTTAAGTGTGCGAAACGTAAGGATTTAGATGTACAGTAGGTAGTGGATACAGATGTTGAACCAATTGAAAAAAGAAGAAAAGAATCTTCAAAATATCATAACATTTTGTGGTGGCACTTTATCCAAACATGTGAAGTATGAAGAACAGAGAGCCGGATAAAAATGCCTGATCATCCATTTCCCACAGGTTAAGTACTGCCTTCCTAGAACAGCGGAGCTTTTAATACAAAATACAAAACGGGTGAAACCGTGCACTTCACCTTCGGAGATGCAGTGACGCTGAGACACACTGTTTGATTTGAGTCCAAGTCAGTAGATGAAGTGGATGTGGCCTGTAGTGCTTCAGTGTTAATGGATTTTCTGATCATGTCATTTTTTTCTTAGATGGGAAGAAACAGAAGAAAGGCATGATGGTTAGCTTTTAGGTTATTTCCGCCTCCACTGTGAAGTGCTACTGTACGTTTGCCAGTAAGTGTCAGTAAATTTCCCACAAGGACAAGGAACAAGACGAATATGAGCTAAAAGTCTTTGAAAAAGGAAACAGCTGATGAGACGTGGGAGAGTCAGCGAGAAGGAGACAGGACATGTTTTAGAGCTTTTTTTTCTCTCACTTCAATAGGATCTTTAAGGTCTAATGTAGGCTGACAGGATGACTAGTTCAGTTAAAAAATAAAATAAACTGACCAGTATCAGGGGCAAATTGCTGTACTGTAAGGAGCGTTGATATGATTGTTTGCAGATCTTTCTATCTTTGTTGCAAGAATGTGATTATGACTTTCTGCTACAATCAGGGCCTTCAACTCTTTTTTTGCTTCACCACTGCCAGACTTTGCAACTGAGGAACTTCTTGTTTTACAATTCACGTCAAGTTATGAATTACTGACTAACTGGTAAGGGATGTCCGAGATCATAAACAATGCCACAGGAAACTCGACTATGAGGTAAGCCAAACGACACGACAACAAGTTTACCACCTCAACACCTTAGAACCATGGAGTTTGGCATCTCCTTGTTGCTCTGGAAAAGGTGGTTCCTGAGAGCTGGGACCCAAAAGCAGCTTCAGCCACACTGGTTTCATTTGAAAAGCATCTCTCCACGAGAAGAATGAAAGAATTTTTTTTGATGTCCATATGTTCGTTTAGCATCTGGGAAAGGAGAAACGTCATAGTCAGTGTGGCTAACCTTCCCAGAACCACCCGCAGAGCAACTTTTTTTTTTTTTTTTTTGCTTAGCTAATTTATAATTAACAGCGGGACATCTTCATTGCTGTGCTGAAAACAGTCTGTGTAGCTCTTCATAATCGACCTCATACAAGTTTTGTGAGATACAATCAGAATGCCTGAGGCCGTTTCGGGCTCCAGCGTGTGCAGAGATTTGTGTTGTTGCATCAGCAGCTCTGGATAAAAGCTCTGCAGTGCTGCTAGCTGGATACCGGATAGCCTTCGGCACTTTGTGTTTTCGTTCCCTCCTCCTGCGGTGTCTGTAGTCCCAACTAGCTGAATGTTAACAGTTGGAGATGATGCAATCAGATAGCCACAGTAGAGAAAACACACCTGTGCGTTTTTTTTTTTTAATTTATGTCTGATACATATGGAAATGATTTCGATTCAGTCTTAAAAAAGAAAATACAGTAGTTTTTAGAAATTACCTAAATTACTTTGGGGTCTAAAAAATGGGAAAGCCATGGTAAATGATTTGGTATTTATTTTTTGCTATACTGTCAATTATTATATAATTATAGTATTATCTGTCAACCAACCTCAAATATTCTATACTGTATATTTACTACATAATTTATCATTTAATAAAACAGCTACAAACGGTCATACTCGTGTAATTCCCAATAACTAAACAAGGCCACTATTGCACAACTTTGTTCTATAGTGCTTCAGAAACTTCAGCGAAAGACACCAGCGCTAACCCATGCACAGCTTTAAACGTCTTAGCTCGACTTTTGCTAAGCATCCAGTGTAGCGTATTAGATTGAAGTGATGCACTTGGCTCTTTGACTTTCACTTTGTTCGGGATGATCACAAGCAGTTTTATAGATACTTGCATAATAGCCATAAATCTTAATCTTAGGTTACACCCAAGGTTAACGGTCTTTCTTTTTTTTTTCTTGCAAGTTTCAGGGTGAAACAAGTGAAATTACTCCAGGCTTTTGTGTCTAGCTGCTTTAATAATCCTCATTTCTTTTGTTTTCTAAATGTAATTTTTTTCTTTCTTCCATTCTTTTTTTTTTTACTTTCTATTTCCAATTATTCCTCTTTAGAATATTGGCTAACGTCCGGGTTCCGGGGCTAAATCAAAGATAGCGTTAAATGGAAACCCATGATCTGGGGTTAGATACGGATTTGCGATTCAGCCTTGTGTTAGAAGTTAATTAACTTTGTAGCTCGCATTAGCCGAGAACAAAACGACACGGATGGTTCACAGGCGATCCGGAACAACTTACAGTAACAGCAGTTATTAGGGAGACAGCATGTTGTCTAAGATGACATAACACTATCAGATGTGTTTTATTGCTGAAAGTGCTTCTGTAGCTGGTTTTGAATGTGGGCTTTGGCAGGCAGCTGCTCTCTCCGCAGTACTGCAGACCGTACAGACGTACTTTCACCCATGCTGTTAACATCATATACAGTAGCGTAATTAACGATTGTAGAACATCTGTGATACAGAGTTATACATGTAGTTAAACATCCCGGTGCTGTTATCTCACCTTTATATCACCGCTTGTTGAATGCCAACAACCAATCAGATTACTCAGACGTAACTAACTGTTGTTTAATGTTCAATACAATATATACTGCAAATATAACTTCTCTCTAGTAATGCCAGATGTGTTACAGACGTGTTTCATTTACCTGGACACTTAAATGTGATCAAACAGATGAAACTGGACATGACTTATATATAAATAATGCATTATAAAATGTATTTATACATCATAAAAAGTTTAAGTAATACTAAAAAACATCTAAAGTATCAATTTATTATCATTATTATTATTAGTAGTAGTATTTTTAAGGGCTTGGTTTCAGAACTTTTGTATTACATAACATAATAAATATTCATAAAACATGTATATTATGAAATTTACTGTATATTATGACTGTCAGTACTGTGTAATGTTTAAACTTTAAATAATCCATTTTGAATGAAGAAATCAAGAGTTTTTTTCTGCACCACTAATGAGTATTATGTCTTAGCTTGTAAGAAAATATCAAATAAAATCAGACACTGAATAAAGCCTTTCCAGTAATGTCTCCTCTTTTGTTATTTTTTTTAAAATCCTTATCTTGTGTTATGAGAATAAAAATATGATGTGTGCTATGACATTACAAAAAGTCATTTCCAATTGGTTAATTACAATAAAATAAAATGAACGATGGAAGATTTTGTATTGAAAAAGAACACAGATATATTGTTTTATCTAGTGCGCACCTCTGTCAGCCTTCTACACCTCATCTCGCTGTCCAATCCTGTCTTTCTCTCTCTTAGGTTCACACGCAAGCTGTCTGTCTCACTCGTCTGACAGAGGCCAGTTTACAGGTAGTGTAAACCTCCCCTTACACTTTTATAATGAAAATAGAATAATAATAAAAAAATATTATATAAAGTGCTGCAGAAGGAACGGCTGTGATGTCAGGAGGACTCTCTCTGGGCACAGAGATCTTAACAGTCATAGAACACAGGATCAGTGCATCGCAGCGTTTCACCTGAAAAATAACTCTACCTCGCTCCACTGAAGCCAGTCACAGAGGCAGTTTGATGAAATGTTTTTGATTAAAGCAATGAATTAGGAATGTCACGATGAAGTGACTAATCTGTTTCTGGGATGTCTGGAGATCTAGACTAGCAGAACTCTCCAGACTACCTGGAGAAGAAGAAGAAGGTGATTGGGGAGGGTTTAGGAAAACTTATGGAATGTAGAGATGAGACATATTTCAGACCGAGGCGCATTATATCAGGCAGATGTCGTATTTTCTCTGAATCATGAGTAGCATGTTTGTGCAAAGTTCACAGCAAAGCAAACATCTCCAGGAATGTTTTTCTTGCTTGTCTGGGCCTAAAGAAGCCATCAGCGACGGATGAGCGCTCATGCAGCAATTAAACGCCGACTCGGACGTCTTCCTGTGCTCCTCACGGTCTCCTTAGCAGACGAACAAAACATTTTTACACCAAAGCAACGTGGCACTCCGTACGCGATGCTGTAAAAATTGCATTCCTGCCCACGCGGTACAGGAAAAGCGTGACAGGGATCCGCATAACACTTCCGCATTTTATCAACCCTGAAAACCCCTGGATGTGAAAACGAGCGCACTGCCTTTTCAAAGGGAAGCCTTTATGAGTAACGCTCTTACACAACATTCAAGGACACACTCGTGCAGGACTTTAAATCGGATCCACGGTTGCTATAGTAACCGCTGCTTTAAACTGCTCTTTATCAGGCTTTCAGAAATGAGGTCAGGGTTTCACATCTCCCCGTAAAAAAACAGCTACACTCTGCTAAACGTAAAGGACGGGGCCTCGGCTCGACCGCGGGACGGGAAAAATGAGGGTGCCAACTTTCACCTTCACACAAGAATGTTCACATTTAAAACAAAAAAATGAACGAATCAAACTTCAGCACCTGATTGCCAACATTCCTAAACTTAAAAAAAAGAAAGAAAAGTCTGTTGGTTTGCATTATAACATCCATAGATAAACAATATAAAACTGTTTCTGCATTGGTAAAATTAAAATCTGTATTTTTATTGTAAAAAGCACACATTAAAAAATAAGATGTGAAATTACTGATATGACGGCAGTCCATAGCCGTCAAATCTAAAATATACCAACATGAAAAGGTCTTAAGTATGGTGCAAAAAAGACAGCTTATCAAGTGCAGATATCTTTATTCTAGTCAGTTTTATCTAATATTTCTCACTCACTCATCGTCTATACGGCTTTATCCTGTATACAGGGTCACGGGGATCTCAGGAGACCTAGGGCATCCTAAGGCAGGGTACACCCAGGACACGCACGCACACATGCTCATTCACACACTACGGGCAATTTGGGAACTCCAGTTACAGTAGTCTGCATATCTTTGGACTGTGGGTGGAAACCGGAGCACTCGGAGGAAACCCATCAAGCATGGAAAGAACATGCACACAGACTCCAGGAGGCAGGAATCGAACCTAGACCCTGGAGGTGCAAGGAGATGCAACACGAAGCCACTGTGCTGCCCTAATAACTTTTATTATAAGAAATGATAAATAAACAATAAACCAAATATAAGATATATAAGACTATTTAAGCATAGATGTTTTGTCCTACTGACAGATAATTTATTTTATATATAACATACAGTATTATACATTATATTATAATTAAATTATTAAACATTGCCATTTATTTGACTGATAATGCAAAAGATTTATTATTTAAGGATAGTGATCATGTGAATTCATTAATTATCACAGATATATTTGACACCAGGGCGGCACGGTGGTGTAGTGGTTAGCACTGTCGCCTTGCACCGCCAGGGTCCGGGTTCGATCCCTGGCCAGGCTCGATTCCTGTCACATGGAGTTTGCATGTTCTCCCTGTGCTTGGTGGGTTTCCTCCGGGTACTCCGGTTTCCTCCCAAAGACATGTAGAATAGGCTAATTGGCGTTCCCAAATTGTCTGTAGTGTGTGATTGAGTGAGCATATGTGTGTGTGTCTGTACCCTGCGATGGACTGGCACCCTGCCATCTCCTGGGATAGGCTCCAGGCCCCCTGTGACCCTGAATACAGGATTAAGCGGTATAGATGATGGGTGAGTGATATTTGACACCTTTTTTGAAACCTAATAATAACTGAAATCACCCAAACAACCCAGATTGAAAGGTTTTCATATCCTTGAATGTTTGGCCAAATTATATACACACAGATTGACACACACACAGGTTTAAATGGCTATTAAAGGGACGTTTCCACCATCGTGACTCATTGTAATTGTAATTAGTGTCTGTGCATAAATAGTCAGTGAGTTTCTCAGCTCTTGAGGTGGTGCACTGACTTGGTGGAGACTTAGTAGAACTGCCAATGGACCTGGGTAATAAGGTAGTTGAATTTTTATAAAGTCGGAAAAGGATATAAAAAGATAAATCAACACCGGTGTTTAATACCAGTCAGTATTGTTCAAACTCTGATAAAGAGGTGGAAAATAAAAGGTTTAGTTGATACTAAACTACGATCAGGTAAACCAAGATAGATTTGACCCACTACTACTTCGAGGGAAATACTGGCACTCGATGAGGCTGTTTCAAGTGGTGTTGTTGAGCACAATAAGGAGGTACTTGTACACAAATGACCGTTATGCCCATGCTATAAAAAAGGCCCGCTTGCAGAACGTCAGACGGCACCTAGACATGCTTTACAGAGCCATTTGGAGTGATGAGACCGAAATTGAACTTCATGTTCACAGAGGAGTAACCAAGGCTACGGTCAAAAATACACCATCCCGATTGTAATGCATGGTGGTGGATCTCTTATATTGTTGGGCTGTGAGCTCTAGTGGTACAGAGAAGTTAGTCAAAATTGATGGCAAGATGAAGGCAGCATGTTAATAAAGAAAAGACTGGCAGACAGTTTGCATTCTACAGCACAAAAGCTGCGCAAGGGACAATTTTGGATGTTCCAACATGACAATGATCCAAAGCACAAGGCCAAGTTGACCCTCCGATGGCTACAGGAGAAAAAGTTAAAGGTTTTGGAGTGGCCATTACAGTCTGGAGGAACTGGAGGCATTTTGCCAAGAAGATTGGGTAGCTATACCACCGCAGAGAATTAAGGACCTCATGCACAATTATTACAAAAGACTGCATGCTATCATTAATGCTAAAGGGGGCAATACACGATATTAAGAACTAAAAGTAGGCAAACTTTTGAATGGATTATTTTCTCATTTCCTTTATTGTCATGTTTGTGCCATTCTGTTATGCCTTACATATGAGCCAGAGTCCTATAAGAATTCAAATAAATTTGTTTTGATACACACCTTGAAAGATACACACCGTGCAAATGTTCTCAAAGTATGCAAACTTTTGAGTCAACTGTGTCTAAAATTTGTTAAAATAAGACTAGATATAAGCTAAAAAATCTTATGTTTGGTTTGCTATAATCTTACATTAAGAAACTCTAGATACATTTGACAAGATTCAACATATTCTTGTTCTTTTAAAAAAACATCTTAGTCCACGTAAAAAAAAGTCAAAAGTCAAAGCATACCAAACCATGCGATATGACCCTAACCTCCCTAATAAGATGCCCAAAAAAGTTCATTGCACTCTGATTTCAAATACGGTATGTTAACATACAGTAACAAACGCCCTTTCTACATAAACAGTTTGATAGCAAAATGAGATAGCTCCATTTCTGCAGTTTTGGAAAAACCACTAAGATTGGTTAAGTCCTTGAGTCCATTACAGTATTGGTAGACCAAGCAAACACAAGAGCCTCCCTTACACAGTGGTTACAAGTTACGTAATGTTATTTTTCTGTCCGACCACAGCGCTTACACTACCGTACATACAATACGTGCTGTATAACATGGTGTTCAAGCAAGGATAAAGTCACACAACGTCCTATTTCACAGGAAGCAGCGAAGAGGTTACAGTAAGTGACGCACACCTGACGTTTGTTACTTCCAGGGTGACTGCAACAGCATGAAAAGGGTATAAGCGTCTGTTTTCTTGCCGTCAACATTTTTCAAAAAACCCTTTGAACACATTTAAAACACTCACGGCAGGAGAGCATCTTCACTTCACTGACCACCATGACAGAAAGAAGCAATGCTTGTCAAAAACCTTCTAAAATAGGCTTATATAATGGTTTTCAAATTAAACATTTGGTTATAGACAACTTTGTGTTGCAGCGAGTAATAATGGTGGTTATCGAGTTTTGCTGGCAAACTCTTCAAATACCTTTACCCTGGAAAGAGTTTTCCAAAAAGGTGCGGTGTGGGTGAATGAAACAGCAAAATGCACAATGAAACACTTGTTTTTAAAAAAAAATCCCATCCACAGAAATGGTAATTTAGTATATTGCCGTGGTGTAAGAGAACTAAAACACTTATGTAAATTCTGGTATAAAAAAATAAGTAAATAAATTTGGGGGTTATAACAATATCTTCGCTTCATTACAGCGCTCCGTCTTTAGGGATGTCACCTGCCACCTTTGTTTTCCCAAAAAAACAACAAAAAAAAACTTGACAGACAAAAACGCTGCAGGCCATCCCTTAGAGAGCTTTTTTTTTTAAGAATTGAGCTTTGTTTCTTATTGTCATGGCAACCAGTTCAGGATTTCCTGCATGATACAGTACTTATGCAATATAGATGTAGGAGGTATAGCTGTAAATCAGCCATATACAGAAAAAAAGGACAGTTCTTGGGAAAAACAGGACAGGTGGAGACCCTAGCTGTCTTTGATTACTTTTCTAGAACTAAACTAATCCAAGACGCTGATATGGTTTATTCCGTATACCGTTATACCGTATGTCTGATCTGTGTCTGGGACAGAAGCTAAGTGTAGAAGCAGTAGGATGACAGAGCTGATAGACGTTTCGCTCTTATAAAAGGGAGTGAGGCTATAAAAATCTATTGATCTAACGCTATCTTTAAGCTATATAAACGTTCTATGCTTCGCGGTTATCTGATATCTGATCTAAAACTGCTCCAGCTCTCAGACGGTAGCGAGCATCTTTCAGAGTTTTTTTTTTTCTTCCTTTCACGGCATTAAACGGCCGATTTCTAATATAACACATATATGTCACACACAGATGTCCTGAAAGTTCTCTCATAACCTTGTCTTTTCATAACTTCGCCAGAACAGAATTAATCACGGAAAGGAAAGGAACAAATGTAAGAAATTAGTCACCGATCCTGGAAATTAGCGCTAAACACTGTCTGACACTCACACACCGCCATCCGTGGTGCGTCATCTCCAAAAAAGTTCCATCCTCATATTCAAAAACTTCTACCCTCTGTACAGCTTATTAAAAACTACTTACGTTCCCTCTAACCAAAGTTTTAGCGGCTGACAGGAAGGAGATACTGCTCCTGAGGTAATTAGCAGATTTTTCACTTCTTTTTTTTTTACCTGGACTAAAATGCAGCAGACAACCAGCAACTCTCCGCAGAGTGCCAATTAGCATTCAAAAGCAAAGTGGTGAGACAGCGTTCACGATGATGCTCGCTCAACCATTTAACAATTTCCTGTAATATTTATAGAACAAAAATTCATGTATATAGTAAGCTTTTTTTTTTAAAGCTTACTTCAAATGTAGAGTGAAAATCTTTATCAAACGTTTTATGCTGGAGCTACATGAAGTGAATGTGAGTGGAGCATTTAGAGTGCGTGGCGATGTTACAAATATTATAACGAACGGAGCCTACTGTAGTTTAAGGCAACCAGTAAAATGAAGTGGAAGAGTTCAGCCTACTGTACAATTTTCCCATCTGGTGGCATCCGCGGAAAATATAATGTTTACGCTTTACAAAGCCTGTAAATCTAATTATTCATGTTGAACTGCATATAAACTGTCATTCTTTATGTCAGATTTAATGATCAAAAACATGACTGTGTTTTTATGTAAAAAGTAGTCGGGTACTTAGCTTGCTAACAAAAGAATCCAAAGTAAAACACCATGCAAATTTACTATTAAGTATTTGACTTGCTTCCTAGCTAGCTATATTAGCTACTAGAATTAATGCCAGATTAATCTGGCATTATCAAAGAAGCCAGGCAACCTTCATGCATGAGTTCATGTTTTTTTTTTTAAACTTGAGCTGAGATGGGATGTGTATCCTAAAGTTCTTCACCCGAGTGTGGTGGATTATCCATGTTCAAACACATGGGGAGCGAGAGCGCTGACTGTAATCTGTAGCATCAGAAGTTCCCTGTGCATAAAGACCTCTCACAACTTTTGATAAATCTTTTCTTCTAAACCAAAATGGACTATTTGTTCTATGCAATACTCTCTCTCTCTCTCGTATATATATACACCAGGGGCAGTTACACTTCAAATCGTATTTCCTGGCGCCATTCCAGACTCTCTAACTTTTTTATGGGTCAGTGTGCTTATGCAACACACACGCACACACACGCGCACACACACACACACACACACACACACTTCACAACCTCCCCTGAACCAGAAAAAAGGGAATTGTATTAAACAAAACAAGTGAAAAGATAATGGCATTCAACAGGACACGCCACACACACGCACGCACGCACGCACACACACACAGTACACACACACATACATTACACACACATACACAGACATACACAGACACAGACATACACAGACACACACATACACAGACATACACATACACAGACACACACACACACACACACACACACACACACACACACACACACACACACACACACACACATATACAGAGTACTGGGTTATTCTAGACCATGGCATTCATAGCTGAGTCTTTTTATTAGTCACTCTATAAAGGTGAGTCAGTGTGATGATACACTCCTACCTTCTGTCTGTTCACTTGAGTTATTTTGGGCCTTTTGTTGTCTCAATTAACCAAACAAACACCCACAAACACACACACATACTGTATACACACACAGACATGTGGACTTTATTGTTGTTATTATTATTATTATTATTATTATTTGAATAGTTTCTCCTACATATACTACTGTATAACTCAATTCCTACTACTAAATAAAATAAAAACCACAAAATGATGACCCTGTCTCCAGTTCACCTTCCTTAGACCTCACAGCGTCTCGCACATCCATACCCTTGTCCAAATTTCCTGCTTCCGACGCATCAGCGTTTCGAATAACTGTTTACTTGCTACCTAACAGATGCCACCACTTTGCAGATGCCACTGTAATGAAATCGTTCACGGCCTTCACTTCAGCAGGATAAAATCCCAGTCATGCTGTAGAAACAGGTCTGATCCCATCCTGGAAACTTAAACAAACTGCTGCTGACACCTTGGTGCCAGATACCACAACACCATCCATGCCTTGATGGTTCAGGGCTGTTTTGGGGGCACAAGGTTGACAGGCTGGTGGTTTTAATGTTGTGGCTGGGCCTGTTTTCCCAGTGGATTATGTATTCCCCGGGAGCACTATTCCGAGAGTTATTTGTTCCATAGTATCCTACTGTATATTCATCATGTCCAATACAGTCATGTCCGGTGTTCACAGGCTCCTATATTCCAAACGTTTTATATTTACAGGGATCTATATTTGCAATGTCCTTTTGAGCGCTGTATTTCCAGGCTCTTACAATCCCAGGGCCGTATATACCCAGAATCCTATATCGCCAGCATCCTGAAGTTCATGGGGTTTTATAGTTTCAGAGTATTAAATTCTCATGCTTTTATTTTCCTAGTGTCATATATTCTCAGAGACGAATATTCCCTATGGCCCCGTGTACCCAGTGTCCGATATCGCCAAAGTCGTTCCCCTATAGGTCTGATATTCCCAGGCCTTCATCTACGCAGGGCTCTAGGCCCTTGGAGTGCCAAGAGTGCTATGTTTTATTTATGCCCTTTTTTAAAAAAAATATGAACTAATTAAATCATTTGCAAGACCAAGTCAACTACATGCCTTTTAACAGGATTAAGAAACCTCTGTCGTCTCCTCGTGTTTAGAGGTTTCCTCTTTGGTGAACCCATCGCCCCTAGAAACACTCTGATTTTTTCTGATAAAGGTTCACTGTACTGAAGTCATTGCGGCTGTACAAATATAAAGAAAACTCAACATGGTTGCTATATTCCAGTGACATAGAACAAAGCGATTTTCTTCTCTTGGCAGACGGTTTAGCGTTTGATCAAATCCACTGTACAATACAGAAGTAATGATATTTATATTGACACTGTGCCATCTGTTTAGAGCGAGCTGATTAAATTCAGCTCCTCACTGATTTCGGAATGGATAATAAATCATCTGTACATTAAAAATGTATGTGTATTTACATAATGAAGTGGAAGAATCTTCAGTCCGGCTCAGCAGACTTGGAAGAAAAAAAAAAAAAAAAAAGGTGAGGTTTTAAAATGATAAAGAATGAAGAAAGAATGTCCAGACATTGAAAAGTCTTGAACTATTTCTGTTCAAAAGCATTAATTAAATTAATAAAAAGAGACTTTATATTATACATAATGTTCTGGTAAAAGGAGAGAGAGATAGAGAAAGCAGGATGATTAAGCACTGGATTAGCAGATCTCGTCTTTTTTTCATTCAGATTTAATTCTCTGTGCCTGGTTGTCCGTCAGTTCTAGTGAAGGAGGCGTGGCCTCTGTGTCTTAGTTGTAGTTAAGGAGGTGTGGCCTCTGTGTCTGTTCGTTCTACTTAAGGCAGCATGGTCTCTGTGTCTGTCGGTTTCAGTGATGAAGATATGGCCTCTTTGTCATTTCTAGATAAGGAGGCATGGCTTATATGTCCTCTGGTTCTAGTAGTAGGGCGTGGCCTCAGTGTCTGTCGGTTCTAGTGTCTGACAATTCTAGATTAGGAGGTGTGGCCTCTGCGTCTGTCACTTTTATTTAAGGATGCATGGCCTCTGTCTTTTGGTTCTAATCAAAGAGGTGTGGCCTCTGTGTCTGTCAGTTGTAGTGAAGGAGGCGTGGCCTCTGTGCCTGTCAGTTGTAGTGAAGGAGGTGTGGCCTCTGTCAGTTGTATTGAAGGAGGTGTGGCCTCTGTCAGTTGTAGTGAAGGAGGTGTGGCCTCCGTGTCTGTCCGTTCTAGTGAAGGAGGTGTGGCCTCTGTCAGTTGTAGTGAAGGAGGTGTGGCCTCCGTGTCTGTCAGTTGTAGTGAAGGAGGCGTGGCCTCTGTGTCTGTCAGTTCTAGTAATAAGGGTGTGTCCTCTTTAACGAGTGGAGTAAGAAATGCTGCAAATTAATAGAATGAACAAAAGAGGAATGAATAAACAGCTCTCTGAGAGAAACCTTAAACAGTCATGATCTGAAACATGATCATATTTGTGTGTAATGTATGTGTTTGTTTAATCGAGAGAGAGCAAGAGAGACACAGTAAATTCACACTACATCTGTCCCTTATCTCCACCCACACACTCTTTAACAACCTGTTGCATAGAAACAGGTGGTTAAGCGAAAGCACTGATTTCCTCATCAAGCATTGTGTGTGTGTGTGTGTGTGTGTGTGTTACGCAAGTGTGTAATATGTAATTGTTTCTTCATTAAGCACATCTGAGATTGAGTTTCAGTACTTGTATGAAGCCATATCATATATGTTCCCTAACATCTTTAAGCCTATATCCTTGAAATCTATAGAAAAATATTACTTTAATAAAAGGATGAAAAAAAAAAACCTTGTACAACAGGGTCGCAGCTATTGTACTGTTGAGACATTTCAAAATCATGTGCGAATTAAAGAGAATAACTACCAGATTAAATGCCATATTAGCTAGTTTTACCATTAAACAAGGAACTAATGAAAGTAGCATAAGCATTCATTTATTGTAATTGTTGTAGATAGATCTAAGTGAGTTTTTAGCTTGTCTTTTTAAAGCCTAATAACCTACAAGTCTACAGAAGGAGCATTTTAAAGTCTAAAATACACAGGAACGGATTAAATACTGATGTGATCACATTCATTTTTTCATTTAAGATAAGCCACGTTTTTCAGCGCAGACATTTATTTATTGCATTGGCTGTTTTCGTACGAGGTTCATCTTTGATTAAACGATTTAAATGGATTTATTGAATGCGTCGCCTCGTTAAATTAATGACATTAAATGTTGTTTCGGTAAGAAAGGGTATAATCACTTGTTAATGTCATGGTTGCCCCCTGGTGGCACGCAGCTGCAAACACTTTGGAGTTTTTGCATGTCTTCAGAACTGTGCTTTTAAGTTGAAGTTGTCGCTCAGGGTCTCATGGTTCACAGTATTGTGTAGGTGATTTCAGTTTGGTTTTGATCAGTTTTATTTAAGCACTAGGTTCTCATGCTTTAGTTTGCCTTGCATCTATTCGGTTACTTTTGATTCATCTCTGTTTGGGTTTCTGTTTATATCAAGGTTTTCTTTGTTGTTTGTTTTCAGTCTGCGACTATGCCATACTCACTGCCTCATTTCATGAGGTCATTATATACAGGTGAAAAAAAAATAGACTGAATATTAAATATTTTTTATAGAGATGCACTGTATACTTTTGATCTAATAATAATAAATATAAAAGAATAATAATAAAAATAAAAATCATGGTGAAAAATGAGCACTGTAAGGTTTTTTTTTTTTTTTTTACATAACCTGACTAGTAACATGGGGCACTGGTGGCTCAGTGGTAGGTGTATCGCCTGCCATGCAAAAGGCCTGGGTTCAATTCCCATTCAGTGCCCAAACCCCAGCCACTGGATGCAGTGCCGGTCCCAAATCCGGGTAAAATGGGAGGGTTGAATCAGGAGGGGCATCCGGCGTAAAACTTGTGCCAAGCCGACCCCTTGCCGGGAGCAGCCGAAAGACCACCAATCTGACTAGTAACATCTTTTTACATGGGTTATTTTTAACATGATGACATTAGACGAGAGAGGACAAGCTGAAAGCTCATTCTGCGAGAGAGAGAGAGAGAGAGAGAGAGAGAGAGAGAGAGAGACAGGACAGATGGTGTTCAGAGAAAGTCCTCTCCACACCTCATGTTTCTCTAATCTGGTCCTTGGGGGATGCTAAATTATCTGGCAACCATCTTAACTTCCCCAAGTTTATATGTTTCCCTTTCACATTTTGTGCAAGCTTGTTGTTTGGCTCGTGTCCTCTGGGGGCTTTTACTGACGACTTAAAAGCAAGAAGTTCCTTACTCGACAAAAGTGACACCTCCTGGGGTTCTGCGTTAATGACGCCATGCTTTGAGTCGAGACGCTAAAGCTAATCAATTTTTCTTTTCCCAAAGGCAACGCTGCATTGTAAACACCATAAAACCATTTGGAACAGGCTTTGGGGTGATTCTGAAAAAAAAAAAAAAAAAAATTAATAAATAACAATCAAGTTGCTTGCTCTTGTCCTTCTCATATGTAAGCAACTTTTTTGAGAGAGGCAAAACTGGGCCGTGGGTTTAATTGGTGAGAATATGATCCATACACCACATGCCTCCTGCTCTCCATGTTACAGATTACTCTCCTGGGCAAGTGCCGGGGCTTGACCTTCATCCCGTTCCATTAAGTTCCTGAACTGTAATCCACATCTCTGCAGATACATATCGATCCATGCCACCTTTAATTGCTGTGGTGAAATTTCCTCCTGAGAGAAAAGTGCAGGTTTATTATGAAGCATGGTGTGGTATTGACATTCTAAAGCATCCAATACACTTTCTGTTCATTAGGATTCATAGCAAGAGGAGTCGCAGCAGCCGTATGTCAACCTAATAAATTGGGACGTCGGGATATCAAAACTGGGAGATTTACAGTAAGCGATAACCTGGTCATATATTAAACAAAATGTAGTTGAGCAGCCAAGCCTTGTTTGAGAACTTCATGAGAGCAAGTAAGGCAAACGATGCTGTTCTTCCAGCTTCTCTAATCCACAAAATTCAGCTTAGCTCAGAATGCCCATTCTGACACAACCGTCCTATTTTGTCCAGACTCAGACTCAGATTCAACAATGAGCATGCCCCGGGCATTCGCGGGAATCATACCCAGGCTATTCACATATCTGGTAAGAAACGTACCAATGAGCCACCAACGGCAATTCAATAACTGCACACATGTTTCAATGCCTAAACATGTAACTTTATATAAACTTTTTTTATTTTTATTAATGTGGATGAGTTGCACATCTAGCACTTCAGATGACAAATACTCCCCTCTGTGTATGTACTGTACCGTACCAGTTAAAATTTCCACACACCTTCTAATTCCATGGTGTTTCCTGATTTTTTCTTTCTTTCTACACTGTGAAACAATCCTGAAGGCATACATTTGCTACTTACTGTATGCTCTGCCTCTCTCTAATTTGAGGTGCTGTTTGTTAATTGGCGATTTCTGAGGCTGGTAACTCTAAATGAACGTCTCCTCTGTAACAGAGGTAAGTTTTGGTCTTGCTTCACGAGAGCCAGTTTCATCATGGTGCTTGAAGGGTTTTAAATATGCACTTGGCAATGCTTTTCTTTGCAAGAACTGTTCCAGAACAGCTGACCTCCACGCCTTAAAATAACAACAGACTGCTGTTGCTGTTACTTAATTACCTAATGCCATATGTGTTATTTTGTTTCAGTTTTGAAAAAAATCCAGTGTTGTTCCAGAAGGTAGAAAATGAAACTTTTGACTGGCAGTGAACAGTATATGTAGTATCATTTCAGGGGCGGTTTCTTACTGGGTCAGGTTTCTGAGAAGTTGATGGTGAAGCAGCTTGCCAACAGTGGCAGCTCAACACCAGGGACCAGGGATCAGCAGGCCACCACCTTAACAACCTCAGCTACCCCCGCCACTAATTTCAAATGAACAAATACTTCCCAAGACTGAATGATAATCAACTTCATTCATTCATTCATCCTCAGTACCCGCCTGGTCAGGGTTGCACCATGTATAGTTTCGGTCCTAATTTTTCGTCCACATGAAAACAAAAAAACATACGGTATAAGCATGCCAGATGACTAGGTGGCAATATAACTCTTATTGTAAAAAAAAACCAAAAGAGTAAAACTCTACATAATTATCAGACACGTCCAGAGGCAACAAGTTTCTTTATATGTACTCTAAGACCAATTAATTCTTTGTTTTCTATCGCTACAATAGATGCTAGCTAGCTCGTTCACACCCCAGATTGATAAAGACATTTGTGGACGCTTGACGATTGTCACTTCTGTGATCCACTGAATTTATTACCCAGTTTAATTGCTTAAAGTGGCATTTTTTAAACTCGTCTTGGCTTTAGTAGGTTCTGTCTACGCTTTTTTTTTTTTTTTTCAAAAACAATTCTTAAAGACAGACAATTTTCTTTCTTTAATGCTTATTTCAGACATTGATATTTTATACATACTGTACAATCAGCTCCTACAATTCTTAGTGAGGCTGGGTACAGTAATAATCTTGGAAATATTCGGGGTGCCAATATTTGTTTGTTTCGAATTTACTCCAGTAAAAAGTTGACACTGTGTCGTAATGCCACTGTGAGATTCATGGAATTAATTAATAACCTAATTTGTAACCCACCTTTACCAAGGATGCCAGTAATTTCAGAGCCGCCATTACACGATTGTGTCAACAAATATACATTAATTAGGAGTACTTCTATTTGAAGGGCTACACGATGAACGGCACTTCACCTTCACTCGAGCGTGGGTTCAGTGGTACAGTGGACTCCATAACTCTACAGTCCGAAGTCATTACTAATATTGAAAGTCGTATTATTTGTGACGAGAGCTGTGAAACCCGTGTTGCGTCAGCGTCCTTGCCTTGTCCACGACGACTCTGTGACTTTGGTGACGGCGCAGTGTGTTTAACTGTCTCTGGTAATTACACACAGCATCTGCTTGTCCTCTGTAAAGGTTGATTAAAGCCACAGTGATGTCATTTCCTCCTTTATTTGCATCCCTGAAAGCACACGCCGCGGGAAACGCAGTGGCTTCACGTCCCGCTCTTTTTCTCCAAAGCACCGCTTTCATCTTTTGTAAGATTTATGTACAGTGATAATCAGCGACTGGATTAAACCCATGACACGATGTTTTGTTCCTTTGTTTTTTTTTTTTTGCACACCAAATATTAGATATCACATACAGATGGAGAATAAAAGAATAACGGTGCATGCTTTAGCTGTTTTGCTCACTCAGATGATTGAATCAGTCAAGTGCACTTCCTACAAAGTGGCCTGATCTCTGAGGAGATGCGCACAAGCCCGATGACGCTAAACAGAGGGGACTCGGGACAAAGCGGCGTGACGATCTCGTTACGCCGAATTAATGTTGTTTTTGCTCGAATTAACAGCGGATACATAAAACATGCCGCAGCGCTCCCTCGCTTTACGCTCAATTTATTAGACTTTAATCGCTAATCATGTTTTGTTTGTCAGATCTTCTGCGTGCTACGTTCGATCAACAGACGTTCAAGGCTTTAATTGATGTCTGAGGGAGGGATCAGAAATCTGATGCCTCGTCTTAGATTGGAAATTGGAATTGTTATTCTTGTTAACGTTGCTTGTAAAGTGGTTAAGGTTAAGTAGAGGGGCGGAGTTAGCATAAGAAGTTCTATGAATACCAATGAAGTTTATGTTTTTTTTTTTTTAGTTGTAAGTCCAGCATTGTATTATAATTTACATCCTGTTTTTAAAAAACAATTATTTGGCAAACTAACACAAGATAACGGATAAAAAAAAATCATTACCTCAATGTTGTGTAAGTCAACATTAATGATAAAAGGACTTTGCTTACACCTCATCGTATGCACTTTTATTTATATATAAAAATAATATACACGCATAGAACAAAGACCAACCATTTACGCTCGCAAAATTTCTTATGATCAAAATAGAGAAAACAAAAAAGCTAAGCTCATCGTTAGCCGCAGGCAACTCAATGCTCTCAACTTCACATTTAACGTACATAGAGTTATTTTTACCCGTAGTGGTCAAACATGGAAATTGCAATAAGGACTGGAGTGAAGGGGCAGGAGAAAGGCGCTGCCTTGTGCACATGGAGGAAGGGTAGCAGGGGATGGCAGTGTTAAGGATGGGGTTGCCAGATTGGGGTAGTTTTACAACTACCCCCATTTGCCAGATTTTGTTTTAAAGCAAATAATCGAAAAAATAACATTTGGAAAAGAAATGTAATAGGACTTCGTTATTATCAAGTTGGATTCGAACGATGTATCTGGAACACGCCTTTTCACTTTATTTATAGTTGAGCTGCAAATCTGCATTTATGAACCTTTTCTACATCCTGTTGAATCATCTTGTTTGGTTTGGCTTAGGATAAACATTTACGCACCGTTTTAAGAGATCTTATAAATGAGGCCTAAAACCAGGAAGGAGAAAGAAGGATTAAGGAGGGGACAATGTCCAGAGGTGCTGAATTTACACCACTGTGGCTCTGACCAGGCACTTACTCAGGATGAATAAATAATCCCTCTTGTTTTTCCCTTAGTTCCTTGTTACACATCACAAATCTTAACCAGATGCCACGGGGGGGAAAAAAACTAACAAAAAAAAAACATCTGTTCAGTCTGTTTATATTAGGTTTCATTTCTAATCAACGTTCTTTTTGTTTCTTATCCAAAGCTATCCTTGTCATTTATGTTATATATGAGACAGTAAAGTGTGCTTAAATAAATGAACCCCTAGAGGGCGTGTCACTCTACGTAATCACAC
The DNA here is from genome assembly GCA_030347435.1 of Clarias fuscus. Classification (NCBI taxonomy): domain Eukaryota; kingdom Metazoa; phylum Chordata; class Actinopteri; order Siluriformes; family Clariidae; genus Clarias; species Clarias fuscus. The sequence continues at coordinate 25,031,696 of CM059216.1, forward strand.
GACATCAGTTCAGTATCACTGACAGGTTGCATGGCAGATCTATAGTCTGAGATAAACGATAATTCAGTCTTGCATGCACACACACAGGCCACGCCTCCTTCGATGAAACCGGAACACACAGAGACCACTCCTCCTTCGCTGAGACTGACACACAGAGGCCACACCTCCTTTAGAATATACGCTGTAAACCACAGGTGTAAATTTCGACATTACCCAAAAAGAACATAACTTTTATGCATACTTATGTTTACTTTGTTGCGTTCATTACAGCTGTCAGCTACTAAAATGCTTTTCACTTTAATCAAATATAATGGAACAAACACACTCTCGCTGCTTACACTGATGAGATTTTTGCCTTTTTCCATTTTGCTTTTGCGTTATTCTACTCCTTTCTCTCTGCCTGCGTGTCACATGCTGTTTTTAATCGTTCTGCTGTGAATCACTTTCATTTTCACCACAACAAAAAAACACAATAAAAGTTTTTGTTGTTGTGGTGGTTATTGTTACTACTGAACACTACACTCGAGGCTCAAAGCTTAAGACCAGCCTGACATAAAGAGCCTCAGGTAACACACACTGACTACCACATGTGCTGCGTGTATACCATGATACACACACACACACACACACACACACACACACACACACACACACACACACACACACACACACACACACACACTCTAGTGGACTGTTAAATCAGCATGCCTGTGGTTTGTTAATCGCCTGATAGCAAAGTGGTGAAGGCATGCATGCAGCGATCACTCAGCGTGGGAGAACACACACACACACACACACACACACACACACACACACACACACAAATCAACCAGTGTGGGAGGATGCAGTTGCATCACTCAAACACACACACATATGCATGTGATGGGATCAAAAAGCGTGGGAGCATACAGAGTCTCTCTCTCTCTCTCTCTCTCTCTGTCTTACACACACACGGGGACACACACACACACACACACACAGCCTGAAGAAAGAGGCCCTATAAATGGAATTTTTGAGTTTTTTTCTTTTTTATATAATTTTGTTTTTTTTATTTTATTTTGTAATTTTGTTTTTCAAGAAGGTGTGGCCATCGTACAGTATGTGCGTGTGAATGTGTGTGTGTGTGTGTGTGTGTGTGTGTGTGTGTGAGTCTCCGTGAAATAGGCGTGGCCTCTCTGTGTCAGTGAAGGAGGGAGGGTCTCTACAATATGTCCATCGTTTTTACTGAATAGACATTTATGTAACTCACCAAACACACACACTCACTATCTAAAGCAGTTATTGTTAATGCAATTATCACAGATCAGGAGTTTGATATATTATGTTTAACAGAAACCTGGATTAAACAGGACGAGTATGTAGCTCTAAATGAAGCTAGTCCTCCTGGATACAGCTACATACACCAGCCTCGGCTAACTGGTAGAGGAGGAGGAGTCACAGTTATTTATAACGATAATCTGTCTCTCGTACAAAAACACAGTTTTAAATCTAATGCATTTGAAGTTCTCTATAGTAACATAAAGTCAGCTCAGTCGATCCCGCTAATCATCATTTACAGACCCCCAGGGCCGTACTCGGAGTTTCTCTGTGAATTTGCAGATTTCCTCTCAAACCTTGTTGTTTCTGTAGACAAAGCGTTAATTGCTGGAGACTTTAATATTCATTTTGAGAATCCAGAAGACCCTCTGAGAACAGCGTTCTTGTCCATACTGGACTCAGTAGGAGTAAATCAGTGTGTAGTAGGACCCACTCATAAAGCAGGTCACACTTTAGATTTAATATTATCCTTCGGATTAAGTATAGGAAATATAATCACAATTCCACAGTCTAAAGTTATCTCAGATCACTACCTTGTCTCGATTAAAGCGTGTTATAGTAATAATGTATGCACAGCACCGCGCTTCCACCTTAAACGTACATTTACATCAAATACCGCACAGAGCTTTATCAATAATCTTCCAGAGTTATCAACTTTGATTGGATCGCCATCTGACTTCACAGAACTCGAACAGGCGAATGAATATCTAGAGTCAGCACTTCGTTATAGCTTAGATAATGTAGCTCCAGTTAAAAGGAAAATGATTAGAGATAAGAAACTCGCTCCTTGGTATAATGGCCACACACGTGCTTTAAAACCAACCGCTCGAAAATTTGAACGTAAATGGCGCCAAACTAAATTGTTAGTATTCAAAATAGCTTGGAAGGAGAGCATCCTGAACTATAAAAAAGCTCTCAGTGATGCTAGATCAACGTAAAACAACCCAAGATTTTTATTCAATACCATAGCTAAATTAACTAAAAACAAAACCACAGCAGAAATCTCCACAACAACATCATGCAGCAGTGAGGATTTCATGAACTTTTTCAATAACAAAATCATAAATATTAGGCAAAAAAATTCAGGCTTTGAAACCAGACAATTTAAATAATTCAGATGAACTAACCACATCACATCAGAACTTAGAATACTTTACTCCCCTTGAAGCGAGGGAACTAATTTCACTCATCTCTTCTTCAAAATCGTCAACCTGTATATTAGATCCTGTACCGACACATTTTCTCAAACAGATAGTACCAGCAATAATAGAAACCCTGTTGAAAGTAATTAACTGTTCACTCAGTAGTGGGTATGTCCCCAAATCCTTTAAATTAGCCGTTATTAAACCGCTAATCAAGAAACCTGACCTTGACCCCAGTCAGCTTTCTAATTACAGGCCGATATCAAACCTTCCCTTTATCTCCAAGATTCTGGAAAAGGTAGTATCACAGCAGCTATGTTCACATCTACACAGAAATAGCATAAATGAACTGTATCAGTCAGGATTTAGGCCGCATCACAGCACAGAGACAGCACTTGTTAAAGTAGTAAACGACCTCCTATTGACCTCTGATCAGGGTTGCGTCACTATATTTGTGTTACTGGACCTCAGTGCAGCTTTTGACACCATTGATCATAGTATTCTCCTTCACAGATTAGAAAAGGTAGTAGGAATTAAGGGAACTGCCCTCTTGATATCAGTTTGTAGATTTAGATGGTGACCATTGCTCATGTTCTCAAGTGGAGTTTGGTGTTCCACAGGGTTCAGTTTTAGGCCCACTGCTTTTCTCCCTTTACATGCTTCCTCTGGGCAACATAATTCGTAAACATGGTATTAGTTTTCATTGTTATGCTGATGACACACAATTATATGTCTCAGCAAAACCAGATGAGAAAAACCAGTTTGCTAAAATTGAGCAGTGTGTGCAGGACATAAGAGATTGGATGTTAATTAATTTTCTTCTGCTTAATCCTGATAAGACAGAAGTTCTGGTCATAGGACCACAAGTAGCTAGAAGTAAGCTTTCTGATCACACTGTAACTTTAGATGGCCTTTCTGTTCCATCAAATGCAACAGTAAAAGACCTTGGTGTGATTATAGATTCCAGCCTTTCGTTTGAAGCACATGTAGATAATATCACCAGGATAGCTTTCTTTCACCTTAGAAATATTGGCAAGATTAGAAACATATTGTCACTAAATGATGCAGAAAAACTAGTTCATGCTTTTATCACGTCTAGGTTGGACTATTGTAACGCCTTACTGTCTGGTTGTTCAACTAGGTGTATAAACAAGCTTCAGTTAGTACAGAATGCAGCAGCGAGAGTCCTCACTAAAACCAGAAGATACGAGCACATCTCCCCTATCTTATCTACACTACATTGGCTCCCTGTGAAATTTCGCATCGATTTTAAGATACTACTTTTGACATTTAAAGCACTAAATGGTCTCGCGCCACAGTATTTGAGTGAACTGTTAGTGTCTTACGATCCGCCACGCCTACTTCCATCAAAGAATGCAGGCTGCCTGTCAGTACCACGTATTATTAAAACTACAGCAGGGGGCAGATCTTTTTCTTACAAAGCCCCAAAGTTATGGAATAGTCTTCCTATTAATGTTCGGGACTCAGACACAGTTTCAGTGTTTAAGTCCAGGCTAAAAACTTATTTATTTAGCCAAGCATTTTTGTAAATAGATTAACCTTAGGTAAAGGAGCAGATCTGGGGGACTCATGGACGTAGAGTATTCGGGTGAACTGGTATGTTTATATGCTGTCTTCCCCACTCTCATTGATCACTCAGATTTGTTGACGGTGAGGTGATTGGTTGCTTTACATCACAGGGAGCCCTCATGTCTGTGTTTCCTTCTGGCTCTCCCTTTTAGTTATGCTGTTATAGTTAGTCCTGCCAGAGTCCCTGCGTGAGCAACTACCGATAAGTCTAAGTCTGGGCTTCAATCTGCAGGAAAGCACAACTGCACTACTAATACATACTGTACACACATACAGGCAAACATATAGAGAAGAAACGAAATGACATTAAATCAAATAAAATGAGAGCGTTAGTACTGGTACAGTAATAATCTTGGAACCTGTGCAGATCACCTGTCCCACGACTCCACTCCTATAGAAGAAAACTCTTATCTCTCTGCTCAGGCTTTTTCTCTCTCTCGTGTAATCACTGAAACTGGTCTCCAGTCCACAACTCCGCCATTATTAACAAACTCCACCAGTCTCCCTCGGCTGCACTTTCAACTTCTGCTGATCAAACGAATGCTTTTCTTAGCCTCCTCCAAGATAAAATCAGCAAAATACCCCAGTGCCGCAATGCCCTGTAACTGTTCCATTAACAAAAAGCCAATACCTCTGGCGCTATTAAAAAACAAACAAACAAACAAAAAATTATGTTCATATTAATGCGCTCATTCTCATGTATTATCATTTCTATGATAACAGCATATTCAAGGGATCTGTACAGCACCACTAATTAAATGACAAACTTTTATGTGAAACCATTTAACATTTAATAAATGAGTCGCCATAAAGCAACATCTCTACCATTTGGAAGAGGCATAATGTAGAGTGGGGCGCATTGGTAGTTCTGCGGTAGGTTTCTTACCCACCCAATTCCCACCTAATGTCCAAACCCCAGCCACTGGATTCAGTGTCAGTCCCTAGTCCGGATAAAATGGGAGGGTTGCATCAGGAAGGGTATCCGGTGTGAAACTCGTGCCACGTTGTGTGCGGATTGGATGTTTCGCTGTGGCAAACCCTTGATGGGAGTAGCCGACGGAAAGTTATATAGTGGGGTGTCTCCAAGAAAAGAAAAATAAAATGGAATTTTTTTCCTGCAACTACACTCCATCTCTATAAGTAAGATCACCACACCATTTGTTAAAAGAGGTTGACAGTGGAGACGAAATGATTTGGTGACATAATTTCCAATATATTGTACTGTATATAAGATCTCTTGCCTGTTTTATGAACGTAGCTTCATGAAACTCTATAAAAATGGGCAGTGGTAGGTCAGTGAAGTTGCTGATGTTGGGCCCTTGAGCAAGGTCCTTAATCCTGTACGCTTCAGAGTCTAATAACGCTCGGATATGTGAAAAATGAAGAATTTACCTGTGTGGTAATGATTATGTGACATAGGCTTCTTCTTCTTCTAAAAGTTAATTGACTCGTTATATAAAACATTTCTGAAATGACATGAAACGTCCTGGACTTCCTGAAATGGCTCTGTAATTGTTACACTTGCCCATTTTGTGTTTTAGTTCTTATCAAACTCACACACATCATTGCATTGCCTGTAGCAAATACAAGTCTGCCATGGCTCACATTCCTCAGGGATCAATCCTCAGTCCCCTGAGATTTTAGAGTTGCACACTAACCCGAAGTCTCATCATTCCTGTCACCAGCTCATATCAAGGCAGAATCTACCACATCATGTGTTCACATCCAGAACTGAGAGACAAGAGTGCAAAACTGTGCTATCTTAGGGGACGGGGCAAATCTATCTCTGTCCGGTCAATGAAACCCCTGGAGTCTGTCCTCTATGAAAGGATGTGATTAGCTAATTTGTTAATAATTTGACGGGGCATTGCACATGATCTCACACATTTTTTAATCAGCCCTAATCAGGACATCCTGCAATCACCTTATTTTAATAAGCACTCCTATTCATTTCATAACAATTGTTTTGGAAAAAGCTTGTTTATGAAAACGGACATTTGCAGACATCTGCAAATCTATGACCTGAGGAAGAGTGAATTCAATTCAATTCAATTCAATTTTATTTCTATAGCGCTTTTAACCATGGTCATTGTCTCAAAGCAGCTTCACAGAAATGAAAAGAAAATGAAAAGAAGACTTATGGAAATGTATATATGAAGATGAAACCATATGATCTAGAGTGCTTCAGCTTGCTTCTCTGCTATAGGTAAAGCTCTGATGATAAATACAGTGTGGATTATAAAATGTTACCCAGAAATTCTGTTAGATTTCTGTATGGCGAGTCATGGTTAAAGAGAAATGACCGTCAACAGAATTTTCATGTTTTTTATTGTAGTCGGCAACTTAAAAAAACAAAAACAAGGTGGTATTAGTTGTTAAATTACTTAAAGGTGGATCAGCATGGTTTGCAGGTGCATCAGCTCTATTTATGATGAATGAAATACAAAAAGGCAGTTGAGCTGTCACTACTAACTTTTGTGTGGAGCAAATCTGGCTAGATCCAACACTAAAAAGTTAATTCTAATAAGGTTACATCAGCAGATAACCCTAAACTACGAAATAGTGCACTCTAATACAATAGATAGTACATCCCACCTGAGCACTAAACTACTAAATAGTGCATTCTAGTACAATAGATAGTACATCCCACCCTGAGTACTAAACTACTAAATAGTGCATTCTAGTACAATAGATAGTACATCCCACCCTGAGTATGAAACTACTAAATAGATACTACATCCCACCAAATAGTGTGCTCTAATACAATAGATACTAAATCCCACCTGTGCACTAAACTACCAAATAGTGCGCTCCAATACAATAGATACTAAATCCCACCCTGTGCACTAAACTACCAAATAGTGCGCTCTAATACAATAGATACTAAATCCCACCCTGACCACTAAACTACCAAATAGTACGCTCTAATACAATAGATACTACATCCCACCAAATAGTGCGCTCTAATACAATAGATACTAAATCCCACCTGCGCACTAAACTACCAAATAGTGCGCTCTAATACAATAGATACTAAATCCCACCTGCGCACTAAACTACCAAATAGTGCGCTCCAATACAATAAATACTAAATCCCACCTGCGCACTAAACTACCAAAAAGTGCGCTCTAATACAATAGATACTAAATCCCACCTTGTGCACTAAACTACCAAATAGTGCGCTCTAATACAATAGATACTAAATCCCACCTTGTGCACTAAACTACCAAATAGTGTGCTCTAATACAATAGATACTAAATCCCACCTGTGCACTAAACTACCAAATAGTGCGCTCCAATACAATAGATACTAAATCCCACCCTGTGCACTAAACTACCAAATAGTGCGCTCTAATACAATAGATACTAAATCCCACCCTGACCACTAAACTACCAAATAGTACGCTCTAATACAATAGATACTACATCCCACCAAATAGTGCGCTCTAATACAATAGATACTAAATCCCACCTGCGCACTAAACTACCAAATAGTGCGCTCCAATACAATAAATACTAAATCCCACCTGCGCACTAAACTACCAAATAGTGCGCTCTAATACAATAGATACTAAATCCCACCTTGTGCACTAAACTACCAAATAGTGCGCTCTAATACAATAGATACTAAATCCCACCTGCGCACTAAACTACCAAATAGTGCGCTCCAATACAATAAATACTAAATCCCACCTGCGCACTAAACTACCAAATAGTGCGCTCTAATACAATAGATACTAAATCCCTCCGTGACCACTAAACTACCAAATAGTGCGCTCTAATACAATAGATACTAAATCCCTCCGTGACCACTAAACTACCAAATAGTGCACTCTAATACAATAGATACTACATCCCACCAAATAGTGCGCTCTAATACAATAGATACTAAATCCCACCTGCGCACTAAACTACCAAATGGTGCGCTCCAATACAATAGATACTAGATCCCACCTGCGCACTAAACTACCAAATTGTGCGCTCTAATACAATAGATACTAGATCCCACCTGCGCACTAAACTACCAAATAGTGCGCTCTAATACAATAGATACTAAATCCCACCTGCGCACTAAACTACCAAATAGTGCGCTCTAATACAATAGATACTAGATCCCACCTGCGCACTAAACTACCAAATGGTGCGCTCCAATACAATAGATACTAGATCCCACCTGCGCACTAAACTACCAAATTGTGCGCTCTAATACAATAGATACTAGATCCCACCTGCGCACTAAACTACCAAATAGTGCGCTCTAATACAATAGATACTAAATCCCACCTGCGCACTAAACTACCAAATAGTGCGCTCTAATACAATAGATACTAAATCCCACCTGCGCACTAAACTACCAAATAGTGCGCTCCAATACAATAGATACTAAATCCCACCTTGTGCACTAAACTACCAAATAGTGCGCTCTAATACAATAGATACTAGATCCCACCTGCGCACTAAACTACCAAATAGTGCGCTCTAATACAATAGATACTAGATCCCACCTGCGCACTAAACTACCAAATAGTGCGCTCTAATACAATAGATACTAAATCCCACCTGCGCACTAAACTACCAAATAGTGCGCTCCAATACAATAGATACTACATCCACGGCTAAATTACACCCTGAGCACTAAACTACTAAAAGTGTGCAGTTTTACAATAGATACTCCAATACTCCAATACAATAGATATATAAACAGTGCACACAACATGCAGAATAAGGGAGGCCGAAACATTGAAGTAGCATGAGGAGGAGCAGCAAGTTGCCCGCACACTCCATTCGCAGGTAGCACATAGGCGTCAGGATCTGCATGCGGGCAGAGACACGGGTCACCTACCAGTAGATACTAAATCCATGGCTATATCGCACCCTGTGCACTAAACTACTAAATAGTGTACTTTAAAAGATACTAAATCCATGGGTAATTCCCACCCTGGACATCATAAACCATCATAAAGTTAAAGTTCACTACAGGACAGTTCCATGCGCTCTCACGACCAGTTCACGAATGTGGGGAAAGGGGCGTTAATAGATGTTCTACATCATACTTGTCTAAGTGGCACTTAATGACACAGACTGTGAGATGAGAGTGGATTTCAGTGTAGCTCTGAGTCAGATCAATACTTCTTCCTCATGTCCATTTTCTTAATGAACGAGTGTTGGGAGTAATGGAGATACACCTCAAACACCATCGGCAAGAGACGCCTCTCTGTTCACAGACCAGTGGCTTCATTAGTGTTCATTAATGCTGTAAAAGGAGGCAGGCATGTTACTGTGTGTGTATGTGTGTGTGTTACATAAAGATGCAAACAAACTGGGCAATGAGAGGAATTCTGGAGTGTAGAAAGTTAACAATGAGTGAGAGTAAAGGAACAAATGAGTGTAGCATTAAAACAAGTACATGAGTCTTGAAATTTGGGCATCATTGAAAGATTAATAAAAGACATGAGAGAAGGAGGGGGGAGGGGGATGTCGAGAGGCAGAGTAATAAATAGATACAAGAGAAGACTGGAGGAAAGACAGACAAGCGCAGGGAAACATGAGCCAGAAGAAAAAGAAAGAAAGAGAGAAAGAAAGAAAGAAAGATTTAAGGCATAAGAAAGATGAAGACCACAGAGAGTGGGAAACTGGTGTTGGTGGTGTAGGTGGTAAAAACTATTTATAGCAGAACTGTGTGTGTGTGTGTGTGTGTGTGTGTGTGTGTGTGTGTGTGTGTGTGTGTGTGTGTGTGTGTGTGTGTGTGTGTGTGTGTTTGAGCTACAGATAATGGCCTTCCTAGAGCTCATCATTCTACACGACAATAAACTGCAACGAATAAGAGAAAGAGAGAGAGAGAATAATAGACAAAAAAAGAGAAAAAGAAAGAAAGAAAGAGTAGGGGAATAATCGAGAGAGAGAAAAAAGTGAAAATGGGAGAAGGAGAGAGAAATAGAGAGAGGGAGAGAAAGAGAGAGAGAAAATGGTGGAATTAATATTATATGATCTTCACTACTACATAAAACCCCTGTGATTCCCAAATCACTGCTGAACATCTTCCAGCTCCAGGAGATAAGCAGCTTCTCTCTCTCTCTTACACACACACACACACGCACACACACAAGACAATAAAAACTCTAGAGGAGATTTCTTTTCATCCTGTTCATATCCGCTAAGAGCTAATAATCTGTCACTGCCATCAGACTGAAATTAAAGAAGTGAAGGAAACGAAAAGAAAAGAAATATATTTTTCCTCACTTTTCTCCTTTGCCTTATATTTGAACTTCATAAGCTCCTCCTGATACCCTCAGCTCCATAAGTCCCTCCTCTTCATATATAAATTCCACAGGCTCCTCCACCTCCTGATAACCTCAACATCCTCCTAATATTTGAACTCCACAAGCTCCTCCTCCTAATATTTGAACTTCACAAGGCTCTCCACCTAATATTTTAACTCCATAAGCTCCTCCTCCTGATATCCTCAACTATACATGCTCCTCCTTAGATTTGAAGTTCAATCTTCTCCTCGTGATATCTGAACTTCAAAAGCTCGTCCGCATGTTATTTTAACTGCACTAAGCTCCTCCTCCTTAAATTTGTGCTCCACTAAGCTCCTCCTTTGATTTGAACTTCACAAGCTCATCCTCCTCATATTTGAATTCCACAAGCTCCTCCTTCTCCTGATATCCTCAACTCCAAAGCTCCTCCTTCCAACGTTTGACTTTCACACAGTCCTTCTTCTGATGTTTGAACTCCACAAGCTCCAGAGATATTCTGGCAGTCCAAGCACTCATAAAAAACCCTTCACTAAAAGAGATAAAGTAATGTAACAGCTTTTAAGACGCTGGGCAAATTTAATCAAGGATAAAAGGCTGTAATAAACTCAGTACCCGAACTCAAGGCTACACACAATAGAGCGTCGGCTCGTTCAGGCATAACTAATCGACCCCTGAAAACACAATGCTGGCGCACAAAGGACGAAATGAAGGTCGAGTCGATGGCCTCACCATGTCTGAGCATAATAAATCATATCAGGATAAAGGAATTCCGTTCTGCGCTACCGAATTCAATCACACGGCTTGGCCGCTGTGGAGAAGGAGAGGATTACGGCTAATGATTGTAGTTTCAGACTACATTTCCCATGATTGCCTTTGGCGTGAAGCCAGAGTAATGCTGAAATCAGCTGCAGAAGGAATGCAATTTATCATCGTACTCACCATAACGTCTGACTGCAGCATGGTGTGTAGTATTAATCCCTATTGCATCATGGTTAACGGCCTGGGATCGTCAAGAACCACAGTGACACACACTCATACACTAACCATGTGTGACATGCTCTGAAAGCCGAATAAAAATGAATAGCTCCATTTCAGGGACTTTTTAAAAATTATTGTTTTTAAAAAGTCCCTGAAAGAGAGAGAGAGGGATGTGGAATGAATGACTAAATAAAAACTATTTTTGACTTTCAAGGCTCCTGTGTCATTTGCATCCACACAGGATCTGCACTGATGCTGAAGCGAGGCCGTCGTCTAACGAGCAATCTACTTTACACACAAATACACTGCAAGCTTCACTGGCTCTTTTAAGGGCAAACTGAGGGACACACGCATTATTATGTCCATTTACAGGATAACACACTCATCACCTGTGGGCTCATTCATCAAAAACCAGGCTTCGTTAGCTGGCAAGAGCTGAGACACACACACATACACACACACAGCTGAAACACGATCAGGATGTTGTCCTAATCGCTTTAAAACCTTGATTTTCTTTAAACAAATTGCATCCTTTTCGATGAAACGCCACAAAAACAATATCCTAAAAGTCTTCATATCATCTCCTAAATCCAAACCCCAATGATCAGTACATCTGCTGCTTCTATCCTCCACAAAACTCATTAACATTCTTAGCTTTAACTGTTATCACATACCTCGCATATGAATGTGACACTGACCTAATAAAAAGGACACTGTTCCCTTTTCCACTTTTTACATTTTGGAGGTTCTGGCTTATTCAGGGTGGGTGGAGCTACAATTGATAAATTCACTCATTCCGACTAATTATTTTCCTCAGGCACAAAGGGTTGTCTGTAACAAAACGTTACATCTGTATCACGTCATGTAATGTGAAACGAAATGGTGCTTGCCCACAGAAACCCCATCATTCAGAGCGTGACAAGCCGAAATAGCGGTTACGTACGTTCTGAGCGTACTAGGGCATAAGCCCGAGGACAACTTTTCTTGCAGAAACTCCAGCACTGAAACAATCAGGCAGTGAACTGGGTCTATGTGTCTTGCCATGCAACAATTTTCAAATACACTCCATTTGAGGGCATAAGTTCTTCTAGTGGAGGGAGCCCTGGCACTTAAAATGGTTTCAATTACGCTGGCTGAAAGCCCAGCATGTCTCATGAAGGAGAGATATTAGATCCGAGAACCACACTCTGGTCGGCCAATGGGGCGCTATCAGTAAGAGGCGCAACCCTTGTTGACGGACCCTCGCCAGGACTCCCGGGAGCAGAACTATAGGTGGAAATGCATAAAGGCGTAACCTGGGCCACGTGTGGGCCATTGCGTCCAGACCCAGGGGAGCTGGAGGAGTCAGAGAGTAGTAAAGGGGGCATTGTGCTGTCTCTTGTGAGGCAAAGAGGTCCACCTCTGTTACGTAAAATCTTTCCCAGATTTGACTGACTATTTTGGGGTGGAGCTTCCATTCCCCCTGTTCTACAGCTTGTCTGGATAGCAAGTCTGCTCCTACATTCATGTGCCCTGGAATGTAAATCGCCCTGAGGGACAGGAACTTGTCCTCCGCCCAAAGCAGAACCTGGTGCGCTAGCTTGTTCAAGCTGCGCGAGCGCAGTCCACCCTGCTGATTTATGTACGAGACTACCGCAGTGCTGTCCACCCCCACTAGGACATGGTAGCCTCTCAACTGCTGGAGGAAGTGTTTCAGGGCCAGAAACAGAGCCATCATTTTGAGGCAACTGATGTGCCACGTGAGAAGATGACCTCTCCAGCTCCCTTGTGCTGGACGGCCATCCAAGACCGCACCCCAGCCCGTGAGGGAAACGTCTGTCATTAGCATCTTGCGACGACAAGACGGACCTAGAGTGGGACCCAAAGTCAGAAACCGGGGTCTGAACCACATAGAAAGGGTATGAAGCCCCCGGCGCGTAACCCTTATTAGCCTCTGGGGGTTGGCCCTTGAATGAAACCCCCTGGCTCTTAGCCACAGCTGAAACGCTCTCATGTGCAGAAGGCCCAAAGGTATCACCGTGGACGCAGCTGCCATGAGGCCTAAAGATTTCTGAAAGTGATGAACAGTGACCTTCTGGCCTAGCTTGATTTCCTTCAGGGTGTTGAGAATGGATTCGTCACGAGCAAGAGACAACTGTGCCCGCATCGTGACCGAATCCCATGTGACACCCAAATATGTTGTCCTCTGAACAGGAAGGAGAACGCTTTTTGTGGCGTTGAGTCTCAATCCTAAAGAATGAAGATGGGCTAGGATGACATCCTGATGTTGAAGCGCTAGCTCCTGAGACTGGGCCAGAATCAGCCAGTCGTCTATGTAATTCAAAATACGGATGCCCTGGAGTCGTAAAGGAGCCAGAGCTGCATCCATGCATTTTGTATATGTGCGGGGTGACAGAGCTAGGCCAAATGGAAGGACCCGATACTGGTAAGCTTCGCCCCCAAAGGCGAACCTCAGGAACTTCCTGTGCTGTGGCAATATTTCTATATGGAAATATGCGTCCTTGAGATCGATTGTCACAAACCAATCCTCTAGTTGAATTTGAGAAACAATCATTTTGACAGTCAACATTTTGAATCTGGATTTCCTAAGATCCAAGATCGGACGCAACCCCCCCCCCTCTCTTGGGCACCAAAAAGTACCGACTGTAGTAGCCCGACTCTCTGTCTGGAAGGGGAACATGTTCTATGGCCCCTTTGCCCAGCAGAGTCTTTAACTCCTGGGCCAGCAGATGTGCTCGGTCCGGTTTCACGGAAGTGGAGACCACGCCGTTGAAACGCGGAGGACGATGTGCAAACTGAATCCTGTAGCCTGTGCCTACAGTCTTTTGTACCCAAGGAGATATGCCTGGCAGTAGTTTCCACGCTGCCAGCTTCTCCGAAAGGGGCATGAGCTTTGACACTTCGGCTGGATGGGGGGGTGTTAGGTGTTGGGTATCCTGAAGTATGGCAGGAGATACCCGAACACCCAACTCTTCGTTGGAGACCGGCGCTCCCCGAAACACCAGTGGTGGCGGGGATTGAACACCGGCCTCCAGGGAGTGCCAGGGAGGAGGCCCTGTTTTGTGATGAAAATCTAGGCGCCCCTCCCTGGGGGGGAACACCCCCACGGCCCCAGGTGCATGAACCTCAGGGCTTCTTCTTCGAAGAGAGGAAGCTCCTCAGATCTGGTCTTTTTGAGGCAGATTTCTGAGAAGAGCGGCGAGCCCCACCCCAGTCTTTACGAGGGGGTGTGCGGCTGGTCATGCTCTCCTTCTGGACCTCACGCCTGATAGGGGCCAGACCTGGCCGGGGCCGGGTGGCCGACGGTCCCGGTTCTTGAGCACGGCGAGGAAGGAACCTCCCAAAGGCCTGTTCATATAGCTTCGCCTCCCGAAACCTAGTGGCGACGGAATTAACAGCGTCGCCAAAGAGGCCGGAAGCGAGACGGGGGCATCAGCACGATCCTTATCCTTGATGCCCGAGAGGTTCAGCCACAGATGCCTCTCCGTGGATACCATGGCAGCCATAGAACGGCCCACAGCACGGGTCGTCTGCTTGGTTGCACGGAGAGACAGGTCTGTGGCTCGGCGCAGCTCTGCCTACGCCTTGTCATCAATAACCCCGCCGGTGCTCAGGTCCTTCAGCAGGTCAGCCTGGTAAGCCTGCAAAACCGCCATGGTGTGCAGTGAAGCGCCAGCCTGTCCTGCTGCCTGAAAAGCTTTACCCACCAAAGCAGATGTCAATCTGCACGGCTTGGAGGGGAGAGTAGGCTTTTTCAGGGAGGATGATGTCCCAGGAGAGAGATAGCCCGCAAGCGTCTCTTCTATCTGGGGCATCATCATATAACCGCGTGCTTTCGCATCAACAATATTCGTATAAGTCGAAGTCGATGGTACAAAAACATGCGATGAATACGGCCTGCTCCATGAAAGAGTTAATTCATCATGGAGGTCACCAAAGAAGGGGAGAGAGAGACGTTGAGGCTCCTCCCCCCGGCCACCCGACAGAAACCTGTCATCTAATCTCGAACGCTTAGGGGAATCTCGCTTCTGCGGCCAGTTGATATGCAATCGCTCGACCGCACGCGTTACAACCTCTAATAATTCCTCATAAGCTCTGTGAGCACTGGAGGAGCGTTGTGAGGAGGCTACTTCCATGGAAGCGAGAGAGGAAGATTCTTCCGCTCCTTCAAGAGAAGCGCCGGAGCGCGCTTTCGAAGGGGAAGCTAAAACTTCCTGATCCGGAGAGAGCGAGAGAGAAATCGGAAATTCCATCTCGTGGGCGTCTGCCAAATCAGCACGCGAGCCCCAGGAATGCGCCGCGGCTCGCGATTTCTCTTTAAAGAAAGCGAGCCGCGCGCGAAGCACCTTAATAGGGAGAAGATCACAGTACTCACATTCTCCCTGAAGCCCGAGGTGAGCGTGTTCTTCCCCCAAGCACTCGAGACAAAACTCGTGAAGATCGCCCTCCGAAAGAGACCTATCGCACGGAGGCACGCATCTCTTAGGCAACTCTGCCATATCGGTGAGTTAATGCTGTTATTTTTATTTTTGCTTTCGATACGGCTTGCACATGCACACGCAAACACAAAGCGGTCCTGAAGGGGACAAAAAGATCTGAGGATGTTTCCGGTTCACTCCTATTTATAACCTGCAGGTGCACCTTATTCGGTGACGTCATGCCTGCACAGGTTATAAGCCGAAGGTATTCGGTGGGTTTGACATGCACAGGCTTCACAACCGGGCAACAAAGAGATGTTCCCATAGCGTTTTCACGCAGCATTGAGTGTAGCTTTTGAAAGGGAACTGAAACTGGTTGAGGAGCCCGTTGATGATGCTTTAACCTGAACTTCTTGCAGCATAGTCCACACTGCTAAATAATTAAAAATTCTCTTACAAATGCTCTGATGATGGTGAACTAACTGGAACAGGAAGTAGCAAAGATAGCAAACTA
Source organism: Clarias fuscus (assembly GCA_030347435.1). Lineage (NCBI taxonomy): Eukaryota > Metazoa > Chordata > Actinopteri > Siluriformes > Clariidae > Clarias > Clarias fuscus. The sequence continues at coordinate 25,047,915 of CM059216.1, forward strand.
CTAAATTCCTTTTGCTGAATAGTGGATACAGTATGACTTACAGTAAACCCTGACAAGAGATCTCCCACTATGCTTCAACTACAAAATGGGAAAATGCAAAAATAATGCGCTACATCACTACAGTCAATAAGGTGTGACAACATATCAGGCTTTTCACACTGTTCTCACAGTGAGCCTCAAGTATCGTTGCGGTGTCAAAGCTACTCACTGAGGAAGAGTGCGTGCATGTGTACTGTTTGAATCTCAGGGCTTAGGATCATGCATGTGTTGACGAAGATCAGCTGCATCTGCGTACGTAAGTGTGACGGAACAGACGGACTGCGCAAATGATCACGTTTAGAATTGCATATAAATTTATTAACATGAAAAACATGTAGGTGGAGTTACTGACACAAGCAGGATAAAGAAAAGAGAGAGCAAGACAGAAAGAGTTACATGTTGTTTTCCTTGGAAATTTGAGATTTCCGAAAATATTTGTTTTTAAATACCATATTTAACACATATATTTAAAGAATTTAAACTTATTTTTGTGTGTAGTACACCTCTATGAAGAAGTAATGAAAAGATTGGATGTCTACACACGTGGACAAAATTGTTGGTACCCTTCGGTGAATGAAAGAGAAACTCACAATGGTCACATAAATAACTTTAATCTGACAAAAGTAATAATTTTAAAAAATTCTATGAATGTTAACCAATGAATGTCAGACATTGCTTTTCAACCATGCTTCAACAGAATTATTTTAAAAAATAAACTCATGGAACAGGCCTGGACAAAAATGATGGTACCCCTAGAAAATACTGAAAATAATGTGACCAAAGGGACATGTTAATTCAAGGTGTGTTCACTAATTAGCATCACAGGTGTCTACAATCTTGTAATCAGTCAGTGGGCCTATATATAGGGCTCCAGGTAGTCACTGTGTTGTTTGGTGACATGGTATGTACCACACTCAACATGGACCAGAGGAAGCAAAGGAAAGAGTTGTCTCAGGAGATTTGAAAGAAAATTATAGACAAGCATGTTAAAGGTAAAGGCTATAAGACCATTTCCAAGCAGCTAGATGTTCCTGTGACTGTAGCCAACCTCCCTGGACGTGGCCGCAGGAGGAAAATTGATGACAAATCAAAGAGACGAATAATCCGAATGGTAACAAAAGAGCCCAGAAAGACTTCTAAAGAGATCCAAGGTGAACTTCATGCTCAAGGAACATCAGTGTCAGATCGCACCATCCGTCGTTGTTTGAGCCAAAGTGGACTACATGGGAGACGACCAAGGAGGACACCATTGGTGAAAACAAATCATAAAAAAGCCAGACTGGAATATGCCAAACTACATGTTGACAAGCCACAAAGCTTCTGGGAGAATGTCCTATGGACAGATGAGACAAAAATGGAACTTTTTGCCAAGGCAAATTTTGCTAATTATACTTGAAGCATATCAAGAAAAGAAGGCTGTCCCTACTGTGAAATATGGAGGAGGCTCTGTTATGTTCTGGGGCTGCTTTGCTGCATCTGGCACAGGGTGTCTTGAATCTGTGCAGGGTACAATGAAATCTCAAGACTATCAAGGGATTCTAGAGAGAAATGTGCTGGCCAGTGTCAGAAAGCTGGGTCTCAGTCGCAGGTCATGGGTCTTGCAACAGGACAATGACCCAAAACACACAGCTAAAAACACCCAAGAATGGCTAAGAGGAAAACACTGGACTATTCTAAAGTGGCCTTCTATGAGCCCTGACCTCAATCCTATTGAGCATCTTTGGAAGGAGCTGAAACATGCCGTCTGGAAAAGGCGCCCTTCAAACCGGAAACAACTGGAGCAGCTTGCTCATGAGGAGTGGGCCAAAATACCTGCAGAGAGGTGCAGAAGTCTCATTGACAGTTACAGGAATCGTTTGATTGCAGTGATTGCCTCAAAAGGTTGTGCAACAAACTATTAAGTTAGGGGTACCATCATTTTTGTCCAGGCCTGTTCCATGAGTTCATTTTTTAAAATAATTCCGTTGAAGCATGGCTGAAAAGCAATGTCTGACTTTCATTGGTTAACATTCATAGAATTCTTATTTATTATTACTTTTGTCAGATTAAAGTTATTTCTGTGACCATTGTGAGTTTTTTTTAAATTGACTGAAGGGTAAGAACAATTTTGTCCACGTGTGTAAATGCTGTATTTTGGTTTTATTGTTGTATTTTTTATTGTACATGCGCGAGATATCACAGCAAATTGTACAGTTAAGTTGAACATCAAAGATACCAATAATCACGAACAACAACAACAAATATATATATATTTCTAAGTACGAAACATATAACTAGAGACAATTCCTAGAGAAATTTGGGGCTGAAAGACAGGTGCACTGCTTTTCCTGGGTGAAACAATAAAATTAGCTCATTCGTATGCTGTATATATCGTATAATATATATTTTATACTGGCTGTGAGGCCCAGTGCATACACTGTAACTGAGCTGGAAAAACCCTCACTGATGTCACATGGATGTTTTGTGAAGTACGGTTTTGGAGCTCAGCTGTGGGAGCTCTGGTCGTCATTACCTTGGCAGGAGCTGACTCGATAAACGGGCAAATGGGCGGAGTGAACATTAATGAAAAATAAACCCACAATGGTCATTGAAATAACTTAAAACTGTCAAAAGCAATAATACATAAAAGTTTACTGAACATTATCTAATGAAAACCGAATTGTGTTTCAACTAAGGCTTTTGTAAAAAAACTAATGAAAGTGACCTGGACAAAAATTATGATACCCTCAACTTAATATTTTGTTGCACAAACTTTTGAGGCAATCACTGCAATCAAGCGATTTCTATAACTTTCAATAAGACTTCTGCACCTGTCGCTCCTCATGAGCAAACTGCTCTTAGCTGTGTCAGGTTTGAAGGGCGTCTTCTCCAGACTGCATTAGCCCTCCTGTTGGAGGACCCATGACCTATAACTGAGACCAAGCTTTCTGACACTGGGCAGCACAATTTACTCCAAAATGCCTTGATAGTCTTGAGGTTTCATTGTACCCTGCCCAGATTCAAGATAATCTGTACCAATTCGGCTAAGCAGCACCAGAACATAACCGAGCCTTCTCCACATAAGTACACACAAGGGCAAAATTGTTGGTACACTCCCCACAGTGGTCACTGAAATAACTTGAAACTGACAATTTAAGTTTCAAGTTTAAGTTCAATTTAAAAGCCATTGCTTCTGAATTGTGGTAAAAAAAAAAAATAAAACATTAAAAAAATAAACTAATAACACTGGCCTGGACAAAAATGATAGAACCCTCGAAAAGACTGAATATAATTTGACCATAGGGACATGTTGAACAAGAGGAAGATTTTCTTTGTATGCTGCATTTTTGCATCTGTGAACATAGAGCTGATGTGACTTGCCAAAAAGTTCCAGTTTTTGTCTCATCTGTCCAAAAGCCTTGTCAATATGCATTCTGGTAAAATCCAGCCTCGCATATCTTATGATTTGTTTGTTTCCATTAAGTCTACTTTGCCTCAAACTGTGACGGATGGTACGATCTGACCTGATGTACCTTGACCTTGGAATTCACCTTTAATCTCTTTGGAAGTTGTTCTGGGCTCTTCAGTTACCATTCCTATTATCCATCTCTTCAATTTTCCATTAATTCTCCTCTTGTCACCTGACCACCACACCATGAACTGCACAGTGACTACTTTTCATCCTTTAAATAATCAGACTGGATGATTACAAGTTTGAAGACACCTGTGATACTAATTAAAGAACAAATGTTAGTTTAACATGTCCCTATGTTCAAATTATTTTCAATCTTTTCTAGGGGTACTATCATTTTGTACTGTGTCATTTGTTCATTTTTTTTATGTTTCTTTTGAAGAACTTTAGGGCAATGGCTTTTAAATTGAATTTGTATCAGTTTCAAGTTATTCCAGGGACCATTGTGGGTTTTTCTTTCCTTAACGGAAGTGTTCCAACAATTTTGTCCATGTGTATCATTACATCAGGTACCACAAGCTAGCTAGATTTTCTTTGCTCCGGTGGCTAGCATAATTCATATGCTAACATTACTTTGCATTTGATTGAAGTCTGTCATCCTGTGTCAACTCCTACATTTCTTATGGTAAGGTACACTACAATGATTCTACTTAGCTGCTTAGCTAAAATTCTGCATAGCAAACAGCTAGAGGTTTGGCACCTGCAATGCAGCTGTCACTCAAAACTGCTCCGCTCCTAATTATGCATAGGTTTGTGGCTTAATCTAACTTTTTACTGTTATCAGGAATGGGACAGTAGGGGGGGGGGGTGAATTGTTATGTAAATCATAAGTTAAAGTTAGATTAAGCTAACCTCTCGCAGCCGGAGGTCTAGAGAGAGCTGATTGGCCGAGCTCTCTCAGAGGGGAGGGATGAGAGGTACTTAGTTCACCCCCCCCCCCCCCCCCCTACTGTTATCAGGAATGGGAAATCAAGCTATGGAATCTCTTTTTTTTGCACCAGGCTGTAAATGTTTATTTCTAATGTAAAGTTTAGTATTTTAACATGGAGCTCTTTGGGAATTGACTAACTTTTGGCGACACAATTGGACACAAATCCTCATAACTTCGAAACTGGTCCATTTTCTATCCTGGTCATTTTTTCCACAGTGCTGCAATGGTTTGTTTTACGATTTGCTGTAGAATCAATTTATCTAGTCTAATAAAATGTAACTTTTTATCTCAAATACAATCTAATATCCACTAAATCACTGTTACCTCAAAGTTGGAAGCACATAATTATATAAAATGTCTCTGTATACTTGTAGAATTAAAGTATCTGTTTACTGGACATACTGTAGGAGGCCTAAACCTGTTCCAGCATAAAAATTCTTCTGTGCTCAAACACAGATCACATTCACATTTCATACAAACTTCCATTATTCTTATGATTGTGTAATGCTGCTTTGCAACAATGACAATTGTTAAAAGTGCTTTACAAATAAAATTGAATTAAATTGAATTGAATAGATCCATGAGGACTGCTTGGACTGGAAGAAGTTCGCCAGTTCGGCAAAGAGCCCTGACCTCAAACCTTTTGATTGAAATGCCAACTGTGTGCCACAACGTCTCATCGACATCGATGCCTGACTACGTGCCTAGCCTTCTCAAAAGAGTGGAGGCTGTTTGAGGGCTATAAGTTTATTGTCAGCCCCATGGATCTGAAATTGCAATGGTCAAACAGCACATACGAGTTTGATAGTGAGGTGTCTACATACTTTTGGATCATATAGTGAAAATCAGTCCTCAAAAAGAGAACCAACACAATAGTGGCTCAGCAGTTAGGGCTCTGGGTTACTAAAAGGGTCAAGCCCCTAGCACCACCAATCTGGGTTCATGAGCACAGTATTTAACTCTCTCTACTCCAGGGGAACTGTATCATGGCTGACCATAGACTCTGACCCCAGCTTCTAAAAAAGCAGGGATAGGTGAAGAAAAAAAAAATCACTGTGCAGTAATGAATTTTCGACAAATAAAGCTTCTTCTAGTAAGGGTTCTAGGATGCATTTCAGCACCATGGACAGCTGCTTTAATAATAAACAAAAAATAAAAACAGACAACAGAATTTTATTTATTATACATACAGTATTTTCAACCATGGACAGGATAAAGAGGGGTCAAAACTTTGGTCTTTAACTTTAAACCCACAAAGTGACCTATAAGCATGATGGATCTGTTGGGTACTCTAGCTAAAGACGATGATCTCAGCATAAATCTGAAACAAACAAACAAAAAACATGCTGTTGGTGATCGTGTTATTTCCTCCTTCTCCAGGACTTACACAGAATGTCAGTGACCAAGGCAAGGGTTTTGGAGGCTTGTTTACACGAGGACTGTTGATATGGCTAATAAATGAGGAAATATGACAGGATGTGGCTATGTAGTGAACAGTGCTGGGCGGTTAATTACAGTATCATATCAAGCTCATAATATCAAAGCTTTTTAAATTGTAGCACACTGCATACTCGATTACGTTGTTCTCTGAGTCATTGCATTACAGTAAGTGTGTGTGTGTGTGTGTGTGTGTGTGTGTGTGTGTGTGTGTGTGTGTGTGTGTGTGTGTGTGTGTGTGTGTGTGGAAAGAAACATAGCTCTTAATGATGCACACCTTAGCGTGAGTTTGAAACATCACATACTGTATTGTAGAGTATTCATTTTGTTCTTCACTACAGCCTTCTGTCAACACGGATACACTGTTTTTCGACTGATATTAGTTCAAAATTATTCTCTTTGAGACATTTAATTAAAAAAATAAATGCCTGAATGCTGGAACAGAAACAGTACATGCTGGAGTTCTCAGATGTTTTGACCTTCAACTGATTATTATTCCTCACAAAAGCATGCTAATTATAGCACTGTGATTTCAAATCCAGCAAAACCAACCATAAATATTTACTTTAGTTTTCTTACATTGTATTTAAAAAAGAGCCCTTTTTCAGATCAGCATCAAAAAGCATTAAGCGTAAACATGCTGTTTCACAGGAATTCGTCAAAGGATATTAGAATACAAATATAATGTGTACAGTAGCACAGGATGAAAGTTCTATGCACTATGCCTCTATGCAGAGGGAGAAGTGTTATGGTCTGGGGTTGCTAGTGTTGGTCAGGCCTAGGCTCAGCAAAGTTATGTGGCATTAAAATGAAATCAGATAATGACTTGAATATACTGAATGTTTTTCCATCAATGGATGTTGTTCTTTTCTGATGGCACAAGCATATTCCAAGTGGCCAGGATTCATCAGGTTCAAATTGTCAAAGAGTGATTCAGGATGCGTGAGACTTCATTTTCACACATGGATTGGCCACCACAGAGTCCAGACCTTAACCCCTTTGAGAATGTTTGGTGTGTGCTGGAGAAGATGATGGGTCAAGACAATATCAATACAAGATCTTGGAGAGAAATGTGAATTTGGATGAAAATAAATTGCATAAGCTTATCAAAACATCAGAGCAAAAGGCTAATGAAATATTAGTGTGTGCAATGTTTTTTTGGGTCGGGAGTGTATTTACTTAAAAATCTATCATATAATAACATTTAATAAAAAATGGCTTTGGAATTTTGGATACATCTCTGGTAGACTTTGTTTTATTCCATAGTAAAACAATGTAATTTCTTCAACATTGGCTAGATAATATTTTAGCTAACGTAACATAATTTGTCTAACCTAATGTTAGCTAGCTACTAGTTACTTAATGTCAGTTAGCTACTGCTACAGAAGAAAAATTAAGGTTAAGCTAATTTGCTTTAACTGTATATACCAGGCTAGCTTAGTTGTTGTTGTTAGTCTTTCGGCTGCTTCCGTCAACTGATCCGCACAACATCTTGTCACAGGTTTTACGCAGGATGCCCACCCTGACGAAACCCTCCGATTTTATACAGGCTTGGGACCGGCACTGCATCCAGGGCATCGGTTGGGAATTGAATCAGGGTCTTCCACATGGTAGGCGAAAGCCCTACCACTGAGCTACAGTACCAATGGGTGTGAAACTGTGTAAATGCAAAACTGTACTGATATAATATCAATCTTAGCTTTATTTATCATTTCATCAATTTAACAAGAATGGCTATTTTAGGAAGCGCACTTAGGCGCAATGCTAACCTGCTAGCTACTGTATATGCATCACTTGTTTGTTGGCAACAGTGCAAAAGTAACAAAAATCTTTCCAGATTTTTTTTTTTTTATTGTGCATGTCTGTAACTTTCGTGTCTGGCGTCCCGGCTCTAATGCATCCGTCTCGTCTCCATCAGCAATGTCGGCCAGAGATTCAATTACGGCAGCGACGCTGAGGATAAGCAGCTGTGTGAGCATGCCGGCCCAAATTCACTTTAATACCATCAGGCTGCTCCGATCCAAAGGTCAGAAATAATATTAGTGAAAATGTTTCTGCTCTAATGGACGAAAGAGAGGCTGATAATCAGCAGGCATGAAGCACAGCAGACATTACACAACCTAAAAAAATAATTCCCATTAGATTGTTCATTACTTTTGGTTGCATGCTCGCTGTCAAAAGTTTTGGAACAGTTCTCGATTAAAAATTGTGTACAATAAATAAGTACGTGTTGGGGCTTACAGTAGATCTGTTATTATTCATAAACTTCCTTCATGTTTTAGATCAGAATGAAAAACACATATGATAAGGCGCATAAAGAGAAATAAAACTTTATGATTGTTTATGTATACATTACTGTATATCTGTAAATATATAATGTTTATCTGTATTACAATGAAACTCATTTTAAAAGATTTGGTGATAAAATAAACATCAATAGGCCAAACATGAACACATTTAAAATTTCAAAACACATTTTAAGCTTCTCTTATGTTCCCTTTTGTTCACTGAAGCATTTTTTTTTATTACAGAGTAGGTGTGTGGTGTAAATACTGTGTTGTGTAGGACTTAAAGGTTTAACCCAACACACTCCATTCTCTCAGCTGTCTCCTAAAATGGATAAAATAAATTGCAGTAGTGTGAAATATGAGCAAAAAAATATAAACTTGATGGATTGTTGAAATGGAACACAAGTGTTTGAGTGGCGTTAAATATTATAAATATGCAATGTTCTAATGTGTGTGTGGCTCTTTAAGAGGCTCTTCAGTGAGTTTCCTGCAGTTAAACTGATGCTCTGTGTGTGTGTGTGTGTGTGTGTGTGTGTGTGTTTGTGTGTTTAATAGTGTGCTTGGCTAAGCTACTTTACAGGGCTGCGTGCCATCGGCCAATAAGAGATGTTCCATTTTATAAGATGGCTGTCGAGTGGCACAAAGCTTCTGCGTCTTTACTTTTCTCTCTCTCTCTCTCTCTTCTCTCTCTCTTTTTGTCTCTCTCTCTCTCTCTCTCTCTAAGTCTATCTTAACTGAAAATGCTAAGCCTCCAGCCTGCTTTTCCTCTGCATGTGAATTGTACTGATAAGACATAACACCAAAAAGTCAGAAGAAGACAGAGGAAAAATACTCGCCACAATCTTAAGACAGTTGACACGGAATTTTAAAGTTACATAAACAAAATATTGAACAAGCTAAAAGATACAGAGGCCAGGACTACTTCTTCACCAGGACTGACACACTCTTTTCTTGAGAGAACATCAGGCACATAGTCCATGCCTTCTTCATTAGGACAGTGACCACGCCTTCTTTACCTGGACTAATGAAGTGACCACACCTCCTTTTCTGTGACTGACAGGCACAGATGCTTCATCTAAACCAATGGGAGTAATAGACTTATTTCCACACCCCTTTCTCCGACACTGACAGACACAAAACATACGTGTGACAAGAGGACCATCATTTAGAATGACATGGGACTACGCCTCCTTGACAGACTGACAGGAGACCACGCCTCCTTTACTTAGACTGACAGGAGACCACACCTCCTTTCTTAGACTGACAGGAGACCACACCTCCTTCACTTAGACCGACAGGGGGCCCTGTGCCTTCAATAAGACTGACACCACATCTCCTTTCCTTAGACTGCTAGAGGTTCACACCTCCTTCACTTAGACTAACAAGGGATCAAGCCTTCAATTAGACTGACAAGGAGACCACGCCTTCTTTGTTTAGACCAGCGAGGACCACGCCTCCTTAAATTTGACTAACAGGGGACCATGCCCTTTTCATTTAGACTGAGAGGCACATTGGTCATGCCTCCTTTACTTAGACTGATGAAAAGAGTAGCTACGCCTCCTTGACCAGGACTTGGACTGAATCTGTAATGTCCTAAGGAAAAATCTTGTAGCGTTTAAATTTTTTTTTAAGATAATCATAATACCAGAAATCATTGTTACTATTAAAATACTTTTGTCATACTTTAATGTTTTAATATTTTATTGTTATTGTAATAATTTTAAAGGGTGACCTGTGTTAATAAAACTTTCCCGGCTAAATCACTAAACATAATATCAGGTTTAAACTCAACCCAAAGACCCTGCGCAGCGAGCAGGACTGTATAAGCACCGCAGCCGCTAAATGGATTTCTAAAATTAAAGATCTGGCCGAGTCGATACGAGCCCGGAGCACAGAGACCCTGCATTAGACCCTAATGTTATTAAACTTGGATCTGGAGAGCCCAAAAGCCCGCAGGGCCCCGCCTGATGGCATAGGAAGGGCCTGTGAGCAGAGATCAGAGCTTCACTGCTTCCTCATTACTCCTGAAATGATGAGAAATGGGAGGACGAATCGCAGCCATCTGTGAGAGACACTGATGTGGCCGTGGGGATGCGACTAACCTCCAGTCCTTTCATTAGATCAGTGATGAAGTGATGAAGAATGATCAAACATTATGCGATGCTTCATAATGGTTAATCTTCTAAAAAAAAAATAAAAAAAATCAATTAATAGAGATGTTTAACACTCTCGAGTGACAGGTCTTCCTCTGATCACCACCACAAATATTTTTAAATAAACCAATCCAAACAATCATGTGGACGCTAGTTCTCATCTAATTAGTTTCAGCAAACTCTCAACTCTGATTGGTTGATAGGTGTTGATTAGTTTTCTCCAACAGGAGCTCTGACAGTAATGGATTAATATTTATGCTCTTGGTTTTCTTTAGGGAAAGGTTAATTTTAGATTTCTGGAAGGTGTCAGTGCTTATCCTCGTTTATTCTATCTTATTTAATCTGAATACACAGCTTTAAAAAGCATCGGGATTGGTTCGAAATAGCATCCTTTTTTTTTTTGGTATACAAATGCAGCTAATATAATGAACAGTTCCAATGACTCGCTTTTCAGAGCGAACAGTAAAATGGGAAGCCAATTGCTACTAAGCAAACTAAGATCTTACACGGAAAAACAATCATGCGGTCGACGGAATCGAGGTCGAAATAAATCTCTCGCTAACGACGCAGACATTCGTCTCCTCAGGCAAGATGTCGGGGTGAACGCATCACTTATCGGATAACAAGGAAACAAGTATGGATTGATACTGGGGAAATAAATAAAGGCACGATCATTCACTCACTGACTCACTCTGTAACACTTTATAATAAAATTATTCTTTTTGAATAGACGTAACAAGAAAGGTAGAATTTACTATATTTCTATTTTCACACTTTGTCCTGTTCTCATTGTTTCAGTATCCTTATTTCTCTTTCATTTTCTTTTTTTAGCATTTTAAATGGAAAGTTAATAACTAAAGAACATATAAAATCCAAAAAATCTAAAATCCAACCATGTAAAAAAAACAGAAAAACAAAACAAATGAAGGTACCACTGATAGAGTACATTTTCTGACTCATTATTATCATTTTGCTGTATTGAGACTTACAGTACAGTACATTGAGAGGCTTCATGTCTGCTTAAGGACTGGCTTAAAGCACACTGTACTCAAAAGTACTGTATAATAAAAAAAATTTCTTATTATATACATTGCATATTTGTGTGTGTGCTTCAATATAGCTAAACCAGGGCCAAGCAGAGCTGGACAGCTGCAATGCTGCTTGGAAAACGTTTGGAGATTTTAACAGCTTAATTATGTAATGCTTTATAGCCCTAATCTTAATTTTGTAATTTCATAATATGTATTTTTGTATTTATGTTTGTATGCTACCAGTCAAAAATTTGGACACAGCTTCTAAGTCATCTTCTAATTGTTGTTTAGTGATTAGTGATTTTTTTTCTACATTCTAGAACAATACTGGATTCTTTCAAGACTATAAAATAGCACATATGGCAATGGGTAATTAAGTAACAACAACAACAACAACAGTCAATTGTTGCTGTAAGACACAAAGGTCAGTTATTCTGGAACAATTCTTGCAAGAACAGTATTGTCAATTGCATATTTAAAGCCCATCAAGCACCATGCTGAAACGGGCTCTCCAGGAAAGACCAAAACTTACCTCTACTGCAGAGGAGACGTTCATTTAGAGTTACCAGCCTCAGAAATCACCAATTAACTCACAGCACCTCAGATTAGAGCATAGAATTATGAAGGTTTTCAAGAGCATAAGTAGCACACACATAACAAAAAGAAATTGAAAAAAAAGAAAAAACTAATTTAGTGCCAAAAGCATGAGTGCAAATGCAAAACCTGTTCCTGTGTCCTCTAAATGAGGCAACTCTGTCAAACATGAATAACTACAAAAACTTCAAGATACATATAATAACTTACAGAACAGCGGGTTTGATTTCCACTAATAAAGTAATAAGAAATCAGACCAGCACCATGGACAGCTCTATAAAGTTCCAGAAAGGCGCGAGGTGCCTTAATTCTCCAGCATCAGCAACGGAGAATCGGCAAAAGTGAACGGAGAAAGTGCTGAATTCAACTTGTGTGTAAATAAAAGTGCACTATTGTTCACTGTATCTGCGCCTCTACGTGTCCGTGATTTCAGGGCCCACTTGTATGCATGTTTCTTACAGTCTTTCGTTTTTCTTATAATTCATGCTTTGAGGGATCAGGATCACACTTGATCTCCTACTACTCACTCATTTGCAAAATGGTGGAAGAACAAACTTTGTAAATTCTGGAAGGAGCCGAGGAGCAAACGAAAAACACTTAGCACAACCTAGCAGGAAAAGTGAATACTTCTAAATCGTCCTTTACCTCTGACTATCCCCCCAGGTTGCGCTAGGTGTTTTTATTTTTATTTTGCTCCTTGCTCCTCCCAGAGCTGCGGTTGGGAATTTTTTTCTTTTTGTTGTTTCTTTTTAATTGATAGATTTTAATTAATCTGTGGTGTCCTTGTTTTTTCTAATGGGCAACTTTATGCTGCATGCTCAAGGGTGGCTTCCCCAAAGAATTTGTTTATTTTTGCACCAGGCCTTGAAATCTTTTTCTAAAATTAAAATAGTAAATTAGTAATTAAAAGTATGAAAAACACAAGACAATATAAAATTAAAACAGTATTTTCTTTACCTTTCCACCACAAGATTTCAACTATGAAAAGCACGGGAAACACTGGGCACACCGGCTAGTAAAAAATAAATGATGATCATGGACCTGGATATGCCTTGAGGGTCCCAGGAACCCACGACAAGAACCACAGATTTAAATGCTGCTGAGATTGTTAAAGCTTTTTAATAACGTTAAAGGGCTACAATAATCGCCATTCACGATTAGTTAAAAAGAAAAATCTAAAATCTAATTTTTCCTTTCAGGGAGATTATGGTGGATGTAACACACACCAAACAGATCACATGGATCACATTTTAAATAACGTCACATAGCATTTCCCCTGGCGTTTTTCTTTTTTCTTTCTTACAGTCATATTTTCTTAATTTGATTTAAAAAAAAAAACAATAAAATATGAAATGTTACTGAATCAGTACAATTGTTAATTAGGATGAAATGTACTTTCAATAACAAATTTTTTTTTAAAAATGAGCTGATTCTGTCACATGTGCTACCCGGGAACATCAACATTTTGGAAATGCAAATTCGCAGATTGTCACATGGCTGTTAGATGTCACTTAGGGACCTAATGAGTTCAAGTTTATGATACAGCTGCATAAGGAGCTTTCCAGAACATTTAAAGATTAGGGTTTTTGACACCTGTGTCTCTCACAGAAAATTTTGCAAGTTTGAGCTAACAGAAAATACAGTAAGTGGTCGTGGCTGTCACCTGTTGTTCACACACTAAAACCAGTTACTCATGACAGCTGATGTGATCGTTGCGTATGACTCGCTATCTGTTCGCATCACATTGTTATTCATATTCTTTTTGTCAGAAGGTGTTGATAAATTGTCTAGAACAGCAGCTCTATCAGTACTTAATATTTTTCACAGGTTTTATGTTAATGTGCTCGTCCTTAAGCGTTATCATTTCCATGGTAACAGGACGTTCTCTGGGACTTCACAGACGCAAAATGTTTCATGGTTCATAGGTTTTTCTGTGAAATTGCTTAAAATGCTTAATTATCATTTATGGAAAGAGTCTCCAGAGTCAGAGATAATGTTTCAGACGTCTTCAGTTTATATTTAGCAGCGTTTCGGTAACAAAGATACATTTTGATTTTCCATCATATTAAATTGAGGTGTGAGGGAAAAAGAGAGGCTTTGTTATGAAGTTAGGACGCACAGGCACGGTGTAAATGCAGACAGAGACTTTATAATAAACTTACCAAACCAAACCTTAAACAAACCAAACACCAAATACAAGCAAGAAAAAAAAAAACAGTGATGAAACAGAGGTAAGGAATCCAATCAGATGCAAGACAACAGAAAAAGTGAAAACTCCTGAGCTTGAACAACTGATCATAGGCGCTGTGAACAGAGAAACAACTGGAATCAATGTCAGAATAAAAGTCTTTAACACTGAAAAACACATAAGAGTTCCATGGCGGCAATCCTAACAGCCTGGCGATCGACTATACAATACTATTTTGTTGGTCTTCAACAACATTAAATGTGTCTATAAATTAACATTCTCGATTCTGAAATGTTGCTAATATAAGTGGAAAAAGGAGATTGTAGTGCTAACAGTAATTTTATTCATTCACAGCAGCCCATCACTGACTATTAGAGGCAGGAATCACCACGGACCACCAGATATGATATTATCATGATACTTCGGTGCTGATTTGATCTGCACTGAAATGATGTAAGTATAGATTTTATAAATACCCCAATATTCCACAATTTATTACTCACTCACTCATTGTCTATACCGCTTTATCCTGTATTCAGGGTCGCGAGGGCACAGCCTATCCCAGGAGACTTAGGGCATAAGCTACGATACACCCTGGAAGTGGTGCCAATCCACGCAGCGCAGACTCTTTGTTTGAGTCTCTTTCTGCATGTTTTTGGACTGTGAGAGGAAACTGGAGTACCCGGAGGAAACCAATCAAGCACGGGTAGAACATGCAAACTCCACGCTCACAGCCCCAAGGAGGAAATTGAACCCTCGACCCAGGAGGTGCAAGGCAACAGTGCTACTGTAACCAATATGCCACCCCACGATTTTATAAATATCCCAAATTGATGTTTTAGATTTTATTACAATAACTCTGAACTGGACTTTGAATTGATGCAGTACACACAATAGACACTCTTTTTTGGTTCGTGTCTTCCCTTATATCCTATTTCACATAGCCGTTCTAGTTACTGCACTGCTGCACTATGGTTGCACTTTATTACATGCCGGGAAAGATGATGCCCTAATGATATCTTGTTGTTATTTATACTCTGTTTTATTTATAGTAATGCCAATAAATTATTGAATTCAACTGAATTAAAAAATTTTTCCCGAAAAATCAATTTTGGAGTCAGTGTGATCAAACATGAATTGGCAAACAAAAAGGAATCTCGATACATCGCAAAATTGATTTTTTTGCACCCGTCTGTACTGATTATTTTCCTATAACAGCATGACACAGAGTGTTTTATTCCTTAATCATATGATTTATTTATTTATTTACTAATCTGTTGCCTCTCGAGTGAGAAATTTAACTTGAGCAGATGCACAAAAACAGCAGCGAATAAATCCAGAGGTGCACAGCTGGTTCGCACCCAAGCCAGAGATCTATCACTTCTGTTTTATTGCTTTGTTTTAATGCTATTCATAGCAAAGCTGCGGAAACACTGACTAATAACCGGAGGGTCTGGGACGCGTGGTGTGTGTTCACATATTCTACCGTGCCACACAGTGTACAACAGCACCATTAGTCAATCGGCTCGATTTCTAGTCCCATTACATCGGCGAAATCATAACATGAACACGGCAGCCTCTGGTGGCCTCGTAAATCGGCATTAGGGAAAATGTTCGATAAGCACAGCTCGAGGAATCCTGCACAACACGCATTGCTGTTCCAGTAAACTGCTGACTGAGCATTTACATAACAACAGATGGAGGTAAATTCAAGTCAAGTAAAAAAAATAAAAAAAAACTTTAATGCATGCATACACTACCAGTTAACATTTTGAACACAAATTCTAATTCTATAATCTTTCCTGATTTTTATGTCTTTCTACATTGGAAAACAATGCAAAACATGCAATAAGTTGATGCTGAGATGTGTTTGCTACTTTGATATCGAGGCCCTTGCTCAAATAGGTTGTCATTTCTATGTTAGTAACTTATATTCTTGTAATCGTTAATGTGGTAAATTTAGTAAATCAAATGATTGTTTGTTTAATACAGGTATCTATGGAAGGTGTCTCCAGTGTAAAGCTGCAGTTGCTTTTTAAGGTACTATACTATAAACATAAAAACTACATGTTGTTCTTACTTTAAAAAATAAAATAAAATTATGTCACACGCACAGAACAATTTACTATAATAGAGTGTTTTACTCCTTAAACAATTCCTTAAATCTACTATACAGCTTACTTTTTTTTTCTATCTATCTACTTTTTAGCAGGAAATGCATGTTTAGGAGATGGACCAAATAATTTCCCCCCATATTTTAAAACCACACACAGTGACTAACATGCAACCCATGATCTTTGTGTGAATTGAACCTTGAACTGAAAAGCTCAAATCAATTTAATCTGGAGATAAGGTCCTGAATCTGCCCTCTTCGCTAATTAGCATCTCTAATTAGCTAACATCAGGCAGGTTTTTCCCCTTGTGTTCTATTTGGCTTATAGTGAGAATGTTCCTGTCTGACCTGCAAACACTGCAAACGCCTGTCTTATACGATGAAAGCACTGTAACGCTAACAAATGTAGCATGGTAGTACAACTGAATGTTGCTAGCATTCTGACAGAGCCATCAGCATTTGTTTGTTAGTTCATGCTAATCGCATCTAGCCCAAGTGGTGAGCATCTCATAAAACCATCGACACTGTGAATTCCTCCGAGTCAAATTAGCAGCTTCTGCTTCGGTTTTAGCTCTGCGGGCGCTAATTTAAAACCAGCAACTTGACAGGGAATATTTTAGCAACTATCCGGAAAGCCAAGCACCTTTTTTTAGTGCAATTTTCTTTTTTCATGATTCCTCCACACTCTTCTTGCCATCGTTCTCCATTTCTCCCTCTACTTATCCCGTCATGTCTTTCTGGCTGAGTCACTCGGTAGATCTGTCTTTGCATCTCTCGGTCTTGATGGGCCTTGTTTATCAAGATGGTTATGAACGGATTTATGCAGAAAGCTTTCCACCAATAAAAGGATTTGTGAGAATATTTTGAACAATTCTCAGATCAGATTCAAACTCCTGAGTGTGTGCACATTTACGCATGACACAATTCATTCACATAAAGAAATCAGTGTAGAGAAGGAAGATGGCAGTAGAAAAAGAAGAAGGGATAACAGAAAATGACGGCGGACTGTAAAAAAGAAAGAAGGGCAGTAGAAAAGGGGAAGATGGGCCTATAAAAAAATTATGCTGGGAGAAGTAGAAAATGAAGGTAGGGCAGTAGAAAATTAAGGTGGGGGAAGTAGAAAATGAAGGTAGGGCAGTAGGAAAAAAAAGGCGAACTGTAGAAAAAGAAGGTGGGCCAGTAGCAAATGAAGATGGGGTAATAGAAAAGGAAGAAGGGCCAGTAGAAATTAAAGATGGACTGTAGATAAGAAGGGTGTGGCTATACAAAATGATGGTGGGGCAGTAGAAAATGAAGGTAGGGCAGTAGAAAAGGAAGACAGGGCAATAGAGAAGGAAGAAGCGGCAGTAGAAAAGGAAGGTGGGTGAAGTAGAAAATGAAGATGGGGCAGTAGAAAAGGAAGGTGGGCTGTAGAAAAGGAAGACAGGGCAATAGAGAAGGAAGAAGAGGGAGTAGAAAATGAAGCAGGGGAAGTAGAAAAAGGGATGGTAGAAAAGAAAGGTGGACTGTAGAAAAGGAAAGTGGGCTGTAGCAAATGAAGGTGGGGAAATGGAAAAGGAAGAAGGGGCAGTAGAAAAGAAAGGTGGACTGTAGATAAGAAGGATGTGGCTATAGAAAATGAAGGTGGGGCAGTAGAAAAGGAAGACACGGCAGTAGAGAAAGAAAAAGGGGCAGTAGAAAAGGAAGGTGGGGAAGTAGAAAATGAGGTGGGCTAGTAGAAAAAGAAGGTTGGCAGTAGAAAAGGAAGGTGGGCTGCTGCAAATGAAGGTTGGCCAATAGAAAAAGAAGAATGGGCAATAGAAAAGAAAGGTGGACTCTAGATAAGAAGAATGTGTCTATACAAAATGAAGGAGGGGCAGTAGAGAAGGAAGAAGGGGCAGTAGAAAAGGTTATTGGGGGAAGTAGAAAATGAAGGTGGACTGTAGAAAAGGAAGACAGGGTAATAGAGAAGGAAGAAGGGGCAGTAGAAAAGGTTATTGGGGGAAGTAGAAAATGAAGGTGGACTGTAGAAAAGGAAGACAGGGTAATAGAGAAGGAAGAAGGGGCAGTAGAAAAGGTTATTGGGGGAAGTAGAAAAGGAAGTTGGGGCAATAGCAAATGAAGGTGGGGTAATAGAAAAGGAAGAAGGGCCAGTAGAAATTAAAGATGGACTGTAGATAAGAAGGGCGTGGCTATACAAAATGAAGGTGTGGCAGTAGAAAATGAAGGTAGGGCAGTAGAAAAGGAAGACAGGGCAATAAAGAAGGAATAAGGGGCAGTAGAAAAGGAAGGTGGGTGAAGTAGAAAAAGAAGCCGGGATGGTAGAAAAGAAAGGTGGACTGTAGAAAAGGAAGGTGGGCTGTAGCAAATGAATGTGGGGAAATGGAAAAGGAAGAAGGGGCAATAGAGATTGAAGAATGGGCAATAGAAAAGAAAGGTGGACTGTAGATAAGGATGGTGTGGCTATACAAAATGAAGATGGGGCAGTAGAAAATGAAGGTAGGGCAGTAGAAAAGGAAGACAGGGCAATAGAGCTGGAATAAGGGGCAGTAGAAAAGGAAGGTGGCTGAAGTAGAAAATGAAGGTGGGGCAGTAGAAAAGGAAGGTGGGCTGTAGAAAAGGAAGACAGGGCAATATAGAAGGTAGAAGAGGGAGTAGAAAATGAAGCAGGGGAAGTAAAAAAAGAAGCCGGGATGGTAGAAAAGGAAGGTGGACTGTAGAAAAGGAAGGTGGGCTGTAGCAAATGAATGTGGGGAAATGGAAAAGGAAGAAGGGGCAGTAGAAAAGGAAGACAGGGCAATAGAGATGGAAGAATGGGCAATAGAAATTAAAGATGGACTGTAGATAAGGATGGTGTGGCTATACAAAATGAAGATGGGGCAGTAGAAAATGAAGGTAGAGCAGTAGAAAAGGAAGACAGGGCAGTAGAGAAGGAAGAAGGGGCAGTAGAAAAGGAAGGTGAACTATAGATAAGGAAGGCAGGGCTACAGAAAATGAAGGTGGGGAAGTAGGAAAGAAAGAAGAGGCAGTAGAAAAGGTAGAAAGAGCAACAGAAAAAGAAGGTAGATTGTAGTAAAGGATGGTGGGCCAAGAGAAAATGAAGGTGGAGCAGTGTCAAAGGAAGAAGGGGCAGAAGAAAAGGAAGGTGAACTGTACATAAGGAAGGTAGGGCTACAGAAAATGAAGGTGGGGGAGTAGAAAATGATGGGGCAGTAGAAATAGGAAGAAGGGGCAGTAGAAAAAGATAGGTGGACTGAAGAAAATGAAGATGGTGCAGTAGAAAAGGAGCCCAGAGCTATAGAAAGGGAAAGAGAAACAATGGGAAAAGAAGGCAGGAATGTGGAAAAGAAAGGCGGGGCAATAGATAAAGAATATGCAGCAGTAGAAATGAAAGGTGGGGCTACAGAAAAGGAGGATGGGGCAGTTGAAAAGAAAGGCAGGGCCATGGTGTGTCCTGATTGGTGCTGTAACCTGACCAAATCACTGAGCTGATGTTGCTGAAAGCACATGATGGCATTCAGGAGGCCCTTAGAGACGCAGAGGACCACTTGCCTTTAAATTGTTTCAGTTTGTCATGACATCTGGTCCGTTTTAAAAAGCTTTGTCATGGCTTAGCATCGTTAGAAACTCTGCCGATTACCAGTAATGCTATGTTTGTTTTTGACTCAGCTTTTGTGTCAAACTTTTTTTTTTTTTAACCTCACTTGCAGAAAGACGCTGAATTCCTCTACATCATTTCTCTTTGGTCTTTTCAAGTGCAGTGAATCGGCTGGATAAATAAATAACAGATTTTATTCCCCTAGATGTCTATAAAAAACTCTTCTTCAGTTTTGACCAGTTAGATGTCATGTGGCACTTTCTGCTCTGAGAGCTTGACCTTTTATGGAGTTTTGTGGGCGCCACCAAATGCAAATAATTCTGTCTCTTCTTTATGTCTTTCTCCCCGTCTGTGTATAACTCCATGTCTGTCTCTCTCTATTTCTATCCCTCTTTGTATGTCTCTATTGTATGTCCATACCTTCATCCCTGTTTCCGTCTCTCTCTGTCTCTCTTTCTTTATGCCTATCTCTCCATCTCTGTAGCTCTTTTTCTGTCTCTGCATGCCGCATGCCCCCCTCTCTCTCTCTCTCTCTCTCTCTACTATTTCTGTATATCTTTCTTTATGACTCTCTCTCTCTTTCCATTTTTCTCAGTGTCTCTCTCTCTCTCTTTCACTTGCTCATTCACTTCTGCTTAAGTTTACCCAAGGGCTGTGACTCTTCCATCTTCTCACACACTCCCCTGAGTGAAGCTGTCTGATGTGGTATCTCTCTCTCTCTTTCTCCTCAAACCTTCTCAAACTAAATTGTACAATCTTTACAAACTTATTTTACTTTCTCATGCTTTACATCTAATTATTTTCACAGTTTTACACACACACACACACACACACACACACACACACACACACACACACACACACACAGACGATATTCTGCCTCTGTAGATTGAGAATTGTCTCTCAAACTAAAAACACAAAAGACAAATTTGTTTATCTCACATAGAGCAGAGATTCTGTGTGTGTGTGTGTGTGTGTGTGTGTGTGTGTGTGTGTGTGTGTGTGTGTGTGTGTGTGTGTGTGTGTGTGTGTGTGTGTGTGAGAGAGGTGTGTTATTAAAGTGTTTTCAGTCCTGTAGGCGGCTTATAGCTTTGTTTGCTCTCAGTGCTGAGCCAAAAAATGTCCCCGGAAAAATAAGAAAGCATGAAAGATGTGCCAGCGTGAAGATTCTGAGACACACACACTCCTCTACAAACACATACATAGAGAGAAAAGAAATCAGAAAGAAAATAATTTCCCTTCCCGAAAGAAAGTTTCTGCGAAGAAGCAAGCAATGCTGTCCATTCATCTGCGGCCATGACGTTTTTACTACAGGTTACTCGCCCCCGAATTCACCAAGTGACCTCAAATTAAAATGGCCGCGCCAGCACTAAACAAAGTAGCCGTTCCTCACTTAAAACATGTTATACCCTTTATACAGTTATCTGCTTTGGACCAATACTTGCTTGTTACACCTATAACACTGACTCTTCAGGTAGCTGGAACACTCCACGTTGCAAAACGGAACGTGATCACGTGACCACATAGCACAAATATACAGCTTTGTAGAAAATACAACCTACTAGAAACTATGCTGGCCGAGAAGTACAAAACAAAATAACAAAATCAAAAACAAAATAACAAAAGCAAAAACAAAATAACAAAATTGAAAAACAAAATAACAAAACTGAAAACAAAATATCAAAATCAAAAGCAAAATAACAAAATCGAAAAACAAAATAACAAAACCGAAAACAAAATAACAAATCAAACACATCGACAATTCAAACAACCTGGAAAAGGTAGGTATAGTTTGTAAATTAAATTCTTATCGCAGATTGGACGAGCCACTTGTTATTCATGATGTACTCTAAATATATATCTTATCTCTAAATATATACACTGTATATACAGTATATATTATTGTAACATTTTTTTTGACATAGAAACATTCAATATTTAGAACAATTTCAAACAGAACAAGGCACAGATCAAGTCCACATGGGATATAGGATGCCACATGGGTACGGCATTTGAATGTCTGTGAGACTGCAGTACTACCTGTATATCTGGAGTGACGGACATCTAATCCATTCCGTGGTAAGATGTTCATTTGCAAATTTACCTACCTTTTTTCGTTTTTTGTTTTTTTCAGAATTGTCATTGTGTTTTCTAAACTATTTTGTTTTTTCGGTTTTGTTATTTTGTTTTTGAATTTGTTTTGTTTTTGTTATTTTGTTTTTCTCTTCTCAGCCACCGTTAGAAACTCCTTCTGTCCAGATGTACAGTACAGTACACACACCTTATCCTATTAATAAACTAATCCGATCTGAACACAGATATAGACACGCATTTATTAACCACTTCTTTTTCCAGACGTGGGGGCTACACATGTTTGACATGTGGTTATTAAATAAGAATTTGTTCTTAACCAGTATGAAATTTTGCATGATTATACAGTACGTATGAACCAGTTAGTGGTTGTCAGGATCATACCGTTTATATCAAATTTCTATAGTAACCACTTGATTGGCAGGCAAAAATATAAATGTCTCATTCGAAATGGATTTTAAAAACATGCTGTGATTTAACTAACACAAAGGTATAACTGACTCCGGTGTCAGAAAGCGTTTCCAGGAAAAAAAAAAAATCTCTATAAAAACCCCAAAGAATTTCAACAGGACTATAACATTTCCGATTCCAGATGAATATAGTTGTTGTTGGGTTTTTTTCTTCTGCAGAACTCAATTGACCTGCAGTAGGATTACATAGAACTTCTGCTTTGAGATGCATAGTGTACAGGACTTCTTCTCATTACAATAGAACTGTGTATACCTGCAAATTGTTTCTATAGAAATTTACTTAGTTCAAAGACTCTACACTCCTGCAGTAAGACTCATTAGAACATTTGCTTGGACAATCATATTCTATAGAACTTTTCTCAATTCAAAAGAGCTGCAGTTGGACTCTACAGACATGTAGTTTGACACTTTAGAACTTTAGCTTTGATTATTTTAGTATTTTACTATTTTTCTGAAGATTCTATGGGAATTTAACTTAGTTTCATAGAACTGTAGTTTTGAGATGCAAGTGATAGAATTTTCCCTCAGTTCAGTAGAGTCTATACACCTGTAATTTTGCTTCAAGGTGCATTCGACAGAATCTTTACTCAATTTAACAGAAGTTTTAAACCTACAGTAGGACACTGGTGTTCTATAGAATTCCAGCTTACTTGTATAGAATCAGAGAAAATGTCTGGGAAAATTTCCTTTTTTTTTTTTTTTGGATTTTTCCCCGATTTTCTCCCTAATTTAGTCGTGTCCAATTCCTCCCCGTCACTAGGGGGCTCCCACATTAAGGCTACTACTACCACTCAGCCGGGAGAGCCGAAGACTATCACATGTTTCCTCCGAACCACGTGACGCCAGCCGACCGCATCTTTTCGAACAGCTCGCTCGCGCACCGTTGGGGGCGGCGTAACACACTAGGAGGACAGCGCTATCCGCTCCCTCCGTTGCGCGAGCTCACAGACGCCCCTGACTGGCTGTAGAGCCGTGATTAATGTGGGAGCACTAAGTACCTCTCATCCCTCCCCTCTGAGAGAGCTCGGCCAATCAGCTCTCTCTAGACCTCCGGCTGCGAGAGGTTACAGCACCACCCGGGATTCGAACTAACGATCTCCGGATGATAGGGCGAGCGCTTTAACCACTGCGCCACTCGGAGGCCCAAAATGTCCTTTTAAAGGAAATCCCATCACGTATTTAGATCTCTCTCTCTACCCACTGTTATAAAATAACCAAAAGTAACACAAGGTGCTCAGTTTAAAAGGATTACGCAGTCTGACATTTTTAATGGATAATTATTACCACATAAGAGAGAGACCAAATACACTTTAGGATTAAACCGAAGACTTTTATTTAAATATTATGGATCTATTCATACATTCTAGAGGGTAGATTCTTTTAAAAACCCATACCGCGCAACGTATGATTACAGGTGCTGGAGGAGAGCCATGCTTTTCGTGAGATCCGCCTGCAGACGTGTTCAGATTAATCGTCAGGAGTTGTCGAGCGAGGTCTTTCATTCCCATTCTATTCATGACTTTAGAGCTGCCTTGTTTCCATTGTGCTTTTCATTTTCACGTTCGTCCCGATTGAGATAACTGAAATGAACGAGGAGGAGAATCTGAAGGAAAGGTACTACATAATCAGCAAAATGTTATCTTTATTTATTGCTGAAGATTGGGGCAGGACTTGTGAGGCTGCAGTCTCTGTGTGCCATCATCTTCATAATGGCAGGCATGAGATAATGACAAGGGAGAATGATTGACAAGCAGGATCTCATCAGGAACATCTCAGTAGAGCTGAGATCTGAAATCAGTAATGTTTCAGTGGAACCTGTTCTAGAAGCTTGGGGCAATAACTTGTGAAACATAGAAAAAGAAACAAGGAGGTTTAGGGGTCAGATGAACAGTTGCTAGTTCAGTATTTATTATGAATAGTTGCCAAGGATAAGATTTACACCGAAGCTAAAAATGCAGGTTGAATAGAATGTAAGCGTATGTAAAAATGATTTTTTTTTAGACATTCATATGGATCTCCAGCTTATGTGTGTGTGTGTGTGTGTGTGTGTGCGTGCGTGCGTGCGTGCGTGCGTGTTTGTGTGTGTGTGTGTTTGTGTTTGAGTATGTATGTACTGTAAGTGTGCGCACAACCAAAAAAACGTGATGGAAAAACATTCCCTGATATTTACCCCTTTTGTGACCTCATATAAGGGAAGCCCTCACCCCATCTAAGGCTAAGCAGTAGATCATTTACATAGACATTTAATATAGTGTTTGGAAGAGGAGTGAAACAGGGAGATGTTGAAACTATGTATTATATGAGGGGTGGAGCATTAACACACACTTTGGGGTTAATTTGTTAAAGATCTGGGACCTTTAATCTCCTTGAATCTATAGCTTTATACTGTATATACCCCTGACACTGGAGACTCCTTTAATGATTGTTTTCTAAAAAAAAAATCTCCTTTCAGAAAACTTCACCATAACGCAGTGTAGCAGTTATACATTTTATTTTGCTAACATGCAATGATTAGAAATATTTTTTGCAATAAGACCTTGTTTATGTGGAGCACTCGCATATAACGTTGAACAGTTGCTATAGGCATGATAAAGTACTCTTATACTGTAACTTGATAAAGTATCAAGTTATTGTATAATGAGTGTATTAATATTACCCGCAGTACTCCTTCTATGTGTGGACCAGTTAGCTAGTGGTTAATGTTACTGGGAAATTTAATTGAAATCTAAGCTTATGTTTTAACAGCTTGACTTTATTTGACCGTGAATAATTAAATATTTAACAATTTTTTTTCCGTATACATCGGCCTCTGTGTTCTGTGAACTGTGATGAGGATCAGAACAATTTCATAGAATTTAACACGTCCCTGTGAACCGTTTCCCATCACGCGCCTCCTCCTGTGGCAGCTGTAAGGTCATGGTGGTAGTTATCGGAGTGGATTTGATTAAGTTTTAATCCAATCAGAAGGCCAGCAGGAGCACGACTGATTGCTCATGTGAAACATGAGCAACATGCGTAATCACGACTCGGACCACGTCCCAAACCGCACACGCTACAGTGCTGATCGGCGTTTCAGAATCAGATTAGATACAGGATTAGTGCGGTAAGTGGTTTGTGACACCGCCTTTAAAATAATGAACAAGACCAGCAGAAACACAATGTCGCTGTGAACGTAGTTATTCTGGGAGTCGTGTCGGCCTTCCTGCAGAGGATGTCTGTCCAATTTCGGACCGTCTGTCTTTTCTGTACATTTATTTACATCTAATGAATCTCGGAATATTATAAAGCAAAGCGCAGTTTGGAGAAAACGAAGCAGCAGACAGCAAGCAGCAAAGCGTGGCAGACACTAGTACACTGATGCAAAGCTTTTCAGAGAGAGAGAGAGAGAGAGAGGGAGAGAGAAAGTGAAGTGGGAAAAGAAAGACAGAAAGAGGTAGAGATATATGGAGAGAGGAAGCAGAGACAGAATGAATGAGAGAACAAAATGAAGGGACAAAATATCAGAGCAAGAAAGGGATATAGAAGAATACAGGGACTGTGTGTGTGTGTCTGTGAGAGACAGAGAGAGTGCGTGTGTGTGTGTGTGAGAGAGAGAGAGAGAGAGAGAGAGAGAGAAAGATTATGAGTGAGAGTCAGAGAACAAGACTGAAAAAGTGACAAGAAAGACAGGGAGGAATGGAGAAACAGACAGAAAGAATGAGCTACCGAGAGAATGGTGGAGAGAAAGAGATATATGGTGAGGTAGGGAGGGAGAGCGATGGACGAATAGACCCAGGAAAACAGAGAAATAGAGAGAAAAACAGAATGAGTGAGAGAAAAAGGACTAGTAAAAGAGTAAGAAAATAGGCCGGCAAAAAAAGAGATAGAAAAAAAGAAATAAAAGAGATAGAGAACAAGCCTGAATTAAAGAGATAGAAAGAGAGGAAAAGGAGAAATAGATAGAGAGAAACTGTGAATGACAGGAAGAGTAAGAAAGAGAGGCAGACTAAAGAGAGAGACAGAAGGATGAAGAGACAGAGACAAAGACAACGTGGGACATAGAGAACCTGATGGAAGATGGAAGAAAGAAAGGGAAAGAAGGAGAGACAGCCAATAGGCATTGAAGGATCACGAGAATGGGAAAAAGAAAGAGAGATAGGGTTTGGTAGTGAGAGAGAGAGAGAGAGAGAGAGAGAGAGAGAGAGAGAGAGAGAGAGAGAGAGAGAGATGGAGAGACGAGGGAAATGTCAGTAGCACTCAATGCACATGCACACCCTGTTTCCTGTATGAGTGATGAGAGTCACCGGAGTGTGAGAGAGTGAATAAGCCCCACCCCTTAACAAGCACAGCCAATCATCAAGCAGCAGGAACACAGCGCTGCATCCGAACCCTTGTACCTCAGCTCTGCGCTGTCTAAAAACATTCATTAGAAAATGACACACATGATATTTCTAGTGTTACAGTAATGTTGTCCACCATACTTGTTACTCTGTTGTCCACCATATTTGTGTTTCTGTCTTCTGCCATATTTGCTTTCCTTTTATCCACCAAGTTTGTTTACTGATGTCAATCATAGGTTTGTTTTTCTGTCCTCCATGTTTTGTTTATCTTTTGCCTACCATATTTGTTTTCTTGTCGTCCACCATATTGATTTTCATATTTTTTTCTGTTGTCCACCAAATTTGCTTTTCTGTCATTGCCTATGTTTGATTATCATCTGCTATATTTGTTTTTTTTTTTTTACTGTCCACCATATTTGCTTTATTGCTTTGACCTATTAGTTTTTTCTGTCGTTGACCATATTTCCTTTTTCGTGTCGTCTGCCATATATGTTTTTCTGTTGTTGCCATTTGTTTGTTTTTTTGCCATGCTTTTTTGTCCTCTGCCATATTTGTTTTTCTGTCATCCACTGTACTTGTTTTTCTGTTTTACACTATATTTGTTTTCCTGTCGTCCACCATATTTGTTTTTCTGTCCTTTACCATATTTATTTCTCTGTTGAATATTTGTTTTCCTGTATGTTTTTCCTGTTTCTTTTTTAGTAATCAGACACAGTTGTTTTTCCTGTTGTCCACCATGTTTTACAAGTCACAAGTGGTTACAAATGTTGATCGAGAGAGTCAGGATCGCTGATAAGTGTGGAAATAATCCCTATAAATTTATTCAATCGATTATTAATTGTTTATTGATTGGTTGCCTAAAGCCTTATATCCTGAAGTGTCTTATTCTTAACATATACAACATATGCTGATATAAGAGATCAATAGCTAACTGGCTATCATTTCAGAGCTATACATTTTTGCTCGTTAGCGTTTAGCATGCAGTACTCGATTTCGGACGCAGCGTTAGAGTGTTAGCAGCACGATGACCAAAGGCGGGTAGATGTTATCATCCAGTCAGTCTGAAAATGCTCTGGGTAAGAGTTTGTGTCCAACACACACACACACACACACGTGCACACAGCTGAAAGTGGTCTCTGAAGTTAGCACGATGAGCAAAATTAAAAATGAAGGAAAGCAAGGCCCACTCACCTTCTGCTTCAGCACACAGCATGCACTGTGATTCTACGAGGGGACACGGCAGAGAAAACAAGGAGACAAGAGAGAGAAATGGTGAGGCCCGGGCAAAGCTGAGTGCCGGATGCCTTCAAAATGCCTTTTCCACCGCAAAGAAGGAACACATTCTGTCCTCGAAAGCTTTTATGCAAAACGAAACTTTTCCCCCCTAAGATTAAAGTCATGTTTCTCACACCACAGAATGGTTCCTGATCACCGAAGCACCTCAGTCAGAGCGAGGAAATATCATTCTCTCAGGAAAAAGAAGGCTAAGAAAATTCCCCTGAAGGGCCATGTAATACACATTACAATAAATCAGCGGCTCTCCTCCTCACATTACAGAGTCATGATTAGGGATTACAAGTGCATTCATTATTTTAAAAAGAGCGGATAATCAGGAGAGCAGAGCTCATCATGAGGAAACAGATGAGCAGACAGATGCATTACGAATACTCCAACCTAGCATGAGCTGCATTTTACACTTTTTCCTCTATTCGTTTAATCTGACTCCTATTCCTTTGGTTCACTTGCTATAATAATAATAATAATAATAATAATAATAATAATGCACCATTTTTATATAGGCGACTTTCTAGTCACCAAATGACACCACTGTCCAAAATTCAAACAAGAAAGAATTTACATTAAAACAATATTAAATAAAACAATTAACAGAATCATCAGGTGAAACAGATAAAGTCATATGGACAGCGTTATTCTCATGTGGGATAAGCGCTTCTGTATAAATGGGTTCGGTATTACGGATGCTTTTTGGAAAAGACGAGGAGCATTGTGGTAAAAGGCTCTAAAATCCATGGTGGTCAACAGGGCAGTGGTGTAAAGAGGAGCCTTAAAGAAGAGTGTGAGACGGGGTGTAAAACTGATGAGCTCTGATGGATAAGGAGGAGCAGATTTCGGAGCGCTTAAAATCTGAGGAGAAGAATTTTAAATTCTAAACGGTTTTTAACAGGGAGCCAGTGGAGCAGTTGGAGGGTGGGGGTAATACAACGCATAATGGGTATTCGGGTTATGATACGGGCAGTGGAATTCTGGATGAATTGAAGTTTATGGAGGAGTTTTTGTGTTAGATCAGTTAAAAGTGAATGACAGTAATCAATGCAGGAGGGGACCGATTAACTTGTGAGAGTGGCAGCGGTTTGTGGCGTGAGGAATGGGCGGAGACGAGAAATGTTACAGAGCTAGAGGTGACATGATCTGCAGACACTGTTAATATGGGATGAATGCTATCAAAGATGACCGCTAGGTTTTTGTCATGGGGAGAGGCAAAAGCTAAGGAACCATCGATGCACAGTGGGAAAATGTTGGACTCGGATAAAGAAGGTTTTGACCCTATGGGAGAACCTTGTCTTATTGCTGTTGAGTTTGAGAAAGTCGCAATAAAAACCAAGTGTTTATTTCACTTAAGCAATTTGTAAGGACAGGAATGTGGAAGAGCAGAGGCAGGCTCTGTGAAGATCGGACAACAACGGAAGTACACTCACCTAAAGGATTATTAGGAACACCATACTAATACGGTGTTTGACCCCCTTTCGCCTTCAGAACTGCCTTAATTCTACGTGGCATTGATTCAACAAGGTGCTGAAAGCATTCTTTAGAAACGTTGGCCCATATTGATAGGATAGCATCTTGCAGTTGATGGAGATTTGTGGGATGCACATCCAGGGCACGAAGCTCCCGTTCCACCACATCCAAAAGATGCTCTATTGGGTTGAAATCTGGTGACTGTGGGGGCCATTTTAGTACAGTGAACTCATTGTCATGTTCAAGAAACCAATTTGAAATGATTCGAGCTTTGTGACATGGTGCATTATCCTGCTGGAAGTAGCCATCAGAGGATGGGTACATGGTGGTCATAAAGGGATGGACATGGTCAGAAACAATGCTCAGGTAGGCTGTGGCATTTAAACGATGCCCAATTGGCACTAAGGGGCCTAAAGTGTGCCAAGAAAAGATCCCCCACACCATTACACCACCACCAGCAGCCTGCACAGTGGTAACAAGGCATGATGGATCCATGTTGTCATTCTGTTTACGCCAAATTCTGACTCTATCATTTGAATGTCTCAACAGAAATCGAGACTCATCAGACCAGGCAACATTTTTCCAGTCTTCAACTGTCCAATTTTGGTGAGCTCGTACAAATTGTAGCCTCTTTTCCCTATTTGTAGTGGAGATGAGTGGTACCTGGTGGGGTCTTCTGCTGTTGTAGCACATCCGCCTCAAGGTTGTGCGTGTTGTGGCTTCACAAATGCTTTGCTGCATACCTCGGTTGTAACGAGTGGTTATTTCAGTCAAAGTTGCTCTTCTATCAGCTTAAATCAGTCGGCCCATTCTCCTCTGACCTCTACCATCAACTAGGCATTTTCGCCCACAGGACTGCCGCATACCGGATGTTTTCCCCTTTTCACACCATTCTTTGTAAACCCTAGAAATGGTTGTTCGTGAAAATCCCAGTAACTGAGCAGATTGTGAAATACTCAGACCGGCCCGTCTGGCACCAACAACCATGCCACGCTCAAAATTGCTTAAATCACCTTTCTTTCCCATTCTGACATTCAGTTTGGAGTTCAGGAGATTGTCTTGACCAGGACCACACCCCTAAATGCATTGAAGCAACTGCCATGTGATTGGTTGATTAGATAATTGCATTACTGAGAAATTAAACAGGTGTTCCTAATAATCCTTTAGGTGAGTGTATATGCTGATGTTTTTAAAGATGTGACTAAGAGGGAGAAATTTTTTTCTATTTGAATGCACACTGCACATTATTATACATATATGGTGAACAAAAAGGAAAGAACTTCTTACTGAATCAGAGTCAAAGTATTTCACTTGATTCATTTGCTATTTTGGTTTCATGCTGCACAAAATCAAGTGAATCAAGTTAAAAGATCTGAATCAGAATTAAAATGATTCTTTTGGTTCATTTAATTATTTTTTTGATTATTTTCATGCTGCACAGAATCAAACACAGCACAGAGCAAGAATGTTAGCTGATTAGCATGCAGGGCTAAAAATGTCCTCGCCAAATCTCTTAATTAATCGATCATAAATTCTGAATCTGAATCAGAGTTAACGTGATTCATTTGATTCATTTGCAATTCCGGTTACAAGCTGCAGAAAATCAAGCGAATCCTTCGTTAAGGACATGTAGGGGTGAAAACTTTTTAAATATGGTGATGGAAAATAAAGAAAAAGTTCTGAATCAGAATTCTGAATTAGATTCTTTGGGTTTATTTTCTAGTCTAAACTGTTTCCATGCCGCCATGAATTAAACAAAATATAGCGTAAGCTATAATAAATTAATAAGGGTAATATTTGTTCACAAAAATACATCATCTTCATCTTCCCTGATTTTTCCAACCTGTACAAAAGATATTTGTTTTTATTATAATTTATGACTTTTATTTGAATACTGATTTCTATTTTCTTAATTAAAAAAAAAAAAAAACAGTGAGTGGACTGCATGCACAGCAGTCAGTTCTCAGCAGGGTATTGGTGTTAAGTGCATGCTGTTACATTACTCATGTTTTAAGCGTGAGTTGGTTAACATGCTGTGCCTTTCTGCATGCAAAATAAAAAAGTATTTTTTTGTTTTCGTGTATTTCTTCTCAGCTCCCAAAGATCTCAAACCGAGCTTCCCGATAATTCGCCAAAAAATTTTAACACACGTACACTGGAATTATCCGACATTTAACTATATGAAAGGATGATTAAATTACCCACAAAGCCTCGCTGTGTTTGCTAATACTGTGTTGTTGTTGTTTTATGATGAATATACATAATTAAACGGAAGTCGGATCCCGGCTGCGGCGACGTTTCTCCGCGGCTCGCCGAGTTAATGACTCGTTTGTTTAAATAAACAGCGATGTTTTGCTATGATCCTGAGAGTGAGGCATGTGTGGATCTGTTACTAGCACACTGCTTTGACCTTAACGTTTTCCTTTGTTCATCATAATAGTTTTATTAGACCTGAGGAATGAGTCAGGAGGACATACTGTGATGTGGTACAGCTTCTTTTCAAAATGGAAGATGATGCTGTTTATATTAGCATGATATCACAAGGAGACATTTATTTAGCCTGATTGTGTTTGAATTCTTGAATCTGATTGGTCAGAGGCACACAACTGTACAGGACTGTAAGTGCCAGGTAAAACACTAACGTCAGGTTTTTATTAATGCTCTCGTTTGAATACTTTATTGTTTCTATAGTTATAGCTCATTCACAAGAATTTGTAGAGAACGTTTTTCACCAATAAAATACAGTACCTTGTGAAGTTGTTTTGTTAGATGTTTATTTAACATTCGCCAAAGGAATTTTGATTGGCCGAACTTTGTAACCGTATGGTGCTTTGTAAAGTTTCCCAGCACAGGAAAGTGTTCAGAAAAATATTAATTAATGCTTCTGGTTTATGGGTGAAAGGACAAACTGCATTCATTAGGGGGAGAGAGAGAGAGAGAGAGAGAGAGAGAGAGAGAGAGATGCATGTGAGAGAGATGTTCATATCTGCTATAATGTACATGAGAAGAGGAATTAGTATCTCAGACATTTCACCGTAACTTTTAAAAAGTGTTCAGTAATAAATTAAAGGGTGTAATGACTGAAAGATTGCTGCAGTTTAACATGCTCCATTCCTTGGTATAATCTTCCTTATTTACTGTATACACCAAAAAGCCATAATATTAACAACACATATCATTAACTCATTAACAGTGATCATCAGTTATATACCAGTAAACAGGCACTCAAGGTTCACACATACCCATAGGGGCCAAAGCCCATTTGGTCCAATCCAACAAAAAAGCCAATATAGCACAAAAAAATCGCCACTGCTAGCTATGAGAGAAAGGCACCAGAACACCCAGTGAACCCACTGACCCAGCCTCTAAACTCCCCTGATCCCAATTCGATCAAGCACCCATGGGATGCACTGGACAAACAAGTCCAATTTGTCCTACTGTCTATGTAAGGACCTTCCACTGACATAATTATAAATGTAGCTAATTAACACAAAATACTGCTAAGCTTAAGTCTAAACTTTTAACCCCAGGAACAAATATGAACATATGAAAAAAAAACCCAGATAAAATTCAGTTGAAGGAATGGGGACCGACTAAATGTCCCCACAATGTCATACAGTAATTATCAGGTAACATTATCCTTTTAGTGTGGTGGACAGTGTTGGGGGATGGTACTTTTTAAAGTAACTAATTACATAAAAAATGACTGTCATTCAAAAATAATCAGTTACGTTACAGTGTTACTTTCTGATAAAAGTAATTAGTTTGAGTACTTTTCCATTGCAAAAAATGAAAACTCCTTTGTGCTTCCTCATGCATGTTGTTTTAGTCAAGACCTTTATAATTCTTATATCATCATCACTCAGTGAAGTTTGGCCCATAATCTGTTAACTGTTTTATGGGGTATTAATCGACTAATACCTCTATCTCACCTACACGGTTTTGCGTGGTGGCCGTAAGTACGGGTCATCATGATTCACCGTGAGTTTTGGCGCTGTGATTACATTTCCATCTTTCCTTCCAGAGGGGAGGCGGGCTATCGGGGGCGGGGCTTGTAGAACGATTTTCACACACACAAAACAAAGGAATCACTGCTGTCTGGCTCACGGATTACATAAACTGTCTGAACAACGGATTACATTTTTGAAAATATAACTAAATAACTGAGTACTTAAATGGCGGACCTAACGCGTTAGATTACTTGTTACATCAAAAAAGTAATCCAAGTACGCTAACACTGCAACACCAAACCCTGGTGGTGACTTTGAAGGCACCCAAGATACAGTATAAGCACACACACACACACACACACACACACACTTAACTGGAAGAGACAGCACTGAAAAGAGCACAAAAATTACTCTTTTAATCATGGGTCATCTCTGTTCCTCAGCTATATATCTCTGAAAATCTCAACCCAAATTGCTTGATTAACTCTGCTCGAGTCTGTGAAAAGGCAAAATGAGCGTAAATTCACATGAGAGTCGAGTCTAAGAGAATTCTCCGAAACCCTGCATGCTACAAAGGCCACTTTTTGTTGAGCCATCCTGTCTTTATCTCGCTCATGCATACGAATCCACACAAAAACAAAAGCATCTCCGTAAATTCTCTCGTCGACAAAAACACGATGCAAACGTTGCCTCAAACGAAGAAGATAGACGTTTGCTTCCGGCTCGAGAGCGAGGCGCCTAGCTCCTGCGTTAAAACTCAAATCAGTCAGTCTGCTTTGTCTTTATCTGCCAAAGAAAAGCTCAGACTCGCTTGTTCGTTTTGTGTGGAGCGCCGTAATTAACTCCAGAATTAGCATATTAGCCTCGTGTGCTCTCACTTTTGTCCTCACGTGACGCAGTGTAAGCAGCACTACAGCAGCGATAATTAACTTTTTCTCTTTTCTCAGGTTAATTTTTTTGTTTATTCTCAGTCTTTCTATAGCGCCTCGCTAACGTGAACATTCGCTACATTTGTTCGTAATAGCAAAAGAGACAGAAAGACCAAAAAGCAACTGTTTTTTTTTTTCAAAATCAATCCTTTTTTTTAACACCAATAAAATTGCTGAATGGAAATACTAAATAATTTTTATGATTATTCATGAGCATCTGGACATGGCTAAGAGCATGCTAACATGAAAATTATATTTACAGTAACAGCAGTCAAATTAAAACTTTAGTGCAACAAGTGATTTTGTTTATCACTAATGTTGTTTAAGCCGGGTAGCTACTATAGCTAGCATGCAGCTTCTGAAGGTAAAACATGCCCAGGTTTGGATGATTTAATAATTTGCAGAAATAATATTCAACATTAATAGAATTACATTGATTTGGAATAGTTTCATTTAAAATGTAAAGGGAACGGTCATTCTTTAATAAAAAGAAAATTGCATGAACTACGTTTAAATAATTAATTTGGTATAATTAAATTAATCTGAATATATTTCAATAATTAAAAAAATGTCCCAGATATCTGTCATATTCATAATTTGCATTTGCGACATGCTCATGGTGCTTGTGAGGTTTATTTTTTTCTTTTTCTTTTTTTTTTGGTAAAAGTGACAATTATTAGCTTAGATTGTTTCCGTGAGAATCCATGTCAAACAACCACACTCTGACACACATCATCTTGTTTGTGTGGATTCTGCCTTGAACAATGGGCTTGAAACCTGTCCAAAAGTGTGTACATACTCAAACACACAACCATGTTACTCTATTTCAGTGGCTATTGATTTTGGGTCGTGGTCATTCCTGGGCTCGGCTGAATGCTCCCTGAAGAGCTGAGGGTGCACTTCTACAGCAACAGCTCAATGAACGCAAGCTTACACACTTCATACACACTCGAGTCAGATGAAATCACTATATACACTCAGGCTAGCAGACCTTCAATTCTATTGAGTTTTTGTATTTTGGGCCAAATCAAATGTACAGTTTTACCGTTAACCCCAAACGCATGCCATCAACCAAGTGGCTAAAGTTTATGTGTGTGCTGGAGCCACAAGGCTAATGTTACTAACAAATAATAGAAGTCTTACTCTTACAAAATTTTTAGTGTCCCTGTCCAGTCTTTTAGTGCTGATGCACTGAAACAAAACATCATGTTATCTATTACATGAACACAACTCTGGAAAGTTGCCAGGTAGCCATCTTGGACAACCAACACCTCCATCCTGTATTCATATAATATCTTATATCTTCTCCTTGGCACTGGATATGGATCCTTTGTGCAAGACAGCTACACATTCACATGGACACAGTCATTAGCGGCCCTAATGAGTCATCTAAGGGAAATTTAAAGTCATTTAGTGCAATGAAAATGCAGGTTCTCATCTGCAAACTGAGAACCTGTTGGAAACCCAAATGAACACTGGAACTGTATCCTAGGTCAGGATCGAGTCTGTGAAGTGGAAATGCTTCCTGACCTTACTTACCTCCAGTGTTGGGGGACATTACTTTTTGAAGACAGTAATTTTGTAATGTAAAAAGTAATCATTTACATTACTGTGTTACTGTCTGATAAAAGTAACTAGTTAGCGTACTTTTACATTGCAGAAAATAAAAACTCCTTTGTGATTCCTCATGCATGTTGTTTTAGTCAAGACCTTTATAATTATTCTACCATCATCACTCAGCGAAGTTTGGCCCATAATCTGTTAACTACTAATACCCCTATTTCACCTATTTACACCATTACACTTACACACCCAATCATAAACTACCGGGCAATTTGGAAACACCAATCAGCATACAGTACACTGCATATCTTTGGACTGTCAGAGTACCGAGAGGAAAGCCTCCATGGGGAACTCCATGCAGAGAGACCAGAGGCGAGATTCAAACCAGTAACACAGTAGCTGTGAGTCAACAGTGCTAACTACTAAACCACCATGTGGCCTAACTCTCCACCAAACACTTAGAGTCTTAAATGACTGAAAACATCTGGGTTAAACTTTTTTTTTTTATCATATTTAACCAAACCAGCTTGATTTTATTTAGCCTAGCTCTGTGAGATACTATTCTAATTATTCTATAGCTAATGCAATAAATGCTGGGTTAGATAGTACAGTTGAAACATTGCAATTCTCACATTTCACCTAAGAATTTGAAATTCGATTATTTAAAGATTCTTCCAATCAAACTGGTAAACGAGGACGCAGTATGTCTGAGAAAATACTAGAACAGGAATTCACCGTTCAACTTATAAGAAATTAGAACTGAAAAAATGTAAGCTATAAAGTATCACTCCCATATATCTATCTTGAATTATCATTCAAGCTAACATGCTGTAAGGCTCTCTAGCTAATTGCCACCAAAACCTCAACCCACACACAGGACCACAAAGGTCCTATTAGCTGATAGCAGAAGTATTGATTAAAGGAGTCAGTGCTTAGTAAGGATAGATCGATGGAAGGCCGTCAAAGATCCCAAAGCGTGATCACTTTGTTTCAGTCTTTATTGGTTTGCGCGTTTGTGATTGCTCAGGAAAAAAAAGAAAAGAAATACCTTCTAGCCTATAATTTCTACAAGTAAATCCTCTCACGCATAACCTTTACACATAGGGGGTGTTAAAACACTATAAAGAATCTCTGTACACTCTACATGATCTTGGAACAGTTCTGAAAATCAATGTAAAAACTAGTTCACCATACGCAAGTTGCACACTTCTACAGGAGTCCTCATGTGTTCACGTCAGCATGTTTTCTCTAGTTTTTATCCCTCTCTCTTGCACAATCCTATTCTCCTGATGATCAAAACATCAAAGATGATGCAAAGCAGGTGGGGGGCAGAGCGAGTGTGAGGACCAGGTGCTTAAGTGCAGAATGGAAGAAAATGAGTGCATGCGGTGTGTAGGGCCATTGTGAGTCTCGGAGTCACTCATTTGCTGTAGCACTGTTGAGGGAAATCATTTTCGGGCAAATTCACTTTTCCTTTGTGTAACCGCTCAGGAAATGCACACTCCCTTAGTTACAGTATATGCTTTTTGTCTGTTTTCCGTCCTGATTTCTTCTGTGATATATTATATGACATTTATTATGGGCCCAAGGGCTTATTTTCATTTGCGACAGATATCAAAGTGAGAAGGCTGCCAGGACAAGTTGAAATGTATGCCCTTGAAGCACAACTGGCCGATTTGCCAAATAAAATGTATGGCCCAGATACCCGCGTTCCCACTTTACTAAGGGTGATTTGTGCATATATACGCGACGTAACTCAACCACCACGGTACCCTAAGCACATTTGTGGTAAGGTTACATTTCAATATCATAGCTGTGCAGGTGTTCAAAAAGATAAAGTCTGAGGCCCACGAATGGCGCAGTAGTAAAGTGCTCGTCTGATGCTGTAGATCAAAAGATCAAATCTGTGCATATGCCCTACTGTAGGTACCCAAGAAGCTAATTGGAATCTAGGTGTGTAATGGCCCTAGATCCTAGGTGTGTGTAGGGGCTAAAAGGGGCAGTGCCCTTGGTGCACATGTGGTCAATTTGATGTGATAAATAAAAAAAATACATATATTTAGTACCCAAATGGTCAGGTTGCTAATGGAAAGCTGGACAAAGATGGTCTATGTGCACTAGTTTTTGGGTTGCCAAAACAGTTTTGGTGTGTTGTCCTAGGTGCATACTGTAGGTAGTCAAGTTGCCAAAAGTCCAGGAGAAAATGCAGCCTATAGGAAACCTGTACTATCCCAATGATATATGACTCTGTGATTTAAGTCACCAACTTACCATGAAAGACCCTTGTTTAACCTCCATAGGTGTCTTTAAGTTGGCAAGGAAACACAGGTGTGCAAATCTGTGTGCTGTGGTAAACAAGCAACTGCTCGGCTCTGTGAGGTCCCTCACCACTGCGGTTCTCCTTTCAGTCATGCCATGAAGACTGCGATTGCCCTAGGCATAAAAGTGTTTAGGTTGTGCAAACTAGTTGTGCAAGTCTGTTTTCTCAGGGACAGCTCTCTGAGAGCGTTCTTGAGGCGTGAGGACTGATGTGCCCCTTCACAGATGAATAATCTTACATCTTATTGGAACATTTATCAGGGAGGGTTTGCCCTCCGGTCCTTCATGACAGTGCTCCTTTATGGACAAGACAACTCTCCCCAACCCCCTCTCTCATTTTCTCTTTTTTTCTTTGATTTTGCTTTCATCAACCCATTCATTCTGAGCTCTGACTCAGTAACGCTGCCATGTTATTTGTCATTGCTTTGACAGACATTTCTATTCAAAGTGACTTAAGTGAGGTAGAATCGAATCTAAGCCCAAAGCTGAGCAGGTAGAGGCAACAAGCTTAAGGAGGCTACAAGCTGTAGGATTTCAAAGCACAACCTTTCAGTTACTAGGACAGAACCTTATGCACTCAGGCATCAGTGCTGTATGAAAGAATCTTTTAATCTCAGGTGTGCGAGGGAGCGAGAAAGACAGTGAACGAGAGAGAGAGAAAAAGAGATTGAGAGAGTAGGTAGGTGTAACTAAAGAGAATACGAACGAGAAGATCATCCCCAGGGAAAGAGCAGGTGGAGCTCATGAGGATGCCCTATCTGTGTCATCTATAATACAAGTCACTGAACATCCGGCGAGCTGTGCAGAGGCTTGAAAACAAATCTGATCCAGTTTCTGTTTAATTATACAGTAATCATTTAGTTGACACTTATCATTCAAGGCCCCATTGTGTTACCTAAAACCTGATTTGACCCTCACCTGATTTAGCTCTTAAATGCACTATCAGTCTTTATTCTTTCAAACTGAAAATGTAATATCAAACTATGTTCACCAATAAAATCTTTTTGATTGTGAACTCACAATGTGATGCAATGATGTGTGTGTGTGCGCGCATGTGTATATGGTTTCCCCTGTAATAATTTAATTCTTGAATCATACAGCAGCATTTCGTCAACTGCCTTTGATAACAGGGTCATTATTTTGAACAAACTCAGCGTAGAACTTAAAACCACAACTAGTGTGAAGGTGTTCAACCAGCGTGCTGTGATACAAGAGCAGAATGGAAATAGTACCTTTTCTAATCATTTAAACAAACAAACAAAACTTATTGAAATATAATGAGTTAATTAATTAAAACATTCTAATGCTGCAAGATTAAACCTGATAAAATAAAATGCAATACTTGTGTAAATGTGCCCATGTTATCACATACTCATGCTAAAGTTGTCCAATAACTAGCTAATCTGAAATACAGGATAATCCCAGACATATACTGTATACAGTACAAATTCTGTTCAGCACGTTCGTAAGTCCGATATGTTCTTAAGCCCGACAAAGTAAGCCTTACGCGCCTTTGACACGAATATACTGTACAATATAAAGCAAGCCAATCCACTTGAATAAATCTTTTCCCTTTTCTCACACTGCCATCATGTGGTCAAAAACCGTAACTGCGCCTAAGAGAACT
Organism: Clarias fuscus; assembly: GCA_030347435.1. Classification (NCBI taxonomy): domain Eukaryota; kingdom Metazoa; phylum Chordata; class Actinopteri; order Siluriformes; family Clariidae; genus Clarias; species Clarias fuscus. Next base: position 25,087,742 of record CM059216.1, read on the forward strand.
TAACCTCTCAGTGTTGTCTCTGTGCCTTTAAATCACAAGGCACAAAGGACAGCTTTTTTTCTATCATTGTGCCCCCGGAGAGACTCATTGAAAGTGGTGAGGCCGACTCATTTCTACCGCACTCACACACGCGTACACATATACCAAACTTTATACATGTGTATGTGCCGTGTATTTGTGTGTGGGTGTGTGTGTATGTGTCTCGCCTCATCTTACACAGTAAAACTCCTCCTCCCTTCCCCCACCTCGCTTTTTAAGTTTCACAACAAACACACACACAACGGAAACACTGTTTTAACGGGGAAAAAAGAAATCCCTCTAATGACACTCGCGTGAGCGCAGACTAACGGAATCACTGCTGTAAAGTAAAAAAAATATTCAAAACAAATGAACCAGCAACCTTACCTTTGAAAAGAATCGTGACAGAGCAGAGTTTCTGTGTAGAGCAGAGTGTGTGTGTCTGTGTGAAGCCGGGGAGGGGGCGTGTAAAGGTGAGAGAATGTGTGTGTGTGTGTGTCGGTGTGTGTGTCGGTGTCAAAAAACTCGCCACTCGTAAACCAAGACATGCTCGTTTTTCAAGTCAAAATCTATTAAAAATCTTTGCTCGTCTTGTGGAACACTCGTAAACCGAGTTACTCGCAATCCGAGGTTCCACTGGTCTGGTGAACTGCAGTGTCTATTTTTTTGTACAACATACGTGAGCTTCTTCAACGATTGAACCAGAAGTATAACATTCTAGACGTTCCTGCTTTAATAAAACATGAATGATATACATTGTGTATCATACAGTAGAAATGTCGACAATGTGTAATGATAAAATGCCATTTTTATATCACCTGCTCTGATTTCAAGTATGATACAGATATGGAAATATGCAGTTCTCTGTCAAAAACCATTTCTGAGTCGCTACACAAGTCTTCACCGCTGCCTTCTGATTAATACACCGCTCATGTCATTAATTGGATGACAGAGTTGTGAGTGATGTGCTCTATATCCATCCTGATTTTCTCATTTTGCTTGTGATCAATGACCAGTTTTGGCTCCTGGATAAAAGATTCTGAAAAGCAGATATGCCTTTATGAGCATGATGTTATGAAATGTGCAGAAAAAAAAAAACAGCCAGACTGATAAACCTGTGTGCTAAATCTTCAAACGTTCATTAAATACAAGTCAGTTGTCAGTCTAGTTTAATTAAAATTTTTCTGAACAGGTGACGGGATGCAGGTGGTAAACAGTGCGAGATGGATGACAAATGAAAGTTTTGCAAGTTCTGTCCATTTTTTTTGTTGACTATTTTACAAGCAATAATCTTTCCAGAAAAGCTAAGATGTAAGGAATAAAACATTCCATGTCAAGCTGTTAGAGGAAAACAATCAGTGATCCTGAAGATTTTTTCTAACAGCATGCTACTGTATATTCCATTCACACCACAAACTATAGCATTGCTTTTACATCACGAAATAAAACACTGCTTTTGTGTCGCCGTTCATCCTCAAACTCTAGCAAGCACATCCATGTTGTGCTCTTTCTAACCCCCACATCCAACTGCTCCGCCTCTTATTTCCCAGCATGCCCCAGGCACCCTGATGAGTATCAGACATCTTCTAGGTTGTACGGTTAACATCATCAACACGATATCCACTAACCAAATGGGCCATGTGGTGCTCTCTGTGCTCCCGCTACCCCGTGCCGCTAACCACTCTGCCTCTTATTTCCCAGCATGCATCTGGCACCCGTCACATGCCATCTTGGAGAGGAGGAGGCTCTGAAACGGCACCACTGGGAACGTAGCCAAAGAGCTCGACAGCGTGGTACTGTCCCCAAAATAAATACGAGGATCTTTGATAGAGGAAAACGCATTTACCGTTCGCTTCCAACGAGACGTGAACGAAGAAGCAAGCTATACGAGATAAAGAGTCACTGAATGATGAGCAGCACTGCACTGAGCTTCTGCGTTTAAAAAACACAAGTCTGGAGACTATCTTTCAGGCACCTCGAATGAAGGAAAACTCCACAATTAATGTGCTTTTAGTGAGATATTTGTGATGTGTTTAGCGATTATCTTGCTAATTTGTTGGTAGATGAGGTACATTAATTATACTGTCACAGTGTACAGTTTTATTACTAGCACAGTTACTGTAGAATTTAATAGGAGAATAAAATATAAAGTCATAACTGATAATGACAAGGTTCCCTTGAGAACGTTAATCCTAGTGTAAAAGGAGTAAATATAAGAGAAGTTGGATTCAGAGAGCGCGATACAGCTAGAAGATGACGTGCTTAGTTGGAGGGCATGGCCGGCACCGAGTCGTCTCCTTACCGATTATTATGACGATTACTAATAATTAATAGGAGGAGTCTCAAGTCGTAGTGTGTAGGGGAAAAGCTCACTCACTCTCTATACCGCTTATCCTGTACAGGATTGCAGGAGGCCTGAAGCCTATCCCAGAGGACTTGGGGCACTATGCGTGGTAACACCCTGGAACGGGTGGGCAAAAGCACACACATTTGCAAACTACAGGCAATTTGAAAATGCCAGTTAGGTCAATCTGCAGGGCTTTGGATTAACCTGGAGAACCTGGGGGAAACCCACCAACTACAGGGAGAACATGCAAACTCTATACAAAGACAAACCTGACGGTGGGAGGCCACAGTGCTAACCACTACACCATCATGTCTTTATAAGAATGCATGTTAAAATTTTCATCAGTGCTTATCCAAGGCGACTCACATTATATCTTCTTTGAACATATGAACAGTTGAGGGTTAAGGGTCTTGTTCAAGGGCCCAACAGTGGCAACTTCGAGGTACTGGGGTATGAACCAACAACAAGCACAGAGCTACAGTACCATAGTACAGTATATACAGTAGCATGCACATGACACTGCTACATCACTGAAAGGTACTGTATTAAACAGCATTCCTCCACAGTCTTTTATTACCTAATTATAAAATCTCAGAATGACTATACGTACTACACTCATTTCGTTCTTTTTTTCCATCTTCGAAGTGGGTTAAAGAATTCAGAAAACCACTCAGACTGACAGACTGTACATGGTACTTAAATAGTAAGAATGGTTTGTTATTCGATTTAAAGTTGATTGTCCTCCCTACTGAGACACCATAAATATGGGTGCTATTAGAATCATTTTAAACAAATAATTGCCTTGGTTTTCCTACAAGCAAACTCTTGCAAGAACAGACACTCTGGCTCAAGCTCAAGGATTCATAAAATGAACCAGCAGATTCATCCTGACGACGAGGGCAAAAATACTTTGCCGTTACTTATAAATGCGGATTAATCTTTTTATTTATCATTTCTCTGACATGTGGCCCTCGTGCACTTTTCTTTCACTTGCATTTACATCCTGATACATCACCTGATCACCTGAAAGCTCCTCAGTAAAGAAACCCAGCATCTGTAAAGTACAGTGTTCTTATCGGGAATGGTTTCATTTATAGACGTGTTTAGACAGAAATTATGCACAGACACATTAAACTCATCAGACTACATGGATTAAAATGGATTCCTTGTGTTCCTTTGTTGATTTCAGGTTCAGTTCTTATCAGAAGCTTCGCATTTGATTGAGAAATATGATATATAGAATATTGATACAGAAATATGATATAATCTGGTCTGTTGTGTAATATTCATGTAGAATTAAATAATTTATGGCGGGTTAGAAAATAATAAAAGAAAATGTTTGCTATTTTCATATAATTCCATATTAGATTGTAAATTCAGGCACACTAGATTGAATATAATTTTCATAACATTTTACAGGAAATAATAGAAGACCTAAAATGAACTGCATTATTTCTGAATTATTATGCAATGGGTGTATCATATTTTGGAGTGTCAAACCAAATCAAATAGTTTTCATTTTTAGGACCAGGTACTTATTCATAAAGTTTATGAAAAACCTCCAAGACAGGAAGCTGGTTGAGAAGAACATCGACAGGGACACTGGCAAGTGTTTAATGCCTTTGTCGGTCACTGCACAATCCCGTATCTCTTTTCA